>CM029647.1:23944488-24544488 GCA_017311315.1 Dendrocalamus latiflorus | reverse complement strand
TGGTGAATTGCCCCGCCCAGGACATTGCCTGTGGAGCTCCGGCGCCGCCACCCACTTTCGGCCGAAACACCCTCCCCGAGGACAGCTTCCCTGAACGCTTTCCAGCTAAAATCAGAGCTATCTCGGTGATCCCCTCGCCTTGAAGACCGTGAAAACCCCTTCCTCCCCACCGGAGAGCCGCCGGTGAGCACCTACGCCGCCATGAACCCAAGATCTCCCCTTCTGCCGCCAGCCGCCATCAGTGACCCTCCTCCTTCCCCGATCCCCAAAATGGGTTTCCCGCATTGAGATCCACCCGCCGGTACGCCTCCTCGCCGCCAAGAACCCCGCCGGCGCCGGAGATCGGAGACACCTCTATCTCTGTCTCTCGGTCGCGCGCGCGCACAGCCGGAGGAGGAAGACGACCGACGTGGTCACTTCTCTGCCGCCCACCCCCTCCCGTGCCTTCTAAGCCCAACCGTCGGATGAAACCTCCACCCCCACCGCCCGCTCTTCTTAAGCATGCCTCTCCGCACCCGTCCGATCCCGCCCCACCGCTCCGCCCGCCTTCTCCACCCCGTTGCCGTCCGATTGCCACCTCCCTCTGATCCAGTCTGCCCACTCCCACTCAATCTCCGCCGTCTCCCGAGCCGCGCGTCGCCATCCAGGTCGCCTGGGCGCGCGAGTGCATGGGCCGAACCCACGGCCTGCTTCGCCGTGCGCGCGCATGCGCGCGTAAGCCGTGTGGGCTGTTCGGCCGTGCGGGCCGTCTTCTCCGCCCGGGCCGCGCTGTAGCGCCGGGCTGGGCCAATCACTGTTCATTGATTTTCCAGAGATTTATTCTTTTTCAAAAATCCAGAAAATCCAATTAAATCCTAGAAAATCACAGAAAATCCCAAAAATTCCCAAATTTCACCACTTTGCTCAGAATAATGTCCTGAACCCATTTTTGACCTCCTTTTCCCCAAATTCATCCCAGAAAAATTCCAAAAAATTCCAATTTGAGAATTTATGCATTTTACTCCTTTTTAATAGATTATTTTCCTCGCTTAATTAGGCTCAAGCTGAACTTATGTTGTTTTATGTGTTTGCGCTAGTTTCGAAGATCCCGAAAGTTCAGGTGCAGTCCCAGGATCCAGGAGTTTCTACGTTAGAGCTAGCCGAGATCGTCCAGATTCACGACAAGTCACAAAACCTTTGATCATGTTGTATCCCATGCCATCTAATTATGTTATTATGCTATTTGCATTAAGCTAGTTCTGAAATGCTAGTTCAAAGTAAAATAAAATGTTTATAATGACATGATATGTAGTTAAACCTACCACCTACAAATGCCGTGTTAAATTTGTAGCCATGCCTTTGTTAACCCTAGAAATAATTATCTGTTAATCTAGATAACTGTAGGTTATTATTATCATGCAAGTCTTTACACTAATAAGGTTGTGGCTGCGGGCCAATAGACTTTGAAAAACCCGACTCTAGGGTAGGGTGGTATGGGACACCGTGCCCTAGGGCGGAGATTGTCGGCGTGCAGAATAGGGTAAGGGTTGGGGAGGAACCGCGAGACGGTCTTCGCCCACGTCTTACCCTAGGTTGTAAGGTCGCGGACCTGACGGGGTTGCGAACTCCGGGGGCAAAGTATAAGGACCAGACCTTTACGCCGAGCAAATGACATAATGATCGCTCAACCACAGGAGTTGACTTGTCAACACTGGTTTAGTAGCTGCTTAGCTCGATTGAAACTCTACAGGTGTTGAGAAGGCAGGAGATTGGGAAATTAGGTTAGGTATGCCGTGCTGCGGGTACCTAACAACGGTAGGGTTCACTTGAAGCGGACGGGAATTTCCATGTGCCAGACCCGAGTGGATTCTACCGGGTAGAGCCTATATAAAGAATTGAGTAGTGAAACGACATGGATTTCTTAACTCTGTCGCTGGAGTTAAGGGATCGTGTGGGTAAAGCTGAGCAAACTCTGTAGAGTCAAATAAATGGTATTCGAATACGCCGTGCTCCCGGTTAATGGAGCTGTGTCACTTGGGTGATTCCAGTAGCGAAGCTTAAGTAGTTTTGTAAATGCTTTAACTTGATTAGTTGGTTAATTAACTTTTCATGAAAAACCCCTAAGATCTTAAGGAGTAGTTTTGGGTCCGTTTTATCAAAATGTTTGCAAATAAAACTGCATCCACTCAAAGTAATAAACCAAGTATACTCCCTTCCTTTGTTGATCCGTGCAAGTAGTAAGTTAGGGTTTCCTTTGTGACTTGCTGAGCTGGTTGTTTGGCTCACGGCTTGCTAAATCCCCTCTTTAGAGGATCAAGACGAAGGTGAAGGTCTCCCCGTCGAGGACGCCCCTGAGGAGCTCTTCTTCAACGAGGACCCATGGCTTTAGGTCTTCGCCGCGCTCAAGTGGATCTTGGAGCTTTTGTGATGAAATTATACTTTGGGCTTGCACGCCCCGCTGTTGAAAACTGGATGTTAATCTGTATGTGAAATATATGCTGGACTTTTGTTGTAAGCATGTGATGGTTCACTCTTGCGCGACATTTCATAACTGTTCATGCGGGAATAGTTGCGGGATGCCATGTCCTCAGGCGCCCCTGGAAACGGGGGCGTTACACTGCTAATGCCCCTCTTAACATATATGACCAGATTTAGCATATGATCAACAAATTAAATTTTATATGGTGCTCTTAGAAGGCTAGTTGCACAAGATTTAATCTTGACCATCTCCGCCATGACAAAATCTAATCTTGATTATATATGACAGTTATAGATTAGATCTTGAGCTAAAATTAAATCTTGCTATTACCAAAGATCCACAGATCAAGTAAACAACTTGCTGGACAGAGCAGAACTACTCCTAAAAATCAATCTTCCAAACATTCACAGAGAATGCTACTGATTCAACAAGTTAACAAGGTTCGGCTCAGACGATACAAGACTAAAAATTAACCACTGCACAGATCTAACAGTGGTCAGCAAGAAATGTATAGCAGGATTTAATGACCAGTGAAGGAAAAAATAGCAGATTTAATTAATGCTCAAGATTAATGTACCATCACATCCATATATAATCTCAGCAATACGTCATTTCATTACAGAGCAATCATTTCACAGAAAATTCTTTGCAATCTTCCAGCTAGTGATACTCACATAAAAGTGAAATATTTCACAAAATTGCAAAGAATCAACAACTAATATACTCACAGTAGTGGTGATATTCGAAATCACCGAGAAGAATCTGAAAAGGGGCAAGGCACGCTCACGGCGCTGACCCAGAAAACCTAGCACCCCCTTGTGCTGCTCGCAGTAGAGGAATGAGGTAAACGGAGATACACTGCCCACTCCAACCTCGGTTGTCGAAGCCGGAGACGAAGGTTAAGCTTGATGCCGCACAAGACCACCGGGAGCTTCGGCCGAGAGCGCTCACGAACAACAAGAATAGATCACAAATCTCCCACAAAACACAGCACAAGCCCGAGCCAAATCAACCTCTATAGTTTATCCAAACCTTTCCTCTCAGCCAAATTAAAGAAGAGGCTCAAGGAAACTGAACGAAAAACCCTAGAATCGGCGATTTGCGCTCCATAGCCGACGGCGACAGGAGATAACCCAGCCGGCGGCTCTCAAAGCTCAAGATCAAAGAACCACAGTGAGAGATTTGAGATCGGAGGGGAGATTTACTTCTTCTACTCCATCACAGAGAGGAGGGGCGCCATATAAAGGGGAGCGGGCGGAGGCCGGCGGGCTGCTGCCATGGCTGACGCCGAAGCATCTGCGCCGGTGGCGCCTCCTTCGTCGCCGCCGCCGCGCTACAAGACTCAGGCGCCTGGACAACGTGGACGCCGCTACTCCACCCGCACACCAGGAGCCGAACTGACGCGAACGCGCATGCGCACGGGGAATGGAAGGAGATGCAGTCTCCTGCCTGTTATCTTCTCGGCCAGCCCACTGACAGTGGGCCCCACCTCTCCCTTTCTTTTTTAATTGGGAAATTATCAAATTGCCCTCGCAGTGTACCTCTATAGAGTGGTCGGCTCAGATGAGCGTGTACTCGTGTAGACTGTAGAACAGAGTTGTCTATCAGCCAGCGAGTGTGAATGAAGTATCTCAGAAATACGCAATGCCATTTCGTTGGCATAGCTCAGCTAGCGATTTCTTAAATATTGCACTTTGAATAATTCATAATCTTGTAAAAAACCGTTGCTCGCAGTCCAGGAGCAACAAGGTAAGAGTTAACATTGCAATGCCATCTGCAAACTTTAATCTCTTTACCGTTCGGCTTGAGGCCGTTTGGAACAAGAACGACAGGTTTCCTTGGGAAAATTTCCAGGCCATCTCAAAAAAACAAAAGACACGGGTCCCTGGGCCAGCCCGGGCAGCCCAAACTCGTCGCTGCGTCATATCTTTTCCCAAGACAGGACGACTTGTAAAAGCCAGGAGCGCAGCCGCGCCGCGCGCACCAGTCCGTTCCAGCCTCCGCGCCAGCGCAGCCTCCGCCGTCTCCGAGCAATGGAGTCGAGGAAGCCGCCGCCCTCCGCCTTCGTTGACAACCACGTGGTAAGCCTCCGCCCTTGTCCTAGCCTCCAATTCTCTTATCTCGGCGGATTTGGACCCGCCCCTTCACCTCACCTCACCGTCGGTGCCCAGGTCCCCGGCGACGTCGTCCTGGACCTCTCCCAGATGAGCAACCAGACCATCAAGCTCGGCTCCGGCCTGCGCCAGGTAAACCGTTTCGTGGTGGAAAGTGGGAACAGTTTGTCCTACGTGAGATTTAGGGGTTAGGGTTCCGGGTTTATTTGGGTCATGACTTATGAGGCTTATGAGTGATTCGTGGGGCTTGCAGGATTGCGACACCATCCAGGCGACGAGCGCCGGGAGGCTTCGACTGTCCAAGCCCAACAAGTACTGGGTCGAGAGCTCCCAGAAGAGGGTGAGTCCTCTGGTTTAGTTCCTCTCTTGATGTTCAGATGTGTGAAGCATTACGTCTGGTTGAGACAAAGATTAGGATCTAGGATCATCGATGTACAGTGTAGCTACCACATGCTGTTTTAAGCAAGTACTAAATTGCGTTGTACAGCCAAGTTTTTTAACACCTCATGGCTGAGCTGAAGGGTAGTATGTTGCTATTTCTATGTGATTACCCCATGGCTGTAGTACGCCAATTGATTAGATATACAGAATATGTGTGGCCTTTTCTGGCAGCTCAAAGAACTGCTCTTGTGGACTGGCTTATGTTAATCCAATGCTAAGTGAATTCCAGTGCTGATGCACCCTAACGTGCATTTATAGTCATCGTAGTTATTACCTTTACACTACGCCATATATTGTGTTTTGGCCTTTGTTTTAAATAATGTTTCAAGCTTTCATTGCTTGAACACATTAACTTCTCTTCAGCTCTTCCAAGCACAATTAATCACTTTGAAAAGCTCTAAACCTTTTTCTTTGTATCTGCTTAACTGTAGAGTGCAAGATTGCACAAAGTGCTTTCTTCACTCTCCTTACTGTCTGTTTCAGCAGCTGCCTCTTCATGTGATGTTTGTTTTTTTGGCAGTACATACCTTCTGTAGAAGATACAGTTCTTGGTATTGTGGTTGACACCAAACCAGATGTAAGTATACATTTACATTCAGAAGTACATATCTCTAGTTCTAGTTATATGATTGCATTTATAAGCATCTACATGTAGTTCTGACGATATGCTCACTATTCAAATATATTACCTGAAATCAAAATGAACATTCGCAAATTTGACTATAGAACACTGACTAAAAGCTTCATTTTAGTTTTTTTTATAACACCTTATATGATGTATTCTTATTCCTTTTTGCTGAGCTGGAGTTGGTTATTCCAGAACTTCTTGGTGGACATAAAGGGGCCTAATTTGGCCTTTTTACCAGTGCTTGCATTTGAAGGCGGTACCAGGAGAAACATACCGAAGTTCGAGGTATGGCATTTTCAGTTATTGTTTATTTTTTTTAATCCAAACTAATGTCTTTTATATTTGTTCATGAAGCACACATGTCCTGCTTTTATTGGCCATCAAAGATGGAACCTTTTCTATAGTTTGCTTATTCACCATGTTGTTTTGTTAGTCATTGAACCTATGGTTGTGTCGACTTGAATAACTATCATCATATCATTTCATTTTTCATAAAATTAACGATGAATTCATAGTAACTCATTTATTGGATCAAATTGTTTGGTACTTTAGTAGATATAACGAATTCTTGTATGATGCATATTTCAGTTTTTTCTCATTTTTTTATAAGCTGCATACAGTTTTTATTGACAGTTTGTAGGCCAAAATACAGGCCATTAAATTTCTACAAAGTGTCAAATTTTGTTTGTATAACACTTAACTTTTTTTCATTTTGATCTGTCAACTCACTTTTCACTTGATAAAACATGGAGAAAAGTGGGTGAAATGACTGGCTGAGTAGGATTCGACAATGGGCTTGAGTTTTAGTGATTCGAAAATTTAATCAACTTCCTTCCTTAATCTCAATCTGGATTTGTGTGGCAAAAATGATGATACTGGTGAAATCGGAATGTCCCCTAAAAGGGGCATCGCCTTTGTTGTCTTTCATCCGTCTGTCAGTCTTTATACCAAAATGGTACAGTAGACCGCCTTTTGTAGTTTCAACAACATGCATTCAATAGTGTGTGCATTGCTGTAATTTGTGAAGTATCTTACCTGGATGTTATAGTCAGCTTTGGAGTATGTGTTATATGATCTCAGCTTCAGATGATGTCGAAAGGTGGTGCCACAGTGTTGAGGCCTAATATTCGGTTTCCGCTCTTGAGCTTGATGCACTGTAATTAGATATGCACCTTACAACGGGTTTTCTCCTGCAGATTGGTACGTTAATATATGCCCGAGTGGTGAAAGCAAATAGCATCATGAATCCAGAGCTCTCATGCATGGATGGTAAAGTTTTTAGCTTATAATTCAGTTTTTCTGTTGTTGCTTGTCCGTTAGAACTTTGAAGCATGTATGAAAAAATTCACTCTGCGAATCTTCACTGCTTGGGTGTGAGAACTTTTCACCTTGTGAAATTATACCGTTTCTGGCGAGAATGTTGTAGTATATTCATTCTATTAGTTTCCTGGTACTGTTATCCAAATATAATGCTATGGACTCTATTTTGCAGCTACGGGAAAAGCAGCCGAATTTGGACAACTGAAAAATGGTTATATGTTTGAAACATCAACTGGCCTGTCAAGAATGTGAGGACAATACGTACCATAATTCTTCAACAATGCAGCAGCATTTGTTTGACCTTATGTATTTTACCGTTGGCTGCTTGTAGGCTGTTAAGTTCTCCGACATGTCCAGTTCTAGAGGCCCTTGGGAAAAAACTATCATTTGAGATAGCTGTTGGACTGAACGGTCGAGTTTGGGTACATTTCTGCCTTCTACCATTCATTTGTTAATCTTTTTTCTTTTTTAATTGAAAAACTGTAGATTGGTAATTTGTGTTGTGCTTGTTATATTGGTTTGTATCCTGTAGGTGAATGCTCCTTCACCAAGTAATGTCATTATTGTATCGAATGCAATTATAACATCAGAATCTATGAGTGTCATACAACAAAGAAATATGGTGGAAAATGCCTTGGAGAAACTGTCATGATGGTAAGTCTTTTTCGTTACTTTGTAATGGTAAATATATACCCAGTTTTTTCTCTGTGGAAAGTTGGTTGCACTGTGCTAAAAGTTTAATTGCTGTCAGTTTTCACCATGAGCTCTCTGCATTTGCTATCTCCCACTAGATGAATAATACTTCTTTCTGTTGTTTGATTTCCCATTTATTGTTATAACATGCATCCGCTAACTACATATGATGGAGAACAGGACAGCATCATTTTACATTTGCAATTCGTATGCAGTTAAATGTAGACTACTGGGCCACGAATGAGTATTCTTCCATATGTGTTTTCTCACTGGATTAATGGACACCATTACACTTTTCTGGCCATATCATTGAGCGATACCATAATCTATTCTCCTGGGTAAAGGAGAAAAACTTTCACTATCGTTTTCGTAAGTCTACTGTTCTCTGGTCAGAATTGTGTGAAAAATGTTTGCCTTTTTCTGTGCAGGGAACCGGACATGCTCTGACACTATGAACGGGTCCTGAAGTTTGTCAGACGCTACAGATGATTCTGCAAACGTGAAAGATGGATAATCATTATCAAGTTATCTCAACAGGGAACAGTTGATGGATGGTACGCAGAAAATAGATACATCAGAGGACTTAGATCAGCTGAACTCCTGCGCAATGGCTGAACTCCTGCGCAATGAAGTGACGCAGAATTTGCTTTTACTTATCGCAGCAATTGACTTTAGGGGTACCTTTATGGAATTTTTAATTATTTAATCCCTTTTTTATTAATATTTTAACGTTAATCTTTCATGAATTTTATTTCCAATTCTGACCCTTTTGGCCATGCCACCACCTGTGGCATGCCCAAAATGTTCTATCACATCATCCATAAAGGTGTGGTCAAAGCTGTCACGTAAACCCTCGACCGCGCGCCGTGTCAACGTGGATGGCTTGAGTGGTATCTGTCACACCGGAACTCATGGCGTGACAAGCAGTTCTCTCCCTCCTAAAGCTTCGTCTCTCCTCCCTAGGGGTGGCAACGAGCCAAGCCTGGCTCGGCTCGGCTCGTGAAAGCTTGGTAAAATAGAGGCTCGGTTCGGCTCGGCTTGGTTAGGATATCAAGCTTTTTTGTGGGCTCGGTTCGGCTCGTGGTGCGGCTCGAGCCAGTTCGTGAGGGCTCGCGAGCCAATATTGCCGACACACACATCTGCACCCGCATCAGCTTCCCGACGGTCGCTGGCCGCCGCGGGGCCGCCTTGGCCCCGCCGCCGCCGCTCCCCGGGCTGCCTCCCTTGGACGTGGCCGAGGACCTGAGCCTGAGCGCCTTCATCTTGCTGGCGGTGGCGGAGGTGAGCGAGCGCTGGAGCAACGGCCGACGGGGAGGAGGTGTTGGCGGAGGAGGAGGTGTTGGCAGAGAGCGGCACGTCGAGGTCGGGGAAAGGCGACGGTCGATGGGGAGGAGGTGTTGGCAGAGAGCGGCACGCCAAGGTCGGGGAAAGGCGACGGGACCGCGGTAGCGACGGAGGAGGAGGCGACGGGGGGGGGGGGAGCCGTTGGAGAGATAGAGGGCCGAGCGTAGGGGAGGAGCGCGGAGGCCGGAGCCCGGAGTAGAGGCCGGCGCGGAGCGGCGGAGGAACCGAAGAGAGGCGCCGGGGCGGAGGGGGCGCGTCAGCACGTGAGTGGGGGAGAGAGAGAGCCGAGTGAGTGGGGGTCTGGGGGAGGCTGAGAACCGTAGAGGCGTAGAAGATGAGGAGGCACCTTGGGCCTTGGCAGACGGCAGTTGGGCTTGGGCCGAGCCAACCGAGCTGGCTCGGGCTCGGCTCGTTTAGACTCCGAGCTTTTTTGCTGGCTCGGCTCGTTTTATCCACGAGCCGAGCCAAGCCTCCACGAGCTCAAGCCGAGCCCGAGCTGGCTCACGAGCCCGAGCTTTTTTGCCAGCCCTACTCCTCCCCCAAATCAATTGTTGCCGTCGTCGGCTTCTGTAGGCCTTGTCCTCAACCACTAGACCCATCCACATCAATCTCTCGGCGACGATACTCTACCTCCTTTGCAACTCGCCTCCAGTCCTGGCGGCCCGCCTTCCTCCTTCGCCATCCGCCTCCAATCACGGCGGTGCCGCCTCCCTCCTCCAGTCTTGGCGGCTTCGCCTCCCGCCTCCAGTCCCAGTGGCCCCACTCTCCTTCACCGCCCACCTCCAGCCCTGGCGACCCTGCCTCTTGCCTCCAGTCCTAGCGGCCCCACTCTCCTTCGCCGCCCGCCTCCAGTCCCAACGGCCCCGCCGTCCGCCTCCAGTCAACGTTGGCCTCCTAGCGGTAGCCTCCTTTGTGCGCGCAGCGGCTTCCTCCTTGCTTGCATCTTTGGACCGATGGAAGTAATAATAGATGATCATTTCCCTCCAGTGTGATTTTTTTGACTTGGTACTTTGCAATATTTTGTTGGATATAGATGGATAAAGTCGTACATGTATTTTCCGATGGGCTACTTAGCCAAACGGGTAGTGATGTCCAATTTAGTGGCATGGAAGTGACTGTTCTTTTGTTTCACGGATCACCGGACTTTCGAATTCATCTAACTAGAATTAAGTCGACCTTTGGATGGGATGAGCCTAAGGTCGTTGTCGGACTGTAGGGGTAATATGATGCTTATGTGGGTTGTAAGGTGTACGCATGTTTGGTGTCAATCTTGTTCGGCAATGACTGGGATACGTACAAGGATGTTGTGCTCGCATCTTAGGTCCGGTCGTTAGAAGTGGCGGTGCAGAGGAGAATCATTGTAGAGGATTTGCCAAACAATTTAGATATGGTGAATGGCAACATGGAAGAACTAGAATCCGCTCTCCATCTTTCGCAAGGCCCCTCAATGGAGGAGTAACCTTCCGAAGAGTTCGTTGGCATCAATCTTAACAACGATGCCCCTACATGTGCATGTTCCTTTGCTGCAACATGTTAGTGACACCGTGACTGATTTCAATAGCGTTGTAATGAATAACGAGCTTGAGGAGGTGTTCCGAGATAGAACAACTCATGGAGTTTGACGAAGGATGGAGCTATACCGAAAACGAGGTTCCCGCACCCCTTTTCTCCTCTAAGGAAGGGTGAGTTCTTCACAGTGTTTTGGGTGAGGTCCTATCGATGCACGCATTCGATGATGTTAGAATGGCGTTGAAGAGTATGAATGGCATTGCAGACTCCGATAATGACCTAATACATAAGACCATGTTGTTTTTCAAGTATGCATGATATGAAGGTTTGGCAACAGAAATACTCAGTGCGGCACCATCGTCCGTTCATAGTGACACACTCCGATGCGAACAAGAGGTATACTGTGAGGTGTGAAAGGGGTGTGAATGGAAGGTATGGGGGCGCAAAACTAGGGACAAGCAATGGAAAAATAGGGAACGTGAAGTAGCTTCACTCTTGTGGGACTGCAACACCTACCTGAGGGTGAGACGCCGCCCCCTCTATTGGTGTAGGGACCCATGTAAGTTCTTTAAATCTAAACAACGGCTTAGACTAGGCATGCGTTACTGGGGTTGCGCAAACTATTCCTATAATTATCCCGACCGCTGTTAGGACACGAGCAGCTATTGGCAGCCGGTAAGGACCAGTTATAGTGTGTGCCCCTACTATTTCTCTTCCAAAGTACGCACTAACAACGTCTACCTGTAGTCCCCAGATCTGCTATGTGGCTACCATGAGTGAATCAACATAGAGATCCACCCACATGACCAGTGGACTCTCGATTACGAGGAGTGGGATGTCAAAAGAGCCTATGATGCGGGGTGCCCGATCTTCACGACGTAGGATCGTCGGCTCGGGTGCGCGCAGCGAGGAGGCGAACCGGTGGCGGCCGAGCGGCTTCGGATGGCTGCTGGCCGGCGCTTCGTGCTTGGGCTGGCCTCGGCTTCATGCCGGTGGCCGGCGTTCTTCTTGCGCACGGCGGCCGTGCAGAGCCGACCGTGTGCGGATTTTTTCTTTTTCCTTTTTTTCTAATCTACAGTGCAATCAACATCTACCTCGTGATGCAATCTACCGATTGACATTATGCCGTCGACTTCAAGTCTAATCGCAGTAGATTAGGGTGGATTTGCACCGTAGAAAATTAATCTAGAACGTGAAAACTGCGAATTTAGAGCGATCTAGATAATTCAATCTATTAGGGTTTTGATGATTACCTTCGATTCACCGGAGCGAACTCGTGCTGATAACGTGTTGAGGAACCGTCGCTGGTGACCAATCCGATCGATTCCTTTGCTTAATATGGAACGAAATCAATCACAGAAGATAGAATAATAGATTGAAAACACACAAAGAGGTAAGGAGAACTCCTGGTCTTTCTTTATTGTTTTTGATTGCCTGAGTACAAATTCTGCCGGTAAGGCTCCCTATTTATAGTCTACCAATGAGGTGCCCACCATGGGCCAGAGTTGTTGGGCCAGGTCCAGGTTTCCTAACAGTCTTCATAAGATAAAAAACCGTTTAGAATATATTGGCTTTTAATATGATTTTTCTTTTTTTTCTCTTTTCTTTTTTCATTTTACATTATCTATAGTGATATAACGGGTATTTTTCATTCTTCCTATTTTGTTATTTTCTTTTAATTAAATATTTTAAAAATAACAATCACTGCAATATTACTGTAATTAAAAACTAAAAATCATATCACTTTTAAACAGCGCCTTCATTCGCCTACCACCTGCAGGCTGAACCGTGTGCCGTCTGTTTTGGAACGGAACCACGCGCAAGCACAGCAGCAGTTGCATTTGCAATTTTGCATCCACGGTCCCGTGCCGGGAGATGGCTACAAACCAGAGCCGCGCACGCACACGGCGCGCCGTGCCGCCCGCACCGGCATGGCACGCGGGCACCGCCGAGCCCGCTCGCCACGCACCCACGCGCCGGCCACCGATCGGTGAGGTCTCCCACCGATCCAACCCAATCATGGCCTCTCCGCGCACGCGCCGTCGTCGTCGCAGGCGCGCGCGGGGCAAGGGACGTGGGAGCGAGACCGAAGCGACCTCGCGCGCGCGCCCCTGTCTCCACTCTGTTCCCCGCCCGATCGATGGGTGGAATTGGGAGCCCCACCCACACGGCTAACCAGCGCGCGCGTGAGCCCACCACACTAGACGCGTGCACTAGCTAAGCTAGTAGTGGCTTTCGTGCGCTCTAGCTAGCAGGACAGCTTAGCCACCTTAGTGCCTCGATCGATCACTCACCGGCTCACAGGAAAAGAAGTGGACGAGTGCCGGTACTTAGACGGCGAAGTGTACGTCCGTGTTAACTTTGCCTGAAATTTAAAAAGAACATAATACACTGGTGCTAACTGCTCTACTAATTCTCAAAATTGTAAACATGGGATTTAATTAGAGCGCATAGAGTGTTGTGTATGGTTGGGTTTGGCTAGCACAGCAGCTGTCGCGCTCTGATGCTCGCGTATCGTCGTCGTCGCATTAGTTCCCTGTAGCCTACAGTACAGCCCAGGGCGTAGCCACCAGGGGCTTCGGTGGGCTCTACCACACCGATAACCCTGTATAAAATATCTTTATTATATTTATTTTTTCTTTTAATTTTATTTCTTTTCTATTTATATATAAATTTAAATTACATATGACTGTATCTATTATGTCTATCTTAATTTAACTTAATACCCATCGGTTTTTGTTAGAAAAATAGCTTAATCCTTCAGCCTCCCTTCGCTTCACCACTGCTATAGCTACTTGATGGATGGATGGATGGATGGGCTCCGTGATAAGGAAACGGTGATGGGCACCAATCAAATCTAGCTCCGTTCCGTAAAGTTTGGGAAAAGGAGGTCGATAGTTGTTGGTGAGGAGCTGCAGAATTATTGATACGCCCTGTACTTATCGGTTATATCTCCACTTCTGATGGTGCAGCATAACGTAGGATGGCTTTTTTTTTACTGTCTTATGTCATTTGGTTTAAAATTTTGAATTCTGATTGTTTACGAGAGATAGTACGGAGAAAGATATACTCGCGTATAATTTTGACATATATAGATGAAGTCAAGATAGTGTCTACTATAATCAATTTGTAGACTCTATCTTAAACAAACAATCTATTTAAAAAATAATTACCGGAGAAAGGCAAGACATATGCTTGAAAGAACTCAGCCGTAATCGAGTGCCGGGGTGCTTCTCTTTTGAAACAAAAGGTGATTCAATCCTGCTACTGTGCTAGTATAATTTGTTTGGAGCATAGTATGGATTTAGGTTATGCTACAGTTTGTACCGGTAAAGTGTGGCTTGCCATCGCAAAAAGAGAGAGAGAGAGAGAAGTGGGAAGAAAAGGAAAGGGAGCGTCAGATAAAATGGCGTAGTTGGCAACAAGATTCTTGCTTATCGTAGTAGTATTATACTACTATAGTAAAAGTAGTGGTAAGTGATTGTAGTATCAAGAGAATGTGCCGTTTATACACACATGCACGAGGATCTGTTCTCCAAACACTTCATGAGAAGCCGAGAAGGCATAAAGAATTTCGTGAAAGATCGTTGAATGATCAGTCCCATTGATGTCTTAACGCACATATTGCTTTCGCGACATTAACCTGAAGTGTTAATGAGGCATGAAACTGTTCACACGTATGCGGATCACGCTGCGTCACGGTAATTAAAATCAACTGTCGCTGCTGCTCAGTGCTCTGCTCACACAAAAATGCGCTGAAACGAAACAAGAAGCTATACTAAATCAATCAGCTTTTCAGCTATATTATACACAGATTATATTCTTCAAAAAAATGCTATACACGGATTGACCCATACAAAGCCAATCAACAAGGTACAAAATTCTCTCTATACAATCATTAACTTGGGCAGTTTAATTTGTACATGTAGAAATCTGCTCTGAGATTGATGAAAAAGAACACACTAACCAACAGAACAGCAATTCTGAATGAAGCACCTAACAAATAAAAACCTGCAAATATGTGTTCTCTGCTTCTCCAATCTCCATTGAATTTTTTAGACGCCAATCTCCGTTGTCAAGACGGTGCTATTTCTCCTATTTACTTTATCCAAGCCCATTATAATTTATAAACACGCCAAAAAATTTTTTCTAACACTAAGGAGAGACAGGTGAGTATCCAGTATACACACAAAAAACAGACAAGAATACGGACAGAAAGAAAGAAAGAAAGAAGGAACGAAAGAAGGAAAGAACCGCATTAAAACGGGTGATAGCTTCGCCGCAACCCACTGACGTTGGCGAACAACCCGACGAGCTCTTGCTTGTATGGAAGATACGACCTCCTCCGGCCGCCGCCGCCGCCTCCTTTGCAGTAATAACTCCATCCACGGCCACCGAGGCCGGCACCGGCGTCGCCTTTGCTGTCGCCCTCATCCTCGTCCTCCTGCTTCGAAGGCTCTGGGCCGGTGGTGCTCAAGAAGACGAACTTCTCCTTGCCGTCGCTGTGGCTCCGTCCGACGAGGCGCTCGCTGATGCGGCGCCACCGGAGGACCGACCCCGTGGAGCCGCTCTTCCGGCACCGCGGCGGGGGCGCCGGCGCCGACTGCCCGGGCGCCCAGAGGCAGTAGCTCTCCGGCGGCACCCCCTCCAGCTCGCCGTCTCCGCCGCCTTCTTCGTCCGGCTGCGGCGGCACCCGTGAGCCGTCCCGCTGCCGCGCGCGGAAGTCCCGCTCCTCCAGCAGGAGCCGCCCCAGCGGCACCCGCACTGTGGCCGTCTCCGGCGACGCCGGAGGAGGCGACGGCGGCCGGCCGAAGATGGGGTACACGGGGACGATGCACGCGCCGTCCGCGGCGAGCGGCGGGACGGGGAAGGTGAAGCCGCCGCCCACATCACCTTCCTCGTCGTCGACGCCGCCGCCTGCCTCGTCGGCGGGAGATTCCGGAAGGTTCTTGGCGGGGCCGTCTTCTGTGTCCTCCATGACTCACTCTCCCCTTGCCTATTCGGCTTAATTGGGAGATATCAGATATTTGCTCGTCTATATGTAATAGGCTTAATCGGGAGATATCAGATATTTGCTCGTCTATATGTGGCTTGCTTCGCTTCGCTTGGCTCGGGCTCGTTCTTTCGGCGTGAGCCGGCGGCGGCGGGAAGCGAACAGAACTACAGACGGCGGTATATGGCACGGGCACGCGAGGCAGATAAAGGGGAGTTCTACGTGACACTGACCGGTGGGCCGGATCACTTTCCGGGGACCACTCGTCGGTGCCAAGGTGAGGGGTGATGGTGGTGGGTTGGGGCCGCGGTACACGTGTCCGTGCGGGCGATGGTGGAACTGGGGAAGCACGCTAGCTTGATGCCAAGCTAGAACCCCGGTGGCAGTGTTAAACACCAGTTACAAATCAACTGCCTAATGTACAGTTATATCAAATATACAGATACCTTTCCATAAAGGCACCTTTTATGCCACCCATTCATCATCTATATAAAGCAATGTACAGATTCAGAACTTATTTAATGAAAGCAATAGTTTTCTCTCAATCACTTGTCTCAACTCATGCAATACGTTATCAGCACACATATTCACAAGTCACAACCAGAGAAGAAAAGGTAATGGCACTTTGTGCGAACCATCAAAAAGTATTTCTGGAAATCCTTGCTTTGGTTGATTCCCTGCATGCAACACTGCACGCTCTTCTTGCCCCTCTCCATTCACAACCTCCACCACCACGCCCGGCGACCACCACCATCATCTCCACCGGCCATGGCTCTAGGCCGGTTCGTCGTCGTCCACGGGAGGCGCACGGCGTCTTCTCACCAGCGCGGGCTCCACGCTATGGACCTTACCGGCGACCGGCGCACGCCTCCATGGCCGCTAACCGCCGTCCCGGCCTTCGGATCCGCACTCCTCCACCGGGCTCCTCCACAGAGGACGCCTTCTCCTCTACATAGACCGGGAGAAGAGGGGAGAGGAGGTGGCCGGCGGCCGGCGCGGTGCGCGGCCAGCACGGCCCGGCGCGGCCTAGAGCGGCGCTCGGCAAAGCGTGGCGCGGCCGGAGGGCGCGGCCCGACCCGGCTCGGTTGGCACGGCCGGCAAGGCGCAGTGGCCGGCCCGGCGCGACGGCGCGCGGCGGCAGGCACGAACACACGGCCAGCCCGGCCCGGCGCGCGGCACGCAGCCCGTGGCAGCGGCGGCAAAGCCCGACGCGGCGCGGCCGGTGCGTGGTGCGGCCAGGCGCGGGGCAGCTCCCGGCCCGAGGCGACGTCGCACGCAGCGGTACCCGCGGGCGGCGGCGGCGCCCCCATGGGCCGGTGACGGCTGGAAGCCCTGGCGCGGGCGGCGGCGGCGGTGGAAGCCCCGGCGGGCACCGGCGGCGCCCCCATGGGCCGGCGGAGGCCCAGGCGCTGGCGGATCCGAAGCCCGGCGGTGGAGGCGGTCGGCGGTGGAGGTGCTCGGCGGCGGCGGCTCCAAAAATGGCGGCTAGGGTTTGGGGGGGAACCCTAATTCCCCCCATCTCATATATACGGCTGCTAAAATACATGGGCTTTGGCCCATTAAATCCCACCATCCCACATGGGCCAAAAGGCCAAATGGGCTACAGCCCAAGTTACCGAAATTTTGCATTTCCCCCCCCTCTAGTTCATGGAAAATGCAGAATTTTTATTTTAAATAAATTTGTATTGTAGTTTTTGCACTATAGTCCTTGTGCTTGTTTATAATTGTACTTGTTAATTTGTACTGTTATAAATTAGCATTTCAGTCCCTACAGGACCTGAAAATTATGTAAATATTTAAATAAATGTGCAACCACATTTATATAATTTTTACATATGCAGAATTACTACTTTATTGCAATTTACTTACATTATTAATTGCGACAATATTTAACTTTGCTATCTTACGCAAATTTAAATTTAAAATTCCCGTTTAGTGAGTACCATTGTACTTAATAAATTGAAATTTTTGCAAAATATTATACCTACCATAAATACCATTATTACAATTTATGTCACTTTACAACATTTATTTGTACGCTATGCCATACAATAAATTGGTGTTCACCACCAATATTGTGATTACGCGGTATTATAAATATAACCACATGTTATATTTAATTTGGGTATATATATACATTCGGATTACAATACTCATATTATTTTCTACATATTTTGCATTTTATTACAACATTACCATACTCATTAATTTACCTCATGTAAATTAATTATGGTATACTTTTCATGTAGGTTTTAAATGGCTACCAAAGATTTTGAGCCTCTCGCTCTCGATGGTACCAACTATCCTACATGGGCTATGGACCTCAAAATCAACCTAACCACACGTGGGTTGCAAATGGTGATATTTGATCCTCCAGATGATCAAATTCCTCTGGATATTGTGAAATATTCCGTTTTGAACATAATACGGAATCACATACATCCGGATTTGAAGGCTGAATATCTGTATGAGGAGAGTCCCCTTACATTATGGTTAGCCCTCAAAAATAGATATGAACAGCAGCGAGCTGTCATCTTACCTGAGGCTAATCATGAATGGGCACATCTTAGACTCCAAGATTTCAAATCTGTTGGAGAATATAACCATGCCCTCCATACTATTTGCTCCAAATTGCGGTTTTGTGACAAGGAACCAACGGATGCGGACAAAATAGAGAAGATACTCTTGACTATACTCCCATTTGACAGGGTCATACAGCAGCAATGGCGTGCTGCAAATTACCAAACTTATTTTGATCTTATGCATACTATGCTTCAGGCAGAAAAGCATGCTGAACTTCTTTTAAAGAATAATCAGCAACGTCCCATTGGGGCTGCTCCACTTCGTGAAGTTCATGCTAATCAAAATAACAACAAGTTCAGTTGTTCACACAATCACTCAAAGAGCTTTAAAGGTAAACACAACGTAACAAGAAGCAAAAACCAAGTGGATTCAAGAAAGGTAAAGGCAATCTTTGTAAGAGAGTTGACAAAACTGAAATTTGTAAAAAATGTGGTTGCTATAACCATCCTACCAAGAAATGCCGCACCCCGAAGCATCTTGTGAACCTCTACCTCCAGTCTTTGGCTCAAGGCAAGAAAGCTCAAGAGAAGAGATTTGAAGCACACTTCAATCTCACATCCAACAATGATGAAGCCGGATGCTCTCAACAGTTCCTTCAAGAACTCAAAGACACATGTGCTTCTACAAAGAAGGATGATCTCATGTACACCGAGGATAACTTTGAAGAATTTCATTCTCAAGACATGTTTGGAAATCTCAGTTAGACTCCTTGTTCCATAGCTAATAAGTACTAAAGTGTTGTACTATAAATAATGTTGTCATCTATATTGTAAGCTTTTATGCTACAATCATATATCAAACATATTTGGTATTGTAAAATAATGTTTGTATGTATTCTATATATGCTACTATAAGAATTTCATTAAATTCTTCTTTGTGTATATAGATTTTTGGAGTCGATCCAATAGAGGAGGAATTATGCCTTGTGGATAGTGGTACTACAAACTCTATACTTAGAGACACAAAATATTTCCTAACTCTTACTAGGAGGAAAGGAAATGTTTTAACCATCGCTGGACGCGATGCAACGATAGTAGGCTCTGGTCGCGCCTCTATCACTCTCCCTATAGGTACACAATTGGAAATTGAGGATGCACTTTTGTATCCCGATTCAACACGTACCCTACTTAGTTATAGAGATATCCGTCAGAATGGTTTCCATGTTGAAACCCAAAATGACAACAAAGAGGAATATCTTCTCTTAACCAAACACAACGGATATGGCAAACAAGTACTAGAAAAAATTCCATCTTTAAACTCCGGATTGTACTATACATACATCAAACCCGCTCAACATATTGCGTACAAAGTAATTTTCCAAAACACTAGCACATTCTAAACATGGCATGATCGCCTTGGCCACCCAGGCATTGGAATGATGAGGAAAATTATTCGCAATTCAATTGGTCATACATACATCAAAACAAAATTCTCGGAATCCTCAAATTTTGTGTGCACTTCATGTGCCACCGGAAAATTGATTTTAAGACCTTCTTATCTTAAAATCAGAGCTGAACCACTTAAATTCCTTGAACGCATTCAAGGAGATATATGTGGTCCTATACAACCATTGTGTGGACCGTTCAGATATTTCATGGTTCTTATTGACGCATCTACTAGATGGTCACATGTGTGTCTTTTATCCACACGAAGCCATGCATTTGCTAAGTTAATTGGTCAAATTATCCAATTACGAGCACATTATCCTGAATATCGAATTCAATCAATTCGAATGGACAATGCTGCTGAATTTACATCCCATGCCTTCAATGATTATTGTATGGCTCTTGGGATACAAGTTCAACACTCTGTTCCATATGTCCATACACAAAATGGTTTAGCAGAATCTCTTTTCAAGAGAATCAAGATCATTGCAAGACCATTACTACAGAATTGCAACTTACCAACATCATGTTGGGGTCATGCAGTTTTACACGCTGCTGACTTAATCCAATTGCGTCCAACTGCATATCATAGCACTTCCCCGCTACAATTAGTACGTGGAAATCCATCAGATATTTCCCATCTGCGAAAATTCGGTTGCGCTACATACGTACCGATCTCACCACCGCAGCGTACCTCAATGGGACCGCACAGGAAACTTGGGATCTATGTTGGGTATAAATCTCCGTCAATTATAAAATACCTCGAGCCCTAACAAGGGACCTGTTTACGGCCCGGTACGCTGATTGCATTTTCAATGAGGAACATTTCCAGGCATTAGGGGAGACAACAAGTACCAAACTAAATGCCAGGAAAATTGATTGGAATGTACAAGGCATTCCTGCCTCAGACCCACGTACCAGACAGACTGAACTTCAAATTCAGAAAATCATTCATTTGCAAACATTGCAAATAATCTGCTAGACGCATTTACTGATTATAAGTGTGTCACAAAATCCTATAATCCTGCCAAAAATGTACCTGAAAGGGTGGAGGTACCGCAAAATACCACTCAACTCCTAGTTCAAAATAAGAGGGGGGAGAAGCACGGTACAAATGGCGGATACAGCTTCTAACAAGCGACAAAGGAAAGAAAAGAATGTAAATGCAGATCAACCTCAAGTTGATAGACACCAAAGGATCCTTGAACCCAGATCAACAGTGCACTCAAATACTGATCCTGGGACATCGGAATACCCCGACTCAAATATTTTGGGAAATAACATTGAGTCATCAGGGGTCCAAGAAATTTCCACTAACTATACTAATTCTGGAGAATCATATGATCGTAAGACTACACTTGTCGACATTTATTTCTCCACAACAATTGCAAATAACCTTCAAAATGATCCAGATCCTAAGACCCTGGCAGAGTGCAAACAGCGCTCGGACTGGAATCAATAGAAGGATGCAATTTAAGTTGAGTTAGCCTCGCTCAAGAAAAGAAATGTATTCACCAATGTGATACATACACCTCCCAAAGTATTCCCTGTCGATTTCAAATGGGTTTTTGTCCGCAAACGGAATGAAAACAATGAGGTGGTGAGATATAAAGTAAGACTTGTAGCACAAGGGTGCACACAGAGACTCGGCATTGATTTCAATGAAACTTATTCTCCAGTAATGAGTGGAATAACATTCCGATACTTAATCTCATTGGCAGTTAAAAATCATCTATCTTTTCAGTTGATGGATGTAGTGACTGCATATCTTTATGGGTCACTTGATTCGAAAATATATATGAAAGTTCCCGATGGAATTTCAATTTCGAATCCGAACGCAAATCGCAATATGTATTGTGTAAAATTGAACAAGTCTTTATACGGCTTAAAACAGTCGGGTAGAATGTGGTACAACCGACTAAGTGAGTTCCTAACCAAAAAAGGATACTCCAACAATGATGATTGCCCATGCGTATTCATCAAAAGATCCTCAACAGAATTTTGTATTATATCTCTGTATGTTGATGATCTTAACATCATTGGTAACACACAAGATATAGATGAATCACGTAATCATCTTATGACGGAATTTGAAATGAAGGATTTGGGTAAAACCAAATTTTGCTTAGGTATATAACTTGAGCACCTTCATACAGGCATCCTAGTGCATCAATCAGCCTATGTCCAGAAAATATTGGAGAAATTCAATAAGTACAAAGCATATCCATCGAAAACCCCTATGGTTGTTCGATCTCTAGACAGGGACAAAGATCCATTTAGACCCCGAGATGACAATGAAGAGCTATTGAGACCCGAGGTTCCATATCTCAGTGCCATCGGAGCGCTTATGTACCTTGCAAATTGCACCCAGCCGGATATTGCATTTGCGGTAAATCTACTTGCTAGATATAGCGCTGCTCCAACCAAAAGACATTGGGTAGGAGTGAAGAATATCCTTAGATATCTTCAAGGCACTAAAGATCTCGGTCTATTCTTCCATAAGAATAAAAATGTGGATTTAATAGGATATACAGATGCTGGCTATTTATCAGATCCCCATAATGCCAGATATCAAACAGGCTTTGTATTTTTACACGGTGGAACGGTCATCTCTTGGAAGTCTTCGAAACAGACTCTAATGACTACATCCACTAATCATTCTGAAATAATTTCATTATATGAAGCATCACGTGAATGTGTATGGCTTCGCAGAATGATTAACCATATACAACAATCATGTGGTATATGTGCTATTACATCACCTACCATTATCTACGAAGATAATGCTGCTTGCGTTGTTCAAATGCAAACGGGTTACATAAAGAGCAATATCACAAAACATATTGCACCTAAACTATTTTACCCACATGAATTGCAAGAGAGTGGGGAAATAAATATTCTGCAAACTAAGTTTTGTGATAATCTCGCAGACTTATTTACCAAGTCATTACCAACATCCACATTCCAAAAATGTGTTCATAGAATTGGTATGCGAAGATTACGGGATTTGCAGATATCAGGGGGAGAAATCTCCTAAGATTTAACCCGTTCAAATATAGATATTGTACTCTTTTTCCCTTTATGAGTTTTCCCTCTAAAGTTTCTCATCAAGGTTTTTAATGAGGCAATATGGCAACGTAATCATAAATATAATATATCTTTATTTTCCCACAAGGGTTTTTAAAGAGATATAATCAAATATATGCTATATCATTTTCTCCTTAAATTTTCCCACCAGGTTTTAAAAGACTTTTTCATGGCATATCTACTCTATCGGTTCTCCTCACATTTTTCCCTACAGGGTTTTGGGGGAGTTATTCCAAGATGATGAATCAATGTGATCATGTGAAGACACATTGGTCAATGGGGAGTGTTAAACACCAGTTACAAACCAACTGCCCAATGTACAGTTATATCAAATGTACATATGCCTTTCCATAAAAGCACCTTTTATGCCACCTATTCATCATCTATGTAAAGTAATATACAGATTTAGAATTTATTTAATGAAAGCAATAGTTTTCTCTCAATCACTTGTCTCAACTCTTGCAATAGTCAGTTTGTGTACCCTGCTGTGTCCGTGTCTCCTCTTCCATTTTCTTCCTCCCTCTTTTTGCTTGATTTTGTCATTTTCTTCTTCCTTACCCACCAGAGCTTAAGGGATTTCACAGGAATTTTGCAGGAATTTTGCAGGAAACAGTTCAATTCCCGCAGGAATCGGGAAAAATTCCCGCATTCCAAACAGGGCTTAAGGGAATATAACTGTTGGAGGAGAATGGACGTACATCCATCAACTCATTCTTTTATAATAGTAAAGATATATATGGTACTAAAGATAGCTTCTACAATAAATTATTTTTTTACATGTCTACATGATAGCTTCTCTATGACATAATGTGTTTTGATTTTTGTATTATAGTTGACTGTTGCATGAGAGATGATCCAATTCTCTACGCTCTCACTATCTCTTTTACATTATCTTATATTCTACGTGGTAAAACTTATTGACAATCCGCATCCCACACAACACGACCGCGTACGGGTGCTTGCCTGGTTGCCTCGATGTTGCCTGCTTCAACTCCCGCGAGTCCTGAACAGTGAACACGGCTAAGTCGACCGTGTTTTGTACATATCTGGCTCGTGGCGTGAAGCCGTGGGGGAACACGACTGCTGGTATGTACATTAGCAAGAGGACCAGGTGGTTAAGCGGCGTTCATTTTAGTTTATTCAGAAGATTTTCAGTTTTTTGTGAAATTGTATTGGAGCGACGGTTTTTTTAAATTATTTAATTAAAAAATAAAAACAGTATTATATATTCACGAATAATGTAAAAAAGAGAGGAAAAAAAGATAAGACAAAAAAAATGAAAAAACTAAAAAACCTAAAATTAAGAAATCAACATATTCATTTCTACTTCTAATTTTGGCTCAAACCAACATAAACGCGTCCTAAGTCTGTCGATAGCCCCACGAGAATGTTAAGGCTCTGTTTGGAATGCGGGAATTTTTCCCGATTCCTGCGGGAATTGAACTGTTTCCTGCAAAATTCCTGCAAAATTTCTGTGAAATTCCTCTGTTCCAAACAGGCCCTAAGTAGAATGACAAGGTAAAACAGAAAGGGACAAGCCTGCAGTCCCGGCTAGGAGCCTAGATAACTACCGCTAGATGATAGCTGTCTCGATCTTTCTCTTTCCCTCGCCCTGCTCCCTGGACCACCAATGAGTCCCGTCGCAATACTTTCTTCGTCCACACTTAGCCCCGCTCCCTGCATCACCATTTCCTTTTTTTTCTTTGCAGAAACTTCATTTGTGAAACGAAACAAACAAGCTATTTATCGTCTCAATTCTCAAGCAAAGACGAAAGCCAGCGCCATCATATGGCCACAGGCCCACAGTTCATAACACAAGATATCCTATTTTGTTATGGGCCATCACATCACGGTTTCTAGTGTTTTTTTAGACCAAAAGGCCTAACGGCCCAGATTTTACGACCTCTAGTTTCAGTTTGTCTTTGCTCGAGACATGGTGAATTTTTGGACGTTTTTGACACTGTTGCTACCCGAAAATACCAAAAATGGCGTTGAGGAGAACAAAATTCCAATTCTAGCACCCTGTTGACCGCACCATTTAACGGGTCAATGGTGCGGTCGGGGACCGCACCACACCGGAGTGGTGCGCTCCCCGACCGCACCACATGGTCACATCAGAGTGAGTGGTGCGGTCGGGGACCGCACCACTCAGGTGTGGTGCGCTCCCCGGCCGCACCATTGGACACGTGTCGCGACGCGGTTAAATGGTGCGGTCAGGTGGGGGTTAGAGTTGGAATTTCGTTTCCGAAGAGACTATTTTCGGAATTTCGGGTAGCAACAGTGCCAAAAGCGTCCAAAATTCGAATTCACCTTGCGGCTTCCCTATGGGCTTGGTGGCCCGGATTTAGAAAAGATGCACGACATGCAAAACAAAGGGTTAATTCTTTTCTTTTCGGAGAGGGAGCGCCATTTTTCCTACATGATTATTCACTCTTTTTCTAAATCTACGTGGTTATTAGCTCACTCAGTCCATACTAGTACTCCATCAGTTTCTTTTTATTTGATGTATTTTATTTGGGCACGAGGGTTAAAAGTGCATGAAACAAAGAAAAATAGTAGAGAGAAATGGCCTTAGTTCATACTATTAATGTCATGGGAATAAGAGAGAGGATAGTTATATGGGTGTGTCTAGCTTCAGCCAGATGTTTTCTTTCTAACAATCATCTAAATTTAGGACATTGGATTAGAAATCCAACAGCCCCTTTTTTGGAGGGGGAGAATTCATGGCTGTTGGATCTCTAATCCAACGATCACAAATTTGGATAATAGTTAGGAAGAAAGCATCCGAGTGATGTTTATCAACACCCCAGTTGTATTTACTCATAAATGTTGAAGATAGAAAAGATTGACAAGGACAAAAGAAGAAGAAAAGACACTTAAACCTACATGCACCACTTATAATATCCTGAAAAATGTATATACCCTAACATAAGGCTATAAACGAGTCGAGCCCGAGCGAGTCTAGCCTGGCAAGCTCGAGCTCAGTAGAAGCTCGAGTTGAGCTCTATCGAGCTTGAGATTGACATCGAGCTTTAAGCTGGGCTCGAGCTCAGCTCAGGCAAAAGCTCAAGCTCGGCTCATGTAGGCTCGGCAGTGCATGAATTAGAAAAACCGCGCGAGCTCGAGCCCAGCTCGTGTAGGCTCAGTAGCATATGTATCACAGAATCAGCAAAAATAGCCACAATAATACTGCAACAGCAATCATTTTTCAAACCCCCACCGAACTGAATCTAACGAGGCAAGTCAACACAAACCAAAATAAAATGTAAAATGTTGTTAACCATAGTAGCAGAATCCAATCGACTCACATGCTCGCCCATGGGCACGACGAGTCAGATGTCGCACTCGTGATTGCGCGATGCATTGCAGCCACCACTACGTGCACAGTGACGACGGTTGCGTCCAACGCGCAGTCCACTGCCAGGTCGACCTCCTTCATCTGCAGTGGGATCAACACGGGCAGGTCGATGCGATCGTACACGTAGGGCTGGTAGCTGGGCACATCGGGGGTGTCGATCGCACCATGGTCGGCGACCACAGCGTACGCCGTTGGCGTCGAGGGCAGCAGCAGGGCGGCCGCCGCATCGGGCCCCCGCTCCATCCCCGCCAGTAGCTTCAGCGGCGGTAGCACCAACTGCTTGGACAACATGAGCCTGTCCTCCACCATGCACGCAAAGTCCTCCATGGGACGGGGACGGATGATGCCCGAACTGCGCTGCCTCTTAGCTCCCTCCAGATCCAGATTTAGCGACACCCATAGATCCCTATGGAGAGGGTTGCGGTCGGTTGGGCTGGCCGAAGGAGGAGGCTAGCCAGTAGGGGAGGTTGGTGGGGGAGGGGGCGGTGAGCCGGTAGGTGACACCGGTGGGGGAGGGAGGCGAAGAGTCGGTAGCGGATGTCAACTGGGAGAGAGGCGATGAGATCGAAGGGGCGTAGACACGTAGTACAGAAGTAGAGGCACGAGCGGGGAGCCAGTGACGGAGAAACGAGCGAGGGAGGCAGTGAGGTCGGAGGGGAAGGGGATGGCCACAAGCTCGTGAGCGCAAACAAAAGTGGAGACTAGCAAGGGGAAATTTTAGGTGCGGGAGGCGGGATGAGAGAGGAGATATATTTGGGAGGGGCGGCGAGGGGATGTGATCGAGGTAGTATTTTTTTACTGAGCCTTACGTGTTAATGTCGAAGCTCGCGAGCTATTCGAGCTCGGCTCATTGAAGCTCACGAGCTCAGGATCAAGGTCGAGCTCGGCTCGTTTGAAGATCGAGCCAAGCTCAAATCAAGTCTAGAGAGTGGGCCTGTTCTTTTCGGCTGCGGCTTTTGGCTTTTGGCTGAAATTTTTGAATTTTGGCTGTTTACGGTACAGATTACGGAGAGACAGATACTCACTTGCGATTTTGGCTAGTACAGATGTTGGGCTTTTAACGTGTAGATCGTTTAACCTGTAGACCCCGTCTTAAGCAAATACCCAGTTTGAAAGTTATGTACTGTAGCAAAAGCCAAAAGCCGCCGGCTTCGGAGGAAAAGAACAGGCCCTGAGTCGAACTCGAACAGCTCGTCAGTCTTGAGATTTTTTTTACAGTCTTACCCTAGCACTAATTTATTCCAAGTAGGCATTAATTCTAAACAGGCTGATCAAACTGCATTTGTTTTGAATCCGTACGTATGGGGTTAATTCGCGATTTACAAAATGCCCACAGGGTTGCAGGCGCAGGACAGCGCCGAGGCGCAGTGCAGGCGCAGAACAAATGCAGACTTGCATTAACGTCGGTGCATCGAATTCGAATCCCGTGGCGAATTCGACCTCTTCTCGTTTATCTGCACCCCGTAGCTTTTCCCGGTGGCAAACAATCTCACAGTTGCTACGACCAATCCAAGTTAACAGCCAATCCTTTTGAGAGACATGGAAGATACGACTCAAAGCTGTACAATTTATCCGCAAAAATATACAGTGATTGCCAAAGATTGAAATCTGGGAGAACCCGAGGGCACAAATTATGTACAACTTGTAATACAAATCGAGTTCCCTAAAAAAAAAGAAATAAAGAAGAAATCCATCCGGGAATGAGCCGAGCCACCGGGCAGAACGCCAAATCAAACCGGCCACCTCCACCACACCGGACATCCCCAACCACTTTTCCCCCTTGGACCATGGCACTCATGGCACACAGCCAAGCAGTTGTGTCGTCGCCGGCCGTGCGGCGACGAGTCGTACAGAAACGACGGGACGCAGCAATGTATCGGACGGCCGGCACGGACGATACCTCGCCGGTCAGACGTCATTTCAGCAGCCGTTGCCGTCGGCGTTGCGGCCCGTGGCCACGTAGCCGTCCCGGGCGGGCTGGTTCACGGAGAAGGACAGGCGGCCGAACCCCCAGTGCCCCACCTGGTACATCTCCAGCCATACCTTTTCCACGTCGCTCGCTGCTGCCACCTCACGGCCGGGAGAGACAGCCGTCACCACGTCGTCCTCGCCTTTCGACGTGGGCGCGGCGCCCGTCTCCCCGTGACCGCCACCTGCTGCAAACTTGGCGCCGGCGCGCGAGGCCGCCAGGTCCAGGTCGCGCACCCGCTTCTTGTGCCGCAGCCTGCTCTGCCGCCGCCGCAGCCGGCGCACGCAGCGGCGGCCCACGGCCAGCGGGGCCTTCACGAACGCCAGCCCCAGCAGGCTCACCACCGCGCACGGGCAGCAGCCCAGCGCGATGCAGTCCGCCAGCGTCACTGCCACGCACGACCGGCACGACCGCCCCGTGCACTCCGCCTGGTCCACCACCGCCACCGCCGCGGTCGGCCCGCCGCAACCGCCGACGTTGTTATCGCTACCGCCGCGCCCGGCGTGGTAGAACCTGCCGTGCCGCCGCGACATCGAGCCACCACGGTGTCCCCCGCCGCGCCGGCCGGTCAACGCCTCATGCCGCTAAAGCCTGTCCATTGTGAGAAGCCGTGAGCTTAGTAAGCTGGCGAGGAGATGCTCGGAACGGCAATGGCATCACGAGGGCTCTTTTGATTCTAAGGAGATTGCTGGTGTGTGGAAGAAAAGGTGATGTTTTTAGCACACTGCAAACTGGCAATGTAAGCAGCCACATGTTGTAAATTGAGCTCTGGACATAACATGCCAGTAAATGCACAAAAACCCGCTTCAAATAGGAGGTTTGGCAGATGATAAGGCATCAACTAATGGCCTAAACCCCTAAAACTGGAGTAGACCAGACCACCATGGCCAAGAAGCGACTAAACTGTCACAATTACCACCACTAGTGGAGTACCAAACTGCTGCTACGGCAAACATAGAAAAAAATAGCGAAACGGTCACGTAAATGGCTACCTCCCACATCTCTGCTGCCTCCAAAGCCGGTAATACCCTCCGGCGAGCCCCTCCCACACCACTACTGCCTCATCCTCTCCTCCCACCGTTATGCTTGTTTCTTCCTCTATGGTCGTCACCACTACACGCCTCCATCTCCTGATCTCCTCCGCCCCACCCTCCTTCTCTGTTTCCAACGACAGTACCCCCACATCCGTCGCCCATCGCCTCTTAATTGCTCGCCATTACATCGACCTAGCTGCCTCCGCCGTCCACCGTCTCTTAATTACTCATCGTTATATCGCCCCTGCTGCCTCCGCCGCTCACCGCCTTTCTTGAAGCCCGCGGCCGGCAGCACCACCGTTGCCTTGCCGCCATCGCCACCCACTGCATGCCTTTGCCACCTCGGCCTCCTTCTAAATTTGGGCTCTGGTGAACCCAAACCCTAACCTGATGAACCCTAACTCTAATCCGATGAACCACCGTGCTTGCAGACAAAGAACTCGTCGGCTGGACTTGGAGATGATGGTGGGTGGTGAACGAATCTTGAAAAGGATCTGAAGATTAAAAATTCGAACAAATTTTGAAAAAAAATTGAGTGTTGTATAGCACTTTCGAACATTTAAGGCCCGGTTCAATTCGGCTTTTTAGTGACTTTTAGTGGCTTCTGACTTTCGACTGTTAGATTTTGGCTGAAATTATACTATAGCGGTTGTTAGCCTTTCTGAATTATTCAATTAAAAATAAAAAAACAAAAAACATAGTTATATCTCTAAAGACAATAAAAAAGATAAAAATAAAAAAGAGTCAAAACAAAATTAAAAAGCCAATATGTTAGCCTGACTTAAGTCAGAGCCTAAAGCTGAAATGAATGGTCCTCGATGACTTCGCAGGAAGTTGCCCGATAGAACAATAAGCTTGACTAGTCTACTCTACTCCACGGGGCCTCAAAAACCGCAAATCTGTTTCACTTTCCTAGTTTTGGACGGGGAGAGGCATGGTACGTACTTGCGCTGTTGCCCAGATCGAGTGGGTATTGAGGCTCCAAGCTACTGTGCGACAAGTTGGACGGAGTACAGCTGGGAACTGTGGCAGCCATCACCACCGCACGAGCCAGTCTCATAAGACAATACAGTGGCAGCGTCGTAAGAGTTATGAACATTTAATCTCATTTGTGCTTTATCATTGCATGAGTTTAATTATGAGAAATAGCATTTTAACCGATTGCTTTCTACATCTAGCGGTCTGATCAACCCTGATGTGGCGGTCTAATCGACCATTATATGGTGGTTTAACCGGTGTGTGGTAGTACCAATCCTTTGTTAAGGGTAGCTATTTTTCAGAGAAGATCTTTTGGATATTTTAAGCTGAGACCTGGTGCGCTAATACCGGTATTGGAAATGTAGTGATCAAAGGGAAGTGGTTTGACCAGCTATTGCATGGTAGTCTGATTGGAGTGGTGTTGACGGTCTGACAGGCTTGGTAGCCACGGTCAAACCGGCCCTCCGTCTTTGAGTTGACTTGTTTTGGTTGTGAGTCGTAAGGTATCTATACAAGTGTGAGTCATGGTGTGTTCATGCAATTAATTTACTGATGGGAGTCAAATGTATATTATTTGTGCTCAGATCGATTTATTGTTCTTTGGTGTGGAGGTGCTTCGGTGATTATTGCGGCCAGCAGCAAGACTGAGGCCTGGTGGCCATGGCATGTCGCGTAAGTCCGGATGGAGCATCATCTCAAGCTGAGACGCATGAGAAAAAGACAAGGGTCACGAAGAGGCGAGTGCGTGTATGTTTTGTGCCAATTGGACTTGTGCGTTTTAAGTGGTGATGGTTCTCGGAGCAGACATGCGATCTTGGCAATAAATAATTGGACATCACAGCTAGGGCTGGAAACGAGTCGAGCCGAGCCGGCTCGAGCCAGGCTCGGCAGAGCTCGTCCGGAGTTGTGGCTCGGCTCGTTCAGAAAACGAGCTAAAAGTCTAGCTCGACTTGGCTCGTTTTCTGGCTCGATCAGCTCGCGAGCTACACAACTCCCCGTGCATCCCCACCAAAAACGGCCGAGCAGTGGCATGGGTGGCGCGGGGCGGAGGATGGCGAGCTTGACGTCGCCACTGCGGAAGCCGGCCTCCTCAAAGACCAGGCTGACCACGGGATCGTCGCGGATGGCTAGTAGGAGCTGCGAGAGCTCGACCTTGACCGCAGTGGGGGGGCTGTGAGGTGGCGGCCTGGTGGTAGAAGTGGAAGGTGTCCAGGTTGCGGCGCTAGTTGGCCTGCGAGCGCTTGATGGCCACCATGAGCGAGTTTGACACGGGGGGCTCGTCTCCGGTGGCTGAGGAGGAGGAAGACGAGGAGGGGAGCTTGTCGAGGGAGACGGCGAAGCAGAGCTCGAGGGCCTTGAGCATCAAATCCCCTGCTGCTTCCTCCCCCCATGTCCCATGCCCCCGTCTTCTCCTCCTCCCTCTCCATCCCCGCCGGCCGCCGCTCCCGCTCCCGCTCAAATCCCCTACTGCTTCCTCCCCCATGTCCCATGCCCCCGTCTTCTCCTCCTCCCTCTCCATCCCCGCCGGCCGCCGCTCCCGCTCCCGCCACGATCTGCAGGTACGACGCAAGATCCACCACGAGGAGGTCCATGGGTAGGGGCCGTAGGGCGTGCGGCGCGGTGGGCAGGGCGGGGCGGAGTGTGAGAGGAAGGGAATCGCCAGATCGGGGCGGGACAGGAGCTGGAGATGGAGAGGATGGCTGGATCTGGATGGGGAAAATCGGGACGTGAGTGAGTGGGAAAATCGGATCGGGGCGGGACAGGAGCCGACGCGACGTGAGTGGGAAAATCGGGAGATGGATGGGGAGTGAGTGGGGACTGAGGAATGGGGATGGGAAAATCGCGAGTGAGTGGGGACTGGGGACGGGAGATGACCGCATTGACCGGGACATACGAGCCAAAAGAGCTCGCGAGGCATTGACCGGGGCATACGAGCCAAAATAGCTCGCGAGCAGCTTGGGCTCGGCTCGAATTTTTTGCGAGCTGTGAAGAAGGCTCGGCTCAGCTCGAAAAAAATTCGAGCTCGAGCCGAGCCACGAGCCTCGAGCTATTTTTCCACCCCTAATCACATACTATAGTGTGATATGGTGTACCCTAGGACTTAGACGTTTCAAGTGGTGACATCTTTGATGATGGAATGTCTTATCGGAACTGTGGAGCCTTGTGAGAGTTACATTTAAAAAGCATGTATGTATGAAATGTAAAATCCGTTTGTAGGTAGGTTAATAGATTTTCTTAATTGTAAGTGGTGTGATTCACTAAGAGTGGATGGTTATTTAGGGTTTAATATGATCTACTAAGAGTGACTGGTTATTCAGGGTTTAGGGTCAAACCGTAAGGAACCAAACAGTCAGACTAACCCTCCAACCGGCGCAATCGGTCTGGCCAGTGGTCACACTGTTTGTTGGCCGGCGGTCAAACCGATTAAAGATAGGTTATCTCGGATGGATGTTGGCTTTTAGTTTTGATAAATTTGTAAGTTTAAGTTTTCGCTGCGGAGAGTTATCTCTAGGGGAAATTTTTTTTAAAGATTCAGTCACCCCTGTGACTAGCCGTACCGGATCTCTTGCCCGATTAATATCCAGCGGAATGGTCCCCGGCCTGGCGCAATTGCCGGGCTTTAGGTACGTTTACTTAAAAACTTGGCTTAGATATGAGTCATGTACTCATGTACAGGCTTTTGGGGACCCCTGCCTCCCTTGGGGGTGGATAGAGTAGATTGCTAGTGACAAGTACATCAGATGATGATAAGGACAAGTGCAAATGCTCTGGGTTTCTTTTGCATATTTCGCTTTCTGTTTTTTTTTTCTCAGCTAGTTCGTTCATTATTGGACGATGAGTTGAGTTGGCAACGTCAATGTAGGGGGAACTAGCTGCAGAGGAAGGCGTTTGAATGCCACGGATGGAACATGTCGGAATAGGGGGAATCTGAATATCTGATTTGTTGTGATTTGTCTGCACACTGTACATTGCCTCTCCCCCATGAACAAATACCTAAACTTCATCAAGCTACTGTAGTAGTAACATAAGCATCATTGAAGCAAAACCGCAAAACCATTCCCACAAGAATCTGGAAAAATTTAGTGTTCCAAACAATGCTTGATCTTCCTAGAATCATTTTTTTCATTCAGGTTTGTTTAACTGTAAGTTGCGTGATGTTTGGTCAACTCTAAGTCGGTTTTGTTAGCTTTTGGATTAACTTTTGAGATGTGTACGTCTTAGGTAGTGTTTATTGGGCTTAAGTTTATAGCTTGTTGCACTGTTTATTACTGTTTTAGGGTTATTTTTGTATTTATAGATGTTGTTAACTTTTTTTAGTGTAATTAAATTTTAAAAAAAAATTACATCATTTCAGACAATACGAATGAATAAGAAAAAAAGTAAAAGCAAAAAAGCTCAAAAAAATCAAAAATCTAGAAAAATAAAATTAGAAAGTTAGAAGCTAATAGCTTAAACTTGAAGCCATTGGTTAAAAATCTGGCACATACCAATAGCATCCCCTTGTACATTTCCCTAGTTTTTCTCAAGGTAATATTCCTATATGTCCTTACGAAGAACAGGCGACAGGCATGCGGGATCTAAGTACACCTAAAGCCTAACAAGATTGATATGCAGCCAAACTGACTGGGTTGCCATCAATCCCACTGTGGCGCGCGTCAGACGACAATTAAATACGGAGCAGTGCAAAACCCTGCCATTGTCCTTGTCCCCAAATTATTGCAGTGGATGATCCTAGCTTGGAAGGCATGGCGATGATTATTGCGGCGACCAAGTTGCACGCTTCATCGATGTTTAATGTACATTCGGTGGTTAAGCAAAGCAAACTAATTTTAATGGCATTTGTTTAGGAGTACTAGTGTACTACAGTTACAACTATGGCTTAGGTCCACAGGTGACTGTTTGAAGTTTTAGTGGGAAATCAGTAGCTTTCTATGTGGAAAGAAGCCATGTTCATCATAAAACGCTCCAATATGTTATAGCACTACATGGATGATGGAAACAGGAACAGGTCTCCTATTTTAGTATTCAGGCCATCATCTACCGAAAGATTGCATGATTAGGAGGCGGCAAAGCCTTAAATCCCGATTTCTTGTGGTCTCAGCAACGGATTAATTCAACATTTGAGTACGTTAGTAGTAACAAAGAAGTACGAAGCACGCAGATATCTTATTGTGAGTTTTGTTTGAAAGCAATGCATTTATGTGGAGTATACTCGTAAGCATTTCCAGGTTTTAAATGGCTTTTGGCCTCTTGCCATAATGCCATGCATCAAAGACATTGGAACGGTTGTTGATCATATGGCCTTAGGTTCCGATGAAAGGGCGAGCTCAGCTGGAGCAGCTATAAACAAAAGGAAAGATTCCGTTGGGCGTTGGAGGCATTAGAAAACACACGACGTTAGCAAGCATGACCAGTGGAAAGTCAAAAGACCGAGAACTCAACCATTGCCTAGAGAGATCCAAAGAAGACAGAAATGTAGGAGTATTCATACATACTCTGATTTAATGACAAGAAAACGCTCACACATACTTGGTGTCAGCACGAAGGGACCGGGTTTCCTGGCTCCTCTACATGATGGGTGTGCAGGTGCAGCAGCTAGTGCTGCCCTGTCGCCGTTCAGAGCAGTGGCTAGATCTCCTAGGATATCACGATTGCCGAGGTACACGGCCACACGGTTAAAGTGTTTCTGCTCAGCGGGCGTACAATAATGCAGTATATACGGCTCCTACTACCTCAGTCGGTTGGTACTGTGTATTTAAGAGCGGCATGTGCCCCCTTCTTCCTTCTGCTGTGAAACAGCAGAGTTGCATCGTCTTTTGGTAGCCATGGTGCCTGGTGCATAGAGCATGCATGCTGCTCAAATCTTCGCATGTTCCATGTTTTCACCGCTGTTAGGTTCGGGTTTCTACCACTCGCTGTTAGGACTAATCGCGATCGATGCGCACCTCACATGCAATTTAAGCGAGGCATCTGGGGATAATAAACTCCAACGGCGTGTCTCAACTTCGATAACTCAAGACACATTTGGGCAACTCCTAATCTCCAATGTAGCACTGGTCAGGTTGCATGCATGGGCATCACGATTCAGGAGCGGGCGAAACAAAACCACAATGCACTACGCTCGTGCCGACGACGACACGAGAATCACCGATCAGCAGCGAGTTTTTTTTACGACTCTTGAGCTGAATTTGACAAAAGAAGAAAAACGGAGGGGCAGGAGTAACGAGCTTACTTGCAGTGAAGGGGGGGGGGGGGGGGAGGTCGTCGATCGCCTGCTCCTGAATGCCGCCGCCGCCGCCGCGCGCGCGCGTTAAAGGAACGCCTTGGACGCGACCGTGGGAAGCACACCAGACATGGAGATCGTGGGCGGCGGCGAGTAGCTTCTCCGGCTTCGAAACGCGGCGGTGTGGGTGGCTGCTTGGCTTGAGCGGGGGAAACGGGAGCGGCGAGAGCGCCTTGTCTCGATCGCGGCTCTTCTGTATCTCGGGACTTCAATATGCAGGAAACGGCGACCTGTATCGAGGTGCATCGGAAACATGGGGCTCTTTTTGCGGATAAGCCACTACAAGTTTTGGTATTTCGGGATCCGCTGGGAGCTATGAATTGGTAGAACCTACAGCGCGAAACTAAATTAATTTCGAGTTATTAGCCTGAACCTGTTATTTTTGTACGTAAATAAAAAAAATCCTATTTTTTATAAAAAAGCTACTGCTAGCTTTTTTGTGTCGTTTTAACGGCTGCCTCTTTCCGATGGAGCTATTGAAACAATCTAAAAAAAAGGAGCTATTGAAACTTGGAAGTGTACTGGAATCTTACCGCTAGCTAATTCGAGGCAATGAACTGATGAAAATCTATAGAGATGGAGGGCGCGAATGCAATAGTCATTACCGAGGACAGGGAGAATCTTGTTTCACCTCTCTCCTCGGGACGGCCAGGACATATCACCTCTTCCTTTCATTTGCGCCACATATCACTCGATCGGACGCCGCTATACCATGAACGACAAACAAGTCAATGTAGCAAAGGGCAGCTCGGCAGTTTTTAACTTTTCCATGCTCAAATGACAAGAGGCAACACCTTATTAATTCACCATCGTCTTGGTTGTTGAAATCATACTGCTGTAGTGTAAAAGTATAGGTGAAACTACATACATATTGGGCTTCGATCATGTTCCCCGCCACGAATGCTAGTTACATGCAAATACTACTTTTTCATTGTCACAGTGAGCGCAATTGTATTACTTTGGGAGAACTACTCTTTAAATGAAAGAGTATGAATGATCTCAAAAAACAAAGAGTATGAGTTAGTAATAGTCCTGACGTTCGGAAGGTGCTCAGGTTTAAAAATCTTGACTTATGATTTATTTTATATTTTAACGGTTGAAATGTACCGTAACCATTGATAGTTTTTCAGTGTAATTAAATTAAAAATAAAAATATCATATAATAAAAAATAAAAAACTCAAAAAAATCAACAGATAAAGACGGTGGGTTAAATCGTTTCAAGAAGTCTTTTATTGGTTCTACTTCCGTGTGACAAGTGTTTCTCGCCTCGAAAAAAAGCTCTTCATTGAAAACAAAAAAATTGTCACGTCCAGTGAAGGCTTGTGGGTACAAACTCTGACTCTTGGTTGTGCAGAGCAAAGATCACATCAGAGCAAGTACAATAGTATAGCCAACTAATAGCTATAATATTTGTCCATTTCATCTATAGCCTTCAAAAAAATAGTTCATATAATAAGGTAGCTATTACAATAACTATTTGGCCCCACGTGTAAGAGAATGAAATGCATATTTTTACGTGCTATAGCTAGCTGTAATTTAGTAGCCAGCTTCCTTCTCTCTCTTCCTTTCTCTCTCTGCCACGTAAGATTTAATTGATATTATATTTGCTATAACCTGCTGACTAAGCCTTATTGTACATGCTCTCACGTTAGTCCTCCAAGGCTTTAACGCACAATAAGATTTGTTTATAGCAGTCACTTGTCGTATGCGCTTGCGCGCGCGCGGGGCTGTGCCTATGTGTGTGTGTTTGTGCTCACTCTTTCCGTGAGGGCCAGAAATCGTAACCGTATTACGAGCGGAAGCATTCCGGGGCAACGAGGGCCTCCACGTCGTCCCCCGCGCGCCTCCGGCCGGCGCGTGGCGGCCAGTTTTTCGTACGGCCGGAGGAGGTAAATCCCTCCAGTTTTTTCGAAATTACGTAAAGGTCCTTTTTCCTCGCGAAAAGGTCCCTGCGCCCAGTTTTTTTCAAAAAAAATTTGGATGGCGACCCGCGGGTTTCCAAAATTACGTATAGGTCCTTATTTACTTACGTACAGGTCCTTGCAGGTCCTCGGTTTTTTTTGCAAAAAAGTCCTTTTATTTTTTCGAAATTACACACGGGTCCTCGATTTTTTTATGCAACTCCCTGCGAATTGTCGTCTCTTTTGCTTCGGTCCACACGGTGGCTGGCGTGGCGTGGCGCCACGCCTACGTGGCTAGTATAATCTAATATCGAACAGTATACAAGCCATAGCATTTTGCAGTGAAATTAGCTAGTGCTAGTTCATGTGCGGATGCGGCAGATCCCGATCCAGGTTTGGCACCGCCAGATCGATGAAACATCTGCAGACTGCAGTTCATGTGCGCAGTCGCTGTTTGAATCTTGGTCAAATGGAGCCGGGCTGGCTGCACTGTATAGGACCGTACGGCATAATCACGAAGGATAAATGATTATCTCCATCTAATGAAATCTGAAAACAAATCTTAAACTAAACAAGGTGTTACATTCTGGGCCACAAGTCTAAATAGGCTGAACACAACTAAGCCCACAGAGCAACGGAGCAACAACTTTATAGGTGGTATTAGGCCTTCTCCCCCCAAAAGACTAGTTCAATGGATGGGGACTCCTTCACACTTATAAGTTGTGTTTGCTCCTCTCCCACAATCCATGTGGGACTATTCCTAATAATCTCCCCCTCACACATGGATTGGGCACTTCTGCAACCATCAGGTCCAAGGAGATGTTAGGCACCTAGGCTCTGATACCACTTGTTACATTCTGGGCCACAGGTATAAATGGGCTGAACACAACTAAGCCCACGGAGCAACAACTTTATAGGTGGTATTGGGCATTCCCCCCCCCCCCCCGGCAAAAGACTAATTCAATGGATGAGGGCTCCTTCACACTTATAAGTTGTGTTTGCTCATCTCCTACAATCCATGTGGGACTATTCCTAACACAAGGCAATCTAAAATATCGGAATTATATTTCGACCGTAAGTCGTTCGACCGCTCGCTTGACCTACTTTGCGCGCGCTTGATGAACGCTTCGACTGTTCGACCGTTCGCTTCGACCATCTTTACACGTGGTCGAAAGCTCTCTCCGCTTGAAAGATTCAGTCGCTCGAACGAGAACACACTGAAGACAACACCGCGCTCGTAGATTGCAAGATCGTGATGTGTTAGCACGTCGACATCGAGGACACAAGAAAACGATGCTCCGAAAACATGTCACCGACGCCGACTAACTTTTCTTGGAATAAATCTGATTTATTATTTCTGAATCATCTTCTATGCGTACAAAATGACCTCACGGCACCCCTAAAACTCTCGCACAAAAAGCCTCGCAAAGCCACGGCTAAACCCTTAGCCTCTCCCTTGCTTTCCTATGCAAGAGCCCTAAACCGTGTTCACCTAAAACACGAACATCTCAAACGATGTCCTTAACAACCTGGACACACAATACTTCTCTTCCGAAAATCAAGGGACCTGAAACCTTCCGAACACATGTTTTATTCAAACTCTCAATATTCATAGTTATGGACTCCATCACAACTCCTAACCCAACATGTGATGAAGCCTCCAGGATAGCACCTCCTGTATTTTCATCAGGCACCATCAACTTCCGTGTCGAAGTCTCCAGGACAGCACCTCCTGTAGCTTCTCCACGCATCATCACCGCTTGTATCGAAGCCTCCTGGACCGCACCGCCCGTAGTTTCTCCACGAATCACCACCTTTGATCTCCACATACTCCAGCGTGAGCCCAACCACCTCGCATGACATCCTTAACCGCATGGACCTCAGACTTCCACACCTAGTCCCGGTTCTCCTCGTCACCGACCATGATCGTCTCCACGCCCACCTGCACACGTAAAGACCAAAGAAAGTTTTTTCGGCACAAGTTCTTCCTAACTTGACTGATATTAGTACATACGCTCGAAACACACCCTTGTCTATTCATAGAAAAGAATCAAACCATCACAAACACCAACCAGGTCGTCCACGACCACAAATTCCATCGCTTTCCAGAAATCAGCCTTAGATCATTCAATACGACCACTAATTCTATCGCTATCCAAAACTCAGCCTTAGACCACTCAATACGACCGCTAGCTCAACGAGTACTCGAAAATAACAAGTACTCAGGAATTACCATCGCTCCACTCAAAACACTCGGAATAACAGGCATCGCTACTGACCACAGAACCATCGAGTACCGACTACCAAGTACCAACCACAAACCGTTTGTGTTGTCTTTATCACAGACGGTCCATAAACCGTCTGTGATAACCTGCGAATATCACTGACACATAAATACAGGCGATTTAGAAAACAGTCTTTGATGACAGTTCTGATCCATCTGTGATGACTCTTTTTGTAGTAGTGCGTGGTCGAAGTCTGCCGTGATCGAAACCAGACTTGGTCGAAGTCGGATGTGCTTGAAGTCTGCCGTGGTTGAAATCTGTAGTGGTTGACTTACAGTGGTCGAAATCTGTCATTTGGACCTGTCGATTGGACCAGCCATCGGAAGGCCGATCAGACTATGCATCACAAGGCCGATTAGACGACCGTCCGTGATCGTTTTGCCAACTTGAAAACTCAAGCATAGAATCGCACTGACCAAGACTTTCACGTTTGCAAATTCCAACAAATCAAACATTCATTATTCATTATCAATAAAATACACGATCATGATCTAACATATGGGCGGACCCACATGGTATGCCGGGTGGGCCGCGGCATACCCTGTGGGCTGTGAGCATCTATATGTAGCTGTTTCCCTGCTCTGTCATTTGCGGGATGGCGCTGAAGACATGCTTCTCAAGGATGGTCTCTAGGCCGCGGCCGCGGCGACCGCTGCTGCAGCCGCCAGCATGGGCGTCACTCCATTCTAGCTAGATAATTAGCAAACCTCAAATTTGATCTTAGCAGTGGTCCTAACTCCCTCATGTCGCATTGTAGGGTTTCGTCTTAGATCTCTCAATATCACGTGTGTTAAGTTGCTTCAGTAGAGTACTTTTCAATGTGCTGGGGGGAAATGGAGAATCAAGTTGAGTACCTAGATTTCTGATAATCATCTAGGTAGAGACTTGTCTTCCCTATTTCCATCTTATTTCTTTTCTTTTCTTCTTGGACTTCTTGCTCCCATTCACCTGTAGAGAAGTCGCTGTGCCTGCTGCCTGATTGTGTTTCAAGAACATGTTTTACTTTATGGACACTTGGACAGCACCTAGTAAATCTAGCAATGCTAGCCTTTCTTTTCTTAATTTGCATGCTTTTTTGTTAATGAAATGTTATTGACATTTCGTAGTGCTTAGCTCAGCTTGAATATATCTATACATTCTGAAGGTATAATTATTTAATCTCTGCGGAAAAGATTAAAACTAGTATTGCCTCTATTTTGTGATGCAGTAGTTATCTTTTAGTTATTAACTAATGAGACTCTGGATTTACAAACTAATGTCGATTTGCTTTCCTGGGGCCAGATGTAGGCCAGCCAATTAATTAAATCTGCAGAGTGAACTTGTTTACTTAGAGACTTAAAATGATATTAAAATTGTTCAAAAATATATACAGTTTGAAATTCACAGTTCGAAAAATATATACAAAGTAAAGAAATAAGATGGGTGATAGTCTTTTGGATGATTGTCTAGTCATATTCATTGAGCGGGATATTTTCTTTGAAGTAGATGAAGATGATATAATCGAGATTTTCATATCCTTTAGAAAGCGTAGGCTAAAAAAGTCAGACAAGTAGTATTGTAAGTCTCTTTTATGTATATTTGAGACTATTAGTATGGTGTTTGAACTATTTATATTGTAATTTGTGCAAGTTTCCAACTTTATCCTTGGATTTAAGACTTATCATATTATTTAGTGTCTGTATACCGAATTATGGTGCAAATTTTATAATTATTTACCGAATTGCATATGAAAATTTTGGTGCGGTATACCCTTTGATAAAATCCCGGGTCCGCCACTGATCTAACACACTGTGAACAACAGTGCAGGGACTGTGAACCTTGCGCAACTTTGCATTCTTATAATGGCTCGCTGCGGTAGCACCATGTGACTTTGGCCAGGAGGTGTTTGTGAATATTCGATGTTTTAAGTTAAACAACACTTGCTGAATGCCTGTCTGCTAGGTAGTTATTGTTTGTTTGTTTGTTGTTTTTTTGCCGTTTGGTTTTTAGCTTTTTCAAAAGCCAAATAGACATAATATTTTCTTGAAACGAATTTTCTAAATGATTTTTTAATCTAAAATCATATATATCGTTTGGGTCAGCGTCTTCGCTATTTATCACCATCTCAAAGACATAAACAAAAATTATTAACGACAGCTAAGATTATTCGCCATAGTTTAAAAAAACGTGACCTTTATTTTCTCTTTCTTGTTACGTTGAACTGAAGCAATAATACCACACTCGCCATGTGACGGCCCGAGTATGGCTCTGATCAACTCGGCTTCGGCTTCTGGCTTCTGGCTTATTTTTCACTATTCATAAGTTTCGTCTTTTTCTGAACTTTTGGCTTTTTGTTGAGTTTTTTTTGTTGGTTCTTTTTTCCCCGTATTTGTTTGTATTATACGTAATGGGCTAACATATTTTTTATTTTTATTTTTTTTAAATTTAATTATGCTAAATAAGCCTCTGTCAGCTACAGTGCTTTTTCAGCCAGCTACAATATTTTTAACCATAAGCCACGAGCTTTCCAGCCGAACCCATTACCACCTATGTTTTGACTTATACTATTACCACCCCAAGTCTCGTTTCGTTGTATGCTTTAAGCTAGAGCCCTGCGTTTCTGTCAGTCGTGCAGAGTTTCATTAATGAAGACGGATTCTAGTTCTCGAAGTTGTCACTACCGGGTAAGAATTGTGAGGTCAACTTTGCTCTTGCGCGTCAGCAACTAATTATAGAGCCCGTTCGATCCGGTGCTTCTCGCAAGGCGAAAGTCACAACAAACGAGTTAGCTTAACACACGAATTTTTGAAGCGGTTTATATAGGTGGACTTGTCTTTATTCACACCCCAAGCACTTCTCATTCTCGTTCACACAATGGTCTCACTCGCTCGCTCTAGGATTTCGTCTGTCGCATCACCTCACAGTCGATCTGTGCTGCCCCGCCGGATCTAGCCGTCGGCCTTTCCTCGGGCAGCTTTTTCTCCTTTGTCACCGATCTCTAGTCACTCTTGCTCGCACCCACTCGCTCGCATCTAGCTTCCCCTACCGTGTCGACGCTCCATTGAGAGGTGCTGCCACACCGGATCTTACAGTCAGCCGCTGCTCCGGGCCCTCCCCGGCCAAATCTACCTTTATTCGGCTCCACCTCGGTTATCGTCCAAGGCCTACTATCTCATAGGCTATAAATATCCTAGCAAGACCAATTATCTGGCACCGTATAGGAAAAAGCGTTACCATATAGCGGAGTTTGTAAGTACCGAATGACCATGAGAGCGTAAAGAGACATTCAACTATCACCATTTATCGCTATGCAATGTTATTGGGTGTGCGTTCGTTGTTTGGAAAATGAAGTGGCGTATACTACAGAACATCTCATACTACAAATAGGAGGTACAAAGCAAGATTATCACAGCAACAAAATGGTATTGCACAACTTCATAATAGATAGTAGCTCACATGACTTGGATGTTGATAATCGGGCATTGCCCGGGGGATTATGTAACTGAGGAATTAGACCTTAGTTCTGACGGAGCACACGTTCCGTCGAGTGATGTTTATATGAATCATGTACGTGATGCCATCATTGACAGTTTAGTCACGTGAAGGCGCTTCTACTGTAGTATAGAGCAAGTGCATGTAATGAACTTATGTCTGTATGTGAGTTTGTGTTTGACACGAGAAATTACTCTAAGATTTCTTGCCATGGGTATAAAGTGAGGGTGTACCAGTGCACTAAAGTACACAAAAATAAATAAATACGAGAAAAGATAGAAAAACATGTATTTTATTCATTCATTTGAGAATAACAAAATTACAAGTTCCCTTTATATGAGTGCACTCCATGACCTACTTTGTATGTGTAACATCCTGAAAATTTAAATTTGAAAATTGTGAGGCTTTTGAATTATTTTTGCAATATGTTGTATTTGAATTTGGAGTTTAAGGTATTCTTCTGAAATTTGGTTGGGATTCCAAAAAGTAAAATTTCAAGAAAGGAACAAACATGTTCAAATAATAGAAAATTAAAACTTAAAATACGAATCTGAAAAGATGATCCAGTATAAGAAGGGAGAAACTTAAAACTAAAATATAAAATTCCATCATAAAAATAATAGTATAAAAGGGCCAAATAATAATAATAATAATAATAATATATAGGCAAAAAGGAAATATATATACATGTATATAAAATGAATGGGCAAATAAATAAAAGTGCATATATGTGTATATATACATATAAATAAAACAAATAAATATACCTATGTATAAATATACAATACATCAATAAAAAAAAGGGTCAGGCCGGCCAAAGGCTCGGCTTAACCCCTCATTTTCCCCGCACGGGCCTGCTCCACCCTGCGCACCTCTCCCGCTGACAGCCGACCCCGCACTCCGCCCGGGCCCCTCCCTCCTTTTCTGCCGCGTGGCTGCGCTGGTTCCTCCCTCCCCTTCTTCCCTTTCTCGCGTGCGCCTGCCTCTTCCTTCTTTTTTTGGAGCATGCCCGAGCAATCACTTCGCCGCTCACTTTCGCCACCCGTGATCCCCTCCGTGCGGCTGCTCTGTCCCATCGCCGCCTCCCTCGGCGTAGCTCCTACTCTACCGACTACCGCCCGCGTGCGTCGTCCCGTTGAGGAGCGCCAGATTGAGACTACGGGCTAGGTTGCCACGTTGATCACTTCTGTGTCTTCTCTTGGTGATCGCGTCTCGTCCCTTGAGAGTGCTGTGGATCCAATTCGCTATTCTCGTCGCACTCGTCGCCGCGGTCCTCCTTCTCCCAGTGCAGCTCAGGACTAGCTCCTCTTTTTGGTACTTCGATGCCAAAGGGGGAGAATGAAGCAAGGAGAAGTTCAAGTCTTATCTATCTATTTGGCTTTCTAATAAAATATGGTGCAATGAACCATGTAATGCTTAATGTGTTGCTTAAACTCTGTGGATGTTTAGTATTTTAATTTCTGATGCATTGTAATGAACTATGTTATGCCCTTAATGCAATGCTTATTTACTTGTCTATTGTGTATCTTTGAATTTTGGTGAATGTGCTGTAATGCTATGATGTGATTCATGCCTGATTTTATTTTTAGAATTCATATAAATTCTTATAAAATTTAATGCACATGTTTAGGGGGAGCTCTTTCTTATTAGTTTCTAATTTACAAAAATCCCCATGTTCTAAACTGCTAAAATTTCAAAGACCTTGAGATATACAACTTGCAAACTAGGAGTATATCCAAATCTTAAATTCTTCTCAAAATTTGCTCTTGTTGTCATCAATTACCAAAAAGGGGGAGATTGAAAGCATCTAGGCCCCTAAAAATATTGGTTTTGGTAATTAATGGAATTATGTGAATATGAGACTAATGTGTGCATTCAGTGTTTGAAAGGATAAGATCAATTGGCAAAGAAAGAGGCTCACAAAATATCCCATGAAGATTCAAAGATCTCTAGGGCGACAAGGTAAATAGTTTAGGTATCTATTTTATTTTGCCGGTCTTGGAGATAGGTTGGAAGACCGGATTATAGGATAGACGCCGTACTATTAAGAGGGATTATGGTGATTGCTTGATCATGTTCAAATGTGCCCTATGGATCAATTTAGGATCATCCGTGCACTTAGAAATTAAAATCAAATCAAATCTGTGCATTGTCAGAAAATCCGGTAGTTCCGGTGTTATTTGGGCGGAACTACCGCAGGGCCGGAAGTACCGGGCGCCCGGGCGGAACGTTTTTTCCAGAGACCGCCTGGACTCAGACTTAGTCTCTCGGAGAACGGAAGTACCGCAGGTTGACCTGCGGAACTACCGGATGGCCGGCAGTACCGGGCACCCGAGCGGAACTTTATTTCCAGAGAGCGCCCGGAGTTTAACTTAGCCTCTCGGAAAACGGAAGTACCGCGGATTGACCTGCGGAACCACCGCATGTGCGGAAGTTCCGGATACCCGTGCGGAACTTTATTTCCAGAGAGCGCTGGGAATAAAACTTAAACTCGCTGAAATCGGAAGTACCGGGTCATGGAGCGGAACTTCCGGACTTCCGGAAGTACCGCGATTTCAACGGCGGTAGTACCGCACTCATTGACCAACGGTCACTTCTGACTCTCTGACATAGCCGTTCTGACCGGTCAGCGACAATCCGGAAGTACCGCGGTTATACCTGCGGTAGTTCCGGATTTCCTGATTTTTCAGGATTGTTTATTGTAACGGCTATTTGAGGTTGGTGAGAGTATAAATACATCCCCACCAGAACTTGTATTTGTTGTTGTACCTCCATTGAATACATTTGAGCTTAGTGCAACCTCTCACACCTCATTCTCTCACAAGTGCATTCAATTGAGGTAGTTGAGCCAAAATTCAAGTGCATTGCATTCTAGTTGATCCATTAGGCACTTGAGTGAGATCAAGCCGCTGTGATCTGTTCTCTTGGTGCTTGCCGGCACCTAGACGGCTTGGCGGAGGTCCGGTGATCTTCTCAAGAAGATTGTGAGAAGGCCCGGAAGATTGTGAAGGCTCGGAGCTCGCCTACCCGGAGAGGGAAAGGGCTACCACTAGATACCGAGGTGATTAGGCTCATTCGGGAGCCGGTCCGATCTGTTCGGGCTTACCTCAACGTGGACTAGGGGAGACCGGCAAGTCTCCGATCACCACGGTAAAAAGTAATCGTGTCAATTGTGGTTTGCTCTCTTGTGATCATTTTCTTTCAAGCAACGCTCTTCATCCATATTACTTGATTGCTTGCTTAGTTAGAGTAGCAATTGTTGATCTCTACTATTTGATATTGCTCTTAGTCGATTACTTGTGATAGTGATTATTCGAGCCTTACTAGGTTGGTTAGTGGTGTTATTGTTATCTTGCTCTAGTATATCCATTAAGTTTAAAATTGTTAATTAGAATTAGACGAAAATTTTAAAACCGCCTATTCACCCCCCTCTAGTCGGCCTCCTCGATCTTATAGCCCTACGCGCGCTGAGCCTCGCGCCCATGCCCTGCCGCCGCTGCCCACGCCCCGGCTCTGTCCCTCCCACGCGCGCGTGCTCGCCTATAAGGCCCCGAGCCACCTCCTTTCTTTTCTCCCTGCAACCCCTTTCTCCTCCCTCCTCAGGCCGAGCACCCCATGCCCGAGCATCCGCCGCCGCCGCCCCACGCTGCCCCGGCTGGTTCGGCGATACCATCACCATTTTGACCGCGTCACGACGAGCCTCCACCTTCCACCTACCTCCCCTCCGGGTTAATCGACTTTTCGTTCACCGAAGCTTGCGCGCCACTCATCCTCCCCAACACCGGCCGCCACCGCCGCTTCCACCGCCGTTCGCTCCTTGGCCGATCCCAGGTCAATTCGGCGGGGTGGGAGCACCACCTCGGTGTCCCGACGCCATCCCAACCGCCGGCCGAAGCTCCCGCTGCCCGTGTGTCGCCGGCGCCGAGCGCATGCCCGCGCCGCCGGCTCGCCTCCGCCCCCCTCCGGTCGTCCAACCCACTCAGGTAGGTTTCGGGAACCTCGCCGGTGCTCATGCGCCCACCGCCCTCTCCCCTCTCCTTCCTGGCCGCCGGCCGCTCTCGGCGCCGCCACCCCTTCCTAGCACCACCCCCTCCATCGGTCTCCTCACATCCCCTACAACCCATTTTGCCCGCTCTCTCCCCCTCCGGCAGCCAGGCGCGCCAGCGAGCCCACATGCCCCAACCGCCGAGCTCCTCCTCTGTTTCAGCCGGCTACCTCTGTTTGAGCTCCCCCTCAGCACTTGCTTCTTCAGTTTTAAAACCCGCTCTCAATCACGAAATAGTGAGCATCCAGTTGGCTAGCCCGAGCGCGCATAACCCTCAGCCCGTTCCCCAGGTCCCAGGTTCAATTCTAGCAGCCGCCCCCTTTCCTTCTTCTTTATAGTTTTGATTTTTATTAATCCAGTTCAAGCAAGAGAAAATTGAGAACAATTTAGAAATGTTAATAAATTTAATTGGGATATAAAAATAAGTTTAACTAAGATTTAATATCTGGTTAATTACTCTATGAGCAATTTCCATACATGCTTAATTATTGTGTCTTTGTTAATTATCTCAAACTACTTATTAGTTAAAGGTAGTAGTAAAGATGGCTTTGTTTAAATGTCCGGATTTAATAAGAATCATCATTGAAAATACATCCAAGTTAAATCTAAGGGGAATAAAATTGATAATTATAAAAGCAAGGTTTTAATTTAAAAAGACTACTCTTAATTATAATTAAATTATAAGCCCAAACATTTAACATGCTGTCACCTAATAAATCTCAGTAATGTATCTTATTAAATAAAATAATGGAATACTACCTTGTACAAATATCTCTGCCTAGATAAATGAATCAAATATAGAGCTAAGCCTAAGAATAGTTAAAGTATGAGCAAGCTAATAATAGTGCCATTAATTAAATCTTAACACTAGCTTTAGTACATAATAGTATTGAGCATAATTGTATATATAACAAGTTAGGACCCATAGGAGTGGATCCTAATTCAACTTAAACTTAGCTTAGCTATGAATGAAGATACATAAAATATGATAATGGGATTATTAGAGATTTAAATTTTAATTAATTACCATATATGAATAAATATTGAGCCTTTGCTATTTATCTTAATCTAATTAGTAAGTAAAGGCCTATACCAGATATTATTCTAAAAACTTAATAAAGATATCCAAGTGTTATAATACCTTTGACTAAAAGATTTATAGAATAAGTACATATCTCATCCATCAGTCCAGTTTGCTTTTACCATAACCTGAGTTGCAAGGAATGCATATCCTAAAGATAAAATTTGTACACTAAACTCCTGCATCAGTCTATAGGTCTAACTTGACTCACGGAACTTCCTTGATAAACACGAAACTAATAATAGAGGTTAGTAATAAAAAGATCGAATCTCGCCTTTCTCCAATCGGCTATGTTTGGCCACCTTCCTTTCCCAAAAGCAGATAATTCCTGTAGGTACATCTTCACTTTTGATCCCTCGTATTTCTAAAATTTTCCCTCACGGTAAAGCATTCAGACAACTCGACCCCCTGCTCAAACCTAGCTACTGCTGTGCTTACAACACATCAACCTAAATCATTCTTCTATTCTCCAACCATAATAAATGCATAATTTAAAGTAAATCGGGTATTTAAAGTGATTGGATTTATTTGGATCTCTTGAGTTATTTATTTTTATTTGGATTCAGTCGCGTATCGCATAGTTAGAAACTAGAGTTCCGAAGAATCAATGGATCAAGCAAGACCAAGATCAAAGTGTAGAAAAGACCAGCAGAGCAGCCCCCTCAAATGAGACAGCTTTGAGAGAGAGCACAAGACCGCGGTAAACCGCGCCAGGCGAGTCAATACTTTGATCATGTTGAACCTATATTTTCTGCAAATTATTTTGGTTTAAATTATCAAATTGCATGCTGTTATATTATATGCAAATACATGTTAATTTAAGATTCTAGTTACATGCCTATTGTTTACCTTGAATAATATTACACCTCCTTTGGAATATTTGAATGTGTGAACCTTGTCGCCCTAGCAAAATTATAATAGTAACCTTTCGAAAAGAAGTCTCTAAATATATGCCATTCTTAGTATTGTTTAGATACTCATGGGCGCAAGAGCGTCCACTCATCACTTTTAATCCTGAGAAACATTGGTTGGGCAGTCATGGTGGGAATGACTGGTATATTTTGGCATGATTATTTTATGCTCCCAAAAATCCCAACTTGCTTAAATATCTGGGCAGATTGGTTCGAGGGTATGAGTGTGGTGCAGTGGATGCACAAAGTGGGTTGTGGTAGGCCGCCCAGATACCACTAAGGATTGAATCTTGTCATGACCTCCTGTGTAAAACAGTACAACCACAAGTCTGTAAAATACAACTTGGCTAAGTAAACTTATCGAAACCCCGGACTCATCTCACTGGTAGTGGATAGAAGTGGATACGCACGGGCAAGGGAGGCCCTAAGGGACACCAGTGGAGGGTGAAGTTTCCCAGCTGTCCTAACGTTGCGGAAAGTAGGAGCCCGGCTGCGTTAATGGCTGTGGAAAACATCCCACGTATAGATGGGACCCACCGCAAGTGGGCGGCTACCCATAAGGTGAGATGAGAGAAGGGACTAGATACTTTGAAAAGTCACTATGATGGTCTGCTCAACCACATGTCTAAGGCATCATGTGGGGCAACGAGTTGATTGTCTCTTGTGGTGAAAGTGTACAAACTCTGCAGAGTCAAAACTATTCGAATAGCCGTGCTCACGGTCATGGGCGGACATGGGAACTTAACTAGATATAGTTCGATTTAAAAATGTTTGGAAAATGGGAATGGAAAAGTGGAAGGGCAGAGGAAAACCCTGATTTGAATTGTTCTGGGTGTCGTCTCAGTGGTAAGTTAAGCGGCTATAACGCTGAAAGATGTTATATGGTGTGATGCCATATGTATGGAAAAATTATGGTGATATTAGGCATATGGTGTGATGCCATATGTATGGAAAATCAAGTTAGTATTCCTTGAACATTATGATTTGTTCCAAAGCTGCTAGGTCTCAGAAAATTTTATGTATTGTATTTCAAATAGTGGCATTACTAATCTTACAAACTAAAATATGGGTGGAATAAACAGGGTTGTGAGTAAAGGAGATGGATGTTTTTAGTATGCACATAAAGGTATTGGTGGATTCAGGTCGATTATGAAAAGGAAATGCTAGTGTGAGTTCTGGGAGAAATGAATTAGTGGGGTCCAGCTGAATAGATAGACTAGATAAATGATCTAATTGAATTTTCTAGAATTTGGAGAAATAATACAAGTATTGGAGTATAATTCTTGATTTGTGATATTCTTGGTAGATATATAATAGTGAATCGATTTTGGAGAATTAGGGAGTGCAAAGGTAAATTGATGGATTACTACACTAATGATTAATATAAATTCTTGGAAGATATTGGCGATAATGGGAATTAATAGGAGTTGATCAATTGCTAGAGGGATGAATTGAATTCCGGAGAAGATTGGAGGATTCATAACAATTAGTGGATTATAATCTTGGTAAATTGAATTTTCGGTGGAGGTATATTTGTGGATTAGCTAGTGATAGATAATGTAAAATAAGATTAATTATTGGATTATAGTTTTGAATCAATGACGAAAAGGATTGAATACGAATGATATCGATGGATTTGAAAGTAATTATGTTAGAGAATCATTAGAATTCAGAGGTGAAGAGCTGATGAATAGTAATGACAGGATTGGATTATTAGTAATTCAAAATACAAAGTATGATCGGTGGATTAAATAAATGATGACACGTGCTGTTTGGAGTTTTAGACAGCAGTCAATAAAGAAAGTGTATTTTCGGTGGATTAAGTCAATTTTGGCAATTGTAGTGTGGAGCTAGGTAGCAATAATAACACTTTGATTAAATAATAGTAATAATGCTACTAAAAGCGATTTTTGGCAAATAAAATAACCTGAGCCTCTCCTTCGTTTAGCCATGCATACTATTTATTCGCATTCTGTGTATTGGCTCGCGGAGCACGGGGTTGGAGTGTCCACACTCGCTTTTGCGACAAAATTCAGAATCAGGAAATCAAATCACCTCGCCTCAGTAACAAGATTGGACAAGCTGGCAGAGAAGATGAAGATGTCAAGGGCTAGGTCACGCACCTCCAGTTGGCTGCCTGTGGGCATGTCCTGAAGGTCCCACATGTGTGCTTCGTTCTTCCGCTGCTGCAATTTATTGATTTCGGCCTAATCGGCCCATGAGTAAGTTTACTATTATATTTACGCTTCCGTATGATATGTACTTTGATATTCAGAACTGTAATCTGTGAGCACTATCTACTGATCCAGGGAATAGTGCGGTGGAATCACAGAAGATTCCGGATTGTAAAATCTAGGTCTGACAGTATGGTAGATCTAACATAGGCAACATGGTCTCTTGGTTCTTAGGGCCTCGAAAAACTCCTAGTTAATTACATCCCCATGGTAATCTCACAGAAGACCTCCGATTAAGCTGTGCATTTGTCGTCATCTTCAATCTTTGCTTTACGTAAGCAGACGGCAAGCTTTAATTAATGATTGTTCTTCCATTAAGCAGACAGCAAGCTCTAATTGATGATTGTTCTTCCATTAAAAACTAAAAAAAATAATTACAAGAAATGTAAAAAAAAGTCTGCTTGTCCTTGTCATTGAAAAAACAAAGCAGTAGCAGTATTTGTTTGATAATTTATAATTAAGAGTGATCATTTAATATTTTTTAACTACATATCGTAGAATACATGCAATTAGCAGGGTGGGCCGTGCATTTGTGCAGCTAGATCTATTTCAAAGTTTATAGTATTAATGATATAACTTAGATGCTTAAGAATATATTTATATGTGTTATATGTTATTTAGATTTTTAAGATATAGAATCATTAGAAATAATAATAGAAGCTTGAAGGCAAATATAACTTGAGGAACATAATTGATGCATAAGCTTTGACGAAAGAAAATCATTAAGCATAATAAGTTGTTGGTGTTCTTAAAACATAACAACTCTCTATCACGAATGGATCATGTAGCTGTATGTCCCTATTATTTATCCGTTAGTTACTCTTTTCTAAATTGTATGCATGCACGTGCACCTCTACTTACTCTCAAGCAATATATTGATTATGTATGTGACAAATTATCTTACTAATTTACATGGTATTAAAGTACATAGCTTACGCATACACCGATGTACCATGAGCGACCTACCTTTAACTTATCTTCCCTCACACGTCGGTTGCCCTACCAAATCGTGTGTCTTGTATCTCTTCTTGCCGCAACAATTTTTCTGCTTCAACCTCCAATAGCAAGCCTAACTCTTGATCGATCCCTCTCAACTGCTACTTCTTTTAATGCAATACTCTACCACATAATTATCTTCTATTTCTATCTAATTATTGCTTAATGATGAGCATTGCAACATAAGCACACATACGCGTGCACTCCCTGCGGGTGCGCCATCTCTACTCTAAACACTTTGTTCCTCTGCTTCTATACATGTATGCTTCTGTTCGTACGAATGCAAGCATGATGTTATACTTGCTCGATGTTCTCATCTCCCGTGTTAGTCGCTCATGTTATTCGACGTTAGCCAACTCAATAATGTGGATTCCTCACTAACTGCGATGACCTCCCATCTTCACTGATGTCAGTATGTCTATTTAAGTTGATGCCTAATGATATGGAGAACCTTCTCGCCATCTCCGGTGATGTTGTGCCCTTCACCAACAATGCGAGCAGGACGGCATTGTCCTCGTTGAACAGGTAGGATGAGAAGCACCACATTGTCCTCATTGAACGGCTAAGGTGAGAATCACCACATTGTCCTCATTGAACGGCTAAGGTGAGAAGCACCACATTGTCTTTATCTCTATCATCGCTCCCTCGGCTCTTTGCTTTTCTGTGGAACAATGTCTTCTTGCAAGGCAGATCGACACTATTTCACTCTTTCATTGTCTCCTCCCACACCATATGTGCTATCCTCGTTGTAACTTTTAGTTTTATTCAAAATTTCAGTTTTTATTGTAGTTTGTATACAAATCAAATTGATGATTTTATTTAATTTATACCAAATTTTAGTATTGAGATATTTTATTTTGGGAATCGTATGAAAATCAAATTGTAATTTTTCTTTTTTCTTTTATTCTAAATTTCAGTTATTTTCTGTTGGAATTCATACATAAATCCAATATCTAATTTTATTTAATTTTTATTCTTACAATTATTTATGGATCTCACTTTGGAATTCATATCGAAATCAAATTGATAATTTTATTTTATTTTGAATTTTAGTTATTTTTTTGAAAATCATGTACAAGTTAAATTGCTAATTTTTTTTAAAATTTTTATTCCAAATTGTATTTATTTAGGGAGTTTACTTAGAAATTCCTATGGAAATCAAATTGCTGCTTCTATTTTTATTCTAAAATTTAGTTTTTTTGAAATTCATATACAAATTCAGCTGTTCTTTTTGTTTAATTATAATTCTAAATTATATTTATTTAGAGATTTTACTTAGGAATTCATATGAAAATCGAATTGCTAACTTTGTTTTTTTATTTCAAATTTAAGTGATTTTTGAATTGTGTTTTACATGGACTCTTTCTTTTAATCTGGACCATTATAATTTGTATCTGCCACGGTCAAGAGTATAGATTTTTTCTTGTTGTCTTTTGGGTAACGTGAGAATTTCTTGCCCTTGAAAGCGAATGTGGTTTAGATATTTTTTGTTGAAATTCGTATACAAATTCAACTCCTGATTTCTGTTTAATTTTTATTCTAAATTATATTTATTTAGGGATTTTACTTAGAAATTTGTATGGAATCAAATTTCTAATTTTATTTTTATTTTCCCCAAATTGTAGTTATTTTTGTTAGAATCCATATACAAATTTAATTGCTATTTTTATTTAATTTTTATTCTAAATTATATATTTATGATTTTATTTAGAAATTCATATGGAAATTAAATTGATAATTTTGTTATATTTTTATTTTAATTATTTTTTATCATACTTAACATAGTCTCTTCCTTTCCCTCTAGACAGTCATAATGTGAGCTTATCACCATCAACCGTATTGATCCGTATAGATCTTTCAGAGGTGAAAATTCCTCGTGTGCCGGGCCTCGTCAGCAGTGCTCCGCGTTGTTTGGGTAACTGGGCTGGGTGTTATTGGGCCCGTGCGTCCGATCAACCAACACCGCCACACGGCGCGAGCCGCGCGTACTGACGTCGGAACCTCCGCGTCGTGGGCCAGCGCGGGCCTTCTCGCGCAGTCTGGCGGGCCGAACGCCGAGCCCCGTACACGGCCCGCCTGGGCGGCCTCATACAACGCACGCAGCATGCACGCTAGGCGCAAATGGTGGGCGGTACGATTATCCAGCTTCGATTCACCGGATCAACGCTAACCATTTTGTTTCCTCCTGTTTCATTTGGAAAGTCCTCTCGCGCATGTTTCGTTTGGAAAAAAGTAAGGGCCTCCCTGATAGTTTGTATGATATTTCCCTTTTCTCCAGATTGCATGATATTCGAACGCATCTTGCTCTTCCTTTTTTTAAAAAAAAATTCAATGCGAGATTGCATATACGAATGTCGAATTTGGAAAGGTTGGCGAGGACGCTTTATATATACGGACTCATATGAATAGCATGTTTGTAACTATCGTCACTATCACAACTAAAAAAAAAAGCTTGTTGCCTCGCAGAGTCGCAGTGGTTAACACTACAATCGTTCCAATTTCCGCTCTTGTTCTTCCCATCTCTCGAGGTAGATTCGATTCTCAACTACGTCTTTTGTTCCCCCTCTGTCGCTCTTTTATTTATTGCAATCAGAAGCCTCTTATTTCATCAGTCCACGCTAAATCAAGGTTTCGTGGTTCGTGCGTGTGCGCATCTGAATCTTTTCTTAAGGTTAGCCGAAAAACATAACCAATGCTCTTCTTCTTGCTGCATTGCATCGGTTCTCGGCAGGGGCGAGAGACGGAGATGCTGGGCATGGACAGCAATCAAAGTATCATGGTTGTGATCGTCGCGGCGGTTGTGGTCTTGTTACTGCTTTGCTTGGCCTTCAATTGTCAGCGCCGCGAGGATGACGAGGGCATGGAGGTCCTGGACGATGGGCACCATGTCTGCATGGCTAGGACGGACTCTTGCCGCCCTCCAGGGCAGGACCATGGCCATGGGCATCATATCTGCATGAGTAGCACCGGCTCTGATTACTCTTCAGAGCAGAGTTTAGAGCAGATACATGGACCTCCACACAGTCACTGATGTACCTGCCACCACATCTTTGTTTAGGGGATCATGTAATAGGCCACATACCTGAATTACTGATTAGGAGTTTTTCTTCCTAACGTTGTCAAAATGGGCTGTGTCCTCGAATCGAACCAAAGAAAGTGAGTCGCTACGAAGAAATTTCACGATGACCTCGTTGGCTTTACGCATCTGCTGTTGCAATTGCGAGTAGACGTGTGGGTATTAGCCACTCACAACGCCGATATATATAAGGATTAATTTTTTAGCTTTAGCTTATAGATTTTAATTGTAACTTATGATATTTGAATTGTTTCAATGAGAGTATAGAGTAATAAAAATTTACATACGATTTTGATTTGTAGATCTTGTATTCGAAATACAGCTTTCGAAGCTGAAAAGAAAGAAGGCCGCTTCTTATCCCATCTCGTCTTATCCCTCTTGCTTTCTCCCTGCTGCCGCTCACTCCCGAAGCGAAGCCTCCAAAGAACTCCGCCATGGCTCCCACCACGCTCTCCCCCGCCTTCTCCCTCCTCTCGCTCCCCTCCTCCTCCCCGTCCCCATCGGCCTCTCTAACCAGGACCCTCCCCGTGCACCGCCGCCGCCGCGCCGTCGCCGTCGCCTCCACCGCCACCGAGTCCCCGAAGGTCCTGGAGCTTGGCGACGCCATCGCCGGGCTCACCCTCGAGGAGGCGCGCAGCCTCGTCGACCACCTCCAGGAGCGCCTCGGCGTCTCCGCGGCCGCCTTCGCGCCAGCCGCTGTCGTCGCGGCGCCCGGCGCGGCCGCGGCGGGTGCCGCCGAGGAGGCTGCCCCGGCCGAGAAGACGGAGTTCGACGTGGTCATCGAGGAGGTGCCCAGCAGCGCGCGTATCGCGACCATCAAGGTGGTGCGCGCGCTCACCAGCCTCGCGCTGAAGGAGGCCAAGGACCTCATCGAGGGGCTCCCTAAGAAGCTTAAGGAGGCCGTGAGCAAGGACGAGGCAGAGGATGCCAAGAAGCAGCTTGAGGAGGTCGGCGCCAAGGTGTCCATCGCGTGACATTAGGTATATTAGGACTCCTTTTATTTTCTTGTTATCCCAATTTTTTGTATCCCTTTTGGCATTTGCTGCAATGAATTGTTGTTTACTATGAGATTTGTGTATGAGTTGAATTATCAGTACATATTTACAGTGTTGTATTCTAGCTTGTATTTGATATTGAAAGTTGCGCGCTTTATACTTGTTATTTAAGAATTGGAGATACGAGAATCGGAGGTAGTTCATAGAGGCAATTGTATTTACTAAAGGTCAATTGGGATTATAACTTGAGCACTGAGTGTCGTTACACAGTTCAACATGCTACATCACATTGTTTACTCGAGGTCTTACCGATGACCTCATTTTGTGAAATGGTGGAACGACGTTCAATTTACATTCATCTTGTATATAAGATATCTAGTAGATTCCAATCAGATGCTAACTTCTGTTTGGGCCAATCTGTCTAGTGATGAAGTCATGAACAAAGTGAACTGGTGTAGGCTGTTAATGATACCATTGATCATAACGAAGATTATTATCATATCAATCACTCTTACAAGTTGGCTATTGTTCTGAAAAGCTTCAGTCATCAGCTCTGGTTGATGCCTCTCCAAATATTAAGGCCTCTTCCTGTTCTTTTGCTCACAATGAACCTAATTATTTATTATTTCCTCTGAGAAATTCATGGAATCTCTGGAGCTTTTGAACATTGATGTTTATCATAGAAAATAATGTCATTAGAATTTAAGCAGTAATGCAGCATGTTTGCCATCAGCTCAGCGGTGCATGAGTAACCAACACTTGTTTCTATTTGAAGTATCTTCAAGGTACAGTAATTTTACATGTCACCCAATGCCCAAGATGAGTATATATGTAGATTATAGATGATCGATTCCTGCAGAAGCGTGACGTTGCTTAATATTGGAGGTGTTGTTTTTACAATAATTTTGTGAACAAAGATGCAATATCCAAAGTTTGTGTGCTCGTTGGACTGTGCATTTTACAATGCCCTATATTACTCGGTGCCTTGTTCTGCCGCACATTTGGATAGATTGATCCCTTTACTTGCTGCGGCTTGGTTGCTTTTATCAGTTGGATTGTTTTAAGAGTTCTCGGCTATATACTTCTTTGCTTGTTATAGATGTTTACATGATGCTATCATGCTACAGCATTCTTCCAAGGGAGCTTCAAAATTGTGAGGATTACTGTCTGTTGACATCCCATTTGTTCAGTCAAATAGTACTGCATTCTCCACTATGTCTTGTCCTGTTGTCCATCATTTCTTGGTTCTCATTTTCTTCTATGCCACCTTGTTGTCTTCTTTAACCTTCAAATAGCCTTGTCGTTTGCCCAATTATTATCCTGATGCTCTGTCAGCTGCCCAATCATATACTCCATGGAATTTACTTTGTGTATTATGTGATTTACTTAATTGGGAATCCATGCTTGATATTTATACTTATAATGTTATCCTTCTATCAGAACTGTCAGTACTTTTCTGGTCTTCTTGGCATATCTTATTTCGTTATGTTGGTAAATATTAGTCATTTGGGTCCTTTGCATGCTTATATACAAATCACATTGTTTCGACATATCACACAAGTTAGTAGTGCTCCTTATAGTAAAATGTGAAACTTCCAAAATGAATGTAGGGAAAGTTTCAGGAATGTGTACATGTGAAAGATGAAAGTGAACCACTATATAATAGTTTGTCTGAGTATTTAAGCATTTGTTCAATATGCCCATTGTAATGGAATTGTATATATACCTTCTGATTCCCATTTTGATCGCATTGCTCCCCCCCCCCCCCCCCCCCCCCCATTTTTCCAGAATAATGTGAGTAAATCATTTTTTACCTTTGACATGGCGTGCATGTTCGGGCAGTTGAAGAACACCGCACTTCCCAGATGCATGTATCTATTTAGAAAACTGTGCTTTCGAGATGCAGTTGTCTATTTATGGAGCTGAACCCCAAAGTTGTCTGCGAGAATGATGTGTTGTATTCCAGGAGTTCCAGTCGCTGAAGCGGTTGATGGTTACCTTACGTCGTTGTATTTTTTAATCTCTAGTTTCTGTTGTAATTCCAAGCTGTAAACGGGCGGTGCAATTGGCACCCTTGGTGTTACGCATCTACAGCCACCAACCACGCCAATGGCAGGCTGGTTTTTAAAAGTGCAGTACCTTTCAGGGTTTCACCTTGATGTTACGCTTTTGTCTGTGTATCAGCAACCAGGGGCGGATCTACAGTAGTTTATAGGTGTTTAGCTAAACACCCAAATTTTTTGACAAAAAACGTAGTATATATGAGGTATCATACATACATAGTTGGGCCAAATCAACTGTTTATAGTACAATTAGCCGGTCGGCCCGAGAGAAACGCAGTGGTGCTGTGCTGCAGCCTGCGACCGTGGGTGAAGCCAGGGCCTAGCCCAATTTTTTTGTCCACGCGGCCTACTCAATGCCGAACCCCATTTTCGAACGCCTTGCCGAATATAGTACACTTAGCCGGTCGGCCCGAGAGAAACGCAGTGGTGCTGTGCTGCAGCCCGCGACCGTGGGTGAAGCCAGGGCCTAGCCCAATTTTTCTGTCCACGCGGCCTACTCAATGCCGATCCCCATTTTCGAACGCCTTGCCGAATGCAAATTGCGCGGACCTTAACCCTAGCCAGCTAGCCTAGTTGGCAACTCGGCTCCACTCTGCCTCGCTGCCTCCGCCCTCCGAACTCCGGTTAGATCTGGGCTCTCCGGGCCTCTGTCTTCGTGTTCGCGTCGGCGCGCCACACGACCGGCGGTAGCGCCTCCGCCCTCCGGGCTTTGGCCCTTCGCTCTGCCACTCCGCCGCTCCGGCCCTCCGCTCCGCCGCAGTCCACGACTACACCAGCCACCAAGCGCGCCTTCGGCCATCCGCTTCGCGCCTCCGTCGGCAGCTTACCGATCCCGGCATGGTGGCACCGCAGCGCACAACCGGCCGACCGGACCGCGCGCGCGGCCACGCCTCGTTGCCTCCGCTTTGCGCCTTTGCCTCTACGGCACGCCGTCGCCAACGGCCGACGCCGCATAGCCGTGCAGCAACCAGCAGCTGCAGGGGCGGGTCTACAGTAATTCATGGGTGTTCAGCTGAACATCCAAATTTTTTGACAAAAAACCTAGTATATATAAGGTATAATACATATATATGTATAGTTGGGTCAAATCAATTGTTTATAGCACAATTAGCCGACCGGCCTGAGAGAAACGCAACCGCGACCGCGCGTGAAGCCAGGGCCCAGCCCAATTTTTCTGTCCGCACAGCCTGCCGAATACTGATCCCCTGGTCCCGGTCCCCCTCCCCCGATCCCCATTTCCGAACGCCCTGCCGAATGCAAATCGCACGGACCCTAACCCTAGCCAGCTAGCCTAGTTGGCAACTCGGCTCTGCTCCGCCGACGACCGCGCCTCGCCGCCTCCGCCCTCTGGCCCTCCGAGCTCCGACTAGATCTGGGCTCTCCGGGCCTTCGGATCCGTGCACGTGCCAGTGTGCCGCACGACAGGCAGTAGCGCCTCCGCCTTCCTGGCTCCGGCCCTCCACTCCGCCGCAGTCCACGACCGGCGACCCACGACTGCACCAACCACCAAGCACACCTTCGGCTATCCGCTCCGCGCCTCCGCCGGCAGCTTGCCGAGCCTGGCATGGCGGCACCGCGGTGCACGACCGGCCGACCGGACCGCCCGCGTGGCCACATCTCGTCGCTCCGCTCTGCGCCTCTGCCTCTCCGGCACGTGCGAGGCGGAAGCACCGTACTTCAGCACGTAGCGCGCGCGCGCGCTTGCCGGCGGCGCGGGCGAGGTTGTTTCATCCGCCCTCGCCGTTGACGGCGATGTAGCCCATGAGGACGATGTCCTGCTCCACGGTCCAGGGTCCCTTGCGCACCGCCGCCTCGGCCGGCTGCACGCACATGCCGCCGTTCAGCATCCCGTACTCCACGCCTCGGTCCCTCCCGCGGGCGGCACACGCTGTCAAGTCAGTTAATCTGCTGCTCTTGCCGCCGATCGATCGATCGATCGCGCGGTGCCTTCTGGACCTCGCCGTTGCAAAGAGCAGCAGAAGCAAAGAGAATGGCTAAGCTAGGAAGTCAAACCATCTTAGAAATAGACATGCACATTTAAGAAAATGTAGGTTTCTCGTAGGATAATTCATACGTGCACTTTCTACCAACTTAAGTTACTCAGGCACAAGGACAGTCAAGCACTCATGCTAGCTATGTCCCGGTGATGGACCACCAAAGAGCTACCAAATATGCGTCCCCCAGCATGAACGCTCAACATGTTAGGCGCGCGAACGTTCAAGACCTTCGTCTCGCAAGTCACAGCAAATGTAGGCGTGCCAAGCCTACTACTGGGACTCTTCCTAACCTATCGTCGTCCATCTCATGTTTCTTCAATTAGTATGGTTAACCTTGTGCAATGGTCGAATGGAATCAGCACTTGTGTTATCTCCCCGGCTGTTCAGAACTACAGATACGCATTACCCATCGCAGGAGGATTGCCAAGCAGAAGCAACAGTGCTACAGACCAACGGCACATAAATGATTAAATCTCGGAGTAATTAGCATCTTGAAGGTACGTACATTGATTACAATGACCAAAAGAACCAAATGCCATTGCGCACCGGGCGACCGTAATTCCGTTAAGTATCATAACATTTCCCGACAGCTCTTACACACGCACAAGCTTGTCCTAGGATGACGGCACATTTATTTAAAAACGTTCCGTCTCCATCCTTATGGTACATGCTGCATTACAAGAGTTTGTGAACATTACACGCTATTTCCCACCCTCAAGAACAGAAGCATCTGTCTTCACTACGAGCAGATGCATGGCAGACAGACAATACTCCTCATGGCAGAAACTTTATATTCATGCTTCAGCAGCCTTCTCTGCAGGGCTATCTTCACCCTTTTGTCCCAGATTCGCCTTCTTTGCTTCATAATCTTTCACAGCAGCTTTAATTGCATCCTCCGCAAGCATGCTACAATGGAGCTTTACTGGTGGAAGTGACAAATGCTTTGCGATCTCACTGAAAAACAGAGTATGTAAGTCAAAAGTTTTACATAACTTGCTTGGAAGGATTCAACAGTGTCCTGGAGAAATTGAGTAATTGACAGCGGCATTGCGACAAAGGCAAAACGAAACAACTCCATATTCATTTGCAAATATGAACAGCCAAACAACTCCAGAGGAAACAACCAAGTCAAGTCTCTGAAAAATGAGGCAGGCTTCTACCATTGACCTGAACAAACTCATAAAACAATAGAAGGTAACACATCAGACACTCTTACCATGCCAAGGAACTACTAAAAGCTAAGCTGATTATTTCTAGCAACTTCAGAAAGACCATGTTCATAGCAACATGCAAAGACTGCACACTGGATCGATACATCATTAAGCAGATGTACCTTGCAAGTTCAGTGCATTGTCAAACATTTTATTTTCAACATTCTTCTGACACAATCAAATGCTGCAATATCGACTTAAACACTAAATGTCCATCCTCAAGACAATCAATAGTGAATGAGGTCTTGGCAAATGCAAATACTGGTATTCACATTGTGACGGAAAAAGTACCGTTTGCAAAGGAAACTAGGTACCTAGGAAATTGCTTACCACAAGGCAACTACTACACGTGTTTGCTAAAATGGATACACAATAAACAACAATAGGATGATGATGATAAAAAAAGGCCAGCATAAGAATGTTAGGATGATAAAAAAACAATATAAGCATATTAATGTAACCACTTGAATATTGTAGCGGAGACAAAGATCAAGAAGAGGGATAGTTTACGTGTTCTTGATAGTCAATACTTCCTCCATTTGCTTTCCCTTCACCCATTCAGTAGCTGCAAGGGCAAAGGTAGGATCAAGAATCGACTTTATGACTTACAGACTTCTTAATATAGATAGATATCAGACACAGCATCTTGTAAGGAAATAGAAACACTATACAGCATCACATGGGAGATCATCCCTGTTCTTAACAAGTAGACCAGCAATTCCACAAATTTTCAAACGGGAAACTCTGCACAGGCATGAAAAAGAAGTTTATCTTCAAGTTTCATTCGGCTCCCATAGTTCTCGGCTCATCAATTGCGCAATATGATGGAACATATTATTAGCCTTCGCAATTTGTTGGCTTTTAATGCATAACTGGAATGAAGGTTAGACACAGTGAACATGACATATGTCTGCATTACATCATGGCAGTCAACAGACCTTACATCAGAACAATGAGTAAAAACTGCCCCAACCCATTTGTCAGACTACCGATTATCAGCGAGACTGAAGACCTTTCCTTTTGGGCATAAACTAACTACAAACGTCTCAGAGAAGTTTGAGCTGCACCAGACTACCAAAAGTATTCCAGCAAGAATATGCCGACCTTTCTAAGTTGTTTGTTCGGCATTGGAGAACAATCATTTCTAATTTGGTTCAACAACTATAACTTGTAGAAACTGCAATATGGAATGATAGTGCTAAGTGCTATCTATCAATGAAAATAGATAATTGGGTAACTATGAGCTCATCATTTTTGTTGAAGATGAAGCATCCCTATACTGGCTAAGAGAAATCCAAAATCATCAGGGAAAAAGAGCATAACAAAAAGAATACCAAAATCTCAGCATTAGCGTAGTATACCTAAGCCAGCAAAACGACATAGGAAATTCAACCCTGGACTAGGCAAAGGCTAATGATGAGCCACAACTCCCTACACAAACTTCCTCATACAGCTTGTATGAAAACATGTGCTCACCAAATTGAAGACATGCTTACATGAGAAAATTGAGAATATGCCCTCCAACTAGATGGAAATCTAAGATATACCCTCCTTTAGATCCTAATTGATAATATACCCTCCTTTAGAGTGTTTTATTGAGAAAATGCCCTTTTTATACCTTTTCATTAGTTTCTATTGTATTTCTCTGTATTCCTTCACTTAAAATGACCTATTTACCCCTGAGTACTTCTTGTCCATCATTTGAGCACCTATTAGCCTTCCCAGGATGATTTGGCCTTCACTTAGGTGGTGATCGGTTCGGCTGAAAAGCTCATGGCTTATGGCTGAAAACACTGTAGCTGGCTGAAAAAAGCACGGTAGCTGACAGAGGCTTATTTAGCATAATTAAATTTAAAAAAATTTTAAAAATATGTTAGCCCATTACGTATAATACAAACAAATACGGGAAAAAAAGAACCGGCAAAAAAGCTCAACAAAAAGCCAAAAGTTCAGAAAAAGACGAAACTTATGAATAATGAAAAATAAGCCAGAAGCCAGAAGTCGAAACCGAGTTAATCAGGGCCTTAAAATCGGGAAAATCGGCCGCGTGCCACCCTGGACCGCGCCGCCGGCCGCTAGCCGCGCGCCTGCGCTGGCCCGCACTGCCCTGGCCCGCGCCTGGAAAGGCTAATGGGTGCTCAAATGATGCACAAGAAGTACTCAGGGGTAAATAGGTCATTTTAAGTGAAGTGAAGGAACACAGAGAAATACAATATACACTAATGAAAAGGTATAAAAAAAGGTATAAAAAGGGCATTTTCTCAACAAAACACTCTAAAAGAGGGTATATCCTAGATTTCCATTTGGTTGGAAGGCATATTCTCAATTTTCTCTGCTTACATTGGACATCAAGCAAAATTAAATGCAACACGCCAATTTGGTAACCCAGCAGCGAAAACAGACCCAGAGAACAGGCGGTTTTCAAGCTATAGCATCACTAGATATGAACATTAGCACTGCAGCTGCCCTATCACCTACAAAGTCAGGATTCGCGAATACACCATTACCACACCCAATCCATTTGCAAATATTCCAACCCGATAGTTAGCAACTAGCTAAAATTTCTATCATCCTTCGCAAAGATTGCCCTCTCTATTAAAAAACGAAAGCATCACAACAATAATAAAGCAACCAATGATTGCTGCAAATGGCAATTCAACTCAGAGAAGCTCAACAACACCTTTAAGATAGCACGGAATAGGGAGCTAAGTCTGAATCCAAACCACAGAGAGAAAGTGAGAGGAACCGGAAAGGGAATGGAGCGGTTGGGGGGCTCACCGACGGAGGACGAGGCGATGGCGGAGCCGCACCCGAAGGTCTTGAAGCAGGCGTCGACGATCTTGCCGGAGGCCTCGTCGACGCGGATCTGCAGCTTCATGACGTCGCCGCAGGCCGGCGCGCCCACCAGCCCGGTGCCGACGTTGGGGTCGTCCTTGTCGAACGACCCCACGTTCCGCGGGTGGTTGTAGTGGTCCACCACCCGCTCGTGGTACGCCCTCGCCCCCGCCGCCGCCAGCCCCGGTGCCCCCTCGCCGGCACCCGGGCCGACGAGCCGCCGGAGCCCCGGGGCGAGGAGCCGCCTGCCTCCCGCGCGCAACATCGCCCACAAACTCGGAGGCGCCCCTGGATTCTTCTGATCTTTTCCGGCTTTTGGATTACAGTTTTGACGTTTTTTTCCGATCGTTACTAAACCCGGAGAGAGAGGTGGTGGCGAATCGGAATTGTGGCTGTGGTTTCGATGGTTTATGCGGCGCGGAAGAGGCGGGGATTCGGTGCGCGGCGCGGCGTAGGGCAAGCTGGCGATGCGAGCGTTGATTGGGGACGTGGCGTGGTGTTGTGGAGGCATAGGGTGGTTGCTGTGTAGGGCAAAAACGTCAGGAGGGCTGGGCCTTGTGTTTTCTACTGGGCCTCATGTGCCGTCAACGTCTGAGTGCGCCGCGCGCACAAGAAAGAATCTCTCCCTTCAAAAAAAGAAAGGAAGAGAAAACTGTACTGTTGCTATCTGAATTTGTAGGGTTATGCTATTTTAACTGCTAATTTTTTATTTTACTTTTTTAGTCATCTAAACTTACAAGTTTGTATCACTTTACCTCCTAAACATGCATTTTACTTTCTCAACTCCTGAACTTATAGGGTTGTGCTAATTTACCTCATAAACTTGCATTTTACTTTCTCAGTTCTCTGAATTTGCGTTTGTTTGAACCATAAGTTTATTGGGCCATTTGCTAACAGAAAACGTTGAGCTGACATAGCACATTGCTGATGTCGTAGGGTTGAGCTCGATCATGTAGGCACGGTGTTGAGTCGGTATAGTGCCCTCCTCTCCCTTGCAGCGTGGCAGAGTAGGGGATGGAGGGCGCGGGGTGACAATGGGTTGTCACGGTGAGGCTCCAATGATGTTTGTGAGCGTGGCGTGTTCCTAGGGCCTACAAAACCGTGTGCAGAAGGAGGAGTGACAACGGAAGTGACATTAATAGGACTGCAATGAAATAAGGAAGGTAGTGGCATGAATAATTTTAGGAGATGAACTAAATTAACAGCAAATTTAGAAGGTTTACCGTCGTGGTTTGGAGCAGTGGTGGTTATTTGTTGGATTGGGGACGAGCAAGGGGGCATAACGGCATTGTGGCCAGATGAAAAAGGTAGAAGGAGTGGCAAACGGGTTAGGATGGCATACTTGGACGTTAATTTATCGTCTTCTTCATTGCCGTTGACCTCACCGATGTCATCCCTATTGTCTCTATGGAGCCTCCTCAAGATGCTCCTCCTTCTGTGCACAGCTTTGCAGGCCCCACGAACATGCCGCACGCATGGCATCACCAGAGCCTCACCATGCCAAACCTGCTGTTGCCCTGTGCCCTCCATCCCATTCTCTAATATGCTACAAGAGAGAAGAGAGCACTGTGCTAACTCGACACTATGCCCACGCGATCAAGTTTGACCCTACAGCGTTAGTCATATGTTATGCTAGCTCATTGTTTTCTATTAGCTAACGGCTCAATGGACCTACGGTGCAAACAAACGTAAGTTCAAGGGGATGAGAAAGTAAAATGTAAGTTTTTAAGGTAAAATGGTACAATTCTACAAGTTCAAAAGACTAAAAAAGTAAAATACAAATCAGGGGAATAAAGTGGCATAACCTTACAGGTTTAGAGAGTTACAGTACAATATTCTAAAAACACACACACAAAAGAAAGAATCTCCTCAAGTTCTCAATCACCATGCGACAACAAGTAAAACCAGCAAAGCTGGATCAGACACTACAATGCACGTGCTTTATTTACCACAAGTATATAATTACTATGATGAATATTCACACATATGGCATTTTCTTCCACGTACACCAATTGCTGTTCTGGCAATGAATTGTCATCCAATCCCCTCACACAGTCACTAGTAGTAAATGGCAATGATGTGCACTTATCATCGGAACTGGCAATTATTTGGGACTGTACCTTGCTTACGGCAAGGTACAGTATAGGACGAGATTCAGTAAGATTATTGACCAGACCATGACAGCATCAAGTGAAAATCAAGGCTTCCGGGGGAACTTTGAGAAATCAGGACGTCGTCGTTCCATGTACGCGTTCTTCCCTTCTTTTGCCTCTTCAGTACCATAGAAGATCAGTGTTGCATTACCACCGAGCTCCTGCAACCCAAGTGCCCATCGCAAAGTACTTAGTATTTAGTTATTTACAGCGTACATAAGCATCAAAAGCGAAGTATTTAGGCAAATCGCACCACCAGTTGAAGACTTGGATTACGTTGAACTCCAGCAGTTACAAAGGAGAAAGAAAAGAGTGATATTTGAGTTTGGACATTTGGCAAATAATACCTGAAGGCCAGCATGACCATCATCAGCTGCATTAAGTGCGGATTTCAGCACCCGAATGGCCGTGGGGCTGTTTCTTAAGATTTGCCGGCACCATTTCACAGTTTCTCCCTCCAAATCAGCAAGCTACATATACAAAGCATATAGTACGTGGTTAGTGCATAAGCACCTTCGGTGGGCATATTCCAACCAGCACTTTTGATGAACAAAGCTGACGACCGCTAATAAGTAGTTTCCTTTTCTGCAGTTTACTTTCAGGCACTCACTGGTACTACTACGTTGACAAGTCCCATTCTCTCTGCTTCATCAGCGGTGTAGAACCGTGATAGAAACCACATTTCGCGGGCTTTCTTTGGTCCTACCTGTCCACAAGTGGAAAACATGAAACAAACAAGCTGATATTATTTTCTGAATATTGCGGAAAAAAATGGGGGGATAAGGTCTACAGCAGTATGAACATGCTTAATTTGGGAGTTCACTCAGCAGCTCTACTTAGGGGTGTACTTGTTTTATGTTGTCATTTTTTTTAAGAAATAGAATACACGTCTCATTTGATCTGCATATGTTGTATATAGGTCATTAATTAAGCAAGAAGCCAACATATTGCTATGGTAACTTACCAATCGAGACATAATTGAAGAGCCATAGCCAGCATCAAAGCTTCCAACCTGTGAAACAAATCACAGAGAGAAAAGGTAAAGTAAGCTATGCGGTAGACTGGTAGGGATTATTGAGAAAAAGGTAAGGAATAGGAATAAGAGAAGAGAAACAAGTGCAATCAAATTAGTACACTTCATATCTTATCCTGTCAGCATGTGTTTCTGAAATACACATCGAAGCTATACACTTTAAGGAGAAAGGAAAATATAATCAATTTAGAATAGAGGAAACAATGAAAAAAGCGGCCATGCATAAAACTTGGTAGAGTGACATGCCAAGGCATTCTGAATATGATCACAATCTGATTGTAAATCATTATAATGGACTTTTAGTAGGGAAGTTTTTTCTCCTTTTGTTTTGGTCGACCATTATGACCAGCATGGTTCTGAAGGAAAATAATTGATTAACGTTAGTAAAGGCCATAAGTACATGGCTCTAGACTTAACTGATTTGACATTATAGTGATATATTTAGTAAAGCTACTCAGATTGGATCTTCCAGATAAATCTACTCGTTCTAAAAGTAGCAACTCCGGTACAAGAAATCCATCCTACTCAAAGCTACTTGTTTGTGGGAGCAACCATTCACATTCAGAGCATCAAAGTCTACATGGAAATAGATGTACGGTGTGACCTTGATGTACAGCCTAAACACCGCTCTTTTACCTACCTTCATTAACATTGACTTGTCCTAACAATTCGATGATAAACTTCTGCATGTTATACATGGCACAATTTTAGTTGAACTCTGAACAAGACTATAAAATGTGGTTTGCTGATTTTCCCAGATATGCTACAGTGAAGCCAAAGTTATCATATTCTTAGCCTTGGTTATCTTTTGTTAGAACTCAGTAGAAGTTCATCCATTGTATCAAAGGCATATACAAGGTGCCGTACATGCTAAAGCTATGTCAAGACAAATTTGTTGCAAAAATTAGCAAACAAGGTTCCACAAGTAGAAACTCTAAAAGGATACTACTAGGAGAGTGCTTTTATTCAACATGTAAACGTGACAACAATATAACATAGAATGTAAAATCTAATGTCAGATCTGCATACTACACACAGCAAGATACAAATTAGGCCGGAAATCACCTTAGGACCTGTCTGCCCAAATATTGCGTTATCAGCTGCGATTGTTAGGTCACATACCATGTGCAAAACATGTCCACCACCAACAGCATAACCAGCAACCTGATAGCATGTGCCACAGGATTAGTATGTAGGATGATACAAGAAAATCGCTAAAAAATGATAGTCATGGTATGTTCTTACCATTGCTATAACAGGCTTCGGCAGACGTCGAATTTGTACCTGGAGAAATGATTTACCTGATGTGCTCAGAATTAAAAACATTTCGTACAGAGGTAATGGTGAACAGTAGAACAATAATACACCACCAACAAGAAAATGTAATTTGCTTACAGGCCTTTAGTGAACGGTAACATGAACATGCAACCATTAAGCTCACATTATGGTCAGTATCTGATGAGCATACTCCGAATTGATGCCCAGTCATGTAAGGGTAACAATATAAAGGAGAGTAGTGCACAGTGCATACAACGGTTGCTACAAACTGAACTCAGAGGTCAACGCTCTTGAAAAACAACTTGCGAGAAAGGTTATTGTACGAAAAAATCTCAGTTTTCTACGTCACTGTATGCAAAATGTCAGAGGAACGCGTTAGACCTGGAGGTCTAGAACGTTGAGGCGGCCAAAGCTATCGAAATCAACGTATCCATCAGAATCCCTTAACGCTTGGTCACCGCCGCTACAGAAGGCCTTGGTTCCCTGTGCATTTAAAGGATCAAAGTAAGCTGACGTCCACATCGGCATTGTCAACTCACCATGAACGGAATGCGTGAAGTCTAGAACTCCATGATTCCTATAGCAGCATTACCTTCCCTGATAGGATAATGACCCCAATTGAACCATCATCTCTAGCATCATTGAACGCACGCATAAGCTCTTTCACGGTCAATGGTCTGAATGCGTTTCTTCTATCAGGACGGTTTATTGTGATCTGCAACAGGAATTGCGATCAGTCAATCGTGAAATGCAAGAACAATGCGCTAGACGCTAGTACGATACTAGTCAACAAAGAAGCTGGATCTTGGCAATTTCACCGGCCGCGGTTTGACTAGAATCCGAAACCCTACGAGGATATCGGTAGACGGGAAATGTCTCACCTTGGCGATGCCCTCCCCGACAGCCTTCTCGTAGAGGATGTCAACGAACTCCTTCCCGGACTCGTCCGTCACCGCGCGCCACTCCGGGGGCTCCGACGGCACATCGCCGTGGACACGCCGGTAGCTGTCCGAGGCGGGCGACGACGACGACGCCGCAGCGGGGAACGGCGCCAGCGGAGGGGCGGGAAGCGGGAGGGAGGGCAGGAGGTGCGCCGTGACGCGGGCGAGCCTCCTCTCCGCCGCGTCCATGGCGAGAGCGAGAGGCGGTGGAATGGGGCGTGGCGCGTGGTGTGGTCTGGTTGGTCGGCTGCCGGTTTCGGATGAGATTCTGCGTGGGTGGGGAAAGGGCCCGCCTGACGACCATGCCGCCGGACTATTCCACGGCCCGCTTTGACGGCCTAGTCAGATTTGAGATGCTGATCGGGCCCTTTTTCTTGGGCCGCATAACAAGTGCAGTTCGTGCATGGCATACAAGAAGCAGATGCACTTAGGCTCATTTGCTACAGCTCCTGTTCTCAGTTTCTCGTTCAGATTTTATGCAACTGTACTTACCTAGCCTCCCAAAATAACCAGATTTTGTTTCTCACGAGGAGCTGTCTCAAAAATAAACTAGCATAGAGAAGTAGCATTCATATGGATTCTTGTGGGAAATTAACACTAGAAACAAGAGTACCCTTGGAAGTTGAAGGTAATTACCCACCTTTGCCATCAAACTATCCCTATTCCCTTCTACTTGAGAGCCACTAGGTGCACCCGTTCCCCTCCCCACCCGTGTGATTGGTCTCTTGTGACCCCAACTTTGCCCTTCATGCCATCGCCCCTTGAAGACTCCTTCTGAACCCTAGATGATGTAGCCAACTAGTCCTTGCCCTCAAGCACCACCCGTCCTCGCGCCGCTCTGTCTTTGCCTTCTCCAACCTCCTGGCTGAGCTCGAGTGTGTGCTCATTGTCGACTCCAATGCCTCCTCCATACCGGACCCTGTTAGCCTCGTGGTGTCCATCAATAGCCCCACGCCTACCTCCAGGTCGTGGATGTCGCGTCCATACTGAGGTTGGCCTAGGACATAGCTAGGGATGAAAACAGATCGATACGATTGAATAGTCTTAAATGTGAATACGAATCCATATTTTTAAAATAAATATGAATTCAAATATTCTCACATATGAATAGGAATCGAATGTTGTAATGGATATGAATTCGAATCGAATATGTACTTCATTCAGTCGAATACGAATATCCTCTTACAACTTCTGTAACAAATCTTGATAGAACAAAATCCTAGTGGTTGCACTGGTTTTTAACCGATTGCTGGAACGGTTACCGGTTTCAAACTGCTCAAATTCAAATTTGGAATCACAAAATTTGTCCGGGTTTTTCCCGAGTTTCGAAAACGGATCAAATACAAATCGAATTGTCTTGAATACGAATATTCACAAATACAATTGTGAATACAAATATTCTCAAATATGGATATGAATATTCTCGAATACGAATACGAATATTTTCAAATATGAATTTTGCTTACCACATTCGCATTTTCTCGGATACGAATATCGGATAACATAGATTATCCATTATTGTTTTCCACCCTAGACATAGCCGAGCATGCCTCTCCATGACGTGCCTCAGGAACAACAATGTCAGGATGCTAGCTAGTAGCTACCACCACACTCGTGTAGGCCTTCCACGTGGCATAGGAGCCCAGGACACTGCAGGTTTGTGATAAACTCATGCTCGCCATATGTTTGTTGAAATGCTCTCATGCGGAGATAGATTGCCATAGCCGTGCAGGCGTGTGTTTCTCCAAGCAATTAGGATTTAGGTCTAGCCAGGCAATTGTATGCTACTATGCTCTGAAATGGAGATTCCCACAATGTCATTCAAGGTTTGTTTGCTAATTTGGTTGGAAATTGGGAATTTTGTTCATCGATTCTAATCAGCTAGTACTTTCAATTTCCAAGCAATTCAACAGATGATTGTTGTCTGGAAAGATTGTTCTTGGATGATATGTTGTTTTCCAGTATACTAAATTGTGGACCGAAGTCACCGAGTCAATTTACGGTCAAAACACTCTATATGCAAACTCGTGCTAACTTGAACCTATGAGGATAACAAAGCAATTTATAATTTATTTGATTCTTAACATTGGTTAAAGTAAAAAAACACATTTACATTTTTTTGGGGGGTAAAATTAGATAATTATTTGCCTTTGAATTACTTTATTGTATGCGAACTTGTGTTGAAGTTATTATAGACTAGGATAACTTTAACCATGTTGAGGATACCTTCATTCAACCAAGCAAATTAACATTAGTCATGCTTCATTGGCAAAGGGCTGAACCAAATGCTGAGTCAGCTGTGGAACATGCAATTGGTGTTATGTAAATACTTGGCACAGCATTTCCATGTTTGAACCTTAACCTGTTTTTTGTTGTCTTGTCAGTGGAGCCCCATGGTACATTATTCCAAACATTCAAGAACACGACTTGCAAATAGGGCTGGATATCGAGCTGGCTCGGCTCGGCTCGGCTCGGCTCGGTCTGGCTCGGTAGGATAACGAGCTGGCTCGAGCTGGCTCGTTATAACTAACGAGCTAAAAAGCCAGCTCGGCTCGGCTCGACAAAAAGCTCGAGTTAGCTCGTTTGGCTCGTGAGCCAGGGCCAAAAAATATCTCCATCATATATTCATCCATGGAAGTTTGGCTCGTTTGGCTCGTTAGGCTCGTTTGGCTCGTTAGGCTCGTTTGGCTCGTTTGGGTACAATAGAGTACAAATTAACACATGCATGGCTCGTTTGGGTACAATAGAGTACAAATTTACACATTAACACATGCAATAGAGTACAAATTAGGTCCATGGAAGCAGCATATGCATATCTAAATTCCTGGAAGCATGGCTCGTTTGGCTCGTGAGCGGCTCGCGAGCTGGCTCGAGTTGGCTCGTTATAGCTAACGAGCTAAAATCTTGGCTCGGCTCGGCTCGTTATCCTAACGAGCCGAGCCGAGCCGAGCCAGCCACGAGCCGAGCGAGCTAACGAGCTTCGAGTTTTTCGTCCAGCCCTACTTGCAAAGGGTCTCTGAAGAAGAAAGGGTTTTGTATTATTAACATCTCATACGTCCTTGTACTGAACAAGAATGTCATCTCAATTAGCCAGCTCCTCGACAGTGGCCTGGTCGTCGAATTTGGCATCAATGATTGCATAATCAAGAGGACCTGTGATTCTACGGTGGTCGTCTCAGCTACTTATGAGGGTGATAAAAGCGTTGTACCACCTTGGGCTTCTAGAAGTGGACCTGGTTGGACTGAAGATTATGAAACTCTGAAGTAGATGGGGTTGACTGTTTGCTTGCTTGCGCAAACTACAAGGCTTTACCATACTATACAACACTAGCCAGTATAGATCATGAACTGGCGACTGTTGTTGATGCACTGAAGGTAGAAGGCTTTCTGAAAGCTAGTCTTGCTAGAGAGATGTATATATGCTTTGTTCTTAACTTGTTGTCTTGGTATTAGGCTACAAACTAACTATGTTCACTTGCTAGAGAGTAAGCTTATACATTCCACGTACTATTATCCAGGCAAAGCTAGATGTTACGTGCTCAAGAATATAGAAACATCAATGACGACCTAGTCTCTGGTGCGATTACTTGCCAAAGGAATTCATAATTTGTGTACAAATACAAAGGAGTATTCACCTAATTCTACTCATAAGCACATGAAGCAACCACTCGAATGCAATTACCTGCTAAAATTTGGAATCATAATTTCATAATTTGTGTACATATGGTCTTCAAAATTTTGGGAAAAAATTATATAATTTGTGCATATATGGCCTTGAAAATTTTGGAAAAAAAATGCATAAATTGTGTACAAATATAAAGAAGACACAGATACAAATAAAGTATTACAACGAAAATTATCATGGTCTATTTGCATCTGATTCTCCCTTTTATGGTTTCTGGAGCCAACCAACTCGCTAAACGCTTTCAGGGGTAGCTTTAAATTCTCAAAGTAGATTGTCAGATAATCAGAAGCTGAAAAATGATAATCTAGAGCTCTACTAAACAGGCCCTTAAAGAGTGTTCGTATTGGCTTTTGCTTCTCACTTCTGCTTAGAGAAGCCAGAAGCTAATATGAACACCTGATTTCTCAAAGCAACTTCCCCACTAAGCAGGGGGTCACGGGCACAACACGCACCCCTCTCTCGCTCCCGTCTACCACACGTCTCTCTCCCTCACTTTCCCCACCGCTCACGTTCTCATTCTAAAAGTCACTTCTTTTAGTCACTACTATTTATTTTCAGCCAAAAGCCATCAGTCATAGCTAATACGAACACCCCCTTAGACAAGTTAAATTTACATCGTCTCTATGACCGACGGCTAGAGTTTGATTCTTATTATCTATATTTTCCACTATGATTCTTTGAGATATTGAACCCATATCTTGTGTGCTTTAAAATGACCACACAAGCCAACCGTCCTCACCACATATGTACATACAAACATATACACACAATACATACATACATATGTACTAGTAGAATGCACGTGCGTTACTACAGATTTTTAAAATTTATCATATTACATGTTTTAAAACTCACGGGTGGTACAAATTTTTAGAATATGCATACAAACATATTCTAAAAGTTTTTAAATCCGTTAAGTAAGTCGAAAACCGTCGATCACACCCCATAGTCATAAGTTGGAAGACATCAACCACACATCGTGGATGTAGGTCGGGAGCCCTCAAGCACATCTCGTCATCGTAAGTTGGAAGCCGTCGACCATCGCACATGATCGTAGGGCGGGAGCAGTCAACCATCGTTGGTGGTCGTAAGTTGGCAATGGTCGAAGATCGATCATGGTCCTAAATTGGGAGCCTTCGACAACGGCTCATGGTCATACATCAGAAGTCGACGACCATTGTTCGTGGTCGTAAATGGGAAGTCATCGAGGATACCTCATGGTCGTAAGTTGGAACACATCGACCAGCACTCGTGGTCGTAAGTCAGAAGACATTGACCACACCTCGTGGTCGTAAATCGAAACACATCGACCAGTGCTCATGGTCGTAAATTAGAAGCCGTCGATCACACCTCGTGGTTGTAAGTTAGAAGCTGTCGACCATCGTGCGTGATCATAGGTCAGGAGCGGTTGACCATCATTGGTGGTTGTACGTTGGCAGGCCACCAGTATGCTTGTGCCCTGTCGCCCGACTGCCGGCGCCAGCCTGCTCGACCCCGACTTCGACCACGGCCCTTCGACGTCGGCCACGGCCCCCTTCGACCATGGCCCCCTTCGACCAAGGCCCTGACTTTGACCACAGCGTCGACTTCAATCACAGCCTTGACTTTGACCACGGCCCCGACTTCGACCACTACCCCCTTCAACTTCGACCACTGCCTCCTTCAACCACTGTCCCCTTCGACCATGACCCTTCAACATTAACCACTTCCCCCTTCAACCACGGCCCCCTTCGACTATGGCTTCGACTTCGATCAGCGCTCGTGGTCGTAAGTCGGAAGACATCGACCACACCTCGTGGTTATAAATCGGAACACATTGACCAGTGCTTGTGGTTGTAAATCAAAAGCTATAGATCACACCTCATGGTCAAAAGCATGGTACAATCCATGGAGAGTACAATCCACGGCCCTTTGACTTCGACCATTGCCCCTTCGACCACTGTCCTCTTCGACCATGGCTTGGACTTCGACCACGACCCTTCGACTTTGACCGTGGACCGACTTCGTCCATGTCCCTTCAACTTCGACCACTGTCCCCTTTAACCACGGTTTGGACTTCAACCACGACCCTTCGACTTCGACCATGGCCTGACATCGACCACAACCCTTTGACTTCGACCACGGACCGACTTCGTCCACGGCCCTTCGACTTCGACCACTGCCACCTTCGACCACTGTCCCTTCGACCACGGCTTGGACTTCGACCATAGCCTTTCGACTTTGACCACAGCCTGACTTCGATCATGGCCCTTCGACTTTGACCACCGCCCCTTCGACCACGGCTTCGACTTCGGCCATGGATTTTTGACTTCAGCCATGGCCCCTTCAACCACAGTTTCGACTTCGACCATGGCTCTTCAACTTCGGCCATGGCCCCTCAACCACGGCCCCATTTGACCATGACACCAACTTCGATGACCATCTTAGGAGACCAAAATCGTCAGACAGCACGACAAGCTCTGAGCAAAGTGCGGAAGGAGGTAGAGAGGCTCACCGGGTGAGCGACCGCTAGGTGGCGGCGGTAGAGGAGAGCCACGTGGGCGGGCGTAGTAAGAGGAAGCCGCCGCCATCGTCGAGTGTCGTTCTCTCTGATCCACCGGCCGCTGTCGCCGAGCATCATTCTCTCTGATCCACCAACCGCTGTCGTCGAGTGTCATGCTGCTGGTTGAAGGGGCGATTAGAGATGGAATTGGTGGCGACACCATGGGGAAGGTTGGGGGACTACGACCAGATGCTGCCGCACGGGGAAAGAATTGGTGGCGGTGTCGAGGAGGACAAGGAGGCACGGCACGAGAGTTCGCAGGAGAAGAAGGCATTGGTTGCGGGAGGTGGAGGTGGGGAGGCAGCGGCAGGCAGATGGGGAGAGGTGGCGGTGGGCAAATGCATTGGGGAGGCGGCGACGGGGGGATGGGATGCTGCTGGGGGAAGTTGGGGGACTGCCACCAGACGCTAACGCACGGGAAGGAATTGGTGGCGGCGCTGAGGAGGAGGAGGAGGCACGACACAAGGGTTCAGGGAGAGAAGGAGGCGGCGGTTGCGGGAGGTGAAGTGGTTGCGGGAGGTGGAGGATGCGAGGGAGAGAAAAGGAGGAGCGTGGCCCACGTGTCAGCCTGATCTTTTCTATAAGGAGCGGAAGAACTACCTACATGCAAATCTGGACGGCTGATCTTTAATCAGACGGCTGAGAAAAGATGGGGGAGAACGGACCGACGACCACCAACTCATATTTTTATAATAGTAAAGATATGTGTGCGTGTGTGTGTGTATAATAGGAAGTCTCTTTCACAATCTTGGAAGTACATACTTTCACTTCGAATATACCACTTAAATGAATATTTTATACCTCCTTATCACTTTTGGTGTACTTAAATATCAATTCCAAGATACTCCAATACGACTTGGTTGAAAAATTTTCATTGGAATCCTTTATTTTTTGCTATTTTTTGCTATATACTATTTTCCATACATAAAAGGAGTATATATATATACAAATTATGCTATAAAAGTGGGTTCTGATGAAAATTTTCGTGCAACTAACCTTGGATTATCTTATAATCATTAGTAGAGTATGCTAAAATAGATAAATAGGTATGACAACACCATTTATGCAGTATATGAGAAGTAAGAGTATGTACTCTCGAAAGTATAGAATTATTTTCATATACACACACATATACATATACATACACATACACACACATACATACACACACGTACGTACATACATATATACACACACATGCATATACATACACACACACACATACATGCATACATACATACACACGTACATACGTACATACATACACACACACAGATATATATATATATATATATATATATATATATATATATATATATATATATATATATATATATATATATATATATACCCATGATATACAACCTATACAAACTTAACATACTCATTTACCACCTTAGCTATACTCATATACTAATTGTAAGATACTCCAATGCTAACCACATAAAAAAATTGTAAGAGAGTATATAGTTTTGGCATATTTTGTTAATATATTCATATTTGTATATAAAAAGGAGTATGTTTAAAAAAGGTACATACCACCTTAAAAAGTATGTATAGGGAGTATATCTAGTGCTAAAGCCCCTTTCAATGTTAACATGTAAATGCCATTGTAGACCATCGGATCTGGCCCCTATGGCCTGATCCTTGCGGGTGGAACAAGGGGATTCACTTAAGCCATTTTGCAAATAACCCCCCGCCTCCCTTCTCCCCTTTCGGTAACTTCCGCATTGTATTGTATCCCCTCTGTATGCCTCGGACACCTCAACTCACCTCCGGCACACTGATGTGTCAGTCGCCACCTCCCTCCACCATCGGCATGATCCGAAGGTCGCCTCCCTCCACCACCGGCATCATCCGCTTCAGGGTTCTCCCCCTTTCGTTTTTGACCGCGCCTCACCTCAACTCCCGCCCCTGTCTCCTCAACTCCCCAGCGTCATCCTTCCTGTCGTTTCTATCATAGCCACTGTCTGGAGTTGGCCGCCGCCTCCCTCCACTGCTGGTCGGATGGCCTCAAGCCCTTCCAGGTCTGGATTTGGTTGCTATTGTCCTCCTCTTCCGTATAGAACCCCTAACCCCGATTTACCATCCCATTGCACTTTATGTTGCACTTCCGTTCATACCTTCGGGATTAATGCACTTTATGTTAGAATTGGTTGCTTTAGGATATTGTGGAGTAATTATTTCATGCTTTCTCATGTGATTCGAATACCACATTCAGATGCCTTGTATTTGGTTTAGGGACAAGGTGGGATGGGATGGTCCTGTCCCCAGTGGCGGAGCTAGAGCAAAACGGAGGGAGGTGCAATGGGCCGCGCGTGGGAGCATAGGACGGTGGGAGAATGGGCTGGACAGGGCGAGTGAGGGTATTTGTTGGGCTAGGGGTACACCATATTGGACCAAGGGGGTGCACAAAGGGTGAATGTTTACTAGTAATAACTAAAAAAATTTTGGACCCGGGTTCCTGGGAACCCCCTTCCCTCCATTGGGCTCCGCCCCTGCCTGTCCCTGGTTTTGGGATGGGATGATCCCATTTTTTTGTTTGGTTGGGGGATATAGTCATCCCTGTTTTTTGTTTGGTTGGAAGGATAAAGTGGGATGGAATGGTCCCATCCTTTGTTTGGATGGAAGGATGAAGGTGGGACATGTATGACATTTGAGTTTTTTTTAAAAAAAATTGAAGACTATTGTTGATATGTTTCTACACATAAGCCTTTGAGTTTTTTTTTAAAAAAAATTTAAACAAAACAGTACTTAAAAAAACAAAGAGGTGGGATGACTCTATCCCATGTGGGATGACTCCGTCCCATGAAAAAAAGAGGATTGCCTGGTCCCGGATCTACAAGGAATATTCCTAGTGGGATGTCCTTGACTCTGCTTGTCTCCCATCCAAACACCTACAAAAATGGGTCCATCCCATCCCGTCCCACCTAGTCCTTGCAACCAAACACATGGAGGCTTGTGGGGATTTGATATATGCAACCGAAAATTCCTTTAGGTTTAATTTACTGTATGTACGCACTGGATAATTAAATTTACTGATTGTATGACATTGATAGCACACTAAGTAATTAGGCTACAAAATGAGAAACCAAAATGGAATGTGTGAGGATGTTGAAGCCTTGCTTTGATTGGTGGGTAGCAGAAATTACGTATGTTAATCTAACTCCTAAATCAGTGTATCACCCTCCATAATTTGTGAGTATGTGTAGCAACTAATTTGTTATAGTCTTGTTGACTCCTAAATCAATGGGAATTGGCATATGTAGAAAAACTGTGACGACCCGCGTTATTACTATGGGGTAATAACGCTAGTCAACGGATTATTATTCATTTTAGCCGATAAAACATCGCTCTAACGAATAATAAGCCTATTAGAGTGTTGCAGCAGAACAATAATTAGAGACACAACATAATATTACAAGAATATCGCCACGTAGGGCTAAAATTTATTACAACGCCTCAAGGGCTTAAATATTACACTCTTTAGACACAATATTCTAACTACTTCCTATTCAACAACGATCACACAGAGTGTCCACCTTGTACCCACTATATTCCGAGTCCATGGCATTTCATCCAGGTAGCTTCCTCCTGATCTCAACCCTCCCCTGAATTGACATGCTCCTAAGCAAAGGGGGAAATAATAGCAACGGTGAGTACAGAAATACTCAGCAAGCGTTATAATACAAAATGCATAAAATGCTCATCATTTACACTTGTAGGAATCTCAATTCCTCTCTTCAGTCTCATGTTCATTCTTAACACTCTTTTTCATCATCCATGTCACTTCCATGACTTATAGAAAATAAGATTTGTTGGTTTTGAAAGAAGTCCGATTTATTAATTTAGAAAACTACTGAACATACGCATGAACAGCAAAAACCCCCATAAGTTTCTGTAATTCTCCTTTCCCGGAGACAGGCATGAATTCATGATTTGGATAGCATTGCGCAAGCTTGTATCACTTTACCCATCACCACTCTGATCATGTTGGCTTCCCGGATCTCCGCAATCCCTTAGATGCGGCGCCCAGATCAGAGTACAGTACGTTTGCACCTATCTCAGTAGATTATATCTCCACCCAACTACTCTTAGCCGGCGGCCCAGGGTGGTTTCTCACCCTCGCCTGGCGCCCACCGACCTCGACGTAGCTGTTGGTTGGTGGGCTCCCTGCCCTACCCCAACCTCCACCCGCGCTAATATATGCGCCTTGCACCCCCCACCCGGCACCCAATTACCGGCCCGGATCATGTGGGTTCCTGCAGTGGTGGAGGTCCCCACCTGGCACCCAGTTGCTGGCCCGGATCTTGTGGGTTCCTCCACGGGGTCCCCCACTCGGCACCCAAGTGCTGGCCCGGATCGTGTGGGTTCTCCCAACTATAATACTTACCCGTGTGGAGAATATAACACTTTGATAGAGCTACTAGTCTGTCCGTCAATACGGGATGTTGGTTGATACGGTTTGGTACGGTCTGTTCACACGGACGAAGTTGGTAGATTCCTTATATTCTATTCTTATGCAGAGGTCCCACACCTGCCCACTTGTCACCTACCCTGGCAACCTCTGCCCACCTTCTTAGTTAACCTAGATGGCCAACTGCTCCATCAGTTGCCATCTGTCTCTTTTCACTTATAACCATTTCTTGATTTAAATCTTCTTTTATTTCTTTTATGCAGGGTGATACTAGATTAATACCAAAATACTTGTTTTACGAAATATACTCAGAAGCTTTGATCAAAGGAATGCTTGCCTGGATTTCAACCATAGATTTAGATTCAAGTAGGATCAGGTGAAGTCACTCCCGTAGCTTGGATCGTCGTCTGCAATTAAAATATGTCGACTATGGTTTAATTTATGAAAACATAATACATGACGAGGTGTGGACGTGCTTGTGCTCCTAAGGTAAGATTTCGCTCCAATTAACCCAATCGCGGTAATCGAGGTTAATTTCGGTATACCACTTGTCGCTCAACATCATCGCACTAGCATCCTGAGATATGATTGATCTAGTAGGCATGTCCACCGTTTTTATTAATTCCTAGTAATATTAAGTAAATTATACTAAAGTGTCTCCTTACGACTTCCTGGTTTTATTTTGGCTAGATGCGAATTGTTATGGCTTATGCTATTTAAATTACTATGTACCAGTTTAATCAGCGGGCACAACTTTTAAATCATGGCTTACTACTTTAATTTGGTACAGGTTATTCTAGTCGTCATGACCAGTTCTAAATCTTCTAATGACTGTTAATTTATTCTAATAATTCTGAATAGTTATTAGTGGATTTCCACAGTTTATATTCAACTAACAAAATTTAGCTGGGCATTTAAATGCGCCATAGAATGATCTAAATGATATTATGATCGTTTACTTCGCCTGTGTGCAATTTCCAGCCTACAGCATTATTTAGTTTATTTTCAATATCCAATAGTATTTACTAGGAAAGTTCTGCAATTTGACATTACCTAGGTTAATTAAGTATTCAATTACAACCCTAGATGATGGCAATGCACCAGTTAAGTCGATACACGCTACGATTTTATTCTACAGATGGCAATACATTTATTCTAATCATCGTAATTATTAATTAATGGTTTGCTATTGTCCAGATGGATTTAACTAATTTATCTGCGTATTCACACCTGCAATAAAATAGTCTTAGACTATTGTACTCTAATTTAATCCGTACGCATATAAGCTTAATCGACTTGCATCTTTTAAACCATCGGACCCAATTAACTTGTTCTAATGACCTTAAGTATTCATGGGTGGATTTCTATCATTTAAATGCTACTAACCAAATTGTTTGCATAGTTAAATATACCTTGAATGGTTTAAACGATAATACCCAAACTTTCATACACTTGTGTATTAGTTTTAATTCAAGTAGCATATGTATTATAAAAACTTAAGAAATATTCTGGACTTCTGGCTTAATCTATGGCATCGAAGAGATGCTATGATTTATGTAATTAGACGAATTCTACTAACTGTGCCTGTAGGTATTTCTAATTTCTCAATCCGCTTATACTCTGCGCAATGAGACCTAAATGTCTACGATCTACGGTATTATACTACACCAGGTTCACATTAATTCTTAGCTCAATTTTACTGATATATTTTATGTTGATGCGATTGGAATTCCTTTACAAGGTTTCTAATATATGTAGTCCATTACTTACTTATACAATCTGCTACGGCAAAATGGTTATAATGCATGTTTAAGAGTATCCTTAAATTTAGCGACTCTAACTCTTTACATTTCTAGGTTTTCCCACTCCCCTTTTTATTTTCCTTCTTCTACCCGGCCCCTTTTCCTTGTTGCTCTCGGCCGAACCGCCCAACCCCCTCCTTTTTCTTGCTGCCGTCGACCGCAGCCGACTCATCTTCTCCCCAGCGCCGCGCCTACTCTCCTCCGCGCCCGGTCCCAGTGCCCCCCGCCCCCGGGTCTCGCCGCCGCCCCCGGGTCTCGGCGCTTCCGCCCCCGGGTCTCGGCTCGGCTTCCCGACATGCCGCCCCCAAACGCTGTCCACCCCGGCGGCGCCGCGCCCTGCGGCTCGACCGCTCCCGCCTTGCCGCTTCACGCCCCACGGCGAACCACGGCCGGATCTGTGGCCTAGGCCCAGATCCGACGCCTAGCTCCTCCCTCTCACTCGATTTGGGGTTGGTTTGCGGTTGGTTTGGTTGCTATATGCTTTGATTCATGATGAGTTGCCGGTATACTAGTGGGCAGGGAGATGGTTTCTTCTACTATCTTCAGTGGTCACCTTCTATGTTGCATCTTGCTGTTCTACTGGTGCTTGTGATAACTACTAACATCTTTGGCTCTAGTTATGCAGGACTTATCATTGGAAGATGAATACTTTAGGGTTAGGGTGTTTTGTGGCTTACCTTCACTGGTTGTCGATTGATTTGTGGTGGAAAAAGGGTTAGGGTTTGCTGGTGGTTGTTGCCTTCTCGGTGGTGAAACTGTTGCTTGATGGTGGCCTCCTAAGGTTGATGATGTGGGGCTTGCGGTCTGCCTCTTGCCATCGCCGTCGCTTGGCTCCGGATTGGCTCGCCTGGGCCGTCTCTTTGCTGCCGACTCTTCTCGGTGGATGGCCTCTCTGTGGCTTTGGAATGGTTGGGGGATTTGGGGAAATGAATGTGCTGTCGTGCCTTCTCGCTGCTCACTTCTCTCTGGTTGGTTGTGCCTTCGTGCGGCCGTGAGATATTTCTGGACTGTGTCGTCTTGGCATATTGTGTGAGTCCTATTGCGGCTTGGGCTTACAAAATGGGATTATGGGCTTTTGCTTTGTATTGTTTGATCCCTAAATGAACTCAGGTTTGTATATGCCGTGTGATGAGCCTACAATTGTGAGAGGTGCCGATTGTCCCTAGAATAGTCAGGTATCTCCGTGAAAGAGGTGCCGATCGGGCCGGGACAATCAGGTATCTCCGTGAACAGATTACCCTGCCCGAAACTAACCTCTAGGGCTCTGACGGCAATTTCTTCTTTTAATTATTTTCTTTTGTTCGGTCTTTTTCGGTATTACAGTTACTAGTTCGCTCACAAATGAAATAATGGTGTGGTGGCCGTTCGACGATAGTCTCTAATGTATGAGATGATCTGAATGTAATAGGGCTTTCTCTTAATATTGAGGTATACAATTTAATGTAATTTCTATTCTTCATTTCCCTATTGTAATAATTATGTATGAGATGGATCTCTAGTTGTAATTGACGCTCTCTATTGTAATTGCTTCATTTTTGAGATAGTTATTTGGTTAAGACACCAAATTGTTTATATGTTGTAATTCGTATTGTCGCTATTATGTAATGCAAATTGTAATATTTTTATTGGACTTGATATGAGTTCTCATTATCGATCAATGTATGTTATTGATTTTACCCTACACAGATTGTAATTAACTACTGTTGTACTATGGACTGTTATATATATTTTAATTGATTTGAAAGTTTCTATTTGTCGTGCAATTGAATTTTTGTTTCTCATTTCAGTCCATACAGTTTGATATTCATCCTCGTTAATAAAATTATGAAAACAAGGTACTAGTATATCATTCGTTGATTTCAATTTATACGGCTACGTAGAAAAGTTTAAATCCCCTCGTATTTTTAGATTATCATTTATGTAATTAATCCTACTTAACATCCTAATTTGCTAATTAGGGTTAATTAACGACGTGGGTCGTTACAAAAACACAATTTGCATATTTGCAGTTGATATGTATTGCTTACAGTGTAGATATCTGGTCTTTCTTTTGATGTTTTTCTCCAGGAGAAATGCTCTATTACCCCGGTGCTTATGCCAGTTCATGTGCTTTGTAGGTTTGTCGAAAATCTAAATGGTGGTGAACAAAAGCTTATGCCAATTGAATCAGTAGCTCAATTTGGTGCATGAATAGTATCAAGCCTGTGGACTCTATGCAAATGGCATGTATCAATTGTAGTAATTTTTGGGTTATGCAATGTAATAATGTTAGTTCAAGTTTGTATTCTACACAGTGAATATGCTCTTGAGAGCTAAGATTTTCATATTCTGTAACTTGAGAGCTAAGAGTGTATTGTCAGGTGTTCTGTGTATTCTCCACAGTGAATGCTTGTGTATTCTGTAACTAAATGCTTGTGTCTAAGGATATGCTGCCAAAAATTCCTAGTGAATATTCTCAGTGAACTGAATGCTTGTGTCTGAGTTACGAATCATGTGGACGCTCTAAAATTGTATTGTCAAAGTGAATATGCTATTGTCATTGAGAGGATATGCTGCCAACAATTTGTAGTGAATATTCCCAATGAACTGAATGCTTGTGTTTGAGGATATGCTGCCAAAAATTCCTAGTGAATATTCCCAGTGAACTGAATTCTTGTGTGTGAGTTACGAATCATGTGGACGCGCTAAAATTGTATAGTTAAAGTGAATATGCTCTTGTCATTGAGAGGATATGCTGCCAAAAATTTCTTCTATACTGTTAGAAATTTGTTCCTAGAAATTTACGGAGACTACAAATTGAAATTGTTATTCGGAAATGAATTGAACTAGAAATTGAGATTGCAAATTGGAACATCAATGATGTCCAAAGAAACTCCCAACAATGAAAAGGTGTGACGTTCAAAGAACTCTCAACAATGGCCGGCAGTGAAGGGAGGCGGCAGCCGACTCCAGAGTGATCAAGGTGTAACATCCAAAGAAACTCCCAACAATGGCCAACTCCAGAGTGGTCAAGGTGTGACGTTCAAAGAAACTCCCAACAATGAAAAGGTGTGACGTTCAAAGAAACTCCCAACAATAGCCGATGCTGGAGGGAGGCGATGGTCGACTCCAGACGGCGACGGCGACAGAATCGACGGGGATGATGGCGTCGGGGAGCTGAGGTGACAGGGGACAAGAGTTGAGGCGAGGCGCGGTCAAAAATGAAAGGGGAGAGCCCTGAAGCGGATGACGTCGGTGGTGGAGGGAGGCGGCAGCTGACGCGTTAGCGTGCCAGAAGGGAGTTGAGGCGTCCGGGGCGTACAGAGGGGATACAATGTGGGAGTTATCCGAAAGGGGGAGAGGGGAGGCAGGGGGTTATTCACAAAAATGGCTTAAGTGAATCCTCTTGTTCCACCCGCAAGGATCCAGGCCGTAAGGACCAGATTCGATGGTCTACAACTGCGTATACATGTTAGCACTAAAAGGGATTTTAGCACTAGATATGCTCTCATATACATACATACATACATACATACATACATACATATACATATATATATATACATATATACATATACATACATACATATACATATATATATATTACATACATATATATACACACACACACATATATATATAGGGTTAGGGTTGTAGACCATCGAATCTGGCCCTTACGGCCTGGATCCTTGCGGGTGGAACAAGAGGATTCACTTAAGCCATTTTTGTGTATATCATTACTATTATAAAAGAATGAGTTGGTGGTTATACGTCCCTTCTCCTCCAACCGCCACATTCTCAACTTCTCACCACTCTCCACATTTCAATTGATCAAAGTAGCCATCTTCCATATCATGTTTCTCTATATATCCAATAAATTTCGTTGCAACGCACGAGCAGGTGACTAGTATATATTACATTCTACTCCCGGGTGTTGTTACTCTCACCCATGATATACCACCATTACTATTATAAAAGAATGAGTTGGTGGTTGTACGTCCCTTCTCCTCCAACCGCCACATTCTCAACTTCTCACCACTCTCCACATTTCAATTGATCAGAGTAGCCCTTTTCCATATCATGATTCTCTATATATCCAATAAATTTCGTTGCAACGCACGAGCAGGTGACTAGTATATATTACATTCTACTCCCAGGTGTTGTTACTCTCACCCATGATATACCACCATTACTATTATAAAAGAATGAGTTGGTGGTTGTACGTCCCTTCTCCTCCAACCGCCACATTCTCAACTTCTCACCACTCTCCATATTTCAATTGATCAGAGTAGCCCTCTTCCATATCATGATTCTCTATATATCCAATAAATTTCCTTGCAACGCACGAGCAGGTGACTAGTATATATTACATTCTACTCCCGGGTGTTGTTACTCTCACCCATGATATACCACCTAAATGAATTTAACATACTCCTTTATTACCTTAGATATACTCATATACTAATTCTTAGATACTCTAATGCCAATCACATGAAAAAATTATTAGGGAGCACAAAGTTTTTGGTATATTTTGCTAATACATTCGTATTTGTACATAAAAAGAAGTATATTAAAAAAATATACATAACACCTTAAAAAGTATATATATATATATCACATAGATGGTCTTATATACTGCATATACATACCCTTTGTTGTGTGAGATACCCTCTATTTTATGAGATACGACATAGAGAATAGCTACACCTGGAGTAGAAAAAAAGGTTGTATGTATGTATGTATGTATGTATGTATGTATGTATGTATGTATGTATGTATGTATGTATGTATGTATGTATGTATACAGAGAGGGGATTCCTTTTATGCAACCGAATAGTTTCCCGATCTTGATATTAAAACAAGGAAGGGCGAGGCAGACGTGTTACAAGGGTCGCTCCATCCGGCTTATGGCTGTGGCTTTTGACTATTAGCTGAAATTATACTATAGCGGTTATTAGCTTTTTCTGAGTCATTCATTAAAGAAAAAATAAGAAAAATATACCTTTATATCTCCACGGATAATACAAATAAAAAGAGAAAGTAAAAAAACTAAAAAACAAAATTAAGAAATAAATATGTTTTTAAGTGGCTTTTGGATTCTAAAGCCAAATACCAGAAGAACTCAGGAAGTGAAGGCGCTTGGAGCAGATTGATCAGGCCTTGCTCAAAAGGGCTTATTTTGAGTGGCTTTTGGCTGAAAATCACTGTAGCTGGTTGAAAAACACTATAGCTGACAGTAGCTTATTTGGTGTAATTAAATTAAAATTTTTAAAATAGAAAAAACAAGTTAGACCGTCATAGATAGTACAAACGAATACGGGAAAAAATAGAACCGATAAAAAGCTTAAAAAACCAAAAAACCCAAAAAACGAAATTGTTGGATAGTGAAAAATAAATCAGAAGTTAGAAGCCCAAACCGAAACTAGCGGGGCCTCAACCCCGATGGATAATGGTGTTTCAGTCGAAGCGATTCCGTACAAGGATTAGACTCATAAGGAATGTTGGTTCTTCAAAATCTACCTTACAAACTCCAAGTTGGTTAGTTTTCGCAGGACCCGAGAAGACGGCAGGTGAGGTACCCCGGACGGGCTCAGAACTCAGATGGCGCAGCTCAGGACCACTGATGGGTCATGTCATGCGGGCCCGCTCACTTGTTGACGACGACAAAGCCCTCAAAGGCTCACGATTTGGACTGCCGGTGGGCCGGGTTGGCACTGATCTGCGGCCGACAACCTTCGTACGTACGTAGTCTTGCTCGAGTGCAACTTTTCCTTGCGTTCCCGTCATCCCGTGTACCTGTATGGCTTACACGCTACCTCTGCTAGGAAGACGGGAACTTCCCTGCGTAACGGTAGGAATTAGGGGCTGCTTTAAACGGTTTCGTTTTCTGGCTTTTGATTTTTGATTTTTAAAAACTAAAAATTATTTAGAATATATTAATTTCTTATTTTATTTTATTTTTGTCTTTTTTGCCTTTTGCTTTTCCCCTTTATTTGTTTGTATTTTTTGTGAAAAATATAACGGTGGTTTTTTGTTTTATTTTTTAATTGAATGATTTAAAAGGGTTAATAATTATTACAGTGTAATTTTAGCTAAAAACCAATAAGTCAGAAACTGAAAGTTTCTCCTGCAAATTTTATGTATGACGTGTCCAACCATTGAGGTTTAGACACGTTATTGGATAGGGAGCTTAGGATGACCTGGCGGGTGTCGATCCTGTGAGATGACGAGGTTGGTGGTACTTTTTCAAGCGCCAAATTCCTTTTGAAGCGTGACTACATGCAAATCGTGCCTTTACCATCAGATCAATTAGGTCATCATTGGAACGCGAGAATTGAACTGTTTAATCTCACAAAATTCTAGCAAAGTTTGTGTAAAATTTCTCGAACCTTAAGTTAATGTGAACAATACATCCATGTATACACTGCATCTATGTGTATGCTAGATGTTACTGGTGACTAAGGCCTTCCATGGTTTAGAGCAGGAGCGTACATCACGACCTGTCGTAACAGAACTTCAGAGCGAGAGTTTAACCGTATATGGTCCTATTGTAATAAGTACCCCTTCCAATCACAAAACAAAGTCATTTTCGGCATCAACACAGCCCCAAAATGTTACTTTATCTAATCGTTTCTATTTCAATATATTTATAAAACCTAAAAATGATGATATTATGAAAGCGTTTTTGAGACAAATTTATACGTATCATTTTTATATGTCCAATCTAAATAATCAAAAAGATAGTTGATGATCAAAATTTATAATGTTTGACTGCACGCAATCCAACATGATTTTCTTTTGTGACTTAAGGGAGTACTTATGTTACTAGATAGACTAGCGCGCTACGCTGAGAGCCGTGAGAGACAGGCCATGAGAAACTTGTGGAAATCAATGTTCGAGGGTAAGCCTATTTATAACTGCGTATCTTGTATGTATACTACGTGGTATTGAGATCATCAGCAAGAGATGAATCATGCTACCCAAGTGGCAACTCAAATTTAAAGAAATACCATACCACATGCTTTGTAACCAAGAATAAAATTGCATAAATTCATAATGTACTCACTCCGAAAGTTACTTTGAATTCTTTATTGTGGCCCAAATATGTATAGTTTACTAACAAAGCATATGCTGTACTGATTATTTGCATGTTATGAAAAACAGAGAGAAGTTGTCTTTTATATGGAGGCCTAGCTAGTGGCTTAGAAATGAAATGCAATGTGGATAGAAATTCAGTGCATATTTGGCTAAAGCATATCTCATATAAGAGGTTACTCTAAACAAATCAATTTACTTGAAAAGCTGTGAAACAACAACACTTTGAATACATTCAATTGATCAAATATTTTCAAGTAAATTAATTGAGCTGGCACATACACATGAAATCCACCAATTAGGTTGTTTTTTTAATGCGGACATTGATATAACAATCTAAGTGGCCAAATTTATAAAAACCAAAAGTTTAAGCCCACGTTTAGCTCATTCACAAGAAAAAGACATGAGAAGCACATCAATAAGCAAAAACTATGATATATCACCATAGCTACACTAACGAGTGCATGCAAAGAGAATATCATGGAGGCTAGCCTATATAGAAAAATAATCCCCACATTGAAAAGGCATGTTTATCAAAAGGATGTACTCAATTTAACCATAGCTAATGATGTGCTGTAAAACTTAGGCAATAACATTTGGCATGACATTTTAACATAGCTGATGATGTGTTTTTAAAACTTGGGCAACACAACATTTTGCATGGCATTTTACCTCAATTCAGAACCAACATTAATTAATCTCCTTTAGTCCAGCTAGCATGAAATAGGAACAAATGTTTTAAATACTCCTCCCTAGTCGTCGAGCTGGGCAGTGCCATCGTGCCGTCTCCCCCTCATTGATGTGTTGTGCTATCGCCACCACCTCTTCCTTTGTTGATGGAAAACGGAGAAAGCGAGAGTGAGGCGTTGAGCGCGAGGTGCCGCCTGCCGCTGGGACAGTGGGGAGGGAGTGAGGAAAGGAGAGAACGAGAGGAGGCGATGACGGCTGATGCGAGTAGGTCGAAAGAGAAGGTAGGTCACGAGTCTTGGAGGAGCGCAGAAGGCTAGATCTGTCCCTTAGCGCAGATTGAATGGCCAAAAGCACTCAGGACCTGAGTCAAATTCTAAGAACCATGAGGGCTTTTTTTTTTGCAAAAAAATGTGTTTAAACCCTAAGGCCATTGGTTCGACCAGGCATCGCCACGATTTCAGAAATTTTGGGGTTTTTTTGCAAAATCCCCAGAGTCACTAGTTCGGCCAAGGTGTCGCCACGATTTCAAAAAATTTAAGGATTTTTTTCGTAAAATCGGAAACGTAAGGGCTCGGGGAGGCGGTGATCCCATCCCCTCTTAAGGTCCATTTGAGACCAGTCTGTAATGGAGTACATATGAATAGTATGCTGAGCAGCTCCGACACTGTGTTAAGAGAACGAATAGTTCAAACCTAGATAAACGAGAACTCAGGGGACTATCGCTTTCCAAAAGATGCCGTCCCCATCTCCCATCGTTCTCTCTCTGATCTAAGGGCAAAGAGAAGACAGTAGGGGGGGAGGGGGCTTCAGATATCCCAACCAAAGGACACCAATCTCTAGGCTTAACTCTGGCCGTGTCGGGAGACCTTTTTGAACGACGATTTCCTCGGGCGGATTGCCTACCCAGCCAACGCACCCCACACACACACTTGCAACATTGCGAGAGGAGTATATTTGCATGTACCAATTGATGATCGTGCTTCTCCTTTTGTTTTTTCTCCCGTCTTATTTTACTGCTCCGGCCTCGACACATGCAGCAGCAACACATCACACGAAGCACAAGGCGTACAAACCCTGCCAAACTGAGCATTAGGCTGCTAAACAACAGCGACTACTCCGGTACACAACAAATCATGGACTACTCAGATACTCTGTGCGTGCATTTTGGCATGGTTTCACGGAATCACCTTTCAAGAAAAAAAAGACTTGTTCGTATGCTGCCCTTCAGCCCTCTTGCATGGAGTAGCTAGTTACATGTGATCATGGATCCACGTTATAATTAAGCATAGGTGGCCAGGAAGCAAACACCAAACATGGTTTAGGCCAGGTATGCCGTATGCGCTTTGGGTAAGGTCGTGTCGGCGCTTTGGCCGTTGGGCGTACGGAATGATGGGCTCCACGGGCTTTCGCTTTCTCTGGCATCGCTGCCTCCTTTGACTTGGCAGGGGGAATTAAGCAGCTTATAACATCAATAAAGGAAAAGGAAAACCAAGGAAAAGAAGAGCCAATCCAGTAGTAGGGCTTGGTGATGCAGGAGGAGGAGGAAGAAGAGGAAATGATCAGGCTACAGCTCTGGGATCCGTATCGGATCCCCGTGGTGCGTAGACCAGCGAGCGATCCTGGGTTTGCGTGCGCGGGGGTTGGTGCCAAAAGGCGGGATCTTCTATGCCTGACCGCGACTGTTCCTTGGACCGATGATCGGATTCGATTCGACGGGGGACTTTATGAACTTGGGGGAGCCATGATGGTGGCGCGCCCAATTATATCGCCCGCCCGTCTTTTCCCGTGTTCCCTCTCCCTCATCCTCCTCCTCCTCGTCGCTCCTCCTGGCCGCCTCCTTTTTCTCTTTTGCTTCTTTTGATTTGGTTGGTTTCTCTTTTATTTTTTCTTGCTGCTTCTTTCGCTACGGCCCCTTTGCTCTTTCCTCTTTGTGTTTGGAAGCTCGTAGCGCTTCTTCTTGACCTAATCATGTGACCAAACGTGCTGTTTATGGCGCTAGCTTACTTTAGAATTTAGATCGATCCAAGTTCCTGTTCAAATGATCAACTGATGATGCCTGTTCAAATGCGAAAGTATCGTACTGTAACATCATCGATCGGTCCACGCGTATCGGTATATGGCTGGCGTTACGTACATTGCGCGCGGAGTAGTAGTTTCCATCCATCGTGTCCTTGCAAAATGACGCCCATGGAAAAGGAGGAGCCGACCTCACGCAGCGCACCATCAGGCCACGGGCTTTCAGCCTCGCTGCCCACCTAACGGATGCATGCGACGCACGCATGCCATGCCATCTCGTTGTTGGTAGCTACTAAGCTTACTCACTCGGGGGGGGGGGGGGGGGGTGGTCTGGTCCGGCCTGGGATCCCACAACGCAGCACGCAGTCCGCAGAAGAGCAGGGAGGAGGGAGGGGGGCAGATCGAACTGTGCCCCTCGTGATCGGCAAACTCCAATGGCGGACGGAGCTGTAGTACAAGCGCGCTTCGTCTCCTCTGATCAGCTTGAGAGAGAGCTCAGCTCGCGGCCTTCCCTTCCCTCCACGTCGCCAGATGGTGCGTGGGAGACTGTTCCCCATTTCACGTGGCCGCGCTTTTGACCGAGCGCGGCGCCACATCCCTCCCTCTTTGACCACGCCCCACAGAGCCAGGCATGCATGCATGAGACATCCTCCTCTCCTCTCCTCCCTCCCTCCCTGCGCTGCATCGCATCGCGTCTCGCGCCCGGCCAGAATCCCAAACCTAGCCATGTCGGGCCAGCTGCTCACCACGTAAAAAGCCGCCACCACCACCGTACTCCCACGTCGTCGCTATAAGAACCCGAGCCCCCCCTACCCTACCGCCCACACCCGCATGTGCCACAATCTCGCATCGCGAAGCAGCGCGCAGCACGAGCTAACACACACGATCGAACTGTAGCGTTTCGTGGCCATTTCCAAGGACGGACAACCCCTCCGTCTCATGCTCGGTTCCTCCTCCGATCTCAGAGCTCAGTCTGTCTATATTAATCTCATCCCGATACCACCACTACCAGCAGATACTAGGCGTGGTATACGCTAGTGGGGGTGCTAGCTATTGCAATCTCTCTCCGATCATCTATCAGTAGCCAAGACGATGCTGCACGAGGCGGCGCCATGCACGTGCGGGCTGCTCTACGGCAGCTGCGGCGGCGGCTGCTCGCTGCTGCTCGCGACGGCGCCGGGGGACCACCACCACCACCACTACAAGCAATGCGGCGACGACGGATCGTCGTACGGCGGCTCGGTGGACTGCACGCTGTCGCTCGGCACGCCGTCCACCAGGCGCGCCGAGGCGGGCGCGCGCGTGCCGGCTGCAGTAGCCGGGCTGCCGTGGGACGCGGTGCCCAGCTGCAACGGCAGGCAGGACAGCGGCGCGGCGCGCACGGATCAGCCTAACGCCGGCGCCGCGTCGGCGCGCCGGTGCGCCAACTGCGACACGACTTCCACTCCGCTCTGGAGGAACGGGCCACGCGGGCCAAAGGTGTGTGTCTCAAGTATACATCGATCATAGGGCCACGCATGTACTGGCTGACATATAAGTCCGTACGTGCACCGAACGTATACGTATTTTGATAAGAGTCACTGATGCACGATACTGACACGCACATGTGTGTGCTGCTTGCAGTCGTTGTGCAACGCGTGTGGGATCCGGTACAAGAAAGAGGAGAGGCGGGCGGCCGCCGCGGCGGTGGCGCCGACGGCGCTGGCGTCGGACAGCGCGGTGGAGTACGCCTACGGATTCGCGCGGCAGCAGCAGCAGTGGGGGTGCTACGGCCCTTCCATGGCGAAGGCGGCATCGTTCGGGATGTTCGGCGACGCGGCCTCCGAGGACGGGCCGTGCCTGCCGTGGGGGCTCGGCGTCATGCCCTCGGCGTCGCCGGCGTTGGGCGCGGTCCGGGAGATGCCGAGTCTGTTCCAGTACTACTAGCAAGCCAGACTACTAGCCCCTCTCTCTCTCTCTCTCTCTCTCTCTCTCTCTCTTCTTTCCTTTTTAGCAACAAACAAGATGCTGTACTTCTTTTTGAGGGCACGAGATGCTGTGCATGCGTGACCAACGACCCGGCTGCATGAAAGTTGAAGCTAGCTGAAATGGATTAATTTCTTTAGTTCCTTCCCAACTCATTTTTTTGCTTGCTGCATGACGGTTCTTTCTTTTTCTCTTCTTTTTTTGAGCCGACGTTGCATTATAGCGCTAACTTGCATGATGATAGCTAGCTAGACCACCTTTTTGTTTGAGTCGATGTTGCATGATGTTTTCAACACACAGTACTTTTGTCCAGCTTTGCCAATCATCGTTGGGTTCATTGGGGACGCCGTGCACAGCTGGATAGATTTGCACGGTTTTTTTTTTTTGCTGGCGGGGTGCCCCAACGGTCAATCATCGGTAGCTGCATATCTTTAGGGACCCACAAACGTACGGGCCCTCCTTTTTATAGCTTCTGATAGTGAGCCTCCTATGTGATCCTGTCTAGTCTTTTTTATACGAGATCATGTCTAATCTTACTGCTACTAGTGTACACCAGTACTCCCTCGTTAATAAATATATAGTATATAGTTTGAAAAGTTTTGTTGAGAAATATATGCCTTGTATGTAGGTTTATTGAGGTTTTTTCTATGATTATTTATTTTTCTCTCTATAATATGTATTTATTCGTTACTATCCACACAAGGTATTCTCTCTTATCTTTCCAAGACAAAGGTATCTAAGTCATTTTCTTTTATATTTTTTCGTTTTTACCATCTTCTTAATCCTTGTGTAAAGTCAAAATACATGCTATATTTCTCAACGGAGAGAGAGTAGTACTTAATTAGGTAACGCCGTCGTGCAACTCTGCTTAAGAGGGCTCCACGGTTCTCAATCGCCCAGGTTCAAACAATTTCAGTTTTCCACTGAACCAGCTTTCCCCCCAGGCGGTCTCTTAATTTCCAAGTGCGAGTTTACACCAAACAAGTTGCGAATTTTTTGTACGGATAATCCGTTTTTTATTCGGAAATACATAAATATACCCGCGACAAAATTTTTTACAAAAATAATCTTCAGTCGCCACCCCATTGGGCGACTGCTATTTTTCGCCCAACCGGGAGGCGACATTTAGGGAATCTGTGTACCGTTGGGCGACTACTGCAATCGCTGTACGGTTGAGCGACTTTGATTGCAGTCGCCCAACCGTTGGGCGACTTCAATTGCAGTCGCCCAGTGGATGGGCGACTTTACTCAGTCCCCGTGAATTTTTAGAGTTTTATCAATTTTGTAGTTTTAAACTGGAAAAAAATATGGTATAGTTGTAATAAAAGTTTATGTTTATTGTATGTTGTAGGTGCATTTAAAATTTTGAGAAATTTTTTGTAAGTACAATTGACTGTAGAACGTTTGATATATACATTGGTATGTTTTAAGGGTTTGCAATCCGCGTGATTTTTGTATGTTTTGTCAATTTTTTAGTTATAAACTGCGTAAAAATCAGATAAAGTTGTAATAGAAGTTTATGTTCAATGTAAGTTGTAGATGCAAAAAAAAATTTGGTCAATTTTTTTTAGGCACGATTGACCGAAGAACGGTCGATACATAAAGTGATAAGTGATGTGACCAGTGGCATGTGTGGAACTCTGTACTTGTAATGTTCAGAACTCCACCGCTAGTCGTAACATGCCTTAGGGAATATTACATTTTGTCTACTGGGTGTAGCGTGGTTGTTTGCCCTTTTTGTCGCGCCCTGAAGATGGCTCCGCTGCATCTTTCTTCCTGTCAGTCTTGGTCTTGAGAGCTGCCTCACGAGCTTGAAGCTCTTCCTCCTGACGCTTGATGGTTGCTTCACGCAGACTTAACTTCTCCCGCCTCCTTTGCAGCTCATCCTCCTTGCCCTTAAGACGGATTTGGTCCACCCTCACGTGACGCTCTTGCTCATGCCGCATTTGTCGTTCCACCTCGCGAGCCTGATCCATCTTGACAAGGTATTGTCCTTTGTTTTCCACCTCGCGAGGGTTCCGTGGCCATGCCGGCGGCACCCGATCCACCCATTCGATGAACTTGCAAGCCTATGTGTGTCGTGGTAGATGTCATGGATAAAGTTGAAGAACGATAACGAGAAACAAAGGATTTAGTTGTCGTCGTTACCACGAAGTCGTCATCCATGTCTGGACATTTGAAGTACCTACGGCCGTAGTTGGCTCGTGGTAGTGGATCCGTCCAGACGCACAACATCGTCCTAAAACCGCAATGGCACTTCGGACGCTCATGCCACTCCGGCACTCCAAAAGGGTCGGACCTCCAGGAAGACATTGTTGTGTAGTAGTATTGTGATGGCTTGAGGAGGAGGTTGTGTTGTGGTATGTAATACATGGGATGCCTTTATGTAGGCAGGTGAACTGGTGAGTGGGCATAGTCCATGGAGAGTACATATGAATCTTTTTGCTTTTTCAGGCTTTTCAGAGGCCAGTGTAGCATAGTCCATGGACGGCTTGTCGTGCACCGCGATGTACGTGCCGGGGTTCCTTTGCTGCAACTCCTTAAGCATACGAGGAAGGTTGTCGTACGCCGCTTCGAAAGTGCCAAAACGTTTTTCCAACGCCTTTTGCTTCGCACGCCACGCCTTCGCGTAGCTAATCTTATACTTGAATTTATTCTCAATAGCTAGCATAATATGTGTGGCCGCAACATCTTTCTTCTCCACTATCTCCCCATACATCAAATTGGCGATAAATCCGGACGTCAGGTTACGATGGCTCGCCAAGACTGTGTTTACAATGCAGGAGTGCGGCTCCACCTTGGACACAATCCAATGAGTCTCATACTTGGGTCTACGTGCGTGCACCCTAAAAGGACAACCAGTCTGCTCGCACTTCACAGTGTACTGCTCCTGGCTTGATTTGACGACGCGAAATGTCCGTTGCATTGAAAGGGCCCAAAGTTTGATGGCATCCTGCAGCTCTTCCTTGTCAGCAAACATAGCATGCACCCGAACCTCTGTTTGATGATACTCCCATGGCGATTCATGCTCATCATGTGCGGAAACACCCTCCGCATTATACTGGTTCCATTCTTCGGGGATAGGAACTTCTTCATCATCGGAACTGTCCTCCTCGTCGTCCTCTACAGCTTGCTCTTCATCCCATGCCCTCTGGTCATCAGATTCCATCTGCTGCACGATATACTCATTATGCTCTCCTTCATCAGCTTGCCCAGTTCCCTCTCTATAGCTTGACAGCTGTAACTCTCCTCCATGTACCGCATCGGCTTGCCCAGTTCCCTCTGTATAGCTTGACGGCCTTAACTCTCCTCCGTGTACCGCATCGCCTTCATCACGAGCAACTTCATCAGCTCCACCGACGTGCGGCCCGCCCGAGGTGCTAGCACCCCCCGAAGCATAGGCGGACGCACGAGCTTGCGCAGCTGCTTGTAGTGAGCACGGTTGCACAAGCAGGACACACTCGTATCCACGGCGCCGGCACCCTTGCACAAAGCCCTTCCACGAACCAGAGCGCACCAATGTCTTCAACTCCCATCTGATGTCAGTGGAAGACCGGCTCCAAAGCCCTTGCACAACGACGCTGCACACCTCGGGGTCCAATGAAAAACTCTGGGTCAGCCAATGCTGCACATCTGTCATTTGAGCATTCTCGTCATCCGGAAGTACGAGAGTGACTTGCGGAAAATCGCTCAAATCCACACCAGTCGGACCACCACGAATGATTCCAACACCATAATACACTCTCAATGTAGTACTGGCCATTAATGATGTATGCCTACATGTATGATTGAAATTTACGACATGTCAAATAACATGGGAGTTGAAGACTGTAAATACAACATAATTAAAAAAAATACCTGGATCCAAATCGATTGAATAGCTTCGACTTCTCTTCTCTCCTCACCTCCTTTTCTTCCCCTCCTCCCTCTCTTCTCCTCTTCTTTTCTTCCTCTTCCTCCTCTCTTCTCTCTGGGCAGAATGAATGAGTAGAATGGCAGAACGAGGGGAATGTGCTCGGGGTTAGTGGGCGGCACAATTTCAGTCGCCCTACGGTTGGGCGACTGCAATTGCAGTCGCCCAACGGTTGGGCGACTTCAATCGAAGTCGCTCAACCGTACAGCGATTGCAGTAGTCGCTCAACGGTACACAGATTCCCTAAATGTCGCCTCCCGGTTGGGCGAAAGGTAGCAGTCGCCCAATGGGGTGGCGACTGGAGATTATTTTTGTAAAAAATTTTGTCGCGGGTATATTTATGTATTTTCGAATAAAAAACGGATTATCCGTACAAAAATTTCAACAAGTTGCATGTGTTGCATTTTGTGAAGCCAATATATCAAATATCCATATCAAATATCGAAAATAAGCCGTCGTGCATACTGGATACGAACATCTAACCTTTAGCCAGACAACCTAATTGCCACACCCGATCGATAAGGCTAACCAAATGGCTGACAGCAAAATTTGATCAATCTTCAAACATATGCGGAGGTTTTGTGAGCTTATTACGAAATGCAATTTCGTGAAAGCACACCTAAAACGTAGTGCCATCCTGTCCAAGCAAAATTAGAGCGTACATGGGTTAACTGGGTAAATATCCGGTGAAAATGCACCTATATGCTATGTTGTTTTAAACTACGATGAATGGCTTTTATATGTGACGGCGAAAACGTCAATATGAACGTCGCATACGGTTTTAAACTTGAGAAGTAATTTAGAGAATCTGTTAAAAAAATATCCCTTTTATTTTGACTTTTATGAAGACAAAACCCTAAAAGAATAGGGTCATATTCACGGTACCGTGTCAACAGATCAAACTTGAAAGAATAGCATTTGTGGGTTAGGCCTCGCTAAGCAAACAGGCATGTGCAATGCGGTCGAAAATTTGAGACCGGCCGGGCCTTTAAAAGCCCATCCAGCCCAGTACGATGCCCAACCTCACCGAGCCGGCGAGCCCGAAGGCCGAAGAAATACCCGCCTTCCCGCACGGAGGTGGAGCAGTTGCGCGAGCTGTGGCTGCTTGGGTTGACCACATGTCGTCTGTAATGCTCACATAGTTTCATACAAGTTCGTAATTGAAGTCTAAGGTAATGACTAGGCCGGGCTGTGCATAGCGCAATTTTGGTCCTGTAGATTATTGATCGATCAGAGTGATCTACCAAATGATTGGGATGAACTTCTGTTCGTAATTGATGTGGATCGATCAGGCATAGTAGACCATTTGCCTGATAGGAAAATTCTTGGAATCACGATCCGTTCCTCGTTCTACTAGGCTCAAAAGATGCATATAGTGTTGGTGGGATCTTTGGGGGTGTTTGTTCATGGTTCCTGCATTAGATTAGTGTTATCTTGATTATTTGCACCGTTCTTGAGAACGACTTGTGCCTTTCTTAGTTCCAGTTCTTGAAAAGCGAGAGGCGACAAACATTCTGTTATCAGCACGACCAAATTTCAGAGTGCATAGTAAACATCTAAACTAGTTAGCAGAGGTCACAGTGCGCTATTAACTGCATGAGCTTACATCGCATCTACATTACATCTTTGTTGGAAGGGATAGTGAAGGCATGTAAAGTGCAAACTAATGTATACATCTGAAGTCTTAAACCAGTTGATGGAGAGAGCAGGATTTCTACCGAGCACAACTTCATAATTACTAGCACACAAGTACAGGAGTTTTACATCACTGATGTTTACTTCACAACTTAGTAGGGGAGTAACGAACTACACGCAATGGGAAATGCAGGCTAGCTTCTGCAAGCACAAGGGCACTTGATTTTCTTACGACCTAAAACTATATACACATATCTTTTCTTCGTCTTATTTCTGACCAAACAACCACAAACTTCTTAATACAACAACAATACATCAATACGCTTCCTTCAATATCTTAGTCCCAGCTAAGGGCTGTAGATTATGCAACAGTTTCCTGTATGGAGGTGCTTCAGATGCTTCGCCCCTGAAAAAATAAAGCCGAAAAATGTACCGTGTAAGTTTATCTTAACAGTGATCAAAGTTAGAACCATTTAAGGGTAACATGATGCTGCATTTTAATAGGAGAAACATGGCCCCCATTTTTTCATAGATTGTAGCTTTCTATATATGCAATTTGGTAAAATGAGTTACATTGGTTGCTTATGTATAATTTGTGAAGCATGGGTATGCAGAGCTGCCTCTTCAGGTCTTGTTTGGATAGACAGGGATTAGACTCAATCCCCTTGGATTGATAGGGATTTTAGCTCAAATTCCCTACCAATCTAAGGGGATTGGACCTAATCCCCATTTATCCAAACAAAGCCTCAAGTGGTACCATGGTTTATTGGTTGTGCCCATCCGAGGAGAACACGAAAAAGAATTTAATTAATTGCCTTTTTTGCAAAAGACACATGTGCATCTACAAGTGGGGGGGAACAAAAGACCTTTTTGCAATAGAACTGACATGAAAGGGAGATGTTAAAGTGCATGTCGCCTACAAGCCTGGAACTGAAGCACAGCTGCACAAGGGGTTAGACTACAAGATCCCAACTTTGTTTTTTTGTCAGCAGGGAGATTGTTCTCCTAGGATTAGATCCCTCGTGATTAACTGGAACTAGAGGACAAACAGTAGTACAATTTAGAACCAGCTCCTGGGTCTATGTGCAAAACCGACAGGTAACAGATTGGTGTATACTGCTGCATGCAAATTGTACGTGCATGATGGCCTGGCACAGGCTAAACTTATGCGCTCTTGGTTTGGCCGGATTCATTTGTTTGTGCAATAGTTCAAGTACTCTACTGTTGCACTGCATCTGGAAAGCAGAACAACAATGGAAATGACAAGTGACTTCCCATAGCTGATATTGTCCAGCCATCTAGGGCATGGTTTGCATGGCTGACATCTCATTCGTGCATAGATGCTTGTGAGTGACAATACCTAGCAGGGTTACAAGATCTGCAACTGCAGATTGCTGAGTAGCATGACTTTGCGCTTATCAGGAGAAGTGATCACTAGGCACTAGCTTTGATCTAGTAGGAACACTTATATATTTACTAACTTGAACTTGAATTAGTTTGATTTTGTTGTTGTTGCTGTTGTTACCTCGGTTCTAAGCTCCCTGTGTGTTGTACTTGGGGAACGGGAGCCTGCCCGACTCGATCAGCTTGACGTCGTCGACGAGGATCTCGTAGTGTTGGCGCACCTCGTCAGCCGTCTTGCTCCCGCCCATGGCGCGGGACACCTTGTGCCAGCGGTCGGGCGTGCCCTCGCCGTAGTAGGCGAGGGCCTCCTCGAACAGCTTGTTCTCCTTGGTGCTCCACGCCGAGGCCGCGTTGGCGTTGCGGGAGGAGCTCCTTGACCCAGAAGACATCTTTGGATTTGGACTGTCTTTCTTGGAAACTGAACTAGTGCTGTGCAGTGCAGACTCCTAGCTAGACTGAAGTTTTTGCTCTTCAGAAGCTCTGATGGGTTGTGATGCCTGTGCTGCTCCGGTGGCTGTTATTTATAGGCCGTTGGGGCTTGTACGGCATCATGCTTGCCATACGCATGGAGCTTGATTGCTTGAAAGTTGAGTGAGGTTAATGAGGTTCTCATTTTTTGGAGTGAGGATCCACAAGAAGGGAAGGGGAGTCCGTATCTCTGCCGGTCCTAAGATAAAAATGCTTCCTAATTTCCAAATGCCGATTCCTGTTCTGCAGCTGCAACGAGCATTGTGTCTGGCTGCAACATAGATCCCACGCCTCGCACACAAATTAAGGTGGCCGATGCCAACGTCTCAAGTGCATGGTACTGCATCTATAGGTAAATGGAACCCAAACTCTTCAAATAACCAATTAGTATACTCTTGCAGTTTAGTGTCATTAATTAGATATGATCCCTGGTTTTTAATACCATTATATATGAACCATAGGTACATCTATGGTGCACGTTTTTTTTTGAGATAGAAAAGTTAGGAATCAGATCATTTTTAAGACTAGCTGTATACTAGGTAATAGCCATGCATATATGTATGGTAAACCTAGTGCAAACTATGAAGTACTTTTCCTGCGCAGCGCTACAAAAAGTTGTATGTATATTTGAAACAAATGTGAGAGTTGACCTACTCTGTAAGCTAAGCGAATTTCATGATCTATATCTTTTTAGTTTAGGAAGGAAAAAATAAATTTAGAAGGAAAAGTAGTCAAATTATCAGGTTTTCTCCCAATCTGTAAAGAGTTTGATTACGGATTTTGGTAAGGTTATACATAGAACATGTCTAACACCGTATATGTGACTATTTTCAAAATTGTATTAAATGCTACTTTGTACGACTTTACACAGAAACGGTTCTTTGCACTGCCTCCCGTATATATGGGGTGTTTGTATTGGCTTTTGTGGACGTCTTTTGAGAAAAATAAATAGTAACAGCTGAAAAAGTGGCTTTTAGAAAGAGAAGATGAGTGGTGTAAAAAAATAAGACCCTACTCGGTTGGGCTGAAAATGCACTGTAGCTGGCTGAAATTTCACTGTAGCTGAAGGTGGCTTATTTGGTGTAATTAAATTTTTAAAAAATTTAAAATAGAAAAAAATATGTTAGCTTATCTCGGACAACGCAAACAAATATGGGAAAAAATAACCGGTAAAAAAGCTAAAAAACGGAAAAAAACAGAAAAAAACAAAATTTATGAATAGTGAAAAATAAGCCTGAAACTGAAGCTGAAACGAGTGGGGTCTAAAAGAGATGTGTGCGCCAGACGGGAGTGAGAGAAATAGGGTACGTATGCGTCTATAACCTTCTGATTTATCCTCAAAGTGAGATAGAAGTGTTTTAAAAAATAAATGTTTATATTAATTTCTAATTTATCTAAACTGAAATCAGAAAGAGAAACCAATACAGTATCTATCATCATGTGCGAACAGAGTTCCCTCCTTTTTAAAGTAGATAGAGTACTTGTATGAGTCCCTAGCACAGGAATGGCTGCCTTTGTCGATGACATAAAGAATTGATCTTGTCTAATCAAATTTCCTGCTTCCAATTTCTCAAAAAACGAGAAAAATGTAGACCACAAAGGCAGGTAGATAAGATTGAGAGTATCACGAGATTAAGGTATCACATCGATCATCACAAATCCAGCAACCTTTTATCGTTTGAAATCGCAAGGTATATATGGTGGTGACCATTTGCTAGGGTTCCGGCCGGTAGTGGGTGATAGCTGGATGCATGCTCCAATTTCCATATAGCTTGCTAACCCTCACCCTGTACCGTTGAGAGGCAGTGGCAACGGCATCCATCCAAAGAACTGCAAAAGATCTAAGTGATGGAATGGTAAAACCAGCTGGTTTTGCTCGTCAGGGAGAGAGAGGTGAAGCCACCGGTGGCAATGGAGACGTTGCCTGCCTCTCTTGTAAAGGAAAGGGTGTGTGCTACTAGCTATGTCTCGTGAACTGTAGAGTTATTTTACCCGGCTCATTTCGATTTGAGCTTCTGACTTATTTTTCACTATTCCTAAATTTCATCATTTTCTGATTTTTTGGCCTTTTGTTTTGAGTTTTTTGCTGGTTCTTTTTTCCCGTATTCGTTTGCATTGTTTATAATGGGCTAACATGTTTTTTTTCTATTTTTTAATTTTTTTAAATTTAGTTACACCAAATAAGCCATCATCAGTTACAATATAATTTCAGTCAGTTACAGTACAATTTCATCCACAAGCCAGTTTATTTCAGCCCAATCGAGCGACACCTAATCGGTTGGAGCTTGGATTTTGACTAAAATTGAATAGTAGCGGTTGGAAGAAATAGCGTTTAGAATAAAATTTGAAAAAAGTTTTTGAAAGACATGGATGTGAAGGAGGCGATACAGGCTGACCGGTGGCTTTTGAAAGTGGTTTAGAGAAGCCTCCTTTAAAAGCCGAGGTATTCAAATTGGCTTTTGACTTCTTCCAGCAGAAGCCAGAAGCTGAAACTGATTTGAACACCCGTAGTGATGGGTCTGTTCTTTTTTGTTTCAGCTTATGACTTTTGGACTGTTTGTGAAAAAGTACGGAGTAACAAAAACTCGCATGCAGTTTTGACCAATATAAATAAAATCATTACAATGTGTACTACTATTAACTTGTAGATTCTATCTTGAAAAAACACTTTGTTTAAAAGTTAGTTACTATAGAAAAATAAAAAAATAGCTTTTAGAAAGCTGAAAAAATTGTTTCCTGTGTGCATAGGGCACGGTATGATGTAGCTTATGCCTGTAGCCTACTACTGGGACCGGATATGCTTCTTGAGGGAGTTAGTGGCACTTTTGGCCTCGTATTACAAGAATAGCCATAGTCGTGTGACAAATGTAAAAATAGCACTTCTACCGCAGGTGACCGGGCGGCAGCCTTGGGAGAGTGACACGTGCTTGGGCTGCATGGCCACTGTACGACATGCAAACGCTGCATAGCCACCGTGTGGCCCTTCCCTCTGCCGCCTAGCCACTGAAGACAGCTAATTAAGTCAACTTAATTAGCTACCTTAATTACTTATTTATGTATACTGCTTGTTCAATTTTTTAGATATAGCAAATGAGCCTAAAAATTACAAAAATTTATATATAGCCTCTCGACACAATGTACTTAATTATGTATTTTTCCATATTTTTATCCACCATGAATTTTGCTCGAAAATTCATAAGATTATACTGTTTGTAGGAGTTGTTACATATAGAAAATGAGTTCTAAAAATTACGAAATTTTATGTGTAGCCTCCTGACATAGTCGACTTAATCGTCTAATTTTTTGAAAATTTTATGTACTTCAAATTTTCTATGTTAATGCATGTTAATTTAATCATAATTTGCCCCACCGAGTATTCCCCGCAAGACCCACCTGAGGGGGGAGACGTCGCTCTTGTGTTGGTGCGGGGACACATGGAAGTCTTCAAGTCGAAGCAGCGGTTGAGCCTACGCATACATTACTGAGGTTGCTGTAACTATGCCTTGGACTGCCCCGACGGGCGTTAGGACACGGGGTGGTATTGCCAGTCGGTAAGGACCAGTTATAGTACGTTTCCCTTGCAAATAAATCGAAAGCATGTATTAACTATCTCTCCTATCTACTCGTAGTCTCCAGATCCATTATGCGCGTTCCGCAAATGGATCGACGAGAGATCCATCCACGTGACCTGTGGCGTCTCGTCTACAAGGAGTGGGATGCCGAGACAGCCCACAAGAGAAGGGAGGAGCGACGGTGCAACGAAGTTCATAGCGAGTGTATCCAACGGGAGACAGAAACTCATCTGAAGGCGTGTAAGCGTAGAGAGCACGAGGCTTGCGAGGAGGAGCACGAGAGAAAGCACGAAAGGGTGGCTAAGGCCATGGCGACTGGCGATGACTACAATATCGAACTCGGCACAAAGGGCAAATGGTCTCGGTCTACGCAGTATATTATGCAATTCCATAGTAGCCTCTAGTCCTACCTACCATATTTTCTGTATCTCCTAAAGGCTTCTGTTCTACATGATCCGAATGTTTATGTTGCTCTGTAACATTCATAGTGGATAAAATTATAAAAATTACATAATCAAGTATGTTGTGCCAGAAGGCTGCATATAAAATTTCATAATTTTTTAGCTAATTTGCTATATTTAAAAAAATAAAAAATTGTACACATAAATAAGTAATTAAGGAAGATAATTAAACTGGTTAATTAGCCGTCTGATGGCTAGGCGGCAAAGGGGAGGGCCGCACGGTGGCCGTGTGGTCTTTGCACGTCACACGATGGCCGTGTAGCCCAGACACGTGTCGTCCTCTCAGGGCTGCTACTCGGTCACTGTTCAGTAAAAGTGCTATTTTTGTATTTGTCATGTAACTATGGCTATTTTTGTAAATATGAATTTAATATATGCCAAAAGTGCCAAAAACTTCTTAAGGTGCATGCACACGTGTCGGCACTTCATGCTCGTATTGACGGAGAGACTACGTACAGAAAGATTCCTCGCTGTGTCAATGCATGGTCCTTGATCTGTGCTAGCTGCATTGCCAGGTTATGCTAGTTAGTGACCTATACATTGTGGGGAAATTAAACATCTGGTAAGACTTGAACAAGCCACCTCACACTAAACAATGAGCGGTTTTAACCATGTAAGCTTGATATGATTCCTAGTGCATGCATTGGTTCTTGAAACCATGGTAGTATCTTCGTCAATTTTTAGCCTTTTACCTGCTGCCAAGTGTTCTTACCAATGTTTGGGCTCACATATACAACATCAGCTGTACTGGTACTGCCGGTAACCACTACTGACGACCACCGAGCAGTACTATTTGGTGCTGGGCCTTGGGTCAAATCAGTAACTTGACCGAACATTTACAAATTAGTATCTCTGATACAAATGGAGGTAGACAGCAAATTCAATCATGATAGCGGCGGGACGGCTGAGAACAACTTTGATTGAAGCACCAAAACCTTACAGGAAATCTTTTGTACTCCTCAAGTTCTCTTGATCTGGACTACACCACGTGAGATTGGCAGCATATGTGCCGCAGCATGGGTTGGAGCCCTTTCTGGACCAAAGAATAGGTATCTCCGGCCGGCTGCAAGGACCTTGGAATAGGGAATTGGATTTGTTCTTTGGTCCTTAGCTCTCGCACTGTCCATGTTCCGGCCTTTGAATCCCGGGAAATTATGTAGGCCACTCAAATGTTTGTTCTATAAGGCTGCGTACCCTTGTTGATTAGTCGTTACTCTTTATTTTGTAGGCCACTGAATACTTGTCTAAGTTGTCTTGCAGCAAGAGGTTCCGTGCAATGGTGCGTACAACCAGTGACCTGCATTTCTCCACTTGAGCGTTCTGTGCTCTGAGAAATTGAAATGCCGCTTGCCCCCTCGATGCGTCCGATACAAATTTACTGGATTTTTGGAATCTATGGGAGGCATTCTTTGTTAAAGTTCTAACAGCGAGTCCATGACCTAGCGATAGTGCTTTTATGCTATAGGACAGGTATGACAATAGAGAAGAGTGAATGATTCATTCGAAAAATTTTCTCTAAATATTCACCGATCCTTCACTCAAATAACTAAAGAGTTACTAAGATTATGATCGAAAGGCAAAACCCAAGACAAACCTTTCAAGAAATCAAAATCCAAAGAAATTCAAGCATTAGGTGGTCAAACCGGCTACAGAGACGGTCTGACCGGAGCCTGACGGTCATATCACCAGCCACAAGCCGGTCTGACCGGCCTTGGCGGTTGGACCGTGATGAGGGAGGTCTAACAGACCTCCTTGTCCCAGATTAGCCTGAAGTGATCCAATTATTGGTGCAACTTCAAAAATACAAGGAATGAATTGAAATTTTACATATATCTTGCTTAAGGTCTTAGAAACATATTCCAACCAAAGATTGGAAGAATCCAAGTCAGAGTTCAGACCTTTCTTAGAAATAAGCAAGACTGCACCGAAACCAGGTAAAAACTTAAAACGGTGAATAGGACCTGCTCATGAATGAATAATGACTAAGATGGCTCTAAATATATTTTCACATGTTATAAAAATCAAGAATGGTAAAGGAAACGAGACAAAAACACTAGGATCAAGAAATCACTCGGATATATCAAATTCAAACAAAACCAAACAATTTCATGAACTTGCAAACTAGACACTTGGATGGGGATTGATTTTCAAGAGTCATCTCTAACACTAATAAGTCACTGGCACAGCAAGATCAAGGAAGGGAGAGAGAAGACAAAAACCAATAAGACCAAGAGCAAATCAATCAACATAAAAGAATTCTATGAGAGATAAACAAGATTAATGTATTACTATTTGAGGATGAAAGTTTTATAATCACTCTACTTGAACGACAGAAAGCACACCACAACACTTACACTTCTCAAACCCTAACTCTAGAACACTTGGCTTTAATAGCAAATGTTGGATAGTTAACTACCAAGTTTCCATCACAACCTATTAAATAGATATGCAACCAGCACCGATCTAACCCTAATGGACACTATCCACTTAGCACATATGAAAAACCCATTAACCCCACACAACATGGTTTTACTCATATACTATACTTATACGGCTTTTCAAAGTACATAAACCCGAATCCGCTAAGTCCTTAGCTTTTGACCCAACTTGACCTTCTCAGCTTTTCTTTGCCTAAGCCACTCTCCCAAGCGTTGCAATTTTGGTCCAAGACAATTTTTGATATTTTGATCAACTCACCCTAATACCTTTTCGGTATTTTGCTCAATGTACCAAAATACCCTTTATTGATCTGGTCTTTATCTTTTATTACAAGCAATCGTTATGCTTACCACATGTAGATGTACCAATAACTTGCTACACGTCTGCAAGTCTCTCCTGTTTTGGTTTCACCGGACCATGCCTTACTTTAACCAACCAAATCATATGGTGCAACCCATTACTCGAATTTTCCTTCAACATTTCTAGCCTTTCTTATGCCATACTTGAGCTCAGCCATCTCACCCGGTATTCTTGATCATTTTGGGCCTCGGCTCCTCCATGAGCGTAGCCTAGATCCTCACCATTGACCATGGTTGATTTCAAGTGACCATGCACAGCTAAAGATAAAGAAACCATTTTCGAACACAAGTTCTTTATAACTTGATCTACGTTAGTTGTAACATGCATCATGCAACACACATACACTGACCTAGGTCAAACGAACTCATTCCACAACCGAAAATCCCAAAATCCCACTGGCCAGCCTTAGGGTTACACTGGGTAGGGTATGGGTAACCCAAATCCATGCCTAAATTTCTCCATACTTAACCCTCATTTTCCTTCTCCTTTACCCATTGGGTATATAAAGGATATACCCAATGGGTAAAGGAGAAGGAAAATGAGGGTTAAGTCAAAGAGGCTTATGAAGGAAGTTTTTATAAAACTTTGGTATTTAAAATTTCAACTTCGTGTTCACATCACAAAAGTTTTCTTAAATCATCTAAAATTTATTAGAGATGATTCTGTGTGTAGGGAGGTACTCTATGTAAATTGGTAGGGCTAGACACACACGGGAGGCCCTCACATGCTTTATAGAAAGTTTTCGTAAAATTCCAATATTTGGAATTTCAACATCGCGTTCACACCACTAAAGTTTTACAAAAATCAGCTGAAATTTGTTGGAAATGATTCTCTGTGTATAGGGGTACTCTATGCAAATTAACCAGCATAGGTGGCTCCCACATACTTATATAGAAAGTTATAATTAAGTATAGGTAATCCAAGCCTATAGCTAGTCCAAGTGCATTCTCAACCCTAGGTTTGAATGGATATAAGTAAAGATGGGTAAGTGGGTATTACCCTCTCTATACTCAAATCTAAATGGATATTTTATTTCTTATACATACTCTACCCGATAGTGTGGATATAGGCTTGGATAAGGGTAATGGGCATCCAATGGTAGTCCTAGCTAGTGGCAGACCTAGGATTTTCAAGATGGGTGTTCAAAATTACAAAAATTTTGTTTAATATAAAACATAAAGATCAATGATATTATAAATTAAAGTACAAATTGTTCATAGTAGAGACAATATCTCGAATAATATAGAGAAATTACAAAATAATTAAGAAAATTACAATCTAACTCGATGGTGCTTCATAACTTGGAAGCAAGATAAGATATCATCATCCTTAGCTTGTAAGAAAAATTCTCGCTCAAGAAAGATATCCAAGAAATCATTCAAGTATTGCTATCTCATTCTATTTCTTTGTTTATTCTTGACATAATTTATTGAAGAAAAGACACTCTCAACGCTTTGAGGTGGAAGATACCTTTCGTGTCTTTCTGGCTCTTTCCCACATGGATTTCAAATCAGCAGGTTTCTTCATTTTCAATGGTCTGAACATATGTAGCAACAAAGGAAACAAATACTTTAGGGTTCATTCTAGCAAGTAGCAACAACCAACAAAAGTCTACATCGACCTATTACAGTTCAATAGTTCATTCTAGCCTTAGAGTGCAAATTGTGTATTGTCTAATTGACTAATTTGAACTGGAACCATAGCCATCCGACCATCCCCCTAATCGGCCAATCCCCAAGACCCCATCCTTAATTCCTTAATCCTTATAGTCATTAGTCAATAGTCATGAGTCATGAACTGATGAACATTGAACAACACTACAAGTCTACATTTTTACAACATAACAACAGATGAACCGAATATGACTATATGTGAGAGAATTTTGACAAGAAATTGAGAAATAACTATATGGCATATGCAAACAATGAAGTAATCAACTAATCAAGCACACCAACCTGAACTCCTAGTCCCTGAATGCAAATCTGAAGACTGAAATCTAAAATCAGAAATCGACAAATCGCTACCAGTTGCCTTGCTCTTGCTGACTGTTGTCTTGGCCCCTGGCCCAAGGCCTCGTGGCCTGTGGCACTGCCCCACCGACTGCCTTTCACTGGCTTGCTGCGCTGCCGCCTGGCCAGGCTGGTCGTTGGAGACTCAGAGGTTGACAGCGTTGCGTAGCGCAGCTGGTGGCTGTGTCGCCCAGTTTGCCTGAACCCTAGCCGCAGCTGCCTGATGCCCTGGTAGTAGTGGAGTAGGATGTGCCGTCTGGTGACTGGTGTAGATGTGTAGTGTTGTGGACTATTGGATTGGACCATGTGGACTACCGGACTGGTGATACATGGGCCAAAATATGTGACCTGCGGGCCAGGTGCCCAGGCCAGCATGCGGGCTATGACTGTGGCCAGGGCCCAGGCGGGAGTACGCATCATGGGTGGCTTGGAAGACAGGTTCAACTGCACTGCAGTATGATAATATGAGAATAAGAATACCAAAGCATATACATGTGTAATATACCCAATATATAATAGATCTTTAAAAAAAATTTGGATGTTCAACTGAACACCCATGAACTCAATGGGGTTCGCCCCTGGCCCTAGTCATTGCTGCCTCCAGCCGGTTTGACTGACCAATACAAGCGGTTAGACTGCTAGAGGGTGCCAGTCTGACCGCCGGTCGGTCAGACTGCCTCCTTTGGTAATCTTGCACCTTTTCCACATGGTCCTTCATATGTTTTCTAAAAAGAAAACTGAATAGATTCTAAAGAGCCGGAATTACCAACATGTGCAATTGTTGCATTAAGTTACGATAGAAGTGCACACAAGCACTGTTGCCCTCTGCATTATTATTGTCGAACAATGAACACTACTGGAGACCTAGCTCACGCACGTGAGAGAGAATCCACAATGTAGCGACAATATATTTGCTTTTGTAAGCGAAGCCAGATAGTAGTAGGTACGAAAGGCACAAAGCAAGCTGTCTCCCTCGAATTCGACAAAAAAACATGCGAGGATAATTCCGAAGCACTAATGTCCGCGGCTTGGTGGTTTCAGTTGGCCCACGGTGATTTGTTTCGTTTTGGACCGTGGACAATTGGATCAGTGGCTAGAAACTAATCCTTTCTGCCTAAAATGAATGTTGTTTTTCTAGTTTTTGTGGTTGATTTTTACATACTGGCAAAAATTATGTCATAATATTTATGAAAGTGTATTTTACGTTGAATATACTTATGTTATTTTCTCGTGACTAATCTACATACTTACAAATACATAATCTTTAAGCAACTTAACACATTGCCAGCCTCATGGACAAAGTTGCAAATCCTTCTCTTTTGCTAGGGGGAGAGAGAGTAAAAAACAGACGAACACACTCACACCACCCACGCACAAGTTGATATTTGATTTTAAGCAAGTCCCATGATCCAATTTTTGTTGCCGTGAGCCCTCTTCTAATATTGGACTTTAAGCAAATCTCAGGTCCTAAAATCCAAGTTCCTGTCGTGCAATCAAGCTCCTCTAACTCAATTTCGCTACATGAACCATTTCTGCCAAAAACCTATCTAAACTCCAACCGGTTCTTTATCCTGCTCTTCATTGTATATTTACCTAATATGACTCAAGAAATGGACTCCATCTAGTTCTTTATCCTCCTCTTCATTTTATCGAGTCGCTATTTTCTCCCGGCCGCTAGCTAGATTTGGCGAGCGCCTTCTCACTCGCTTCTCCAATAGCTAGGCCATTGGAATGCTAACTCAAATAGAGAGCTGAAAATAATAGCTAGCCTCTTCATCCTAGGAAATAAAGAGGGAGAAATGACTAATGAGATGGAGTTGCTCTAATCAACCAGTTCTGCAGCGAATTTTTTTTAACCGTGCGGTTCGGTTCTTTTTGTCGATGCCCCTTGCAGCCTCGCACAATCCCAGTCATCCAATGCATACTACATTACAGAAGTCACAGAACCCATCCCAGCTTTATTTTTTTTTTAAAAAAAAAGAACCTATTCCAACTTCAAAGTGACAGGTGAGTGAGTAAAAACACCGTGGGGGCCAAAAATAATAAATGGATCTCTCCAACTCCGGTGTCTTTGGAGAGGGAATTTGACTTTTGCCATGAAGTGATGCTTTATCCATGGTCCTGTGACTGCTCATGCTCCTCGGTTGGGCCACGGGGGCCGTGGGATTACGCAAGATTTTCCAACGCCACAGAAAGATTTCGCCGCCGCTTTGTTCGACGATCTCCTCTCGAAAGCAGCGGCGAGCTTTACCGGAGAAGCTAACGTGGAGGCGTTCGGGTCCATCTGATGCTCGCGCTGGACCAAGGAAACCAGTTGGCATGTTGGCGCAGTTGCGCCTGCGCATGCATATATGGGCGATCGAGCCTCTGGGGAGGTGGATATCTCTGTGGAATATAATCTGCGTAAAGCGCGGTTTCAGGATTCCCTGTGATATTTTGAACCATCCAAGCAAAAGTGTTCCTTTTTTTTCCTTGGTGGAATGCAAGCTGGTGAAATGCATTTTGCCAGAATTTTTTCAGTAAGCTCTCAGATCTGAAGTCTGCTACCGGCTTCAGTTCTTCGTGCGCTGAATTTGCTGTTTCAGTTCAGTTCTGCTGCGTAGCAACCCCGCAACAAGGCGATTACTGTTCGCCGAGTGGTGTGGTACGCTGTTATATGCCTTGCTGAATTCCAGAATTAGCTCATTTGTAACTGTTTATCCATGTCTTGCTCTGAGCCATCACCCGTCATCCATGTCTTGACTACTGCGCAGCCACCAAAGGCGGCCTGCATCAACCGGATCCCAAATCTGCAAAAGGAATTTCTGGGATTCCGGATACCAACTTGCAGGATTGGAGTCCTGGTGGTCTCTACATCAATTTAGCCGGGATTCAGAATATTTACTCTTTTCCCTTGTGAAAAAAGGCGTCCCAATCCTGATGTTCAGATTCCCTCGGCTCATATATACCCACCCTAGCCTATCTACCTATCTATCTTGTCCAAGTACGCTATGGTGATTGCGTATATCTTATCTTCTGATAGATCGACGCAGCCAGCCTGCAGACTGATACCGAAAGGCGATTGATTAATTGCTATGAGCCAATGGGCAGCATGGACCGCAGAACATTGTTCCTAGACCACAGCTACCAGGTGGCAGCCTTCGCACGCAAATGTGTCGTCCATGGCAAATCTAAAATTCTATTTAATTCTATCAAAAATATATTTACTCTAGTTTACCATGTATTCTAAGAGTGCTATGAGTATTTATTTAATTATTTGGTATCTAATTTAATTAATAAACATATCTTATTCATGATTAGAATCATGGTTCAAATCCTATATCATTGAGAGCTACGACTAGAAGAGTGATATTATCACTATTAGCACAATCTAATCATTTCAGATAAAAAAGTAAAATAAATATATAATCAAATTAATTTTTATTACTCCAAACCACCAAACCTTAATGTCTAAAGTATTAACTATTTAGCATTTAACATATAACTTGAATTAAGAGATAGGACACAACCAAACACCGAAGTCTTTATAATTTTGGATGATATGTGATTCTACACGATTTTACCATGATTCTACTGCGATTCTACGATTAGGATCGCGATTATACCAAATCTGACTTAAGATACGATTTAAGTCGAATTAATTTTGTAAAATCGTAAAATCATATGATCCTATAACCAGAATTATGAATTTAATAATCTTAGTCCATGGGGTCACCAAAAGGTGCGCTTGATGATGAGTGATGGGGGTGGGCACCGACTAGAAATCCGGATTTCAGCGTGTGGATATCCCGTCCAGTGCTACTGCTCCGCCCGGGGCATGCCTAGCTGGTTTTCGCGCCTCGTCAGCTGCGGTCGCCACCGCATCTCCAAGAGGCAAGAGCATCCCATGATCACGTCGGACAGAACTGAGACTTCGCTTGAGACTCGAGAGAAGTAAGGGGCGTGTGTCGTCGTGGCCATCACCAGCTCATCGCCATATCGCCGAGGCCCGGACGGCGCCACGTCGGTGAGGAGTGACTGGTGCGGCAGGCGAGAACGCTTGCTGTTCGCTTTTGCATCGCAATTCGCATGCAATGCAGCGTGCTAGTGCAGGACCCCCTCGGTGCCCGATTCTGCTGCGAGCTGCAGTGCAGACGCTTGCATAGTTGGTGGTGCACACATGCGAGAAATGCGAAAGGGAATCGACAATTAGCTTTGCCTTTCAGGGTGACGAACCGCGAGCCGAGCATGGGGGGAGGAACCAACAAAAGTCAGCTTTTGCACCCACGCACGCACACATCAGAACTTGATATTGAAGATGCAGCACGAGATACAGAATGGATGCTCACTCTTCAAGCTCTGTTGATGTTGTGCTCGGGCTGGGCCAACAAAACAGCTGTAAACCGGAGAAGTGCTGGGAAGAGCGACCAAGCAGCCTGAGAAGAGAACAATCTTTCGTCAGAAGATCAGAACTTGCTATGCCTGTGATCGGTCCGCGTCGGTTCTATCTTTGCCAGAGCTTTGTCGCCATGTTACACAGGATGGATAAGGTGGAACTAATGATCTCAGTAGCTTTAGCTATCTAAATAATAATTCTCGAAGAGCTGTAATTCAAACGAGAATATGTTGTACAAGCTGCATTTTGTTTAGGAAGAATAATGAGGTTCGAATAACCACCACTCTACAAAAATCACGCGGTCTATCACTATGTGGTCCCAAATGGCTAAAATTTGGATACGAACATTCACGCATCAACAATAAGCTATACGAATTTTGTGATTTGAAATTTGAATTTGGGCGGTTTAAAACCGGCAATCGTTCTGGTAACTGGTGAAAAACTGGTAAACCCGTTAGGAATTTGTTCTACCAAGATTTATTATAGAAGTTGTAGGAGAATATTCGTATTCAACCGAATTAAGTACATATTCGATTCGAATTCGTATCCATTATGACATTTAATTTATATTCATATTCGAGAATACTTAAATTCATTTTAAAAATATAGATTCACACGCCTCTTGAAGGCAGTAGAGAACATCTGCAGACGACCGTCGTGACGAACAGGCCCGTCGGGCTGAGGGACACGGTGGCGCGCGAGGCCGGAGTGGAGGGCACGGGCATCCCGCGTCCCTCCGTTAACTCTAGCTAACGCCCACGCACCACAGACACCGTAGGACCCGCGCGCGGTGCCGGCCAACTACTATACAACAACGGTGTCTGTGGGCGCAGTGCATACGCGAGGTGACCGTGGACCTAGCCTCGGGCCCAGCCTATTAGAAGAAAAATGTCAAAGTCTTCACTATTGATAGCTACAGTAAAATAGATTGGATTTTTTTAGCTAGGTCTCAGGCCATTGTCCCGACGGCCCGAGGTTCAGCTCCACCCCTGCACGTGTCCCTTCGATGGCTTTGTCGGTGCATGAGCTGCGCGCGCGGGGGCCACGCCCATGCGGATGGGTGCGAATCCAACAGGCGGGCTGCACCCACCCGCGGGTCCCGCCTGGCCGGCGTGGGCGCGTGGCTCAATTGTACTAGCTGCATGACAGCAGCATGAGTCACCGCGCGATCGAGTGGAAAACGGATGTTGGCGGGCGTCGGTCTGGACTCGAGAGCAATGCGCATGGGTCGGCACGACGACGGTTGGTGCTTTGCGTGCTGGGTTCCATCGTTCGCCTGCGAGTGCGGCCCGGGTTTCGGTTTATGTCATGTACAATAGTTTATTTTTTAAAATTATTTTTAAAGTTTTTATCTTATCTGAAGATAGCATTAGAGATAAACTCTTCAACGGTAACTCACTCCTCTAACTACTTTATACTATTTTCACCATAACTTAATGCCTCACACCCTCTAACTATTTATGTTGGTTTGCGGGTTCAAGTCGTCTCTTGTATAAGAGACAATATATTATCTCTCCTTATCTTCTCTCTCCTCGACATAGATTTTACTCATTTAATATAGCTAAAAGACAACTGAGATGATATTGTTAGATATGCACATAAAAGGGCTTGAGGCTGGAGTCGTGGCCGGTGGCCCCTGGGCTCAGACCTTTTTTTCCCATTCATATGGAAAAATTCAAGATATACCACTTTAAATATTGACACGATATAAAATATCATTATAAAGATTGACTTCTATCACATGCGACTAAAGAGTGGTCCCAGTAAGACTTACGGCTGTGTGGTCTTAGAAGGATTTACGACCAGATGAGTAGTCGCAGTAGGACTTACGACTATTTGGTCGTAGAAGGACTTACAACCAAGGGGGTAGTCGCAGTAAGTCTTACGACTATGTGGTCTTAGAAGAACTTACGACTATATGCTCATAGAAGAGCTTACGACCATCCTGCCATATTTACCTCTCACCGATAAGAGGTATATTCAAGGAATATAATGATGTAATAATTTGAGGATTATTCTATTCTCGTCAAGTCCAAACAATAACCGGCAAAAGCAAAAGTAAACAAATAAGAGAAGAAAAGTAAAATGAAGAGAATTGCTATCAGAACCCATTATAAAATTAGTTACACAAGGGCAATCACTCACCAAGATATTAGACCATTCGGGGCCAGTCGACACTACTCGCATTAGTGGGTTTCATCATCCAGGGGTAGTTTCCAATTTTACCCACCATTTTCACCATTCCACCACTTGTCGAGTTAAAACCTTCCACGGTCAAGGCTTCCAATCAAAGCCACAACTAGGGCCATGGGTCACGGCCTTAGCGTGTCCAGAGAGGAAAGAAGGGAGATAAGGCCGATCGAGAGAGAGAGAGAGAGAGGGGGAAGGCCTCACTACCAAAAGCCACTACCCAAAGCTTCCCTAGCACAACAAGGAAGCACTGCACCACCAAGTTCACGAGCCAATAGAGAACTAGTGAGAGCATCGATAGAGAGAGAGGGACGAATCTCAAATCCACCATAAGCCATAGAAGTTGCAATGCCACCACCATAGCCACCTGCACTGCTACCCAAAACCCAGGGCCGAGAGAGAGAGCCATTGGCCAGAGCTTAGGCACCAGCTAAGAACCAAGAATAAGGAGCGAAGACTAGAGGTGGTTGTACAAAGGAGGAGGGGACCACAATAAGGGAGGCGATACCAAATCGCTGCCAAGCTACATCAAGCAAGAACCCCCCCCCCCAAAGGAACACCACGAGCACATGAGAGTAGGACCACCCACCAAGAATACCAAATCGAGCCCTACAACATCGATAAAGGTAACCCCAAGTTCCCTACCATTTGTTGTATAGCTCTTAGTAGTGACCTACAACCGGTTAGAACTACGATGGTGTGCCATTGTCGACTCACATCATTGAGGGAGAAGCCCCAGGATGGCCATCCATGCACTCCCAAAGATCCCTGGCACGCTCCCTGACGCATGCAAGGATCCTCGAGCCTTGTCATGGTTGCTCACCCACATGCATGAAGTATTTCCCCCAACATCCTCATTCCACACAGCCTAGGCAAGCCAATGAACATAAACCAATAACAAATTGAAAATGCATCCAAATCGAAAGAGAAATGCTTAGGAGTTTAGAAGAGGGTTTTGGAAGGAGTAGAGGGAGAGGTGCTAGAACCAGTAGTATCGAAGAGGAGGACAACATTGTAGTGGTGAGAGGTGGCACGATGGTTGGTGGAGTTGTAGACGACAGGGCCGAGGCCTGCGGTACCAGGGCCGGCGATGTCAAAAAAGAGTTAAGCCAAGGCTGTTCTGTAGGAGCAAGGGGTAACACCGATAGAGTCAGAGGTAGGAGCACCGGCGGCTGATCCAGTGAAGAGGACGCTAGCAACTGCAATCTAGGAGCTAGATCCGGAGGAGTAGCTCCCCGAACCACCACCACGAGGCCAGATTAAATCGACGATGAGGGAAGAAGGGGAACGAGGGAACTCGGTGGATCTGGGGAATGAGGCACCATCGACGACGCTGTAGCTGGTAGGTTCGTGGTCAATGGTGGAGTCGAGAGAGAGAGAGAGGAGGGAGGAGGGAGAAGCTAAGGTGGTCACATGTGTGTGTGTATGTGTGTGTGTGGTGGGGAGGACAGAGAAGTAGATTGTAGGATGGCTAGGATTTGGGCCAGAACAAGGGCATAAGGAATAATAAAATAGCAGATTAATAAATAAACTACAAATTTGGATAGCACTTAATATAGCAAGACAAATAAAATTTAATAAGATACTACTTGTAAATAATACTAATACAGTAGTAAATTTTATAAATATCCAAAGAAAGAAAGTGGTTCAAAAATAATACAAACTATTCAACAAAGGATTTTGCTTCATTCAGGATATTAACAATAACACTAAATGTCATAGATTATATTGGTTTTAAATAATGTAGGGGAGAACTAGTCTAAGGGGAGGAGACCAGCAAGACCAACACTGAGGCAAACCTCCAGTATCAGTACTCATGCTAGTATGTCATTGTTCATTTTAATTAGTTATTTCACCAAAACTATGTTTACCTTAACATTATCACTATACATTAAAGTTAATTTCTATAAAAGAGAGGAAACAGGGATTAAAAGAATTAAACATGGTAGACAAGAAAAGGGCATTAATCACTGATGGAGTAGTGGCCTGCATGATTGTGCTGTATAGGAGAATAAAGGGTGCTCTGAAAGAGGTTCAATGGTAGGTGAGACCCTCTATATATGGATATAGTATAAGGACTCTGTAATACCATATCAACCATTTTCCTATCACCGACAGGCAAAACATGTTACCCTATTTGTGTTGCTATATACTCCACAATGGGTAAGAATGAATATATATACTAATATAAAAAGCACCAGTTTAGTTAAACCTTTTGTTACCCAGGAGTTAATACCCTCCCCTCCTGACGGTCAGATCAACTAAATCCAATGACTACCATTGCAAGTTGGTTCTGTCATGTAGATATCTGCACCTTTCATTCATCTAATCCAACATGTAGCCCTGAAAGTTGGTCCTTCCCATCCCTTAATAACTCCTTCCTCCCATCCCGATCCACCCCAATCCCACGCCCAAATCCCGCAGTCCGCCCCATTGCCCCAATCCGCTCCCCGCTCGCCTCCGGCGCCGCCTAAATGTCACCCTCACTGACCTGATCCACCGTCATCACCTCTGGCTTGATCCACTGCCTTTGCATCAGGCTCTCTATCCCTCATCCTCTCCACTCCCTCTCTTAGCTGCCCATTCTCTATTTATTTCTCTCCCTATGAGCCGATGGGTGTCGCCGCACAAATCCGCCACCCTTGGCGGCCTCCATCACCGCCGATGGTCTCCTCCAACTCCCCTTGGCTCCCTCTACCTACTACCGACCTTGGCTAGCCCCGCCGCCACCTACCACCTCAACGCCACTGAACCCTAAGGTGTGCTGCCGCTGAATATACCGGTTTTAGTGGTCTTCTTCGACGCCGATGACTTCCTCGACATCCTCTCACCTTTCTCTACCTTTCCCTACTGAAGGCCTACGCTGAATCCTCCTCCGATTCCAGCGTTGTGGAACTCCAACTGGCGCTGTCGTCTTTATTGGCCCGACGCCACTCTACACTGGCTCCTTCGCTGTTGTAGAGCAATCCAGTATCTTAAATGCCTTGGTATGACTAGATTGCACAACTTTTATCCAACACTTGTTTACCACTTGGAATTATATGTATGTGTATTCTTGACTTGATTGATACTCTATGTTCTACTGTAAGAATGAATTTGCTGTGATAGCAACCATGGCATTATGCTTCATTGACCTATGGGCTATGGTTATCATATTAAGATGGCTTGGGAGCTACTGTACAATAGTATGGGGTGATCTACCACGTTGTCGTGCTCCTGAGCTCCTTATTTCTTTATCTTTTGATCTACTTCTTGTGGTGGTTATCTATTACAGTTGTCAGTCATTTGTGTTAACATGTTAGTGGTGGCAAAAACGTAAAGTGATTATAGTGATTCAAAAACTTATAGGGTGATATAGTACCGGGCTGATGATTTACCATGCACCTTTGCTTTGACATGGCTCTTTTCTTTTGGGCTTGTGGCTTGGCTTTTTACAGTAACTGGTTTTTAAACAGTGTCTTTTTAAAAGCAGGGTCTACAAGTTGATTGTAGTAAACACTATCGTGACTTCATCTATATCGGCAAAAATCGCACACAGGTATTTTTCTTCGTACTTACTCTCACAAACAGCCAAAATTTAAAATTTAAAATCATAAGTCATAAATCATAGTTCAAAAAAATACTCAAATTAGCTCAAGGAGACCAGCAAATGGGGTGGCAAATTTTTGAGTACGTGAATCGGTTGTTGAGTTTGGTAATGCAAAAGGAGATGCGTCTTTGATTGCACCTGAAATTTCAAGGGAAGCCCGCGCATGTGCGTGCATGGCAACTGTAAGGCCCCTGTTTCCAGGGGTGCCTGGGACACGGCATTCTACAACTATTTACGCTTGAACAGTTATAGATTGTCGCGCAAGAGTATACCAACGCATGCTTACAACAAAAGACCAACTTATATTTCACATAAGGTTTAACAACCCAGTTTTTCCTACAGCGGGGCGTGCAAGCCCAAAGTATATTACATTACAAAAACTCCAAGGAAAGCTTGAGTGCGGTGGAGACCTAAAACCATGGGTCCTCATCGAAGAAAGGCTCCTCTGGGAAAATCATTTAGCACAGTGCTGGGCCGGCCCGGCGCTACAGCGCGGCCTGGGCGAGGAAACGGCCCGCGCGGCTTGAGTGGATGGCGGAGATGCGGAGGAGCGGGCGGACGGGATGAGCTACGGGGAAGAAGATCGGACGGTGGAGGAGAGGCGCCATCTGACAGTCGATATTATATGGCAATGGAGAGATGGAAGGTGGAGATGCGACCACGTCGCTGGGGGGTTGTCTTTAACCTCCCGCCGCTCGGTCGGCCGGGAGACAGAGGCACAAGCGCTTCTGCTCATCGGCGACGGCGAGGGTTCGCGACGGCAAAGGAGGGTGCGAGGAGGTGGTTCTCGGTGTGGGGGGTCCATTTTTGGGATCGGGGAGAAGAGAGGGTCACTGGTGGCAGCTGGCGGCAAAAGGGGAGAATTTGGGTTCACGGCGGCGTAGATGCTCAACGGCGGCTCAACGGCAAGAAGGAAGGGGTTTTCACGGTCTTCAAGGCTCGGGGATCACAATGGTAGCGCCGATTTTAGCTGGGGAGCGTCCAGGTGAGCTGTCCTCGGAGAGGGTGCTTCGGCCGAGGATGAGCGGTGGCGCCGGAGCTCCTCAAGCAAATACCTGGCCATAGCAGTTCACCAAAAGAATCAGCAAGTAGCAGAGATGCTCTGAGCCGCAGCAATCGAGAAATGGGGAAATAGGGGAGGGAAGTCGCTCACAGGGGTCGCCGGCGCAGGGGAGAGCGGCGACGGCGATGGAGGCGATGGGGCTTCGATCGGTGGCTCCTAGAGGTGCTTGGGAGTGGCAGGGAGCGATTTAGAGCGGTGGGGAGGCTTGGGAAGCACGGGAGTGCAAGGGGGCAGAGGGGCGGCTTTAAGTCTCGGCGGGGGGTGGGGGGGAATGAAAACGAGGGAGAGGGGGATGGGCATGGCATCGGAGGTCAAGGGAAGGACGAGGGAGCTGCTGGGGCGTCGCCTCGGAGTGAAGGAGGGGTGACGAAGCTCTGCGCAGGAGTAATGGCGAGGAATGGCGGAGTGGGAGCAGGTGGCCGAATGCACGGGCGAAGCGCGCTCTCGCGCGGAGGAGGGAGACGACGACTGACAGGTGGGGCCAAGGCGAGGGCAGGGCGACGCGTGGTAAGGAGAGGCGCCGCTGGATTCGGACCGGATGGCGTCGGGGTAACATAGGCGGGGAAAACCGGGGGCGCGAGCGCGTGCGCGAGGGAGAAAGCGGGGAGAGGAAACAGAGAAAAGGAAAAGGCGTCGCAGAAAAGGGAAAAGCGAAAATGCTGAAAAAGGAAGGCGGTTTTCGAGGAGACTTTCCAAAAAGGGAAAGTTGCTGAAGATCACTCAAAAATTCAGCAAAAATCCAGGAAAAATTTTATTTGAATTTTTGGGGCTTTTCAGCAACTAACATAATGCGTACGGAATGGTTGTTGGATTTGGACATCCTAGGAGGTTTGATATGTGTTGTGACGATATGTAGTTCTACCGCCCAACGCTTCAAGTAAACATAGTGCTAGTACGTTAAAAAAAAAGAAGCAAACATACACAGTGCTGGCTGGTGTTGTGTATTACCCCTAGAGTAAGGTTCTGTTTCTAGAGCATGTTAGCATGCAATATTATCGTACAGATCTGTTCTAGCATGCTGCCACAAATACACTTTTTATTTCTGGATATATTCTGGTAGGTACAGCATTGAGCACATCTTCCACCATTTTACAAAAAGAACACTGTCAAAAATAAAGCTACACTGTAGCCCGTAGATTCTTCTTGACACCTTAGCATCGCCGGAGAGGATGTAGATGAAGATGAGGCTACCGTGACGCGGATAGAACCTTGACAGGTGGGAGGCGTTGGCCACCGGAATTTTTTTGTACGGATAACCCATTTTTTATTCGAAAATACAGAAATATACCGCGACAAAATTTTTTACACAAATAGGCTCGAGTCGCCAAACCATTGGGCGATTTACGCTTGTCGCCCCACCAACAAGCGACTTATAAAGAATTTGGTAACCGTTGGGCGATTAAATGTAATCGCCTCCCCGTTAAGCGATTAAATTGAATCGCCCCCCCGTTCGGCGACATAAAGAGAGTCGTCCAACCGGGGGGGGGGGCGACTGCATGTGACTACAGCCCGACGGCCAAGCCCTCTTTTCTTCCCCACGCCTGCTCGCCAATCTACCTCTAGACGACTGCATGGTGATCCCGTCTTTCGGTTTTGTGAATTTTGTAATTTGAAACTCGTAAAAAATGTGGTATAGTCACATGTACTGTTAAGTCACACAAGAACTGGTATTTAATATTTGTCACATTACTTGATATAGAAATAATTTTCTATACGAAAAGAAGAGATAATAGCATTGTTTGAATTTAAATGAACTTTATAATATAACGCAGTATCATGCCGCGTATTTATCCATTACATGCATGACATACACCCCTCACTCCCCACCCTAAGGTGCTCCGTCACCGCGCCCGCGTCCTCCCATACGGCCCCGCTTGGCCGTCCTCCAGTGCAACGGATTACGAGGCGGGTGACGAGAGTCCGAAAAAGTAAAACGATCAGGTGGGTTTCGCACCCGCGGCTGCGCCGGTGGAGTCAGCTGCACCTCTGGCTGTGTGGCCTCCGGTGCACCGGGGAGGCCACTGCCGGAGAGAACCTCCGGTGCTGCGTCGGAGGACGGCCCAGGCCAGTCCGCAAAAAACTGGTCCACCTCGATGTGGCCCGGGGAGAAGCGTCCCTGCTGCTGGTAAGGACCTGCAATAGTAATATCGTTAGTTCGTTGCATGTCGTCTTAGGATAAAAACAAGATCGGATGATACGTACCCGTACATGGCGCCATGAAATCATCCGTGTGGAAGCCGGGGATGTACGTAGGAGGTGTATGAGGGCGTGACCAAGCTAAACTCCCTGGCTGGTCCGGGGGAGGTCGACGTGTCCACGTAGAACTCCCTGGCTGGTCCGGGGGAGGTGGACGTGTCCACGTACTACCTCCGGAGTAGTGGCACGCTGGTTGGGGTGGCACTGGTGGTCGGGGTGCACTGGGCGTAGGTGTGGAGACCGCCGGTAGCCTCGTGCAGGACAGTAGGCTGACGATACGTCTACACCCGGCCTCCATCCGTCGCGCAAAGCTAACGGCCTCCTCGCGGGTCAACTCCCCACCTGTGCCCCACCTTTGCGCTAGTGCGGAGGACTCCGACCACATCGCAACACCGACGTCAGCCTGGACAAAAAGACATAGAATGGTCCATCATCGAAACGATATTGTCATTTGAGAATTTTTGAAATTACTAGTTACGTACCGCGATGTGAGCGTCGCGTGCGAAGTGCGCAGGGTACGCGTCTGTCGGTGCGGCGACGTGTGGGGCAGGTGGGTCAACGACATGTACCAGCCTGGTACGAGTCCGCCCCTGGTACCAGATGAGGTACTCCGCGTAGTCGGCTATGTCGTATGGCAGAAAGCCTGGTCACGCCAGCACAGTGCAGACAGCCCGTCAGGAGCACGGGCCTGCACTGCCTCCGCTGCGAAAGGCTCCCAGCGCACATCGGAGTCTGCGAGGCGGTCCAACTGCTCCACGAAGGGGTGGTACGCCCGTGTGACCAGCACGTGCGCGAACTGTACCTGCAAGAAAGGAAAATTGTTTAATACGACGATCGTTAATAAGTTGACTACGATAAAATAAAACTCACTCGTCGACGACACCAAATAGAACCCATCGTCGGCCGGTCGATGTCTCCCCCCGGGTACATCTCGGCCCCGTAGGGACCCATGTCGTCTAGTACAGGTCGTCCGAGACTGAAGCGCTCGAACGACCACAACTGCAGCAGCAGGGGACATCCCGTGAGGATCGAGTTCGCCTTAATCCTCGTGCACGCATCACACAGGCCGCGGTACGTCGCGGCAAGTGCGGCCGATCCCCAGCTGATCTGGACGGCCTCGCCGTCCGCAATCGCCATCGCATAAGCGATAAGGCGCGCGTCAACGGTGTTGCCGTGGCTGGTCGTGAAGAGCACCCAACCAAATAGCCACAGCACGTAAGCCTCCAGGTGGCGCGCGACCTGGTAATCGTCAGCATCTGCAACCATGCGCTCAACCTGAATGCGAACAAGTTCTTATTAGTATGTAATTGCACAAATAAGAGTTTCGAAGACGCGATCGACTTGAAACACCACGTACCCGGTACTGTGCCAGCCACCTCAGCGTCGGTCCATGCTTCTGCCTCTCATCGAAGATGTGGTGGTGATCGGCCGGTGGAAGGACCCCCTGGAATCTGCCGAGCAGGTCATCGCGCCACTCGGCGGGAGCCTCCGGTAGGAAGGCAGCGTCTCCCGCGACCGGAAGGCCAAGGAGTAGGGACACGTCCTGCAGGGTCGGCGCCATCTCCCCGACTGGTAGATGGAAAGTGTGCGTCTCGGGCCGCCAACGGTCCACCAAAGCCGTCAGCAGGGAACGGTCGAACGGGAAGCGTCGTGATCGCTCCACGCTCGCCTCGTCCCCCTCCCCGGCCAAGGCACCTCCGTCCTCATCCGTGGCCTGCACCATCCGGGCAAGAGGGAGAAGTCCGGCATCCCGCAGCCTGCAAATAAAGTGAAGGTCAGCATTAAATGTTTTTATGGTAATACTAAAACGTTGGCATAGTGCAAACCTGACAGTCCAACGGGGGTCGAGTCCCCAGGCCACACGAGGTGTGCGTGTCCGGACCACTCCCAGCTCAGTCGACTCGTCCGTGCTCCCCGGTGGCGGCGCACGACCGGAAGCGCGGTGCACGCGGTCCAAGTGCTCGTCCAACAGCGGGTACCGCCAGTCACCCGCCATAACTGCAAAAATTATCTAAATGTAAATTTGTAAACTAAATTTTCTAAATACCTAAACTAAATATCTAAGCTAATTTTCTAAACTAAATTTTCTAAACTAAATAATCTCAACTAAATATCTAAACTAAATTTGTAAACTAAATATCTACACTACATTTTCTAAACTAAATTTATCTAAACAAATTTTCTAAAGTAAATTTTCCACAATAATGCATTACAAATATTATACAAAAAACTATATTTTCTACATTTAAATTTGTACATCTAAATTTGTAAACTGCATCTACATTTCTAAATTTAATGTTCTAAACTAGATTTTCTAAACTAAATATCTAAGCTAATTTTCTAAACTAAATTTTCTAAACTAAATATCTCAACTAAATATCTAAACTAAATTTGTAAACTAAATATCTACACTAGATTTTGTAAACTAAATTTATCTAAACAAATTTTTTAAAATAAATTTTCTAAAATTAGGAAAATACCTGCAAATCCCGCGGCTTCTCCTCCTCTCTCTCTCTCCTTCTCTTCTTCCCCTCTCCTCCTCCTCTTCCTTCCTCTCTTCTGCTTCTGTCTTCCTCGCGCGGCGGAGAGTGAATGGCGAGCAGGCGTCGGGAAGAAAAGGGGCTTGGCCGTCGGGCTGTATTCACATGCAGTCGCCCCCCCCCCCCCCCCCCCCCCGCCCCCGCGTTGGGCGACTCTTCTTTATGTCGCCGAACGGGGGGGCGATTCAATTGAATCTCTTAATGGGGAGGCGATTACATTTAATCGCCCAACGGTTACCAGATTCTTTATAAGTCGCTTGTTGGTGGGGCGACAAGCGTAAATCGCCCAATGGTTTGGCGACTCGAGCCTATTTGTGTAAAAAATTTTGTCGCGGGTATATTTCTGTATTTTCGAATAAAAAATGGGTTATCTGTACAAAAAATTCTTGGCCACCGTGGACGCCCGCCGTGCAACCACTGGAGCTCTGGGACCAACAGCGGTGGGTGGCGTCGACCTTTCCGGGCCGCCTGGCTGACACCTACGATCCGATGGGCCTCCTTGCTGGTCTGATGGGCCTCCTCGCAGGAGGTTGAAATGGGTCGGGGCTAGCAACATCTCCAGAGCTGTTTTTTATAAGAGAACGGACCAGTTCTTTTCTGCACATGATTTATAGTTTTTTCTAAATAAACAAACAAACTTGCTTCTTCGCTGTATTTTTAAAATAATTTATAGAGACAACCTTTGCAAAACAGTTTATCGTTATTTGATTCGTTTGTACAAACGCTTGCATTATGGACAAAAATCATCAGCCGCAGTCAAAAAAACCCACTCAACATCCCCTAAGTTCAAGCTAAAGAATCTATAAAAATGACGTGACATACGGATGATCTTGACAACTCAATTAAACACGGTTCTTGGCGCTTTTAACTTTCTGCTTATTCAAAAACAAAATGGGTAGGACGATTTTTTAAACGAATTACTTAAATAATTTCTCAAATTTAAAACCATATATATTATTTACGTCGATATTTCTATAATCTATTACCATCTTAAAAAAACTAAACTGGCGAAGTGTCAATGGGCTGATATAGGGAAGTTGTCTGTGCGTTATTGTACGACCACTCAAAATTGCGTATCACGAGATGCATGCAATGTGCTGTCCCGGGAGTCGACGGCCCCGATAATCCACATCTGCCGGTGCCGACGAGCGAACAGTGCCGGTCCACTAGAACACGGAAAGAGCAACTGACATGACACGCGCGACAAGATGGGACGGAATCACTGGAACTTCGACAGGACTCGAGCGGTGGATGGAACAGCGGAGCAGGTGAAAAGAAGGCGTCGGTGGAGGGACCGCACGGCCCACTGGTCGGCGCGGCGCGGCGCCGGACGGGCGGAGCATGTACGCCGCAGAAGATCAGAGGGGCACCGCGGACGCAGGACACGGCCACGCCACGCCACGCGGCGGGGACCTTTCGTAGCTCCTTGGGGCCCCACCACATGGAAACGAACGGACGGGCCATGTGGGCGAGCGGTGGGGCCCATCGTACCCTGCAATCAAACAGGCATAACTACCATCTTAACTTCCCATCCACGCAACGTAGCGAAATCTCTCCTATCCGGGAGCTCTATCTCCCCCTCTACGGGTAAAGGCCTCACTGAAAAAAAACGTTAGTTTATAATTTATTATGATTTTCGGCTATTTATGCTCTCCTTATTTTTGATTTGAGCTTCAGACTTATTTTTTACTATTCCTAAATTTTGTCCTTTTTTTGACTTTTTAGCTTTTTTGAGCTTTTTTACAGGTTCTTTTTTTCGTATTCGTTTGCGTTATGCGTGATGGGCTAGCTTATTTTTTATTTTTAAATTTTTTAAATTTAGTTACGCCAAATAAGCTACCATCAGTTACAGTGTAATTTTAATCAGCTAATGTGCAATTTCAGCTATAAGACAGCTTATTTTAGCCTAATCGAGCGGCACCTTAAACCAGAAGTTATTTAAAATTCATTAGCTTCTAATTTTAATTTTTGTCTTTTTTTCTCTCATTTTTTTTGTATTGTTCGTGATGATATAATAGTTTTTTCACTTTTTTAAAAAGTCTAACAGACATTACAATACAATTTCAATCAGAAACTTAACCCATAAACTAGTTACAGCGGACATAACTACCATCTTAACTTCCTATCCACGCAACCAGTGGCGGACCCAGGATTTGAATCCAGGGTATGCCTAACTAAAAAATTATTATCCAATGTGGTATAATCTAATACAAAAATTCGGTAAACGGTTCGGTAAAAAACATAATATAACTAAAAGATCTCATAATACCTTAATTCAGCCAGTGTGATGTGCTTCCGTTCTTCTTCATGCCTCTCAATTCAGCCAGTCTGCCAACACATACACAAAACAAGCAAAAAAAAAGGCACATCAGGCATTCAGTGTACTGATTGGTACCTGGAAAGCAAAATAAGATTTGACCATCATGTGAAGCATTGGCTTTCCTCACGCGCCGCCTCTCCCTCGCGCCCGCGCCTCGGCCCCGATGCTCGGCACCTTTCCTTAGTGCCGCTCCCCCCTCGCACCGGCTCCCCGCCGACTCCTCCGGCCAGCCGTTCCCGCCGGGGTGACTGGCGCCGCTTGGGGATCTCCGGCCAGATCTGACCCACTCAGATGCTCCTCCTTTTTTCCCCTTCTTTTACTTCCGGTGATATGCTTATGGTTGCTAGCCTATGTGGATGGATTGAGTAATGGCATTATATGGATGTTGGGATTTTGGGGTTTACCTGTACTGGTGCTTGTGAGGGATGCTAGGGTTTGGGGTTGGGGTGATGGCCGGTTGGCTGTGGTTGATGCTTGCTGCTGGCTTGCGGTGATGGATGATGGTTGCTGGCTTGCGGTACTCCCGTGGCCGTCAGGTCCCCATCTTCCTTCAGCTTGTCGCTTCTTCACTCCCTGGACCTTCGGCTCCACTCGGCGACGATCGCCTCTGCGGTCTGGGGATTGCTGGTGGTGGGGAAGTCTACCTTACCTTTCCTTTGTCCCTCTGTGCTCTATTCTCTCGGTTTGACCACTGGTATGCGATGTGGGATATTTGTTGGATGGCTTGCCTGTGAGGCTTGTTGGCTGTGGATGCCCTCTGGGCGTGGCTGCTTTGGCCCGGTGCTATCTGGTTACTGTGATGGATATTTGCATGGTGAGGGCTTTGACAGGTGGTTTCTCTGTTGGGGTGGGCTGGAATAATTTGTGATAGCCTGGTCTTTGCCTTGTTTGGATTCCTATGTTCAGAACAGGTTTGTATATATATCTAACACCGTGTGATGAGCCTATGGTTGTGAGAGGTGCCGACTGGCCCCCGGACGGTCAGGTATCTCCGTGAACGGATTACCCCGCCCGAAGTTAATCCTTAGGGCTCTGACGGCAACACTTACTTTATATTGCCTTATTTTCACTTACTCTTTTGTTCGGTCTTATAATCTGGTTATTAGTTCATAAATAAAATATTGTTGTATCAGTAGTTGATAGCAATTGAATCCTTGTAAGAAATGTTCATGGATGTACTTTTGAACTTTCTTGTAATATAAACATGTTCCCCTATTGTAACCATTATGTTTTAGTTTGAAATGCAATCCGAATGTATGCAATGCAATGCGGTGTGATTGTAATAAAGTTCTATTTACCTTTGTTCCACTACAATTGTAATTAGCTGAGGAATTGAGCAAATAAAATAATTAATACTAAATTTTTAATTTAGTTCCAATAATCCCAATTATTAACGCTAATGACAACGCGAAAATTAATTAATAACCACGGGGTGTTACACAAGTCCTCTCTGTGCTTCCACAAAAATCAGATTGCATGACCACCAACGGAGACCCCATCTCTGTGTTGAACTCGTCAATAGGAGAAGACTCTTCCACAGTCTTTACGCTTTCCGGAGAGCCTTGAACAACTCTTGGATACCAGTATTCATCGTTATCTATATGACCATCACAAGACTGATTAACACAACACACCAAATATCCATTAGCAACAGAAGACTTATCCACATCTGAACCAGTTATATCATCTGATGGTTTCTGATGGCTGCTCACTTCATCAATGAAATCCAATGAAGAAACAATGTTAGTTTTCTTGTTTTGAAGTACAATGTTGTCCAAAGAGTATGCTTCGACACTGTGAGTTAGTTCACAGGAATGATCAGAAACATCATCTAATTCAGTTGGTTGGGTGATGAATCCAGGCTGTTGTCCACATCCATCATCCTCTATCGGCACTTGAAGCAGCTCAACAGATGAATGCTCAAAGGAGTTCTTTCCAGGTACCAATCCATCTAGCAATCGCCAATTTCAAACATTTGTCTCTACTCAAAGTCTCAAACTCAGTAAACACATCGCACCATCAGTGAATCAGCCAATCAGGGTCCAGGGACAGCCGGCCAAATTGCGGAGGGAGCCTGGCGGAGGCGGCAGATGCGCAGTGGTGGTTGGCGGACGGCGCCGTCAGCGGCCGGCCAGGTCGCGGTCGCCGACGCCCGCTTGCTCTGCAGTCTGCTCCTCGGCTCTTCCTGCGGTCGCGGCCTGGTGGCCAGCCCAGCGCCGGTGCCGCGCCGCCCTCGCGCCCTGGCGGCCTGGGCGCCTGGCGGAGGCGGAGGGACCAAGGGAGCCTGGCGGAGGCGGATGGCCGCGGAGGCGGAGGGACCGAGGGAGCCTGGCGGAGGCAGAGGGAGCCTGGCGGAGGCAGAGGCGGAGGGACCGAGAGAGCCTGGCGGAGGCGGAGGCACCGAGGCGGAGGCGGAGGCGCCGAGACGGAGGCCGAGGCGGAGGCCGAGGTGGAGGGAGCCTGGCGGAGTGGCGGAGGCGGAGGCGGACTGGCGGAGAGAGCCTGGCGGAGTGGAGGCGGATCCGCGGATGGGCGCTGGCGGTCGGCGGAGACGTGGGTTAGGGCACGGGATTTTTTTGTGCCAAATTTTGCACTGTTTCAGGATAGTCCTGGACCTATATAGATTACCTACTGGGCCCGCCCCTGCACGCAACGTAGCGAAATCTCTCCTATCAGGGAGATCTATCTCCCCCTCTCGGGTAAGACGGCGAAAGCAAGGTATACTAGTTAACTAACATCCTGTCTAAATAACAATGGATTACGAGCGAGCATGGTTGGGATCGGCCGGTCGATGGGGACGTACGTCGAGCATGCAATGGATCTTATCTGCTGCAGCGAAGTTATCGCTACGCAAGGCGCGTGTGAGGCGTTTGATATAATAAAGAAACTCGGTGTTCTGATTTCGATCCGCCATGGCATCGTCGAAAATAAAGAAATTAAAACAATGTCGTTTACTCGCGTACCGGCCTACAGTACAAAGTGGGTTCTCGCGCGTTCCATGGCGCCGCCAGCGTGCATGCCAAGCACTACTTATTTAGATCATTGTGAAGTGCCGTGTTTTTTAATTTTTAGTCATGAATTTTAGTTGATTGTAAGAGATACTAAAGAAGTAAGAGTTACTTATATTGAAAAGTCACTCTATTTAAAACATTTGTAATAATAATTTCTATAAACAATTTATAAAAAAACACCTTAAAAAACCGCTCCGTTTATATTTCTGAAAATCAAAATTCATAAGCAAACAGCACCTTGGAGCGGGGCGCGCAACCAAGAATAGCACGTCCGATTGATCCGTCGCCACGAGCATGCGCTGCGAGGTCGATCCACCGGTGTACTGCCCGTGTCCCTGTGCTTTCCTCGTCTCCCATGTGCCTCCACATGCGTTGCGCGGCAATGAATACCCTCCCCGGTACACATATTTGGATGGATTCCAGTGTAGGGTGTGCTGGCAATTTTTGCAACACGTACGTACGTACATGGGTATGATGCTGTGATGCACGTAACGTACCTCTGCTGCACTACGAGCTAGCTAGTAATGGCACTTCGTAGTAACAGGCCGGCTCCACGACGCCTTTATAATTAAAGAAAGAAAAGGGGGTGAAAGCAACGTCTAGAAATGATACAGGCAGGTTGTTTTTTATTTAAAGTTGGCTTATATTTATAATGTATATAATAACTAGTTTTAAATAATGCGTTTTTCAATATGGAATTAATAATAAATTATAGTAAAAGACGTACTGGGTTCAGCTGTACCGGTCAAAATCATATACGACTATTTCACTCTACGTACTGTCTTCCGTGAATAACCAGAATTTAAATATTTAAACCATAAACTATAAACCATCAATTAAAAAAAACCGTTAGCATCGGCACTTACTGATTAGACAAAGGCATCCCACATTCCCATGCTTCCCTGAGAGGCAAGGAAACCAACAAACTTTCATGCATGCATTTTGATGGAATGTATTATGTGGAGGAGATCATTGGTGGAGATCGATCACATGGGATGGGAGGGACCAGTTGCAGCTGTTCTTTCTTTACTCCGTGAATAACGTTACTAGAAGACTCGAGAGTCAGACGAACTAAACAAATGCGAGTTGGCATTGTCAAACCGGCAGAAGGAGTAGGTACTAACGTGGATCAGCCGTAGGTCTAAGCCTAGCCCAATGGAGAGTAGCCAATCCATTGCTGAATTTTTGCGGTTAGTGTCGTCATTGGTCAGTGACGGAGCTAGAATTTAGTTACATGTCAGATTTAGTGATAAAATGATCTAGACAATCTGGGTTAGACCATAAAAATATTAACCAGACTAGGCTAAATTTACCCGAGCTGTACACTAGATATTTTTTTTCACATCCTGATCTGAAGCCTACCTTATTCGAGGTGTGGCTCCGCCCCTGCTTGTGATGTCTGTAGTCTTTGGGAGAGCAGATAGACGTCAATCAGACATTCATACTGCCATAAGAAAAAACTTCTTTTTCATTCTCGAATTAATGGTAAGCTGTGCCAACCAAAATTGCCTGAATAGAAATCAACTCATGAGATTCAGTGTAAAGAGAAAATATTTATATCTTTCATAAGATGATAATACATCGGTTTTCAACACGTGAAAATAAGGAGGTTTTAACATTTTTTTGTGGTTTCGGACTGTACATTTAGTACAACGAAAATATGTATTTTGGCAACTGAGGATGCAGATATTTTGTCCCAACAATATGCTGAGGATTTTGATATTAGCAAATGATGCATTTTTTAAAACAAAACTGATGCATTGTTAGAACATGATTTTTGTGTAAAATGAAAGTTAATTCACACCTAAAAATGGAATGAAGTGCACATACTTGTTCCTAAAAATTGTGTACACAGGGTCAAAACAGTTCTGCCCAAATGAGCGGCACACTGATTCGGCACGACCTATTTAGCCCATGTCAGACCCGGATTTTTTCAATCCGAATCTTACTGTGTTTCACTGCACTAATCTCTGGATCAGTAGTTAGTGCACACAGTTACATTGCTGAATCATTTCATACATCGCATAATCAACCATTATATTACATAAACTGAAATACACCACGTCGGGTGATAGTTTACAAAAGGGGCCGACTAGGCCAAATGTCATCATGACAAATACGCACAGCGGAAATACAGCAAAAGCAAACCCAAATCCACAGGCAAGCGACTGGAAGGTACTGTGTGCATTATATGTCACCAGCTAACTAGTAACATACGTGCACACAACGCCATATGTCTACTTGTCCATGACTAAACAACGAAGCCTACGCCTTAGTTTTCTTCGTCATTCTTCTCCTCCGTAGCGGGAGTTTCCTCGTAGGCATAGTGGTCTTGCGCTCCTGTTTCTGGATTTTTGCCGCAAAGCGAGCGTGAGCACTCCGACCCCGTGCTCAGCGAATCAACACACAGAATGCAATATGTAACATGTATGGCTAATCAAAGGATGGCTTAGGTTTATTTTGTTTTGCAAAGAGTGGTTTTGAATACAATTATATAAAAATTCCTAAGACCTAGCATTTGAACAAAAGCATAATGTTCAAGGAATATTAATATGAATTTCCATACATATGGCATCACACCATATGCCTAATATCACCATAATTTCTCCATACATACGGCATCACACCGTATGACATTTTTCAGCGTTATAGCCGCTTAACTTACCACTGGGACGACACCCAGGACAACTCAAATCAGGGCTTTCCTCTGCCCTTCCACTTTTCCATTCCCATTTTTCAATATTTTTGTAAACAGAACTATATCTAGTTAAGTTCTCATGTCTGCCCTTGACCGTGGGCACGGCTATTCGAATAGTTTTGTCTCTGCAGAGTTTTGCACACTTTACCTACAAGAGATAAATCCACCCGTTGCCCCACATGATTCCTTAGCCATGCGGTTGAGTAGACTATCACAGAATTGTTACAATGTATAGTCCTACTGTGGTTACGCCCGCTAAGGTCTATCTTCCGTAGGATACGACCATCCCTCGGGAAGGGTCCCTCGTGAGCCATCACGGGCAAAGGCGGGGATGCGACCATCCATCTCTTTGCTCGTGTTCATACCTTCACGTAACCACCTTAGAGCCACACAAATTAGTAAACTCTGCCTACACTTTGCCAGCTTGCGGTTGTGCTTGTCATACACGGGGTGACATGACAAGATTCAGTCCTTAGGGTTATCTGGGTGGTCTACCACTAACCCACTGTTGATCCATCACTAACTCAAAATTTTGTGCTTCCACTGCACCACACATACACATACTCATACACACCCTCGAACCAATCCGCCCAAACATTACAGCAAGTGGGAAATTTTGGGGCATAAAATAATCATACCAACATATACCAATCATTTCCACCATGACTGCTCAAACCAGTTTCTCATGAATAAAAGTGATGCTTGGGACAATTTCTTGCCCCGAGTTCCTAATCAATGCTAAGCATGGCATACGGTTACGGACTTATTTTCGAAATGTTACTATTATATTTTTGCTAGGGCGACAAGGTTCACACGTTCAAATACTCAAAGGAGGGGGTAATATTATTCAAGGTAAACAATGGCATATAACTAGAATATCAAATTTAGCATGCATTTGCATAAAAATAACAGCAATGCAATTTGTTAATTTGAAACAAAGTAATTTGCAGAAATGTAGGTTCAACATGATCAAAGTATTGACTCGCCTTGGTCACAATGGTCGGGTGCTGGATTATCCGGATCTCCTAATGCTGCTGCCTCGAATTCTTCCTCCTGAGCTTCGTAAGCTATTGTAATCGGGCGCGAAAATTTGGATAAAAAGAAAACATCCAATCAACAAAATATCACCATAAATTCAAATGAACTCTAAAAATTATGATTTCAGTTCCATTGGATAGATCTTGAATTTAGATGAATTTAGAAATTTGTCTCACTTAATTTGGAGTTAAAATGCATAAGTTATATTCATTTAAAGTTCTCAGGTTGAATTAATTCCATAAAATGTAAAATATCTGACAGTGGGACCCACATGTCATCTTTTTAATTTTTATCCTTTTCTTTTATCATTTTTCTCCTGTCTTTATGACCAATGGGGCCCATATGCCAGCGTGTCCGGTCACTGACATGTGGGACCCCCTTGTCAGTGGTCATGGCAGTGCTGAGTCACTGGCAGGTGGGACCCAGCTGTCAGAGATGCATTTTAAAAGAAATGCTCGACCGCAGGCGCGGAGCCGGGGGCTCGAACGCGCGCCGCGGGGGCGAGGGGGAAAAGGAGTTAGCGCTGGAAGCCACTCGGCCGAGCCGAGCGATGCTTACCCTATAGGGGTAAGTAATCCCCTTGAAGTAGCTCCGGGAGGGGCTGGGCAGAAGAAGAAGAAGACGGCGGTGCCGGCGGCGAGTGGTGGCCGGAGAGGCTCGGGACGTTCGTGATATACAACCTCCCGGTTGCAGTGATGCTTCTGGTGAAGTCGGCGAGGGTGAGGAGGCACGGTGGCGGGCCGGCGGCGGGCGGCAGCGGAGGTTCGGGAGGGCTGTCGTCGCCGGCGAAGCTCAGGCGACGGGAGACCCAGTGGAGGAGGGGGTTAGCTTCGCCTGGCTCTGGAGATGGTTCATGAGCAAGGGATTGAGCTCTGGTGGCTCGGTGTGGTGGGTGGGCGTTCGCCGGAGTTCGGGAAGACGAGGGGAGCCGACGGCGATTGAAGGTTCTCGGTTCGATTGCTTACTGGGGCGGGTGGAGGAAAGTAGTGCGGCGCGTTTGGGGCTCCCAGGCGCGGCTTTTATAGCCGGAAGAGGCGCGCACGGCGAGCTCGACACATGGCTCCGCCCTGCTCACGCCGGCGGGGGGGATGAATCAAATCCCGCCGGGATTTTGTAGGAGAGAGGTGGCGGGAGAGGTGCTTCCCCCTCCTGTAGCCGTACTTTTTAAATCTGCCCGCGAGGTGAGAGAGGGAGCGGGGATTTGCTGCGCAGAGGGAGTGAGCGCGAGAGAGAGGCTGCGTGCGCGGCCGCGTGGAGAAGAAGAGGGAGGAGGAAGAAAGAGAGCGGGCGGGCCCGCGGCGCAGAGAGAGGGCGCGGGTGGAGGCGGGCCACCAGCCAGCGGGGAAGGCTTCTGGCGCGTGGGGACCGCGAAGCAGCGAGACGCGGGGCGCGGGGAGCGGGTCCACTGGCAGACGCGGCCGGGGCAACGCGAGCGACCGCGCAGCCACGCGGCAGCGGGAGGAGGGACGCGGTCGGGGGCGCGGTCCCGCGTGGCAGAGGCAGGGCGCGGGCACTGGCGCGCTGGGCCGCGAGGCGCTGGCCCGTGCGGGCGCGCTGGCTGCGCGTGCAGAGAGAGGGGCTGGGCCGGGGTGATGGCCGGCCCGGTTTTCCTTTTAAATTTCATTTTCTTTTCATTTTTCTTTTGTATTTTCCTATTGGGTATTTGTGTATGTGCATATATGTTAATTTCCTATGATTTGCTTGCCAAAATTTCTAGGAATAATATTTCATGCTTAATTACATTTCTCCTTTGTTATTTTATGGATCATCTTTTCAGATTCTATATTTGATGCTCACGTTGTAGCATTTTATGTGTGGATTTCTTTCCTCTTTTTACTTTTAAAATTCCTTTATATTTACGAAAAGCCAATAAACTCCAAAGTCAAATGTAAAGTAAATAAAATAATCCAAAAGTCTAGCAAATTGCTGTTTATATTTTTCAGGATGTTACAGCCCATCAGCTTGAACGGGCCGTGGCAACCTATGGGCAGAGTTGGCAGATGGCGGCCCAAAGGGGTTCATGCCGGGCTAGGCCAACACGTGCTAGTTTAGCCCAACACTCCAGCAAGCCTAGCTACCCCATTCGGCCCGGTTTGGTCCGAAAAATTTGAACAAAACTAATAGTTCAAAAATGTGTAGAATTTGAAAAGGGCACAATGAATTATTGTAGAAAAGGTTACAATAAATTGTAGAAATGTAATAATGAGCTTTATGGATGTTAAAATGGTTGTCTCGTTGTAAACTTTACTAAGTAAAAAAAATTCAACTTGAGAAATTCTTGGCAAAGAAATAAGACTACAGCCTGTAGTTCAATACTATAGGTAAAAAATCATAAAAAAGTACAATGTACACATGAATGCTCTAAGAATCGTTGGTATCGTCGGTGTCTTGACTAGCTTCGCCACCATGTAGATAGGGATTGTTGAACACGTGTTCCAACTTCGTGTCCACCACACAGTGTTGAGTTCGCGCATCGGCTCGTTAGTAGTCTTTCACTGTGAGAAGTACTTCCACCATCGCACTCCTGAGTCTTATTCTTCTCTCCTCCAATATTCTTCCAAAAAAACTGAAAGTAGATTCGGAAGAAATCATTGAACACATCTCATAGTAACCTGTATAGCACCAGATATATTAGCTTGTGCTCGCACCACTAGTCCAAAATATTGAAGTTCTCTATATGGTGAGGCACAAGATTGCTGTCTAGAAAGACTGGTAGTTCCCCGCATGCCCTGATATGGATTGTTGCAGCACTTGACAACGTAGAGCTTGATCTTTTGGTGGATCTTGGTGCACCAAAGATTTTGCCCCACATATTTATCTTCTTACTTGTGGTGAGTACTGGTGGAGGTCATTGCAAGTGAATTCTCTGAAACTTATGTTTATACTTTTGGTAAACTTCAGACAATTGTAAATGAACAACTATAAAATAGTTAGAATAATCTATCCCTATAACCTCATCTATAATTGAAAGAACATTATTGAATCCTACAATTTTAGCTCTTGGATTTAGAATAAATGCAAATGCGTATAAGTACGGAATCTCATTGTAATATTTTAAATAGTTAGTTTTCATAGCGCACACAGCCTCTCATAACAATGGGTCATTTCATTAGCTTTCAAGTGATCAGTAACCGCAAGAATATAATGCACAATTACAGGATATATTGGATAGTACACTCTGGATAAAGTAACAGTGGATTTGTAAAAGAGTTCCAGAAATACTAGTAACTTATCAACAACATATCAGTATTGTTCAGTCAATAGTGTGTTGCTGATATGGCAATGATAGCATGTGTGGATAAAAACAGAAAATATAGACTTATAGGGTAAATGATTTTATAGCATGAGATATGTTGATTCCACCTTACCGGTATGTCCACAAAGAGCTTTTGTGGAGTAAACTCATCGCAATGCAGTAGGTCTTATATGCTGCAATTTGTTGGTTAAAATTATTTATAAAAGAAATTGCATCGTCAAAAGCTTGAAGATATGGATTTAACCTCTTTAAACCACATTTAACTATAAGATTAATAATATATTAGGTGCATCACTGATGTAGCAAGAAGGATTCAACGTATATACTAAATAAGTGAGTGAGAATATCCATTGCCCTAAAATTTGCTGTAGCATTGTACATGGTAATTGCAAAAATTTTATTTGTAGGACTAGAGTATTTTACAACTTTGATAATACATTTTATTATATTCTCACCCATATGTGCTACATCAATTAGTTTGAAGCATATGATTCTCTTTTTCAATACATAGTCATCATTTATATAATGAGCGACTATATTAAGATAATCCTCTCTAAACCGATCACTCCATATGTCTGAGGTCAAAGCCACCAAAAATATATAGGTTCCAAAGAGTTTTTAAATTTTCTTACAACCATTATTGTAGTATTTAAATAAATCTTTAGTTGTTGTTTATCTAGAAACATGATTAAATGTAGGATTATGAGCAGTTTTAATGTACTTTTCAAACGCATCTTATGCACTAAAGTTTAAAAGAAGATTTTGTGAGGCAATTAAATGGGCTAAACATTCCTAAGCTACATCAGAATTACAATCCCAGTTACGTACCATATCGTCAAGGTTGTACTACAACTGTGTTTACCTAATGATTATGCATTGCTTTTCTTTACATCTTTGGGCATGTTTGTACAAGTGCCCGGTTCTACCTGAAGACTTTTCAGATAATTTATGATAACATATTTTGCAAACAGAAACTCTTACCTTATCTCTGGACGCGTCTCGCTTCATTATCTTGTCGAAATCTGCCCACACGTCTAACATGTTGGGTTTGCACCTCTTTGCTTCGGTGCTTGCTGATGCAAAAGTACTGGTAGAGTCTAACGATGGTATAGCCAGAGTCTACTCTGCCATTTGAGCTAGAGGCAGAGACGTTTCATTCTCGAAAGATGAAAGTTCTGCCGAATTAATCCCATATTCACTCACAAGAAAATTGTCAAAATGTTCAATAGAGAAATGTGAAAAACAGCAAAATGCAAATAGAAAATTACACTATTATCTATTTTATATCACAATAAAGAAAAATAAGAACAATATAAGCACATAAAAATTAGTATTGTTACCTCTTTTCTTGACTGTAGGCCTGATTTCGAATTTTTGGCAAAATAATTTCGGATTTTGGCAAATTATCACAAGTGTATCAAAATTTTCACAGGAGAATCGGAGAAGAGATTGCTGGTGAGGGTGTGGTTGAATGAGGGATATGTTGTCTACTTATAGAAAAATTTGAGATTTTTTGAATTTTTTTATACTTTTAAACTCATAAGCGGCCACAAAATTGCTATAAATTTCAAAAACAATTCAATCATTACTTGTGCTAAACGGACCAACCGTGCCAAGCCCAGGCTAAACATGCATAACGGTCACTTTTTCATGCCAAACAGGCCGTACCTACCAGGCTACATGTGTCTACGGGCTAAACGTGCCGAATAGGCTGTACCATGTCGTGCCGTCAAGCTATGCCAAGTTGGCGGTCCAAGCATGACCCGCCCTATCATGCCATGTCGTGCGTGGCCGTGCCTATAGTAATAGACTTGATCATTTGGGCTTTTTTGGCTTATGGCTGAAAAGCAGTGTAGCTAGCTGAAAAAACATCGTAGCTGACAGAGGCTTATTTAGCATAATTAAATTTAAAAAATTTAAAAATATAAAAAAAATATGTTAGCCCATTACGTATAATACAACACAAACACAGGAAAAAAAGAACCGGCAAAAAAGTTCAACAAAAAGACAAAAGTTCAGAAAATGACGAAATTTATGAATAGTGAAAAATAAGTCGGAAACTAAAAGCTGAAGCCAAAACGATCACAGCCACCGACTCGATAAATATGATCCATTTGAACACCACTAGGTTAAAACTGCTAGACATCATAGATGCTCGTCTAGAAAGCAATCAAAACAAAGAGAAACGCATCAAGCTACCAAATGAGCAGAAACAGTAGATCATGGACCAATCTATGCACGAGAAGGACCGAAGATCATGTATCACATTGAACTAAAACTACAGTATACAAATCGCAAAACCCTCCATTTAGTGGCTGATGAGGCTCGAGATAGATTCGGTAAACCCTACCGATGCAACCGTACCGACATGTTCTTCCTTCCCATGTGAGGTGTCCTCAAATTAATTGCCTGCTATGCGCCGCACGCCGGCACCGACGAAGTTAATGTTCCCCTCTCCTTCTCCACCCGCTAAACTAATCCTAACCACCAGGTGCAGCTATGTGCACCAAGGGAATAACACCAATGACCCACAGATAGGTGAGCACGTTAAAACAGTTCCATGTTGATTATAAAAGTACAATATACCTAATTTAAAAATAGAAGAGTTCATTATCCCACGAACTAATTTTTAAAGATAAGAATGTCTTTATAAGCTAACAATTGATATTAAAGCTCGATTCTAATATTTCTAACCCAATGGTCACTAATGTATGAACGTCCGATAGATCGTGACTCTAAGAAACCATTAGTGTACGGTAAAAAGGCAGTGAATGGGTGAGGCACGACAAAGTGTAAATAATGATATTGTTAAAATAGCCTCACATTGTTTATAGAAGAGTAAATGATCTAACTTAAAAATAAGGAGTTTCCACCTCACACACTTTACATTTGGGATGAGATCATGAGAAGTAGGGTGGGCATTCGGTTTATGTGGTTCAGTTTTATTCGATTAAAAAAATATTTTGGTTTTTGAAAGTTGACAAGCGAATTAACTAAACTGAAATAAAAAACCAAATCTAATTAACTGAATTATTTTGGTTCGGTTAATTTGATTTTCGGTTAACCAAAATATGCACACTGCTTTAATGTATAATAACATTCTTTAGTCTAGTGTTATCATACTGGATTTATTTTCGAGCAAATGATATATCTAGAAACTATTAATATTCTTCCTTTTGAGATGTTGGAAAATACATACAAAATTAAATGAGAATAGCCTTTAGTTATTACAAATTCATATAAGGGAAAATAATATTTTGGTGTTCCGGTTAATTCGGTTTTTATGAATTAAAAACCGCACCGAAAACTGAAAACGGAATATCATGAAAATATAAACCGCATCAAATACCATACATCACATAAATCATAATTTTTGATTTTTTTTCGATTCGGTTCTATATTTCGGTATAAAAAATACCCACCCTAACAAGAAGGAATGGAGCTTCCCTATCCCCCTCTCCCTATTCTCCTCCCTATTCCCTCAATCTAAACCACTCAAATCTCATCTAATGGCTAATTTTTTTATATTTTCACTATTTTCCCATCCATCATAAATAATAAAAAATACAGAAAAAATATATTTTTTATTATAATTTTTTTACAGAAATTATAATTTTGTTTTTTCTGTAAAAAAATTATAATAAAAAATAAATTTTATTTTTTCTGTATTTTTTTTATTTATGATGGATGGGCAAATGGTGAAAAAAACTAGCTATTGGATAAAATGTGAATGGTTTAGATTGAGCGAATAGGGAGGGGAATAGAGAGAGGGATAGGGAAGCCCCATTCAACGAGAAGGCCTTACCCTCCAAAGCTAAACATACAGACCCGTAGAAATAACTGCTGCTCTTTGCATTGCCAATGGAGCCCTGCGAGTTGTGATCTATTTAATCCCCACTGAGCCTCTCCTCCTCGCATTCCTCCTCACCTCACTACCATTGCCATCCAAGAGAGGGGAGGGAGCTAGCACTGCACAGACAGCTAGAGAAGAAATGAGGCTTCTTGGAGCTCTTGCTCTGCTGGTGCTCCTGTGTGTTCATGGAAGCCAAGAAGCAGAGGCCGGGGCAGACGGGTTCGTGAGGGCGCAGGGCACTCACTTCGTGATCAACGGTAACCCGTACTACGCCAACGGGTTCAACGCCTACTGGCTCATGACCATGGCCACCGACCCTGCGCAGAGGGGCAAGGTCACCTCCGTGCTCAGCCAGGCCGCCGGCCATGGCCTCTCCATAGCCAGGACATGGGCCTTCAGCGACGGCGGCAGCAATGCGCTGCAGTACTCCCCCGGCAACTATAACGAGAACACCTTCAAGGTCCTTAACCAGTAACCACATTTGCTTCTCGTTTTTAACCACTTGTTTTCTTGGATCATTTGGTACTCAAATTACTATTATTATTATCAGTTTTGCTATTGCACAAGCGATTGAAATTTTTTTATGTTTCAGTCATCTGAAATTGCACTCTCAATGAACTAAAATTGTAATCCCCTAAAAAACAGCTGCAACTTTAGGTGATTCAGAGTGCAACTTCAGGTGACCTAAAATTACACTCTTAATCAACTAAAATTACAGCCCCCTCCAAAAAAAATATGTGCAACTTCAGGTGACTCAAAGTGCAACTTTAGGTGACTGAAAGATAAAAAAATTTCAGTCGGCTGTGCAATAGTCTATCCCTATTATTATTGGAGTTAACGTCTCTGTTTCTGGAGGCGTTTATTTGTGCTTTCTTTGTGAGTTTTTGCACTGTTTCTTGGTTCTTTGTGCAGGGTTTGGATTTTGTGCTGTCTGAGGCGAGGAAGTATGGGATCAAGGTGATACTGAGCCTTGTGAACAACTATGAGTCTTTTGGAGGGAGGAAGCAGTATGTGGACTGGGCAAGAGGGCAGGGCCAGGCCATTGGATCTGATGATGAGTTCTTCACCAACCCTGTTGTCAAGGGCTTCTACAAGAACCATGTCAAGGTAAAAACAGCAATAAATTCACAGCAATTCCCACCGTTTAATTAGATGAACTTTATTTCTAACACCGTGAACTTTATTTCATTCTTTGTTGAAAAGATGCTTCGTTTGTTTCCCTTTTGGTTGAAAAGATGCTTCCTTTGTTTCCGTTTTGGCAAGGGTTAGGACAGCTACATGATCTATTTATCCTGCTCTTTGGTTCTTGAAGTTCAACAAAATGCTTTGCTTCCTTTTAACAGAATGTTTGTGGTCTTATGATTATGTGGAAGAAATTAGAAGATTTGGCTCCATACACCGGCTTATCTGTACTCCTTGTTTATTTATTTTCATTGAAATCTTTGCCTTCATGGTGTATTTTAAAAGAAAAATAATAATCCAGGTTTGGCTTCACTGGGGTAAACATTTTACCTCATTGTTTTGATATCCGTAATTATTGTGGTAAATATTCATCCTTGAGGAGGAGCAGGGTGATATGTTCGAGGTACCATACCAATAGCGGATAGAATGGGTTACTGGCTCGTACAGTATCTTCCCTACAAGATAACGTTAGATAGATGCATTCTTATGCACACCCCAATGCGGCTACTGTGACCTATAGTGGTTTTTTTTTCCCTGAATACTGCCACTTTGGTCTGTTTCCTTGGCTTTTGCTTTTGGTTTGAATACTGCCACTTTGATCTGACTTTTGCTTTTGGTTTGTTTTAAGTTAAAAACAGTTTTTAAGACTAAAATTATATGAACCATATATATCAATATCTTTACCATTCTTTATCGTGTCAAAAAAACATAAATCGTGGCCCAAAAAACACCCCATTAAGCCAAAAGAACACCCGTTTGTCGGCGGAGAAGACTGAACACTGCACTGCATGTACTACACTGTAAAACTAGCTAGTAGGTAAATTCTTCAAGAACAGGTAGGAGCAAATGATTTTTTTTTAGAACGTTGCACGTACTAGTGATGTTTTTTTCATTGTTGGATGTCTCTGGATCTTGTTGATCTGCATCAGACCATTAGAGCAAGTACAATAGTATAGCCAACTAATGGCTATAATACTTGTCCATTTCATCTATAGCTTTCAAAAAAATAGTTCATACAATAAGGTAGCTATTACAATAACTATTTGGCCCCACGTGTAAGAGAGTGAAATGCATATTTTTACGTGCTGTAGCTAGCTGTAATTTAGTAGCCAGCTTCCTTCTCTCTCTTCCTTTCTCTCTCTGCCACGTAAGATTTGGTTGATATTATATTTGCTATAGCCTGCTGACTAAGCCTTATTGTACCTGCTCTTAGTCAAAAGTTTTCAGACCATTAGACAAAAGTCAAAACATTACCGGGCCCCGATTGGATCAGGTGCTTTAGTGGTCGCACCCACATCATGAGCACGTTGTGTTAATCATCAGTCCACTGAATCTTTATTGACCCTTCGAGCAGGCTTCTGACAGCTTTGCTTCTCTTTGCATCTTTCAAGACTGTGCTGACGAGGGTGAACACGATCACCGGGGTGGCGTACAAGAACGACCCGACGATCCTGGCGTGGGAGCTGATGAACGAGCCCAGGTGCCAGTCAGACCTCTCCGGGCGCTCCATCCAGTCGTGGATCACGGAGATGGCGGCCCACGTCAAGTCCATCGACGGCAACCACATGCTGGAGGCCGGCCTCGAGGGCTTCTACGGCGCGTCGTCGTCGTCCCGGGACGCCGTGAACCCGTCCGGCTACCAGGTCGGCACCGACTTCATCGCCAACAACCAGGTCCCCGGCATCGACTTCGCCACCGTCCACTCCTACCCCGACCAATGGTACATCCATATATAGTACAGCTTCTTGCAAAGTTGCAATCGTGCACGCTCAAATGGCAACTGATCAATGGCAATGGCGATATGCAGGTTGTCGAACTCGAACGACCAGTCGCAGCTGAGCTTCCTGAGCAGCTGGCTGGACGCGCACATCGCGGACGCGCAGAGGACGCTGCGGAAGCCACTGCTCATCACCGAGTTCGGCAAGTCGTGGAAGGACCCCGGGTACAGCAGCGGCGAGCGGGACGCGCTGTTCGGCATGGTGTACGCCAAGATCTACGGCTCGGCGCGCGCGGGCGGCGCCACGGTGGGTGGGCTGTTCTGGCAGCTCATGGCGAAGGGCATGGACTCCTACCGGGACGGCTACGAGGTCGTCCTCGGGGAGGTGCCGTCCACCACCGGCGTCATCACGTCGCAGAGCCGGAGGCTGCACTTCGTCGGCAAGGCGTTCGCGCGGGCCCGCGACATCCAGCGCGCGAAGCAGGCGCAGGATATGAGGGCCAATCACACCGGCGCGAGCGCCGGCGACGGCAACTAGAGATCTCGGCTAATTAACCAAGGCAAGGATACTATTATGTAGTAAGAATCCGTGTTTTTTTTTTGCGTGTTTTATGTGGGTTAAGTAAGGGTTGAGTTGATGTCTCCTCGAGATGATTTTAAGATTCATCCGGGAGCGAAGGAGTAATATTTGTCATGCTTCTTGGTGTCTTCAGAGGACATGTTTTTCGAGTGTTCCTATGGATCACGGGATAGCCATCCTGTGGCGAAGTTAATGTAAGGCTGGCTGTGGAAGAAGCGGCCAGTGATTACAAGCTATAACTTATACGAAGGGATGTTTTGCTACTGATCATGCCTGCTTTTATCCACGATAATTGCCTTCATTCGTTCATTTTAGATTTTTAGGTACTTGTACATCTTAATTTCTCGTTCGCGTTCATCTTATCACTTAATTTCTGATTGCCTTCCTCTATGTTAATTGTCGTTTAGTTTCTTACTGAACATTCTAGGAGGACAAAATTACGTCCATGAGATCAAAAGAAAGTTCAGACTAAAAGCAATGGTCCTATTAACCTTCCCTCCATTTGCTTACTAACTAGCAGCATAAGCACGGCGACGCCGCGCTAACTGCCATGCGAATCGAAGTAAAAGAAACGATAATTCACGACAAGTTTTTTTTAAAAAAATTTAAGGATACATGCGTAATTTCAAAAAAACCGAAAGCCTTTTTCATAAAAAAAAACCGAGGACGTGTAATGACTTGTACATAACTAAACGAAAACCGCAGGGTGCTATCCTGCAAAGGATACGTAACTTCGGTGAAATGGAAGGGTTTTTTGGGAAAAAATCCTGGCAGAGGTCTTTTTACAAGAACTGAGGACCTTTACATGATTTCGGAACATACAGAAGTCTTTTCGTAAGAAGGATGACGTGACACACTGAGGCCGGAGTTCCCCGGCTTTGTTTTAGTGATGATTAACTTACATCGTGATTCGCCAGCGACAACCCGCAAGCATGGTTCTCTAGTATTCCATAGTCATGAAGGCTGCTGTAAAAATGACTTGCATAATACTAGAGGCCAGCACAAACATTACGGCAGCAGCCAATGAGTATGAAAGCCTGCCTGCATAAATATCTTAGGCAAGTAAAACGGACAAGTTATCATCCCAGATCACACAAGCATTATTGAGGATGTAACATACATACATACATACATACATACATGCTTGCCGGACATGAACAACAATAACAAAAAATCCTTTTGCCCCAAATAAATCAGGATAGGTTAAGAATAAAACATTCTCAAGATCAAAAAGATAAGAGTCTTGAAATAAAATCTACAATGCTAAAATCCTAAGTCGTACATCTGCTAACTGAGCCAAGAGCCTAAAACACTGCCCCAAACTTTTTTATGGTTCCGGTACGTAGATCGCTAACTTCCATACGCTCCTATCCGAAGCTAATTCTTTAGATACATTCTAATCCCTTAAGTCTCTTTTAACTGCCTCCTCCTACGTCGGTTTTGGTCGATCTCTGCCTCTTCTTACATTTTCAGTACGTCTTAAAATTCCACTACGTACTGGTGCTTCAGGAGCCCGTCGTTGGAGAAGTCCAAACCATCTCAAGCGATGTTGGACAAGTTTCTCTTTAATTAGTGCTACCTTCACCATATCATGTATATCATCATTGCAGATACGATCCCGCCTTATATGACTATAAATCCATAAGTTATAGGGCATGTTCTTTTTGGATGAAACTTATGGCTTTTGGCTGCGGTTTGTGGCTTTTGAGCTGTTCGTGTGAGAGATTACAGAGTAATAGAAACTCACGTGCGATTTTTGCCGATATAAATGAAGTTGGTACAGTATATACTATAATTAACTAGTAGACCATATCTTGAAAAGATATTTCGTTTAAAAGTTAGTTAGTGTAGAAAAATCGAAAAACAGTTTTTAAAAGCTAAAAAAATATATCCATATGCTATAATCCAAACGAATTCACTCATGGGCATATGGCCCGACGTTGGCAGCTAAATGTAACTAAGGCCCAGTTGAGTACCTGAGTTTAATATTTGAAGTAAGCTAAGCCTCTAATTAAGCCACTCCTACACATCTACCCTACTCTATAATACACCAAAATTTTCTTTACTAAATTCACCCCCTCAACCACTCCCACAGTCATGCCTAATCTAAGTCCACACAGGTTTGTGTACCAAAGTAATCTAACTTCATACAAATGAATGGCCTGGATCTCTCCTCAAGCCTTCTTCTCTTACCCATTGAAGATCCTAAGGCCAAAATCATTTGGATCATGCACATCATTGAACCCAAAAACCCTACCCCATCACGCCCTTGCGTCCCCCCTCCCTCCTCCTGAACCGCCCTCCCCACCCACCTCTCCTGAGGATTCGAATCCTCTGCCTTCGCACAGTGAAGTCACGGTGACTTCACGCGATCTGAGCCGTCCGCGGAAAATACTGTAGCTACAGTAAAAATACTGTAGCAACATCTGATCTGGGCCGTCATTTTTCCCGCGGACGGCTCAGATCGCGTGAAGTCACCGTGACTTCACTGTGCGCGAAGGCAGAGGATCCCAATCCCTCTCCTGAACCCGTGCGCTCCTCCCCTCGGATTTCGCCGCCGCCTGCCTCCCCCCACCGCCGCCTCCTCCCCCGTCGCCTCCGCCGCCGCCTCCTCCCCCGTCTCCTCCTCCTCCCCCACCCCTCCTCCGCCTCCTCCCCTCCCTCCTCCGCCGCCGCCGCCGGCCTCCCCCACCGAACCCGTGCGCCTCCTCCCCCGTCGCCTCCTCCGCCGCCTCCTCCCCCGTCTCCTCCTCCTCCCCCACCCCTCCTCCGCCTCCTCCCCTCCCTCCTCCGCCGCCGCCGCCGGCCTCCCCCACCGAACCCGTGCGCCTCCTCCCCTCTGATTTCTCCGCTGCCTCCTCCCCCGCTCCTCCGCCGTCGCCGCCTCCTCCTCCTCCCCCACCCCGCCGCCGCCTCCTCCTCCCCCACCCCGCGCCGCCGCCGCCTCCTCCTCCCCACCCCGCGCCGACGCCCGCGACCCCTCGCTCGAGCCGCAGCCCTACGACGACCTCGAGCCGCAACCCTAGGGTTCCGGTTTCATGCGATCTCGCCGCCGCCGCGGCAGGAAACCCTAGGGGCCACTCCTCTCCGTTCGAACCTCAGGTCGCGACCAATGGGCAAGGGCGGGCAAGAAGAGGGCAAGCGCCGGGACAGATCCGACTCCTCCGGGTCGGAGCCGGCCACCCCGGCCTTCCCGGCGTGGGTGCGCACACCGAGCGAGTGCCTCGCGGAGCTGGGCGTCTCGGCGGACCGCGGGCTCAGCGCCGAGGAGGCGGCAGCGCGGCTGCGGCGGTACGGGCCCAACGAGCTAAAGCGGCACGCGGCGCCGTCGGTGTGGAAGCTGGTGCTCGAGCAGTTCGACGACACGCTCATGCGCATCCTACTCGCCGCGGCCGTGGTGTCGTTCGTGCTCGCGCTCTACGACGGCGCCGAGGGCGGCGAGGTCGGGGCCACCGCCTTCGTCGAGCCGCTCGTCATCTTCCTCATCCTGATCATCAACGCCGTGGTCGGGGTCTGGCAGGAGAGCAACGCCGAGAAGGCGCTCGAAGTGCTGTGGCCCTGCCCCCATGGATCGCTCCATCCGCCGACCACATTCCTCGCCCGCTCCGCCACCGCTCTTTCCCTCCCACATGGCCGCATCTGCTCCTCTTCCTCGCCTATTTCCTTCTTTCTCCGGCAAGATCGTACCTGCGCGGCGGATGCATCTCCCCTCGATCGCTCGTGCTGCGAGCACTGCCCAACGGTATTTGGCGGGTATTGCTTCCTCCTTCTCAAATCCGCTCCTTTGTTCCCCTGTTTTTGGCGGTTTGTCTGTCAAGTGTGCTGTGTGATGATTCCCTACTTGATTTATCTTTTGACACCTTGCTGCTTGCGGTCATATTTGCATATTTGCTTCTCTCAAGAAAATGATTGGCTACTAACTTAACTGCCACCATCTTTGCTTACTTGCTTATGAGTTGTGTCATATGGGAGACGTGCGGATGCCCTTCTCCTCGTGGTTAGGATAAAGGTAAGATCCCCTCTGATTGTTTGCCTACTATTTATTCATCTTATTAAGTTTTTGACATCACACTTATTAATAATATGTGAAGCTCTCATTGCAATTAATTATGCAGCTTTGATAATAACAATATATGCTTTTCCTCTGAAAGCATTTCATCCACTCTAGGACTTAAGTACTCCCTGTAGATGTCTGCAAGTTTTCAGTTCGCAAAGAAGCAATGTTTCACGAGTCGTGTGAAAGGATCATGTAATGAGAGTTTATGGAACCCACAGATAGTCAGAAGCAATGTTAGCATGACCTGTTGATTGAGACAGATAGCATGTTAGTAACATTTTACAAACAGTTAGTACCTAAATATTTACATAACTCAATTTGTCCATTGCACCAAAACTTTTTTGTGATATAGATTATAGAAGCAGATATATATTATGGATAGCATGAATATTAGTACAATGAGATATTAGAAGTCTTTCTTTGTTCAAGGGGATTAATCCGAGGGGAAAATGGTGTGCAAGAGGACTGGAATGGCAGGGCAGAAAGAAGAGATAGGGTACATGGTGTGCGGGAAGCAGTAGTCCCACAGCTTGAGCAACCTATGATACAACATGTTGCTGTAGATAACAATAATGTCAGGGGTAATACAAATGAAGCTAATGATGTTGCTGAAGAATCTGATGCAGATGATCAGGGAGATTCCGAGTGAGTACAATCTATTAATATTTAGATGTGTGAAAAAATAAATATCTTTGGTTTGTTCTCCTCGTATATCATGTTAAAACCTGTACAGAATATACTGCTATTTCATATATCAAATAACTAAACAGGATCGAACATAATTGAGTAATGATTCGTAACAAATTGTGAAGAGAATTATCTCTTGGTTTTACAATAGTTGTTCCCTTGAAGTTTACCCTCCTTTATTTAGAGAAATCTGGAATTCATACTCAAGAAATTAGTATTGAGTGTATAACATTATGAATAGATTTTCCTGAATTATTTATAACTTCAAACTCTGAGTCTGTCCTTTGGAAGGTATGGCTTTGTGCTTCGGATTTTGCTCTTGCTTGTACTGGCATGGATAACACTACTGATATTCAATGCTGGAATGATTGTTATTCCCATCTCACTTGGCCGTATGGTATTTGAGGCTGTTCCCCGCCTGCCAATCTCACATGGCATCAAGTGCAATGGTAATGAGCTGATGTTTGTATTATGTACTTTACTTTTTTGCTATATAACTTTCATCTTTATGAGATTAATTTAGTAACATATTTACTAACACCTTGTGGTAAATTTGTTTTGTCTCAATCAGATCTGTTCTCTTTTAGCATCGGATGTTATATTATCTGGAGTGCAGCAGCTGGAACCAGATATGCAATTGATTACATTAGATCACGACAGCTGGGCTTCCTGGTACAACAAATCTGCAAGTGGTGCTCTATTGTTTTGAAGAGCTCTGCTCTCCTGTCAATCTATACCCCTCTATAATACACCAAACTTTTCTTTACTAAATCCACCCCCTCAAACACCTCCACAGTCATGCCTAATCTAAGTCCACCCAGATTTGTGTACCAAAGTAATCCAACTTCATACAAATGAATGGCCTGGATCTCTCCTCAAGTTTTCTTCTCTTACTCATTGAAGATCCTAAGGCCAAAATCATCCGGATCATGCACATCATTGAACCCAGAACTTTCTTAAAAAAGTAGTCTAACGTGTGGACCCACCACCCCCTCCAACCGCCCGTGAGCCTCCTCCCCCTGATTTCTCCCTCGCCTCCTCCCCCGCCCTCCGCGCCGCCGCCTCCTCCCCCGACCTGCGCTCCGCCGCTGCCTCCCCCGCCCTGCACTCCGCCGCCGCCGCCTCCTCCCCCCGCCCCGCGCCGCCACCGCCTCCTCCCCCGCTCCTCTGATCCGCCCTCGCCTCCTCCTTTTTACCCCACGCTGCCACCTCCTCCTTCCCACCCCGCGCTGCCGCCTCCTCCTCCTCCCCCCGCTCCTCCGCTCCGCCCTCGCCTCCTCCTCCCCACCCCGCGCTGCCGCCTCCCCCGCTCCCCCCTTCCCCTACGCAACCGCCCCCAGAAAAATCTCCTCTCCGCTGCAACGCCGCCTTGCCTCCTCTCTGCCGCCCCCTCCCTCGGCGCCGCCGCCCCACCAAACCCCAGATCTAGAGGGGGCGCTGGCGCGCTGTTGTGATGTGCTGCAGGTGAGGAGGGAGTCGCTGCAGCAGGGCGCGGCGCTGGACGAGATAAGGCGGCGGTTGGAGTTCCGGCGCCGCCGAGGCGAATCGACCCCGCGTCGACAACGTCGATGACGACGTCGGTGCCGGAGGAGGTTCCCTGGGCGGTAGCGGCCGCAGCGGTGGTGGCGGCCTCGGCTTTTCGTCCTCAGTCGGTGGTGGTGAGGGTCTTGGCTATCTCGTTAAACCCGTGTTAGATCGGGAGATCTGGTTGTTTGGGTTTGTGGTAGACTGCTGTTAATTTTCCCTTTTCATTACGCTTCGATTTGGCTGTTGGATTGGAAGATCTATCAGCTTGAGCTGCGTGATGTGCAAATTTTGTACTTGTATGCGATTCAGGCGATTTTAGCTTTCAGTTTAGGCATAGTTAGGATGTGTATAGCTCTCTGTTGTGAGCTCCATTGTTATTGTGAGGGCTTAAAAAGCATGGCTAATTTGTTAACAAGCTGCAAGTAGACTGGGTCACTAATTTGTTAACAAGCTGCACCTGTGGCATATGCCGCCAATAACGTCGTTGTGGTTTATAATAGTTCATCAGTACCATGTACTGCCTGAGATTGACGAAAGCAATGCCTTGTGTAGACGAGGACCCCCCTCATGTACCAGTACATAGTTTAATACTGCTGATGCCACTCTTATGCAGTTAGTGTGGCGGGAACACCTCATGAATTATGAGTCATAATCTTATGCAGTTAATGATATCATGTGTTGGCCTTTGTTAGATGCATGGCATGGATATTGCTGTTTGATCTGTTTTGTTTGCTCATTGACACCATATTCTTTCTCTGGTTCCTTGTTTATGTATGTTGATGCAAAGTTGAGCTCGTACTGCATTCCTGCTCCTTTATCTTCCTATATTGAGAGCCGAATATTTGATTGTAATATTTTGGATCAGTTGTCAATTTTATGAATTTTTTATTTGTGCGTACGAAAAATCCCATCTCATTGTCTTGCATTGTGTGGTTCACTTGAACTAAGTTTGTACTTCTCTTAATTCATAGATCTACGTTCTGCCATTAATATCATGAATGGGTGTTTTTTTTCAGGGCATGGGGCTACTATTCCATCATTATCTTCTCAAGGCAGCACACTCCAGTACTCCACTTATGGTGGATACCAGGGTACAAGCAAAAAAATTGAAATCCCAAATGGAAGGGTATGCTACTATAGATTTTACTTGTTGAAGCTCTGATTTCATAGAGGTGATGGAAGAAGCTCACCTGAAGTGTGGTATTGGTTGTTGTGCTAATTGACAATGTCGTTGGCTTGTTTTAGGTTGGTGTCATCATTGGAAAATCTGGGGACACTATAAAATATCTCCAACAGCAGTCGGGAGCTAAGATTCAAGTAACAAGAGACATGGATGCTGAACCTGGCGCACAGACAAGACCGGTTGAGCTTTCAGGCACTCCTGAGCAGATAAGCAAAGCTGAGCAGATGATCAATGCTGTTCTGGCAGATGTATTACTTGTTATGCTCATGACTTCCCATTTAGTTTTACTTGTGTATCCTTCTTCAACTATATTTGTCATGTGACGTTCTGCAGGCTGATGCTGGTTCATCTGGCACTGTCTCTACTCGGAAATACAATGCACCTCAACCAGGTTCTGAGCAATTCCAAATGAAAATTGCCAACAACAAGGTAAGGGACTGTTTTTTTTCATTATGGATTTGTCATCATACCGTTGAAAATAAATCATACTTTGTGAAAAATACCACTGAGGGTCCCAACTGGCATGTGGGTTGGTGCCCTTTTGTCAGTGTCGCAGCTGATGGTATTTTGGTGAACTCTGGTTTCTTCATCAGTATGAAAATTACCCTTTTCGTTTTTTCCATCCTTATTTATTTTTGTTTACTTTAGGTGGGTCTGGTTATTGGAAAGGGTGGTGAGACTATAAAAAACATGCAAATCAAATCTGGAGCGCATATACAGGTTTGTGGTCTGGTCTTGTCTCGAAATCTTTCTTTAGTAACTTTGTTAGCTGCACCCAGCATAGCTTTTCATTGAATTTCTATATTAACTATGGCACCACATTCTGTGAATTATCATATAGCTTTTGTTCAGTCTTGTATGCTCTACCAAGTGAATTAAAATCCCCGTTCTGGTTGTGCTCAAATAGAAAGTAGAACTCATGTTTCTGTCGCCTTTAAGTTTCCCCATTTCATTTATTTTCTTGTTTTTTAACATACCATTTACATTCTATGAAATGCCAGAATTGTATTCACTATGTGAGCTGGTGCTATTCCAACATTTTTATGTATATGACAGATTCTTGGATTCCTCCTCGATTGTATTGTGTTATTAATGTGTACAATTGTCTGTGTCCTTAAATCCCTATGCAGGTTAGAGCTCTGCATTGGCCCCCTGGTGATACTTCAACTGAAAGAACAGTGTATATTGAAGGCACACAAGATCAAATTGAAATTGCAAAGCAGCTGGTGAATGAGGTTACCAGTGAGGTCTGGTTTCTTTCTCTTGTTATGTTACTTTACTGTTGTCATGATTACTGCAGCAATTTGTGATTTATCTGTGTTGTTGAAAGCATGCTTGTTTGATTATTGGTTTATGTTATTGTGATTTGTCTCATCTTACCATTTTCCCTACTTGACCTTTCTTTTCCATTGTTTGCTTTGAAAATCCTGTTTCTTTTGCTGCTGTAATGCCCTAGGTTGCTCTGTCAATTATGCTTGGCAGTGTACCATGTCTAAAACATATTGGTCATGGGATACAGTCTCGTGAAACATATTAGTCATGGGAAAGGCCTCAACATGGCTTTGACACCTAAGGAGAGTCTGAGATGTTAACATACTGTACATCCAATAAACTATCATATTTGTAACTTGGACGTCTCTTTCTTATTAGCTACTTTGTTGAAGCCGTGCAACTGAATAATTTATGTTTTAATTATGCCACTACTAAATAATAGCAAAGTCATGCTTCTTACCATTGATTTAAATGTCTCCATGCTACCATGATGGTATTTTTGGAATGTGATATCCTATCCTTGTGTCTTTACCTCGTACCTGCGCTCTGTAGTGCTGTCTGTACATCCGAGAGTACATTGTCTATTGATTATTTTCTTGACATAAAGCCAAATTAATGTGTATAACTTGGTATGAGGACTACACACATCTTTCCTGGAGACCAGGTTTGTTACCACTTAACATTAATACACTTGATCCTCTGGATAAAGATGAAATTTCGAGCTGATAGCTTGAATATGGCTCATGTGATTTGACCTCATATCTGGTCTTGTACCTCTTAAATTGTCATTTGCTGCTCCTGTACTTTGTGGATAGAATGGATACATTGTTTTATTCAGGTGTTTAGTCTATCAGGGTGGGAACATAGACTTTGAATTTGGGTCGTGCATTGTAGGTGCAGGTACTTAGGCTATTGATGTTTTTACTTACTTAGGAGGCTAAATGTTATTCTTTTCTTGCATCATTGCCCTTATTTATTTCTTCATGCTTTATTCTCGGCCCATATTCTCTAACACTACCATTTGTGAGCTATGTAGTTAATTAGTATTTTTACAGTTTCATTTGGATTAATCCTGAAATTTTGTATCTGTGAAAACTGGATTTTTGTAATAAGATGATGCAGGACACCTCACATGAAGCTATTTATGTGTTGGTTTTGCCTGTCTATATTTTCTCTCTCCTTTGTGACTTTGCAGGTTATCGTAACTAAGCTGCTTAAAAAAATTTGCTTAAATGCCTACTTTGATTTTTTGTTGGTTCAATAGTTCATAACATATTCTTGTTGGAGGCCATGAACGAAAGAACTTCTTGTTGTCTATATCTTTTCATTTAGCAATGAAATAGATGTTTCACATAGTAGAGTAGTGTTGTCACAATCAATTATTACTGATCTGTCGACATCTATAAACTCCATGGCAATCTTTTATTGCTGTTCAATATACATGTGTTCGTCTAGCTGTCCAATCTTCATTAGCCCCCATGGTTTTGCACATGGGAGACGCTAGATGGGCATCACCAATGTTGCTTGAGAATCTTGCTCGGTGAGTTGCTTCCTCTATTTTTTTGGTGGCTCTGGAATCTCTGTATACCACTTTGCTTTGGGTTTGTATATGACTATATATTTGTCTGTCCTTTGAACTGCTTATGTTCTGCATATACATTGTATGTTCTTTTGTTGTATGCATATATACAGATGTGCAAACTATATTTTTGCAGAATCGTTCCAGAAACCCAATGTCAGGTGGTTATTCTCAGCAGGGCAAGGAGCAGCTGCATGCTCAGATCGAGCGGGTGCTGCCGCTCTCCAGGGCCCTCGCCAAGTTCTTGGTAGTTAAGGGCTCTCCAGGGCTTTAAGTTGTCCAGTTCTTGGTAGTTAAGGTCTGTTATTTATGGAACTTGATTTGCCAACATTTGTACATAGTTCCGTTTTAAATCGTGGTGTCCATATCTAGCTGTTGAAACTAGAAATCATCTAAACTCTAAAGAGAAACTCGCAATATTTGAGGTTGAATCAACATCCTTGTGAGTGGATGGTGTACCAAAAAACTAACTGAGATAGAAATCATCTAAACTCTAAAGAGAAACTCGTAATATTTGATGTTGAATCAACATCCTTGCGAGTGGATGGTGTACCAAAAAGCTAACTGAGATGCTATGCAATTACGTGTATAAGTAAATCAATATTAGGTCACTTTGACTACAGTAAATCGTAAGTTTGAATAGCACTTATGCAGTAGCCATAGGGTTAGCCAACTGATGCCAAATTCATCTTGGAAATCAGAATATGTTTGCATGAGCCTTGGTGTCTAGTTCTCTTTTTGTTTCCTGTTGTTAGCACCACGATCGGCTCACTGCATTGGATGCTTGACATGTTTCAAAAAAAAGCATTGGATGGCTGTGGCACATTAGAATTATAATGTTGGCCCTATACTTTCATTACTTATTGCCCCTATTTATATGCTGAACAGTATAAAGGGTGTTCGGGGAGATGCCTCAGGGAAGAGCACCAAAAATATTGTGTATAAAGACGTCCTAGCATGGTGATGTGGTAAGTAAATAGTCCACAAACACCTATTTCCTTACTGTGTTTCATATTTCTTTATGTGACAAAAATGTTTGTTTTCTTTGTAGCCTCAAGTTTAAACAATGTGGGGATGGAGAAAGTCGTCGGTGGGTGAGTCCAATGATGTCGCCTCCTTAAAGGATCAGTCGTTATGTGACATTCATTATGTGACAAAAATATTTGGTTATACAATATATGGGACGTGAATCTTAATGAATCTGATTGTTCATTTTATTTTTTTACAAATTTTATCTTGTTTTGTATTTTATCGTAGCGTTAGCACAGACACACTACTAGTCTTTAAAAAAAAAGGCACACCTACGCAGACACGACTTGAGCGGCAGCTGCGGCCTCGCGAGCGACACGGGACGGGTGCCGAACGGTAGTGCGCGGGGCGCCGGCCGCACGGGAGCGGCAGCACGAGTATCGGGTGGGCACGCGGTGAGGGCCCCGCGGCCCGGGCAGGGCGTGAAGTAGTGGCGAGGGTGAAGCAAAGCAGCACCGACGTACAACACCATGTCCCCAACACAACACGTTTGACTCTAAAATCTCAGTGACTTAGCGCCGACGCATGCACCTATTACAATTTACGAATGAACGCAAACGGCGCAGCTCTCGCAGACTTGCACCGAGGCAGCAGCACCGGTTAGAAATAGGCTCTTATGAGCCGTGAGGCTCATTTTCTATAATTTCAATATATATATATATATATATATATAAAAGAGGCTTCCTATATATAGGAAAAATACTTTTTACTCCCGGGTGTAATTACACCCACCTCTAATATACCACCTAAACAAATTTGAAATACTCCTTTATCACTTTAGGTATAATTGTATACTAATTATAAGATATTCTAATGTGAACCACATGGAAAAATTGCAAGGGAGTCCATAATTTTTAGTGTATTTTGTAAATACCTTTCTATACGTACATAAAAAGGAGTATGTTAAAAAATGTGCATACCACCTCTGAAAAATTATTCATACCACCTATATGGTCTTAAATACTCTACATACCCCTCGTTACGCGAGATACTCCCTACGGTATGAGATACGACATAGGGTGTAATTACACCCGGGAGTAGAAAAGAGGCACCTATATATATATAGGCAAAATAACAGGTGCACCATGGTGCCCAAGTTCCATAATTAAAACTTTCCATCCATGATTAATACTTTCCATCCATGATTGATTCCTTTCCAAATTGATACCTTTTCGAATTAATGAATCTTAATAGGTTACCTAATATATTGCACCTGCACGCATCTAAAAGCAATCTAACGACAGAGAGGCTTGGTGCCCGGGCACCTTGGTGTCCCATTTCAGCGTCCTATATATATATATATATATATATATATATATATATATATATATATATATATATATATATATATATATATATATATATATATATATATATATATAATCTAGTCAAGTGAATAAAAGATCATTTATAAGTTAGAGTTCCTGTCACTCTTGAAATATGTGACACATAGGTGGCATGAAAAGAACTTTAACTAAGCATATATGTATCATACACGCACACACATATTCACGTATTTTCGCATGAAAAATTGCGTGACTCAGTGTCATGACAGGGTGCGTTACTTGGTAGACCAAATATACTTCTTTGCGAACCGTGCATTTCTCTCCTTTTTGAACTATCTTGGAGCTAATAACCACAACATAAATATATTATGTAGTTTGATGACAGTTTCCAGTGAATTAATTATGTTTAATCGCGTCAGTTACTAGTGAGTGATTGTAGTGTTCTTAAAAGGGCCTCGAGACATCCAAAAAAAGATAGAGAATTTCTCCTCTATTCTTCCACCTCTCTGGATAGCTGTGTTGTAGTATCAAGCTGTTCAACCACGCCGGCCTTTCTTCTCAGTATGCACCAGGAAGGGAGGAGAGCAGAATCTCTGAACCATTGCTGCAGAGAGAATACTAATAGACAAAATACTCTCGACTGTATGGAAAATTAGCATAAAAACTTAATGTATTCTATCTTCTAAATAAGAAAAAGGTATTAGCCTGCAGGATACCTAGAAAGAATACACCTATTTAAACCTAACTATGTGGTCACGGTTCTCGAGAATAAGACATTCTCTAGAAAGCTCATGAGCAGATAAGAGAGCATGACCATATAACGCTCCATTTAGATGAGGTTCATTGCCAGCTTAGTATCAGTTGAGTTTTCTATTAAAGTCAGTCACGAAAACCTACGAATTCAAGGCATAGTCCATTCATCAGCTGTGAGAAGATAAATTTTGCCATTCTAGGTGCAAGTTTAACCCGTACGGGACTTACACTAAAAGATTGTTACATTAACAGTACTTCTGCACAATATCTTTGACATATTTTTACTACTTGCCTTGAAATTGGTGGGAGTTATTAGAAATAGGCCCATATGAGTGCGAGGCTCATTTTCTATAATTTCAGAGTATGCATAATTTAGTACTATATTGCCTAGCCAAATGGAAGGAATGCAATTTATAAGGTAAAATCCTTGCCATTCCTTAAAACATGTGATACATGAATAGCATGAGGACTTAGGCTAAACACACGTGTGTGTATATTTGCGTATTTTCACGCGAAAAATCGTGTGACGTGTAACTTACGACGTGCTACCGAGCCGTGATGGGGGACGCCACTTGGCAGACCAAATCCACATTTCTTTTTGCAAACTGTGCATTTCTATCTCCTTTTTGAACTGTCATGGAGCTGATAACCACAACATAAATATATTATGTGATTTGATGATATAGTTACCAGTGAGTTAATTATGTTTAATTGTGGCAGTTACTAATAAGTGATTGTAGCGTCCTTAAAAGAGCTTGGAGACGTCCAGAAAAAGATAGAGAGTTTATTCTCCATTCTTCCACCTCCTTTCTGGATAGTTGTGTTGTAGTATCAAGTTGTTCAACCACACCGGCCTTTCTTCTCGGCATGCACCAGAAAGGGAGAATGGGATCTCTGAATCATTGCCGCAAAGAGAACCTACACGGAGCAACAATAAGGTTTTTGGGCAGCACAGTCTGCGCGATCGCTTCACTTTTTTCTCGACGTCAACTACTTCCATGACTGCATAAAACCTGCACTACTTCTTATTCTTCATGAGATCTAACTGTAAGTCATTATCGCGGTCAATCGACTTTGTTATAATATTTTCTGTGTATTTTCTGAAGTATAATAAGTAGCCTATTATTAGATTCATTTATTGTATCATTAGTTATTTACGCTTCTAGCAAAATCTAGAATTAAAATATTATCTATATTTTCAACAGCACCAACACGTGTGCTGGTCCGACGTTGACAGCGTGTGCTTCCGCAACATGGCCCAAGAAGCCTCGACGTCACAATGGTATTCTGTAATTCAGCAGAACCGCGAATTTATGTAGTTCCAGATTAGCAGCGACACGCGGAATTGGTGAGGCATCAAGAACAAAAAGGTGATTCACACAGGGTATAAAGCAGCAGCTCTTGTTAGATGAGCTAGGACTTACAACACAGCAACCCACTGTCGAGTAGACTCACGACAGCTGAAATTAGTCCCAGGACACACGCAACAGGTGAAAAAGGAAAAACAACATACTTCGAAACTGTAGAACGCATTATCCTCTCTTCTCAGCGCTCAAGACGGCAGGTCGGCTAGTCTGCTCGCTTCATGGCGCATGCCAAGGCACGCAGATAACTTGGCAGTGTAAGAGAGGCTTCTCCCGCGAGAGCACATGCCTTAGTAGCTGTGCTGCCAGATCTGGTGCGATGGCTGAGACGGGGCGGTCTGGGAGCTGTTCAAGCTTCCCTCGGCAGGGTTCTGCGGGTGCTCCTGCGGCAGACCGGCCTGCGACTGATAGAAGCTTGGGTACCCAAGACCGCCGTATTGAGAGGGCTGCTGCCCCTGGCGGAAGCCGCCCTGTGCACTCTGGCCCTGGAAGCCATAGAAGTTGCCAGGTGGAACTGCTGAAACAGCTCTTGAACCAGCAGCTCCATGAAGCCACATTGCAGAGTTATCACTCTGCAAGGCACTCTGCAAGGAGTAAAAAAATAACACTTGAGAATGAAATGAACCCCCCCCAATGGAGATATTAAAAATAGAAGTGCAAGAGCTTTCGGCAGTGTACCCTCATAAAGAGGTACATCCAACCTAGGGTACCAGAATTTCTGAAGATAAACGAGAGCATGTAGCACTCATTACCTGCTGCAGGGCCATGTAGTGACTCGCATCTTTGAACTGCGTGCTCAAAGCTTCATCAAACCCCATAGTTGTGGCAGCAGAGGAGGCACCCTGATTTAGGCTGAAATTTGCAGGAATATTACTTGAACTTCCAAAGCCTCCATAACCAGAGACTACTGATGAAGGCTGTGGGTTTGTAACGGGAAGGCTGCTCTTGTACTGTGGCATCGAATATTTCATACCAGCTCCAGGCACAGCAGATGCAGAAGCAGATTGATGGAAAGGTCCATTACTCGAGTACGGTTGCTGGAAGGCCGCTGACGGTAGGTAGTAGTTTTGAGGCAAATATGGATAGCCAACCAAACTGGCAAAAGGCCCAAGGGGTAGAGTTGGCTGAGAGTACGGATGTACAGACAATTGCTGAGGGTGAGGAGGCCCTGACGGAATGTTTGCACTGGGAAGATTCTGTGTAGACTGAGTGTTGGAGAAACCCCCTGGTTTTGATGTCTGGAAAAAAGTTCAAGACATGGTGAAACTCAGAAATAAGAACAGAAATTAAACACCAGCACCTCAAAGCCTACGCGGCTACGCCACACCATGAGATCAATGAGACAAATCATCAAACCACCACAAAAATATTCGCAGACTCTACAAGCACAATACGTTCTATAAACACAATGCAAATTCATGGAGTTGTCTCTACATTGCCCACAAGTACTTGTTGGTCAAGTGACTCGTGTCCACAAAATTGAATAGGTAACATCACCAGTTTGACATCACTTGAATAAATCCTCCAAATTGTTGCAGAGGTGCCAATAGATTTTTTTTGGGGGTGACAAGTGCAGATCTTAGCCGCTTACCACTTGACATTGGAGCATGTATAAGAATATTGATAAAAAGATACAGAAATATGTCAACAACATGTAAGAAGTAAGATTGTTATTTTACATTAGGAAAGAATATCCAAAGCGATATAGGACAACCTTCCAGTTATGATTAGAGACAATCCAGTTGGGCATTTACCAACTAGGATGTTATGCGGTTATGCCTGTCAATTTTTTTATCGAGTCATGAATGATTATGCTCCACACAGAAGGAACTTCTTGCCACTACTACATCCATTCAACTTTGCTCAAAATAACGAGCATGACTTCTTTCTAGATTTCTGTGCTAAAACTTTTACAAGCCTGACATATTTTGTAACTTCAGAACAAGCACACTAACATAAAAGAGTAACGCTAAGACAGGAATTACCTCTTGCATGGAGATTGCTGGTAAACTGGTAGTTGGTACAGCTGGGTTATATTTCATAGCCGACTGTGTTTGTAGCAATGGTGAAAAGTCAAAATCCCGAAGAGGTGTAAGATTTGACCCCAACAAGTTGTTGTGTAGAGTATTTGCTTGCTGTAAGAATAAACAGAAGAAAAATAAGGACTTCAAAAAGGCAAAAAAAAAACACAACAGCTTGAAATTAGCAGAAAGACATAACAAAAAATAGATAAATGCAATCCCATTTCAATCATCACTATAGGAAGTTTGAGAGGATTGATTTAATTCCAGCCGTATTCATATTTTAACAGACACATTGCTGAATGCTCATGACACCTAAGTGCTAAAGAGAGAACGCAACAAAGAATAAAACATCATTTGCCAAAGAATCTTGACCAGGCAGAGCCGCAGAGGGTCATTCTACATCATTATATTTTATTATGTTCCCATTTGTAATCCAGTAGCTCTACCATTTCAGTACTAGATAAAGCCATCCTTGATCCTTATATTAATTAATGTGTCAAAACTTGAAACCAAACAAGCTTCATTTTTCACTATTATTTTAAAATGATCTAGAATTCACATTTATTGTAATGAAGCGTGCCTCCTACAAGCCAAAATCTGGCTTCAGGTCTAAATGAACTAAAGGTTGCCAAAGTTAGAAGCGCGTGCGCACGCACATATGAAATTTTGAATATTATTAAAAGCCTCCAAACCCCTTTTTAGAAAGGCATAAAGGCAGGACAAAATAAACAACCAGACAAAAAAAACTGGGACCAATTTGCAACTCATTTGTCTAGAGAGCAGAAAGACCCTCTGTCGGTAACATTTGCAGCTTACATCTATACTCTAATTTTCCTCAACAGCAAGCTATTCATCAAAGCCCAAGTTCATGAAAGCTTTATTAAGAAGGTGACAAATCAAAAGTGCTATGTTTGTGATCCAATCTCTGGGGAAAAGACAACTATACCAGTAAGCTTGAAATATGAGAAAGATGCTGTGCTTGTGTGTTCCCTTGTGGACCCTCCACTGTGCTTGGCTGTGTTGTGTTCAAATATGCATGACTTGAAACTGATGGCAGGTTATATTGAAGACCCGACACATCTAGAGCACCCTGCCTCAATACATCAGGCTGTGAAACTGAAGGCACATCAATATTCTCCATGTTAGTACCAATTCTGGTCTCAACATCCTCACTTGCCAAAGAATTTAGAGCACCATTGTCACAGTAATCTTGATTCCTGCAAGAAAGGTCTGATAAGATGACGTGCATTTCATGTCGTGAATAGGGGCATAGAAGGAAAAAAAATCACCTGACACCTATTTGATCAACTGATGGAGATTCATCTGGAATAGGCATCTCGTCCACACTGTTTTTCGGAACCTTTGATGGAAGCAATCCAGAGAAGGCACCAGATTCAAAACTACCAAAGCTCAGATGCGCACAGTCTGCATTTGCAACCTGTAGATGATCAGGAATTATAACCGCAGGATTATCTTCAGCCGAATCAGTTGCAACTAGATCTTCGTTTTGCAGGCTTAGATGCTGAAGGTTTGCCACAGCTGATTCCGTATCAACATTGGAAACCTCGACTGCAGAAAATTGCATCATCAGAGTCCATATTAATAATTATAGGTATAAATATCAGTGTTTAAGGCCATGGCACCTAAAAGTTTTTTTGCGAATGAATATACAAAAAGAACCAAGCGACCCCACCACTTGTACATATTTCACTTCCTTGGATCGGTACCACACTTAGGTGATACGTAAAGCAAACTATAAGCTAACAAAGAAATAACTATGCATAACAGTTTTGCAAAACCGGAGCCACCACAGCCTCCATGAACAAGCATCATTGGCTCATTGCTCATTCTTCTGGTAGAGATTACGCACAACATATAGAACATTTGCATTTGTAGATAAGAGTATATTAAAACAATTAGAAGTTCAAAACTTCAAATCATATGTATGCGATTGTAGATTGGATAGTAGTATCTTTGAACAAGTTACAATTTATGTTGGTACATATGTGTTTCTTATACCGACAATGTTCTTGTTGCCCACTGATTTATTGCGCAGGTTATATGGATGGTCCACTGGTGGACCAGGGCGCCCCTGGCAAGAGGTCACCATGATGTGGGAAGGAGCTTCCCCTAGCGAGAGGTCACCATGATGTGGGAAGGAGCTTCCCCTGGCGAGAGGTCACCAGCCCGCCTGCAGTCGTTTCCTTGACCTCCTTTGATACGTTTTCCCCCAATATGAGTCCACAACATTTCTCGCCTCCTGCAGAAGCAGCTCGTCCTCAAGCTGGAATTGCGGATACTACCTTTGAAAAGATTCCACCGGCTCCCAAGTAGCATCCCCGCTGGTGATAATCCACGCCAGTGAACCAATATCTCCCAAATACCTCGGCGAAGTCTAGCTTGCACCACACTGTCTGAAGTAAGAATGACCCGACCATGACGAATCTCCGGGAACGGTGGAAGATCAGATGGAGGATCCCCATAAAAACGCTTCAATAGAGCCACATGAAACACCTTGTGTATACGAGCGCCTTCTGGGAGATGTAAATGATAAGCAACGGTTCCTATCTGCTTGACAACCTGATAGGGCCCATAAAAACATGGTAACAACTTGTTTTTGGCCTGATGAACTAATGACAAAACCTGCCGAGGATGGAGCTTGACCCATACCCAATCGCCTACGGCGAACTCCAAATCACGATGTCGTGCATTGTATTGATCCTTCATGGCCTGTTGAGCCTGTTGCAATCTCTCCCTGATGTCGGCAAGAAATTCATCCCTCTCTTGTAGCGACTGTTCAACAGCCTCAACTCTAGCCAACCACGACTCATAGGACATCAATGTAGGCTGTGGCCTGCCATAGACGACTTGGAAGGGAGTGGCTTTTATGGCACGCTGAAAGGAGGTATTATAAGTAAATTCAGCCCATGGCAACCATCGAATCCAGTCACGCGGTCGGTCTCCCGACAAGCACCGCAAGTACATAGTAATCACCTGGTTGACCACTTCCAATTGACTGTCAGACTGAGGATGGAACGCTGAACTGAAATTGAGCTTAACATCGCATTAGCGAAACAATTCCTTCCAGAAGTGGCTAGTAAAGACCAGGTCGCGGTCAGTGACAATAAACATTGGGAGTCCATGGAGTCAGACAACCTCATTGAAGAAGACATGAGCTACTGAGCTTGCCATGTAAGGATGAGCACCAAAAAATGTGCATACTTGGACAGGTGATCAACGATCATTAGTATGACTGATTTGCCATTGACCTTTGGTAGTCCTTCAATGAAATCCATTGATATATCGGACCACACATGCTGCGGAATCTCCAAGGGTTGAAGTAGGCCGGCCGGATGCAAATGCTCAGTTTTGTTGCGTTGACAAGTCGAGCATGTGCATACCCACTCTTGGATGAGTTGACGATCACCGGGGATAGAAAAATCAGCCTGTAAACAATGAATGGTCTTCTGGATTCCCTCATGTCCCACGCTGCGAACCGCAACCAGTATAGTAGCCACCAAATCCGAATGAGCTAGAACATAAATGCGATTATTACGCAGAATCAATCCATCGACCATCTGTCAATCCACCCCCAAATAGCCAGAGTCCACATGTTACTTGAGGACCAAATCCGGGTGGGTCAATACTTCTTTGCGGATATCATCGAACAATTGAAAATGAGGGATGGACAGCGCATATGATCTGCCACTATCTTCTTCATGACACCGGGATAAAGCATCTGCCACTTGGTTGTGATGTCCCAGCCTAAATTCCACGCTAAAATCATAGCCAAATAATTTACTCACCCAATGATGCTGCGGAATGGTGGAGAGGCACTGATCAAGAAGGTACTTCAAACTATAATGATCCATTCAAACCACAAATTGTCGCCCCCACAAATATAGGCTCCAATGCCTAACTGCTTTGACCAAACCAATCAATTCTCATTCGTACACGGCTAATTTGGCATGCTGTGATTGGATGGGGCATCTAAAGAATGCCAACAGTCACCCTCCTTGATGTAAGACAGCCCCAAATGCCAACAGTCCCCCTCCTTGATGTAAGATAGCCCCAAACCCCGAGCCGGAAGAATCCGTATCAATGGTGAAGGTGCCTACAAAATCCGGCAAATGCAAAACTGGGGTGGATGAAAGGGCAAGCTTCAGCTATTGGAATGCACTTGCCACTTCAGCTGACCATGCGAACACCTCCTTTTTCAACAAACTGGTCAATGGGGTGGCTAATGTCCCAAAATCCTTCACGAATTTGTGGTAATACCCTGCGAGCCCGAGAAAACCTCGAAGCGCTCGTACGACCGAGGTGGAGGCCAATCCCATATAGCCTTGATCTTATCTTCATCCATGGCCACGCCCTCTACTGAAACTACATGGCCGAGATAGGCGACACTGCTATGGCCGAATGAGCATTTGGACTCTTTGAGGAATAAGTGATGTTCTCGCAACAAGTTTAGTACTGCCCGGACGTGCAGAAGGTGTTCAGACCATATTTTGTTGAAAATGAGTATATCGTCGAAGACAAGCACAAATTGACGGAGGAAATGCCGGAGGACTGCATTCATCAAGGCTTGAAAAGTTGCTAGCGCATTGGTTAATCCGAAGGGCATGACCAAAAACTCGAAGAGTCCTTCATGTGTCCGAAAGGCAGTCTTCTCTATGTCCTCCACAGACATGCAGACTTGGTGATAGCCGAAACGGAGATCCAATTTGGTGAAAAACCGCGCGCCTTTTAACTCATCCAATAACTCATCGATCACTGGCATCGGAAATTTGTCCTTGACCGTTTTGGAATCCAAGGCCCGGTAGTCTACGCAGAATCTCCAAGTGTCATCTTGTTTTTTGACGAGTAATATTGGGGATGAAAAGGCAGATTTGCTGGGATGAATAATTCCTTGCTCTAGCATGGCTCGGCATTGGCGTTCAATCTCGTCCTTGAGGTGAATCGGATATCGATACAGACGAACCACCACTGGTGTACCCAGTATGAGATGGGTGCGATGATCACAGTCTCGAGCCGGAGGAAGCCCACATGGTTCGGCGAATACATTCGTGAATTCGGCCAAAAGTGTGCCCATCAGATCCCGTCCGTCTGTGCTGCAGACTTGAATACCGCTCGGTGGACCGACGATACCATGGTAGAGCACTTGTTGGCCGCCCTTCCAAAACACCATGGTTAGCAACTAGAAGTCCCAAAGGTCCTAAAGTTCACAACCAGTGAACTCCAAGGACGATGTCGAATCCTTCCAATGGTAACCCATAGCAGTCCGTGTGGTACTTCTCGTTTCCAATCCAAAAGGCCATCTGCTATGCAATCCTTGTGCTAGGCACCTTGTCCCCATTAGCCACCGTCACTGTCAATCCCGGCCGAGGTGCCAATATCACACCGTCGGTTGCCACCACCTCCTCCTTGATGAAATTGTGAGTGGATCCAAAGTCGATCAAAGCCACCAAGTTGGCATTGCCTACCCACACGTTCAATGTCATGGTCTGGCTAGAGCGTATTCCTGTCAAGGCATGCAATGATACTAGCGGGTTTGCCCCATCCTCTGCCACGCCTTCCTCCTCCTCTGGACCAGTGTCATCAGCGACTTCCAAGTAGAAGAGTTTCGGATAGCGATGTCCAAGGATATACTTCTCATCGCAGTTGAAGCACAAGCCTTTCTCGCGACGTTCAGTCATCTCTATTGGTGTGAGCCGGCGGAACTGGCATGGTGTTGTCGCATGTGTTCCTACTGCCTGCTGCGGCACCAACCCCCCCCCCCCCCCCCCCCGCGCTTGCCGCTGTTGCCATTCCTCTGCCAAATCTACTGTGAGGACGAAGTTGCTGCTATATCAGTCGCGCCGCTGGACGGCTAACCGGAAGTACAACTGTTGCTATGGCTGCCCATTGCTCATATGCTCGAGCCAAACTCATTGCTACCTGGAGATCCAGAGGGTTTTACAATTCCACATCAGCTTGTAATAGGTCGGACAATCCGAAAGTAAACAATTGGACTTGTTCTGTTGACAGTCTGCCAGCTCGACACAGCAAGGCTAAGAACTTCTCCTGGTAATCTGCCACAGCACCTATAAGCCGAAGTCTTGCCAATTCCCCTAGCTAGTTGCAGCGAATTGGCGGTCCAAATCGTAAGTGGCAACGCTCCTTGAACCGCTCCCATGTCGGCGTCCCTTCCGTACGTTCCAACTGCATGTACCATTGTTGAGCCACCCCTACCATGTGGTACGCCGCCAATCACACCTTGTGACCTTCTATTCTTTGTCCTCAAAAGAATTGTTCGCATCTGTTTAGCCAAACCAATGGATCTTCTTTTCCATCGTAAGTTGGGAATTCAATCCGGTAATAGCAAGGGACCACCAGGGTCTCATGCTGCAGGAGTCCTAGACCAGATGGAGCGTATGCCAGGACGAAGGAAGGTCTTGTGGCAAATTGTTGTGTCATCAGATTGCCCCCTTGCGATGTGGAATTGAGGTGTGACACCGTGAGGGGAATGGAGGATGGCATCATTTTTAAGTGTTGTGGCATCCCCATGGAAAACGATGGCATAACTGATGTAGACGTTGATCCCTTCCCTTGGGCCAAGGCCTCCTGTGGCAGCAAGGGAAGGTCGATCGGTCTTGGGAGGAGACCATCTCTAGTTTCTAGTGCCTTGATACGACCTTCAAGTCCAACCACCTCCTGATGTTCTAATGTTCCGTCGCTACCTCCTTGTGGACCGTAGCCAAACTATCCTTCAGCTACTTGGCGAGGTCTGCAATTGCCGTCTTCAAATCTTCATTCATCTTTTGGATATCAGCCTCGGAAGCCATGGCTATGATCTCCGGCTCTGATACCAAATTGTTGCCCACCAATTTACTGTGCAGGTTATATGGATGGTCCGTTGGTAGACCAGGGCGCCCCTGGCAAGAGGTTGCCGTGATGCGGGAAGCAGCTTCCCCGGCGAAGCAGAGATCGGAAAAATAGAGCAGCAGGGGATGCGAAACAGAATATACTGGAATGAGGAGTTTTATTCTTTCTTGCCCCCTGAATACAAGAGGTACTCCCTTTATATAAGCTCTACTTCTCCTAGCCTAACATAGATATCCTACTCATATTACAACTCGGATACCTATTTGAAGTATAGCTAATCTCCTGATACTAACGTTGATCACGCGGACTCCTCTCTGACTGCCTTCTGACTTCTTCCGAACCAACTGTAGACCGTCACCCATTGCCATTCGCTGTCGTATAACTCGAGTCCGCCTGCAGTCGTTTCCTTGACCTTCTTTGATATGTTTTCCCCCAATATGAGTCCACAACAATTCTTGCATTGGTGCATCTATTTGAAGTTTTAGTAATAACTGATAATATTTGGACTAGGAGGAAGATAATAATCATATAGTGAACGATTAGGTTTGATATTAAATACATAGATACATTGAAACCATAAGTTATGAAAGGTAATTTTTCTTGATCCAATTGAAAGTTCAAACAGTATTGGGTGATTGCACCCTAAGGTGTCTTTTCACCTTTAAGTAGTTCATACTTAACAATACAATATGCAGAAGTAGGATAGGGTCATATATTTTTTCTATTTAAGACTCCACACTTAAATCACATGATACATACATAATGATACGATTATGATCAAGGATAGTGTTGAAAACAATGATCTTATCAGAACATACCTATTTAAGACTCCATATAAAACTAAAGTCCTTCCATATAACTACAGTTGTAAACCCGCAATCTTTAACATTTCGACCGTTACTCCAACAACCTTAATATTGATATGAGGAAATAAAGTGCTAATAGCATGTAACAAGATACTCATTTATGTTCAATGATACTAGACTACAATTTCCATCTATCTAGTCAAGAGAAAGTAAAGTTTGCAAAGAAAATGGCAAACCATGTTTTCATTATGTATGCAATTGTTGATGTATTCGAAATTTAAAATATCTCTTCCAACAAAATGTTTTTAGTGCTATATAGACTACCACTTCTAGACATTAGAAGGGACAAGGTCAAAAATACAAAATTGGGCGATGACTGATTTTGGGTTTCTTAGGCAAGAGAAGAGCACTCCTCATAAATACAGACTGGGATCTATCTCTATATTTTGCAAACTCCAAAACGTAGAGCATCCACTTTGTGAACGGAAAAAAAAAGAAACACATTGGTATTTGACCTTTGAGACGCGTAACCAGAAAAAGTTCTACAAATTTTGCAATTTGAGTTTTATACTAACCTTCATCATCATCATAGGAATGCACTTGAGATTGGTATGTACTTGTGTTCTGCAATAATTCATCATTGAATTGACTGTTGTCCTGAAGAATCTCCAGGTGTCTCTCAGATGGAATCGATGATTTCATTACAGTTGAGGTGTTCTCTTCTGCATGAGAATTTCCATGCGAGTTAACAGCATCAGGAACCAACAATGAGGAGTCCAATGATGCCACAGATAGAGATGGGTCACCAGATGTCTCAGGGACTGTTAATTGACTTCCTGATGGTGGCCCATCCTGTGGAAGCCAATCATTCTCTTGTGTTTGGTGGTTGTCAGCAGAAGCATGACTAGAATTCATAACTTGTGGAATAGGGTCTTGAAGAGCAGGAAATCCCTGGTCAAACGTTGTTGGCAGGACTGTGCTTGCAGATTGTTTTGAGTTCTGGTTTATGGCACTTGACAAAGATGGGTTTTGACCAGCATATGCTTTGTCCGTTGTAGCCATAGGCTTGCTAGAAGACCTTCCTTGAGATCTGCCCATTTTCACTATATCAGCCATTGACATCTGACCTGGCACCCCACACCAATTGTGCTGAAATCCAGCTGATGATTGTGATGCTCCAAATGATCCATCAGGAACCACATCTTTGTTTACAGAAGAACTACAACAAAGAAAAGCGAACAGCTTAGTTATCCATACTACAAAAAAAGCGATCAGATCCAGCAGAAACTTCTACATCTTTAAACTTCATTACCTTGGAACTGTTTGCTTCGGAGTGGAATTGGTTGCTGGCACACCAGGTCCTAATATCGACGACCTTGAGGCCATGTTATCTGGTTGGATTGAACATGAAAATGGTAAATAGATTATAGCCAGATGTGAAAACTCATGGATACAGACATAATTTTAATCTTACCAGCTCCACTGGATCCAGACTGAACTGAACTGCTTCGTCCAGAACGATCTGTACCACCTCTAATGGCACGACTGTTTGAGTTACTTGCTCCTCGAGATTTGGGCTCAGGTGTGTCTTTATTAACCTTTGTGAAATTTCAGAACATACTGATGTAAGTTCTCGATAGATAATAAAGCACAGCATGGTGTAGCAATAATTAAGAGATGAGTTGGATACATAAACTTTTGAGACAAAAGGTCAATCACCAGTCAACAAGTTAAACGTCTGATATATTGACCAAATTGTTATCGCTTCTATTAATTCTAGTGAAATGAAATTATATGATCAACAGAAGATTAGCTACATGTCTTTTTTTTATGGGACCACAGGGAGGACCCTACTGAAAATAAGATTAGCTACAAGTTCACAAGTGGCACAAATAAAAGTTGAATATCAAAATCAACTGACCTCCTTTTTCTTTTCACGCTTGCTCTTTACCTCTTGAAAAGTATCTGGGGAAAGATTGGCAACATGTGAGATGTCATATATAAGAGGACTACTGGAACCATGAAATAACAACAAATCGATCTCAGTGCTGTTGTTCACAAAAACATTGTATATTAAATTGAACAGTAGGATAGACTCCTTTCTAATTGCAATATCAGCATACCAAAACTATTCCATCCGAAACATGCCAGATAAATTGTAGAAATATGTTCATGTAATTCAAACATTTATTTAGATGAGGCAACAGTTCACTCTCGATCCATTTTCCATCTTCCATCATAAACTTGACCAAGGTTGTCACGGCGTCGCCTTGTCGTCGCCTAGGCGACGCCTTGGCGTCCAGGCGCCGGGGAGGATCGCCTCGCCTTGCCCAGGTACGCCGTCCGCCCCTGTCTTCTTCGGCCGCGCTCCGGCCGTGCCGCCTCCCTCCCTCCCGCCGGCGACGGCAGCTAGGGTTAGCAGATCGGGTGCGGGGAGCTGGATGCGGTGGGGGGAGGAGGCGAGGGGAGGCGGAGATGGGGAGAGGATGCGGCGGACGGGGGAGGCGGCGGTGGAGAGAGGATGCGACAGACGGGGGAGGCGGCGGCGGGGAGAGGAGTCGATGGACGGGGGAGACGGAGAGTCCGAGAGAGACGCAAGAGTCGGGGGGGAGCGAGGAGTAGCGATGAGGAGAGACCGAGAGACGGACTCGAGTGAGCGAGCGAGAGATATATATGACTGAGTCGGTCACCTGACCCATATACGCATGGCATGACCATACGTATACGCGGAAATGGCGCTCGCCATGGCGTCGCCGTGGCGTCGCCTAGACGTCCAGGCACCGCTCACTCGCCGTGCTCGCCGACTCCGCCGTGACAACCATGAACTTGACATTAGCAAGGAACTGGAGAAATCATTATTTCTACGAAATTAAATAAATTATGGTAGCTATTAGTCTGTTAAAACAAAAAAGGCAAGGAATGCACCAAAGGATCACCAGTGAATATATGAAACCCCCAGTTCCTACTTCCTAGCATGGAAATAAGGTGCGCAACAGCCAAAAGTTAACAGTGAACAACATAACAAAGGTTTCAGTGCAACAGCCAAAAGTTGACAGTGAGCAACATAACAAAGGTTCGTGTAACTGAAAACATTCATTTGGATGAGATTCCAGCTCCCACCCATGCAACATCTTTCCTCATAAACTTAGGAATATTAACAAAATTACAAAATCATGGTAGCTTTTACGACAAAAATGACAAGGGGTGCTGATAAGGATCACCAATGATATATAATGAAAACCCCGGCTACTTGCAAAGAAATAAAATGCAGTAAAACCAACAGAAAAAAGAAACAACCAAAAGAAAGCAGTAACCAACAGGGGGGAAATCAGGTATTCTGTCCAAGCTAAATAAAGGGAAATACTGAATAGCTCAGTTTTTCCTCATACTGTTTTAACTTCATCAACCTCAAGAATACAATATAGGAGTCTCAAGGCATAAACATCACTTTGGCCTTTCAGCACAGAACACAAAGACAGAAGACCAAGCCTAGGAGGCAGCCAAGGCACTTAAATGTTAATCATAGTTTGGGGTCTGTCTGGTCTGGGCAAGGTTAAGCTCTTGTATAAGATTCATAAGTGCATAGCCAGGGGAGGCAACTAGATCATCTTAATGGAAACCATAGCTTATGGCATGTTGAAGCACTAACCCCTTCCAAGCAGACCCCCAATAAGCCTCATTCTACAAGCAAACTGAGTAAACAAGACCTGTGCAAGTTCATCTAAATTATGCCTCACAGCCTCAGATGAAAGAAATGGGACAGGCCGAAACTTAAATGAAAGAATTGAACTTATCCAACGACTTTCATTCAAGAAGATCCAAGTTTGGCAACCTGTGGGGTGGTTTGGATCTTGGATTTTGTTAATAGATTTATGCGAAACACATTTTTGTATAAGTTTTTGCAATGCAGATTTTAAGTTGTTATTCGATTATTCAGTTAAAAAATTCAGTATCGGTTAGAATCACATTTGTGATAACATTGTTTGGCTAAAAGTTACTTTTTTAGTTATTTAGTATTTCTAAAAAATTGTGAAAACCCAGGTGGAAGTTGTTTTTCATAAAACTCATCATATGAGTTTTGGTAAAAACAAATTTTTGTTATCACGGCTTTCTCCTATCCTAATCAAACAAGGATTAGGTTTTTTAGCCCTAGATCTAGTTTAACATAATCTGGGTTTGATAAAACTTAAGATCCAAACAACCCAGGTCTTGCATCCCCCATTGCATTCACTCGAATGCTTTGTCTTTCCTAGTCTTCTCACCAATTAACCATTTTTTTTCTTGCTTCCCCTAACTGTCCATCCCGTTGTTCCCATCAATCTAATCAATTTTGCAATGTGAACACACGTAAAAAAAATATCATTTCTCCTATTTCGCTGAGCAAGCACCTACCAGTTTCATACTAGCTGCAGCTCTCGTCAATTTCCAACACTGTAAAACACAAAAAGGAACAGAGCAAATAACAAGAAGAAACTGCCCCAATTTATCCAAACCGAAGCAAAGAAGCTCCCTGCGCTCCTCCCTTCAAACATAGAAGCTTAATTCTAAAACGCACCAAAAGGATATAGAAAAACAAGCTTCATTTTCTCTAATTTTCACCAATTGAGCTGAGAAATCTCAAAATAAGCACTAAAAACAGCAATTTTCCACGCATCGAATAACTCATAAACCACATAAACACAACCCGGTCCTAAATCAAAGGCGTGAACGCGAAAACTACTCTACAGAGGAACAAATCTTTGTAGCAGCAATCCAAACCGAAACGAGCACACCAGACTTCCCCGCCACTAGCCTGCAGCACATTCGCTGACGAACGCCACCAGCACAGTGACAAATCGCCGTAAATCCCCAAAGTAGAACGGAAAAAAAGCATGTTTCCTAATGACCCCACGCGTGAGAGAACTCCTCAGCACAGCGCTTCTCCAATCCAGTCACACACACACACAACCCAAACACTAAACAAAGCAATCAAAACATGGAGGAAAACTTAAGGGGTACAGGGAAAGAGAGGAGCGGCGCGAGATGAGACCTTGGGAGAGGAGGCGGCTGACCGCCTCGTCAGGGTCCATGCCGCAGTCACGCAGCGCCGCGTAGATCTCCGCGTCGGGGCGGTTCACGATCTCCTTCAGCCCCTGCACCAGTTTCCTCGCGGACGCCGGCACCGGCCCCGCCGCCGCCGCGGCCGGCCCCCTCCCTCCCCCTCCGCCGCCGCTCATCCTCGCCGGGAACCCCCCGCCGCCGCCTCCAAGCTACCTCCCACGAGGCGCGGCGAAGCGCGCGCGTCAGGCGATGGGCTGGGGTTCGTAGCAGCAACAGCGCCTCTCCGCTTCGGCTCGGTCTCGGGTCTGCTTCCCACGCAACGGCGGCCAAATTCCAAAACCCTCCCCGCCTCTCCCTCGCCGACCTTTATATAGCTCGATGGGCTGCGGCCGTGAGGAAAATGGATTAAAAATTAATTTCCCCTTTTTTTTTGTCCGCGCTTACCTTCTTCCCTCCTCCTATCCACCCCGTGTACACTTGTCGCCGAGATGTGGATGCTCAAAGCTACGCACCAACATGAGAAGCTGACATGCCGGGCCAACGCTATTGGGACCCATCTGCAGATGTGTATTTTTGGGGGTAGAATTTTGTGATGTAAGTATAGCGTGCACGGGATTCTTTGCCTGGAGAGGTGAGGACTCGCAAACAGAGACGGGACGGTTCCGCCCCAAGGCTAGCATGTGAGGCAAATTATTCCGTAGTCCCACGTGTCATAGAACCTTATGACTAGCGTGGCTGTGGGGTTATGCTTGAGTGGGCTGACGCGCGGGCCCGCTTGTCAGTCGGAGTTGGTGTACCAAAGTAACGAAACGTTTTGGGCTTTTTTGGGGTCAGTGTTTAGGCCATTCTTTTCTGCTTGTGATTTTTTTTCTTTTCTATAGTAGTTAGAGTTTTTTTACAGTAATTAATTTTTAAATAAATTATTATATTAAGATGGGATTTATAAATTGATTATAGTAGATACTATAACAACTTTATCTATATCAACTAAAATTATTATAAGTTTCTTTTACTATGTACTCCTAATAAACAGTCTAAAAGAATAAAGTGGTGAGTAGCGGGAAACGTGGGATTCTTCCCCTTTTTGTTTCTTTGGGAGAGGTTTTTCACCGAAAAGAATTTAGGGCAGGCATTAAACGTAGATGTGCACTTACACGTAGGGGCAAGTGGGTTGAAGTTTTCGTCTTTGGTTAGATTCCTCTTTACTCTTTTATGGCATGCTGTTTGCGCATTCTAAAATTGGTTTTTGGATTTTGTTACAGTAACTAGCTTTTAAATAGAGTGTTTTTTTAGAATATGGTCTACAAGTTGATTTAATATATATTGTAGTGACTTCATTTATATCAGCTAAAATCGTACGTGAGTTTTTATTACTCCGTATTCTCTCTCACGAACATGCTAAAAGACATAAGCTGTAGCTAAAGGTCATAAGGTACAGCCACAAAGAACAGTTTTCTTTCCCTTTTTCAAGAAGAAAGTTTGTTGCGAGCACAAATTCGAAATTCGGGATAATTTTGGCTGTTTCTTATCACGGGTTTTTTTTTTTTTGAACAGGCATGCATTTTCATCTGAAACTTTCAGTCATCGATCCAGGTTGGGCTTGTCATCTCAAACTTTTTTTGTGAGCTTAGTGTTTGCATTTTGCCTAAAAATAATATATTGTGATATCATACTGTTCACTTGTTCAGAAGTGACTGTTTAACTTGTCTCGTATCAACGAGTATGTGGAATTAAAAGGTTTTGAGTTCAATTTCAGAAAAAGAAAAAAAGGCTTTGAGTTTGTACAAGCCTTTCTATCAGGCAATAGCATGCCAAGTTATTTCAAATATTGGCCATGTTTTTTTTCAGCTTCTAAAAACTGTTTTTCTGCTTTTCTATAGCAACTAGCTTTTAAACAGAGTGTCTTTTCAAGATGGTGTCTACAAGTTAATTGTAGTACATACTTTACTGACTTCATTTATATTGGCAAAAACCGCACATGAGTTTCTGTTACTCTATAATCTCTCGTACAAATAGCCCAAAAATCACAAGCCGCAACCAAAAAGAACATACTCATTAGCTAAATATGGGCATGTTCTTTTGTGGCTTTTGGCTTCATCTTTTGGCTTTTCTACAATAACTAGCTTTTAAACGGAGTGTCTTTTCAAGATGGAGTCTACTAGTTAATTATAGTATATACTGTACCGACTTCATTTATATCGGTAAATGCCACACGTGAATTTCATTTACTCTGTAATCTCTCACACAAACAGCCAAAAGCCACAAGCTGCAGCCAAAACCCATAAGCCGCAGCCATAAAAGAACAGACCCTATACTCCAAGCTGGCTATGGCCCATTTTCCTAGCAAGCAGTAACATGCCAAGATATTTTAAACATTAGCTCGTAAAGTGACATGCCTTATTCTACAATAAACCCAGTATCTAAATAAACAATTCTAGTGTCGACCTATCAATAGGTATTGTTCTAATGAATGTGCTATACGTCTTTTGCATGGTACTTTTAGGATTTCAATCGAATTTCTAATCTTTGAATGTGCTAAGAAATTTACGTGTCTTCATCTCTCTCTCCAGCTCTGTCATGCACCGTTGCTGTGGAACATCTCCTCCACGCACAAAACCCTTCGTGCTCCACTGTACTTTTAGGATTTTTGTATTGTCACGGTGCCAAAGGCTGCAACTACCTTTGTCACCGATGCCGGTGGTTGTGGCAATAGGAAGCGGCGTGGAGAAGGGGGCAAAGGCAGTGAAGTCAGAGAAGCCAAGTAAGTGGGGGTGTTGCGCTCGTTACAAATAATTGGTTGCGGCGTAGGGTTTTGGCGTGTGAAGGGGACAGATATAACAAAAAGAGTGGAGAGAGAGGCTAGAATGGTTAGATCTTTGAATTAAATTTTGATCGATTTTTTTGGAAAAGAGGGAAACAAGTGCTTAATAGACAAATAATTCACATTTTAATAATGAAAATTCCCTTTCAACAAAATAGTGGTTTCTTACGAAAAACAATAATGATTTTGGTCAAATAAACCAACAATCTATTATCTCATTACAATAACGATAAAAAAGCCACCACGTTCGCTCTCAAGAATTAGAAATTACAACACTAATCTAAGCAAAAGTGAAAAATCTACACCATTGATCGTGCTAGGTCCAAATTATAACAGTCTAAATGAAAAGAAAGAGTCCAAGTCAAGCGCAGTTCATAAATAACTGAAATAGGAAAAAATAAATAAAACAATTAGCATTTTGATTTCCATAAAAATTCCTGAGTAAAATACATAAATAAATATATAGAATAAAAAACCAAAAAAATGGTGATTGGATGTGTACACGGATTCCAACAAAAAATAACTAAGTTTTTGGGGAAAAATAAATAGTAGTAGCAATTTGATTTCAATACAAGTTCCAAAGTAAAATCCCAAAATAATTGTAATTTATAATAAAAATCAAAGAAAAATATCAATTGAACTTGTATATGAATTCTAGGAAAAAATAACTAGATCTGAAAATAAAAAATAAATAAAATTAGTAATTAAATTTTGATACGAATTCCAAAGTAAAATACCAAAATAATTGTAAATTAGAATTAAAATCAATGAAAAATTAGCAATTGAACTTGTATATGAATTACAATAAAAAATTGAAACTCGAATATAGAATAGAAGAAAATTTGTAATTTGATTTTCATACAAATTTCAAAGTAAAATCCCTAAATAACAAAAAAATCAACATAAATCAAATAAATTTAGTAATTTGATTTGTATACGAACTCTAATAAAAATAACTAAAATTTTGAATAAAATTAAAACTTATAACATGGATAGCACGTATGGTGTTGGAGGAGACCACGAAAGTGTGCAATGGCACCGATCTTGTAATACCTCACCCACCTGCCAGGGAGATGTGGCAGCCGCAGGCTTGCCCTAGCGTGCGTGCATGCCACCTGGGCCATGAACCCAGCAGAAGTCAATACCCAACCCCTCTTCTTAAAGCAACCCAAACCAAGAAGTCATGGCCACTCTCCACTTTTCATCGTCCAAGCCGTACCCGGGTAAGGTCCCCCCGCCATAGCTTTAGGGGAAGAGAGCGAGGGAGGGTGTACCTTGTGCAAGCCGAGGGAGGCGTGGATCCGGTCGGGGCCGGCTGGATCCGAGGCGAGGAAGTCGGGGGCAAGCAAGGGGGAGGCCGGCGGCGGGGAGCCCTAGGCCAGCGGCGGTGAGTTTGTGCGCGGCCGCATGCGTGAAGGGGGATGCGGCCATGCGGTGCCGGTAGAAGGGCCGACGGCGGCGGGATTGGGCCGGCGATGCCGCGCCTGGCCGTGCGTCGCTGTGCCGCCAGAGGTGCGCCCGAGCGCGAGGGAGAGAGAGGGGTGGGAGAGGAGAAGGTAGGGGGCGGCGGGAGGGCCGCCGGCGCCGCCGAGCCGGCCGCACGCCGCCGCGCCGCCCCGGGTGGAGAAGAGGAGGAGGAGGCCATTTCGGCCGAAAGAAATTGGAGAGAGAGATGGGTAGGTGAGGGAGGAAAAAAGAAAGGGGTCGGCCGAGTAGAAAAAAAAGGGAAGGGGCCGGCCGGGTAGAAAAAAAAGAAGAAAGGAGAAAAGAAAGAGAGAAGAAAAGAGAAAGAAGAGAAAAAGAAGAGAAAAGAAAAGAAAAGAGGAGAAAAAGGAAAGAAAAAAATGGGAGGGTTTTGGTGCCTGCGCGACAGATCTCTGAAAACCCGCACATTTTTACGCCCGGACCAGTTTATGCCTATAGTATCGACATCTCCCATTTAATTTCTAGTTCGTTGTGATGCGTTAAATTGGACTATTTGTTTGTCCAGGTGGAGGTCGCGAGTCGACGCTGTCCGCACGTCGTTCCGCTCCGCTCGGTAAACAGGCAAGTGCATGGTAGAGCGGTAGACCGTGGATTTTATGTAATATGCGATGGTTACATGTTATGATTATGCTTATATGAAATTGCAATGTTTTCATGACATGCTGATGTTAAATAATGATGGCAATGGTAATAGAGCGGGGTGAGCAGCAATACCACCCTACTCATGATAATACTAATGACAATGACAATGGATACATGCATACGCATCATGTGCATTCATGAAATGAGAACTGGGATCCGCCTGGGTGGATTCCGCAAGACCTACTCCGGTAGGCCTCCACGGGACTGGAGAGACCCCCGTGCCGATATAGGCGGGCTCAAGATTTTGGGTGAACATCGACGGGTGTTCACTCGGCAATACCGGTATATGCAATGAGATGAGCAAATGAGCATGTAGAGTAGTGCTGCATTGCACTAATGGTATGTTAATGAAGGAACCTGAAATGAGAATACGAACCGGCTGATGCATGTGGGGAATGCTATGGCTAGATAAATTTGTTGCCATGTTTAGGAAGTGTTTATCGTTCTATTATGTACTTACTGAGTCGGTGGACTCACCCTTGCTTGTTGATGTTTTTAGGTGACTGTTGAGGACGACAAGTACAGGCGGGAGTAGCACAAGAATAACTGGCACGAACTAGCAGCACTTGTGTATCACCTTTCAGTGTATCCTAGCCTTACTAGTATGCTAGAGTAATCGCTAAAGATGCTATGTTGTATCTGAACGCAGTAGTATGAATAAATTTAATGTTGGTTTAAATTCCTTTAGTGTTGATGAATTGGTATGAATATGCAGAGGTAGTAGCATCTTGGCCCAGAGAGTGGGCGGGGTGTTACAGATCTATTGTGAAAGAAGACATTGACCCACGAGAAAGCGAAAAGCCGATGTGGCAATGGCGAAGATGAGGATGGTGTCATGCTACTCACCTTAGCCGTTTGACGAGGACAATGTTGTGCTGCTCGGCAGAACCGTTGAAGAGAAATACAAGAGTCGAAGGAGCCTAGGGCCACGACGACAAGTAGTGAATATCAGTGTTATTGAAGAAGTCAATGGACAAATAAGCTCGATGATGGGGATGCCCTAACAAAGAGAAGATGAAGCTTTTGCATTGAATATGAGTTATGGACGGTATGGGTGTGCCATCGCTGGTGAGGGGCACGATGTAACCGATTGTGGCAAGAAGACTCTATATATCATTAGACAACAACTAAAGGAAATATACTAACTTCAGTGAAGATGGGATCGCTGCGGTTAGTGAGAAAGCCACAACGTTGAGTTTGCCAAAGTCGACGAAGAGGAGCAATTGACACAGGAGAAGAGGAAATCGAGCATGTATGTATACATGTATGAATCCGTATGAATAGAAGCACGGTCATATAAAAGCAGAGGAGAAAAGAGGTCAGAGTATAGACGGCGCAGTTGTAGGAAATAGCCTCGAGGCCACTAGAGAGAGTGTGACGAGTGTCCCCGGCAGGGATCGATGATGGTTGCATATGTATGTGTATCGATGTCACAACGATCAACGTTAAGTAATAATTGGAAAGAAGTAGAAGATAACTATATGGTAGAGTATTGCATTTGCAGGGGTAACAGCTGAGAAGAATCAATCGAGAATTGGGTTTGCTATTGGAGGTTAAAAGAAAAAGGCTATGGTGACGAAGGGGTGCAATCGGAGCGGATATGGACAGATATCGCTCATCTTGTAACATATCCTGTATTTTTTTTATCGGAGTTAGAGTCAGACACGAATAATATCGGATACCCATTTTTCCATTCCGTACTCGTTCCATAAGCCTTCGAACGCTTGATCGAACGAAAATTATTCGCCTCTTTTGTACCCCTACTTAGGACATTGGACAGTAAGGTGCAATCAGAACGAACATGGAGAGACTAATCGCTGAGATATTAAAGGAAGAGCGCTCAATACTCCCGCTTGTTTAGGGTGTGTTTGGTTTGCTGAATATGGACGGCCGGATCCCAGCTCCACCGTATATTGCGGGAAATTCGGGTGTTTGGTTGGACGAATTTACTGTGGAAGCCTGGATCCGCTCGTCCCCGCATACGGTCTCATCCGGGACCGAGAGTGAAGGCCATTTCAATCGAATCTGCCCATCCAGGATGGAGGGAGTCGAGCAAGACCTTCATACAACCTCATATACAGTCTACCAATCACATACTCATTCAGCCTGTATCCAAAGATACATCGAACCAAACACTCTTCTTTTTCAAAATACGACTCTTCTCATCCAGCTTCCCCTCATCCAGGATATACGATCCCACTACCCAAAAGCAACCAAACACACTCTTAGATGTGGTAATCCACCTATGTATTATCTTATTCCTAAGTGATGGCACAACAGACTTTTTCGTATCACTTGACATACAGATATATACGGACGGATATCACTCATTCCGTATCCTATTCCATATTTTCCTCAGAGTCAGAATCAGACATGTATAATGCCGGGTAACCATTTACTCATTCCGTATTCGCTCCATGAGCCTTCGGTCGGATGGAAATTATCCGCTCCGTTTGCTTGCGATAAGAAATAGAAGACACATGGTTTGTTAGGGCAGCCGGTGTGTGTAGGAAAATAAGTTAAGTGTAGGTTGTCTATGATGCATGGTTATATGGAGTAAGGTACTCTAATACCAATAAGGTAATTTACTGGACATATAATTAATATATTGCTTGAGATTAAATAGAGATATATGTGTATGCATATATTTTGAAAAATAGTAATTAATGGAGGAAGAATAGAGGAACACAGCTACGTGATTTATGCATGATAGAGAATGATTACATTTCTAAGAATAAAAAACTTTATTATGCTCAATAATTTGCTTCCATCAAAATGATACTTCAATTACGTTACTCATGTTGTATTTTTTTTCAAATTTCTATTGTTATTTTTCTAATGCTTATGGTGTTTTAAAAAACTCTAAGTAGCATATAAGATACATAAACATATATTATCAATTATCTAAATTGTATTATTTAACATTATAAATTTTAAAATAAATCTACTCGTGCATTTACGTGGACACCCTGCCTGCTAGTTTAAGCAAAACTAGCCCCAACTATACCTAATAGTGCTAATACATGATACACAGAGTTCACTTCAAACTATCGCCATTACAATACCGTAAAAACATACACTAAAAGGCTACACATGAAAGACTTTTTTCTTTTCTAAAAAACAAGCCTATTTTTTTTCAACTTACACATTTGCTAAACACATACGTCAAATCAACAACTTGCATTTTGCAAGAGAAAGAAAGAATAAAGCCTAAATAATTGAATCGGGAAAAGAAAAAGTGAAAAGAGCAACTCAAAATTCCTCTTCCACTACCTCCGCGCACACACTAAAATGTTTCCATTGTTTCCCTTTCCCTCCAAGCACGAATCGGAGGCGGTGCCGCCGCCACCGCGCGACCACTTTCCTACGCGCTACCGCCACCGCCGCACTCGCGACCAAACCCTAGCCCCAGCCACAAGGCCAAGACCCAGCCCTGCGCGCTCCCCCTCCTCGACGCCCTCCGCGCGGCGGCGGCAGTCGCCATCTCCCTCTCCCTCCTCGCCGGCGACGCCGCTCCCGGAGATCTGCCGCCACGGGGGCGCCGCGAGGGAGGCGGAGGTGAGGGCCGAGGCGGTGACGAACGAGCAGCTTGTGGAGGAGGCGTGGGAGGTGGTCAACGAGGGCTTCCTCCCCGACGCCGGCAGCCGCCCTTGGTCACCGGAGTTTGTCTTGCGGTAATGTGATTAAGCATGGTGTGTTCAGTGGTTCAACTGCCTATCTTAAAGTCTGTATGCACATTGCAGTCAGAATGCTCAGTTTGTTTATTGATTACTCCAATGAACATATGTTATTCTCCATAAATTTCTCATCTATCTCGATGACTGATAGTAAATTGATTCATTTGAATCCATTGCAGCAAAGGAAGCAAGATATTCTTCAAAGCTCAATCAGATCCCACTCTAGAGCCCATGATATCATTCAGGAAATGCTAGCTAGGCTGGGTGACCCATATACAAGGTTCCTATCTCCCTCAGAAGTAAGTCCTCTACAAGTGGCGCTATTCTATGCTATTGAATCATATGGTGGAAAAAATCATGAACCTATTACATGGATAGCACTGGCCTTTTTAAAGCTAATTTATACAGCATCAGCAACAACAACAAAGCCTTTTGCCCCAAACAAGTTAGGGTAGGCTAGGAATGAAACCTTTTCAAGATTAAAGAGATGAGAGCCTTGACATAAAACCTATAATGCTAAAACTCTAAGCCGTACATTCTGCTATTTGAGCCGAGAGCTAATTTATGATTCAGAATAATTTGCAGTAATGTTTGGTCCGAAATTCAGAATAAGCTTGCCATTTTGCCTTCTCAATACACTAATGGTCATTCTTTTTTCTTCTCATGATCCATGGTAGCACTTAACAGTTCCACTAGCACAGGAGTTTCATGATATTGTTAATTCTAAGTAATAAAGTTGGCATAAACCGGATTTGTTGCTTCCCCATAGGTGTCACTTGTCAGCATAAAGGGCCTTGCCCTTAGATCATCTAAATATTAATATAGATCAGCATGGAGTTTCGTGATATTGTCGTTCCTTTATTTCTATTCAGGAAGTCAGAACAGCATGTATATTCATCTTAAAAGAGTTCTGTAGATCATCTTGCAAATCAGACAACTTTTTTACAGTACCATGTGACTTGGACCTTTACTCATAGTTATTGTTCTGTATGGTTGCTACACCCTCTGGGATAGTGAATCTCTGTTTAGGTACTAAAGCAATGCAATGCCATCTCACATTCTTTATTTCTTTTGCATTCAGAGTGATGATAATACAAAACCATATGCCAATGCCTTCCGTTTGCTTCAATGATTTTACTTATTGCTGATCTTTGTGATGAATATATGTTCTAACTGTAGTATCAGTTCTGATGTTATTTTGCATATGTTAAATCAATCTGCTAAAGTTCTCGAGGATGTCGAAATATGACATGACGGGAATTGGATTAAACTTAAGGAAGGTTCCCGATGACATTGGCTCTTTCAAGTTGATGGTATTAGGGCTGATATTAGATGGGCCTGCTCACTCTGCTGACGTCAGATAGGTTTCAACTGCTAGACATATATAACATTGAATTGAGGATTTGCGTGCTTTTTTTTATGGGAATATTGCCTGTACTGTTATATTTACAGAATCAACAATGTTTCCTATCTTGTTCTATACTTTTGCCAATGAGCCTTCTAAATTTTTTGACTTAGTGGACACTCAGACTGCATCATAAGTGCATAATTACAATTCCATATGGGCAGCATTTGACTGCAATTCCAATTTAAGATGCTAAATTGAAGAAAGGATGTGGGCACATGCCTGTGCTTATACTTTATATAAAAGATGAGTAATGGCTTTTAATGAAGCTGGAAAGGGGGAACCCTATTTATCTCAAACTATGTACTAAGAAGTTGCATTAAGCTTCACTCTCGAACATGGTATATCCAGCTTTAGTTGTTTTTACCACTGCTAAAACTTACATCTGTTACAGGTTTGACAAGTTTTCCTTTGATTGTTCTCAACTTTCAGTTTGAAAATACATTTTTTAGTAATTGTTATCGGTAATATTCTTATCGCAGTACACTGTTATTTGATATTTTTTATGTCTGGTTGCTGGGATTACCCAACAACCTAGTTGGGTATGAAATATGTTAACTGGTTTGGATGAGATGCACACATTATCTAATCCTCTCAGGTCCTTTTTTTTTCTTCTTATTAGGGTGATGAGCTTTTGTCAGTCAATGGCATTGATGTAAGGGGTAAATCTGCATTTGACGTGTCGTCCATGCTGCAAGGTCCAAAGGAAACTTTTGTTACAATTAGGGTTATGAATAATCTTATAAATATTGTAGATTCTGTCTGGCATCGCTGTTTGCTCCTTATTATCTAACTATCTCACTCTTTCTTATATTATATTTAGGTTAAGCGGTCCTGTTGAGTCAATGAAGGGGCAGAGACAACTGGTTGCTCGAACTCCAGTTTTCTATCGTTTGGAGAAAAGAGAAAATGATGATTCATCTGTTGGATATATTTACATGAAAGAGTTTAATTCAGTGTCCAAAAAAGATTTTGTTAGTGGTACGTTGCTGGTTTGCTAACCTTGTCATCTGTCATTTCTAGCAAAATCTGGCTGAAATAGTTTTCATAATTGAACCATTTGTGACATGGTGATTATTGCAAAATGGCCGACTAGTGTTTAATTGTTATGTCAAACTGATATGCATGTGTCTAAACATATAGTTTTCTTCCTGATTAAAATGCTGAGCATCATGAGAAGTTAAAATATTGCTTCCCCTTTTGCAAACTAGCGCTAAGGATGCTATTTCTTAATATGTATCTTCTGTGTTCATGTAATTCTTTGATGTTACAATATTATCAATCTTAGTTGTAGATGCAGTTTTTTTAGATCTTTTTATGATAACAACAGTTGGACTACAAACATGTTGTATCCATTTAACATAACTTGTCTCTTGCAGCACTAAAACGTCTACAGAATTCAGGTGCCTCCTATTTCATTTTGGATTTGAGAGACAATCTTGGTGGACTGGAGCAAGTATGCCTTTTTTCCTTCTCAATTATATAACATGTCAGTGTTTGGTCTGCTACAACTATGGTGTTTTGTGGGTTATCCTATTCTGCTTTAATTTCCACGAGTCATAAGCTTCTCGAAATAGTTTGAGGCTTATGCATATGGATTATGAAAGAAACTGGTGTTGGAATGGACTCACACCTATTCCATGGGCCAAATGACCATAATAAGTCATGTACAAGGCATGAGCAAATAGCAGAAAACCCCCTATACAATGGACTAATACAAATATATACATATACATCTAGCAACTGGCAAGATATAATTTGTTTGGTTGGGGTTATGCTTACTACAGTGGGATAGAGATTGCAAAGCTCTTCTTGAACAAAGGAGACATGGTATGGATTTTGCTGCTTCCATATTTTCAACTTCCAGTTGCCTTTCTGTACTTCTTCTAAAAATTGATGCATATTTTTTTCCTTTTTGAGTCAAAATGGTGCTTCATCACTGGTTGTTGCCTGAAAACTGCTCTCCTCTATCCATAGAAAGAACTCATTTGAAGTAGCCAATTCTTTCCTGGCCTAAATTTCTTTGAAAGCCATTGAACCTTTGTCCACTTCAATTAAGGCTTAGTTTTCATGAGCGGTAACTCAAATTTAAGTACAATAGTGTTAAAAGATGCTTCTAATTGGAACTTGGAAACATCAAATCATGCTAGTTCTGCTATGATGTTGACACTGATTCGAAATTCTGAACAAAGTTTGAAGTTCTAATTTGTGAACAAGTAAAAGGGTTTGCCACCCAACTCGTCTAATGCAGTGTCTATGAGAAGCCCCCTCAACCTTGAACTGTTACTAATTTTATTAAATAGATATCCTTGTTTGCCTAACAATAAACTAATGCTAATGCACATGCACTTGTAGTTACCATTCTTTTATGTGTTTTCAATATAATCTCCGTTGAAACATAAATATTTCTCTACATATTAACAAGATTTAGGTCTTTCAGACACGTGGTTGCTTAAAACATTGTTAATTTATCTATTATTTCATTAACTGAACTTTGGAGGTGAAGTATTTATGCCCCTATGAAAATTCTTCAGGTCATTTATACTGCTGGCCAGGATCGTCAAGTCTGAAATACAATTGTTGCTGAAAATGGACCTTTGGTTACTGCTCCTCTGATGGTACGTTTATGCTATGGTTATATACCTATTTCACATCGCTTCAAAAGGTAGTAGTACTAAGAGATCTAAAGCAAATACTTTTACACTGTTCTTTTAAACTGTGCAACAGAAAGTGTGAAGACTTGCGTTTACACATGTACTTCTCCCCACATTAAAGTTGTTAAGTACTTAAGTTCACTCTGATGAAAATTTGATCCCTTGCTAACTCGACTGTGAGAATCTTCAAGGTGTAGACATAGTTAATTCTGATTTTGCACTTTTTGATTGTCTGGTTCTAGAAATGGCACAATACAGATTCAGTTTCTGTTCTAATAAGTTTCCTAGTTTACCATATACTTTATCTTTTACTGAAATTTAGCTGAATCATGCCATAGATTTGTGTCTGCTATGCAGACTTTCATTTGTATTTCTCACATGTCCATTTGCATCTTATGGCACAGGTACCAGTGCATAATAGGACAGCCAGTGCCAGTGAAATAGTAAGTGCACATTTTGTCTCACTGGTAGTATTAGAACCATAACAGTAAGATGCTAAGAGCTCACCAAGGTACCTACGTGTTTCTAGGTTGCTTCAGCACTTCATGACAACTGCAAAGCTGTTCTTGTTGGTGAAAGGACTTTTGGCAAGGTTTGAACCACCCAAATAGCGGATTCTAGAGCAATGCCCTTTCTGGGACTAGCTTCTGTGCCCCCTTTATTTGTATGTGTAACTAAGTGTCTTGGGTATTGCAGGGCTTAATCCAGTCTGCATTTGAACTTCATGATGGTTCGGGCATTGTGGTCACAGTTGGCAAGTACGTGGCACCAAATCACAAAGACATCAATGGAAATGGAATATAACCAGATTACCGCCATCTTCGATTACCGCCATCTTCCTGGTACTATTCGCATTCAGTCGATTTTCTTTTGTTACACTAGTATGCAATTGAATTACCATTGGCTGAATTTTCTTTTGCGACAGATTTCAATGAAGCCAGAGATTACCTTTCCCATTGCCGAAGTAAGGAATTAAGCTGAGTGAAGTGCATTATTCTGAAGCTTCTCACACAGTAAGAAAATTTTATTTACTGTTGCATATTTGGTTCTTACTTTTCAGCATTCTTCTGAATAAATGAGCAATTTTTCTTGTGATAATAAAGAGAAAAGACTGAAGGAAAACTTAATGCTTGACTGCTTGTAGCAATAGGTGAGAATCTTGATGGTTTAGTGCACTTTGCTTGTAGGAACAATTGATGAGAATCTAGCTGGTTGAGTGTACTTGTGTTGGATTGGTGTACTTGATTCAAAGAGGAGAATTACTCTTTTTCCATTTTATATGGTTAATCTCAGTTAGTTTCACAAAACATTGTGTAAACATGTTAATGGGTAAATCATAGAGATTTTCACACATTGGTTGTTCACAATACTCGAAGCCACATATGCTCACGCTCGAATAGGCCCTCCACAAAAGCAAAAATATTGGCACTGGTATATGATGGAAAAAGTTTGTAAACACCTCAGACTTTGCTCAAAAGTTCGTTCAGTGCTTCGAACTATGAAACTAGACATTTGACCCTCCTGAACTTTGCAATCCATTTTAAATAACATCCTGATTGGGTTTTGGATGGTGGTATTGCCCGCGTGATACGGTGAGTGGGTGGCTTTACCACGTAGAATGACATACTGGTCAAATTTATGTGAATGACAGGTGAGGCCCACATGGCCTTCTCTCCCTAATCGAAATAGAGAGGGAATTATAAAGGGTGATGGTCATGGAAGCATGACTAGGGGCTCGGTGGGGAGAAGCCCTTGTGGCCTCATATGTCACTGATCTAACTTAGCTAGCATGTCATTCTATATAGTAAAACCGTCTACTTATCGCGTCACGCGGGCAATATCACCATACGAAATCGGGTCAGGGTGTTATTTGAATATATTGCGAAGTTCGAGAGGTCAAATGTCTGATTTCATAGTTTATGGTGTTGGACAAAATTTTAAACAAAGTTTATAGTATTATATGGACTTATTCCGTATATAATTCACTGGCCGCAGTTGATTGTATGTTTCCATCTCTTTCTCCTTTTGTCTGCTTGCTGCTGAGCATAATCGTAAGTTCGTAACGATCGACATAACCTAATGTCATAATTTTTAGAGGTCTCTCTCGCAGGGTCAGATGAACCAACGCATTAGAAAGATGGAACATAGCTGAAGCTTGGGGAGATTCTACAATGATCTCGATGGTGAGCTGTGACCGTAAGCCCTGCATTCAAGCGTCAATACATGCCACACAGTGAGCATGTCCCTGAATTCGCCGGTGTCAGTGCGACAGAGAAGTACAGAATACTTGGAATCCATCAAACGATATCACAATCAAGATTGCACTGAATTTTCATTGAATACACCAGCACCAATTAAAGGACCGTGTACAAAGGTTCAGAATAATACTGTAATAGACCATTGTAAGTTTTGTGAAGTAGGTATTTAATTTTACAAAGATTGTATTTTGTCTAGATCTTTTGATGAGTTTTTTTTCGAAAAATCCATGGTATCACAACGTGGTGTTGATCATATTGCTGTGCGGTAGTATTGCAACATGGTGGCGGTCATACCGCTGAGCGATAGTTTCGATTTTTACTAGGTGGTAGTTTTTTTAGAGAGATCTAGTTTTGAGGTGCTATATGCGGTAGTACCAGCCTTAATATGGTAATATCGGTCGAGGTATAAAATCCAAGGATTTTGAGAAATAGAGCTATGTATTGAGTTGGGTTGATCTAGGTCAGTATATTAATGTTGTATGAAGTATATTTTAACTAACGTGGGTTAATTTGTTAAGAACTTGTGCTCAAAAACGATTTCTTTGTCTTTGGATATGTAGGGTCATTTGGAGTCAATCATGTTCAACGGCGAGGGTTGAAGTTACGTTTATGGAGCCGAGGCCTAGAACGATTAATGATGTCGAGTGAAATGGTGAGCTCAAGTATAGTACAAGAAAGATGAAAAATATTGAAGAGAAGTTCGAACTACATGTTTTCATCATGTGGTTGGGTCGGTCTAAGTTAAGCGTGGTCCAGTGGAACTGGAACGAGAGAGACCTGTCGATGCATAGTAAGTCAGTGGTGTACCTACACGTAGTAAGTATGACAATTGTTTGCAATGGAAGATGAAGATTGAGTCAAGAAATGATATTTTCATAGTTTGGTAAAAATATCGAAAACTATCTTATATCAAAACCACGGTGCTTGAGAGAGCGGTTTAGGCTAATGAGAAGCTGGTTTGATCAAGATAGATTAAGCCTAAAAAATTAACGGATTCGGATTTATGTGCTTTGAAAATATGCATAAGTAGCTATGTATGAGTAAATTTTAAGACATTATTGACTTATCTGCTGTTATCTTCGGTCTTAAACCAATCAATAAATAGCCCGCGGTCTGTGTACAACGAATGGCCTTCGTTGAAAAAACACAATAATAGAACTCGAGTTCAAGCATTTTGCCGAGATCCTGTTTTGTCGTGCCTGCACCGCACAACTACTCGGCTTTGAGTCGCACTAATGCCCGGCGAATGTTCCAGATGTAATCTGTCCTACACCAATCTGCAAATAGCTCGTGGTCTGTGTACAACGCATGGCCTTCGTTGTAAAAACACAATAATAGAATTTGAATTCAAGCATTTTGCTGAGATCCTGTTTTGTCGTGCCTGCACCTTACAGCTACTCGGTTCTGAGTCACACCAATGCCCCGCGAATGTTCCAGGTGTGATTTGTTTTGCATCAGGGATCAGGGAGTTTTTCAAGTGACTAGCTCGTGGGTCTGTTCTTTACCTCATAAGCCGGCGGTTTTTAGTTTTTACTACAGTACCTAATTTTCAAACGGAGTATTTTCTCAAGACGGGGTGTACAAGTTAAACGATGAACACGTTAAAAGCCTAACATCTGTACTAGCCAAAATCGCAAGTGAGTATCTGTCTCTCTGTAATCTGTACCGTAAACAGCCAAAATTCAAAAATTTCAACCAAAAGCCAAAAGCCGCTGCCGAAAAGAACAGGCCCCGTAGCACGTGTAGTCTTTTGGTTGCCAAAATCTCTAATTTATGGGATTGTAAGATGTGGACGCACTTAAAAGTCTAACCTTTTTTCTTTTTCTTTAAGAGATGAACTTCATTTAGGTCGAAGTTTCAGTATTTTTTTCAGCTTACGATTTTTTCTCAAATAAACAAACGACAAAATAATTTATCAATATTTGGTTTATTCGCACAAAAACTTATGCAGCTATAGCCAAAAAGATGGTATCCTCGTGCATGAGAGCACAGTTAAATCATGTCCTCTTTCTTGTAGCCTGGGAGGCGGAACTACGCCAATTGTTTGGTTTGATGCTAACCCATGGCAACGCTTGTTTGACCAAAATTTGGCGGCATTGATCAGACTAGCCTCATAGGCGCGACGCCACGCCGCGCCAGCCACCGTGTGTACCGAAGTAAAAGAGCCGATAATCCGTGAGGAGTTTGCAAAAAAAATTTTAAAAAAAATCGAGGGCACGTGTGTATTTTCGAAAAAGGCAAAGGTCTTTTTCGTAAAAAACCGAGGGCCTGTACGTAATAAATGGGAAAGTGAAAGGACTTTTTCGTAAAAAACCGAGGGTCTGTATGTAATAAACAAGGACCCGTACGTAATTTAGAAAACTGCGGGGCGCTATCCTGCAAAAATTTGGGTGAAAAAAAACTGCCAAGGACCTTTTCGCGAGGAAAAAGGGCCTGTACGTAATTTCCGGAAAACTGAAGGAAAATCCCTTCCCTGACCGTACAGAAATCCCCCCGCCACGCGGCGGCCAGCGCGCGCGGGCGGGGGACGTGGACGCGCTGGGGGGGGCCGGAATCCCCCAGCTTTGTTTAGCGGATGATTTGGTAAGCATTTGATTTGCTACTAAATTTTGACAAATCTTGGTGTAATAAAATTGGCATTAAACCAAGCAAGCGCATGGTGCTTGTTGACGACAATAATGTCCCGTCGTGCCTCGGGAAAAAAAATCTGATGGACGTGGTCCATGGAGGCAGAGAGGCAGGCTCTCCGATTCGAATTTTTGCTATACATAGCATGTTTTTAACTTATATTTATAAAAATAGTTGTATACATGTGGTATTAATAAAATTAGCGTTTCTGCCATTTGGTCACTGGGTGGCAGCGCTTTAGAGGTGACACATGGCGCCTACCATCCGGCTGCTGGGCGGCAGGCGCGGCCGCCGGCCACCAGACGGCAAACCACCTATTGTCCACCCACAAAACGGCAGGTGATTAAGCCAGCTTAATTACCTGTATAAATTTGTAATTTTACATCATATATATTTAAAATTTTAAATATAGTAAATGAGCTCAAAAAATTACAAAATTTTATGTGCAACATCCTGATACAATGTATTTCATTGCGTAATTTTTGATAATTTTATCTGCTCTGAATATTGCTCAAAAATTCATACGATTTCGATACTTGTAGGAGTTACTCAAAAAAAGACGCAAATATGTCAAAAATTCCCCAAACTCACTACTCCCTAGCGCAATAGTTTGCCTAGCTCGCTACTACGGTGTGCCTTACCAACCTTCTCCAAACAGTTTCTGTTTTTGTCTTTTTTGTCAACTTATTTAAATCAGAAACTACTTAAAACGTATCAGTTTTTAATTTTGATTTTTTATCCTTTTTAATTGGTTTTTCTCTTTATTATCTTGTATTGTGTTGTCCGTAACGATGTAATAGATTTTTTATTTTTATTAAATCTAACGGCTGTTTAAGTATAATTATAAACAAAATCTAAAAAGCACAGCCGCAAGCTTAGAGCTGCTCCACCGAAATCCCTCACCTTCTCCTTCGGTAACCACTCCTCCCCTTCGAAATCTCTCCCTTTTTTTTTGCTCCTCATCTGTGGAGCTAGTACAGTTGACTCGTGCATGCGTTGATCGGAAGTCTGTCCCCCGGAACTAGGAAGGTTTGCTTCTGGTGTCGGCGCTGCTGGTGTTGTAGCCGCCGGTGCTGCGGTCTGATTTCCGGCCACCGTAGCTGCAGCCCTAATTTGCTCGCTCGAATTTCGCAAGCGCTTCTAATTGGTACTCCTCTACTTCGTCTCACCGTAGCGATCATTAGATGAGTGCCAACTGTAGTTTTTATATATATACATTCATCAATACCCGCCGCGGCCGGCATCTCCCATGTCTGTTTGCTAATTCCATCCCAAGGGTCTAGCTGTTTGAGCTTTGTGAGCCCTGATCCTCAACTGTTTGCGGTGATTGCATGTTTGGGGAGATCAGTGTGCATTTTCCCCCTGGCACAGGTAGAATCGAAGGGAAGATGACTGATGTGGAGGAGCAGCAGCCGCCTCTGGTCAGCGGCGTGTCCAGGGCGCAAGACGGCGGTAGCAAGTTAAATTTGGGGAAAGAACACTTCCCAGGGAACGAGCTCTGGACCGATGGGCTCATCTGTGCTTTCGAGCTCGTCAAGGGTCACAGGAAGCCGGCTCAACACAAGTCGTGGCCAACGGTTGAGCTCATGCCGGAGAGAGGGGCCGCTGCGTACACGAAGAAGCACGTAAGTAGGAATGGGCGTCGCATCGTGGCTGCGAAACCAGATGAGGGCAATGGGGTGGAAAACCGCCACCAGACGGAGTTCAGTAACGATCCTTCTGTGCTCAAAGATAGACCACCGTATGCTGGGGAAATTCTGGATCACAAATGGGTGCCCATTGGATGGTCTAGGATCGCTGAGCTGGTCCAGAGGGTTCAGTCAGACGCCAGCTGGGAGAACGAGCAGGTGGAGATAAGCGACAGTGAGGATGATTACACGGTAGCTGACCTTGTGGCTCCATACTGGCAGCGTCCGGTGGGGCCTACATGGTGGTGCCATGTCACTGCAGGCCATCCCTTGGTCGACGCATGGCTGATTAATGCTCACTGGATGCATCCGGCTATAAGAACTGCACTGAGAGATGAAAGCCGACTGATAAGCGATCGGATGAAGTACCTTCTCTATGAGGTTGTCTTTCTGATTCTCATTTATTTTGAGATACTTTAAATTATATACAGAATTTTTCTGCCTGTAATCTGTTTGTAATCGAATACCTTCTTAAATGGTTACAGTTGAATACCCTGCAATCTGTAGTGTAAACACATTCTCTGCCTGCATATTTATACTTGATGTAGCTGCACCTGTTTGCTGTTTCCTTTAACCCATTGCTTCAAGTTTCTAGTGAGTTTGGTGTTCCACATTCCGTGAACTAATGAACTGAATATTGAACTATAGGTTCTTTTTCTTTTGTCATGATTTATTATTAAAACTTTTCAGCATGCATATATCGCCAACTCATCATGATCGAGGGAGCACCAACACTTCTTCACAATCTTTTGAATTTGAAAATGATGTGATTGCTTCAGACTCCATTGCATAATAACTATCATTTGTAGTGACATAATAATCACACTATGGCCTAATTGGTGGGTCAGGACAGCTTTGATATAACTATAGAACTTATCCTAGATTTGTCAAAGTTGAAGAGCTTTTACCTGCCAACACAGTGTGTCAGGTCAGCTACATCATATATGTTCGTTTTTCAATGGGTTCTGTTGAACTATTGTTCTATATTAGCAAAACATTGCCAAAATAGTTTCCATTACGGAGTATATGCATCTCTGTTTCTGATAACTCTGCATTGACAACCTGAACAAGTAGGCATGTCTATACTTCTTGGTAAAATCATTCCGCATTGTTTTCTTCAAAAGTTCTAATTGTTGACGTCAAAATTAGGACTTTATTGAACTGTGCTGGTGCTGAATGCTTTTAGTGCATTTAATCTACCTCATCATGTGTCACAGAGAAAATAGTTACTCTGATAATCATGCATACAATAGCTCAATGTCTAGCAGATCCAGTGTTGATGTGCTGTGCATATCAGATTTATGGTATAAATTTCTGTTAGCTATTCAGGTCCCAGTTAGAGTTGCTGGAGGACTGTTGTTTGAGCTTCTTGGTCAGTCAGTTGGAGATCCAAATCGTGAAGAGGAAGACATACCCATTGTACTTCGGTCTTGGCAGGCACAGAACTTTCTTGTAACTGCAATGCATGTCAAAGGCCCTTCATCGAACATAAATGTTTTAGGAGTGACTGAAGTGCAGGTATCAACTGAAAGTTTCTAGCTTGTAATTTTTGATCTTGATGTGCTTATAAAAATCTTTCCAGGAGTTGCTTATTGCTGGTGGAAGTCAAACACCTAGATCAGTTCATGAAGTAATTGCACATTTGGTCAGTCGTCTTTCACGATGGGATGACAGGTGCTTTTGATATTTTACCATCACTTTCTTTTCTATTCTTGTTTGCTTAGGATGTTTGATCAATAAGCAGATCATTCTTCCTTGTGTCAGTGTAATTGTATGGCATTTTCTTACCTAACTTGAGCTTATGATAAGATAGGTTTTGAAAGAGGTTTCAATAGATTGAACTTTACATATGTATATGGTTGTAAGCCAGATACAGCTTCTTACTTGCTTTGGCTTCTCTTTGCCAATGGGGCTAAACAATGGAAGTCAAGCCCAAAAATAAGAACCGCATGGACCTTATCTTAATCTTATCTGAGCTATGCCAAAAGGGCCCATGGTGTTCTACTTATTTGCATAGGCAAGCATTTAATTCTGGATGGGGACTTTCTGGTTTCATGACTCAGCTTTTCTAATCTTACATTCTCTCTTTATCTGATATTCCGATTATAGCGTTGACATTACTGAAATAGTACTGTTTAGTTTCTAAAAGAAAATGCACTTTGTTTGCTTCAGGAATATGTTTTATATACTACACAAAGATGCTAGGACAATTTGCTACAACCTGTATCAAATGTTAGTGTACAATTTTTTACCACAAAAACTAACAGTTAATGTAAGAGTGTAGGCACTGGAATCTATGTATTGATAATAGATGCAGCAGTACAAGGCATGTATATATAGGCAAGGATATCTAGGGTTAGGTTAATAGAATTATGGGCCAACCAGAGAGATCCTTGCCTATACTAAGCACACATGGGCCCAAGGCCAAAAGCCCAAAGAACCTGTCTAACACCCCCCGCAGTCGAAGCGTCCATAGCACGGACGTTTAGACTGGATCGAAATTCACTGAAGACCGAGGAAGGAAGACCCTTGGTGAAGATGTCGGCATACTGAGAGGTGGTGGGAACATGCAGTACGCGAATATCTCCAAGAGCCACTTTCTCGCGAACAAAGTGAAGATCAATCTCAATGTGCTTGGTGCGCTGATGCTGAACTGGGTTGGAGGACAAGTAGACTGAGCTGATGTTGTCGCAATACACCAAGGTAGCCTGCTGAAGGGGGGTATGCAGTTCCAACAGAAGGTGGCGTAACCAGGAGGCCTCGGCAACAGCATTGGCCACACCACGATACTCAGCCTCTGCGCTGGAGCGTGACACCGTGTTCTGACACTTGGAGGACCAGGAAACAAGGTTGTCTCCGAGAAACACGGCATAGCCCGAGGTGGACTTGCGCGTGTCCGGGCAACCGGCCCAGTAAGCATCAGAGTAAACCACGAGATTAGTCTGCGAGGAAGGCTGAATAAGGAGGCCCAGATGGAGAGTGCCACGAACATACCGAAGAATCCGTTTGAGAGCAGCAAGGTGGGGTTCGCGGGGGTCGTGCATATGAAGACACACCTGCTGAACTGCATAGGAGATGTCCGGCCTGGTGAATGTGAGATACTGCAGGGCCCCGGCTAAGCTGCGGAAATCGCTGGGATCACTGACAGGGTCACCAGCTGAGGCTGACATCTTTGGATTGGTGTCAATAGGGGTGGTGCATGGCTTGCAATCTGCCATGCCTGCACGCTCCAAGATGTCCAGCATATATTGTCGTTGTGAGAGAAGAAGACCACCACGACACTTCTGCACATGCATTCCCAAGAAGTGATGAAGCTCACCAAGATCCTTCATAGAAAACTCCTGCTGCAATGCAGAGATGATGCGACGGAGGAGCTCGGTAGATGAGGCGGTGAGGACGATGTCATCAACATAAAGAAGCAGGTAGACCATCTCAGTGCCGCAGTGGTACACAAACAGGGAGGTGTCGGACTTGGCCTCAATGAACCCAAGAGATAGGAGATATGAAGCAAACCGACTGTACCAAGCACGAGGAGCTTGCTTGAGACCATATAATGATTTGTTCAGGCGGCAGACAAACTCCGGATGAGTAGAATCCTCGAATCCTGATGGCTGTGAACAATAAACTGTCTCAGACAAGGTCCCGTGAAGGAAGGCGTTCTTCACATCAAGCTGATGGATCGGCCACTTCCTGGAGAGGGCAAGAGCCAGCACTGTCCGCACGGTTGCCGGTTTCACAACAGGACTAAAGGTCTCGGCGAAATCCACTCCCGGACGTTGAGTGAAACCACGGAGCACCCAACGGGCTTTATAGCGCTCGAGAGAACCATCTGCCTTGAGCTTGTGCTTGAAGATCCATTTACCAGAAACGACATTGGTCTTGTTTGGTCGAGGAACCAAATCCCAGGTGCGATTTTGCAAGAGAGCCGCATACTCGTCTTGCATAGCAGTTTGCCAATTGGGGTCGGCGAGAGCGGTGCGGTATGTCCGAGGGACAGGTGACAACGGCGCGACGTGGTAGAGAGCAGGGAGCCGAAAACCGGACTTGCCGCGCGTCGTCATTGGGTGCTGATTGAGCATGGGGGACACCGGCACAGCACCCGGAGGAAGGGGCGCCGGGGAGGGTGCTGCATCCGGGGAAGGTAGTGTCTGGGAATGCACTGGTGCGGAGGGTGGAAGGTCCAGCTTCGCACGCCGTGTGTAGACATGACGAATGGTGCGTCCGACGGGGGCCGCATGTGGCAATGCGGGCGAGGAAATGGCCGCACGTGGCAGTGCCGGAGGAGGAGGTGCCCGGCACACCGCATCGACCGCCAGAGGTGTGTGCGGCAGGGCTGGCGATGCAGTGTTGTCAATGGCCGCACACGGCAGAGTGGCGGACGCAGCATCGTCCGGGGCCGCGCGTGGCACACGAGCGGAGACACCAGCACGCGCGTCGTCCAGACGCGCAGGAGGAGTTGCCGTGGGTGGACCTGCAGGCAAAGAGATGCACGACGGTCCAATGGGAGTCGACACAGGATTAGTGTAGTCATCAAGAAACTCAAGGTCTGCCGTGGAGGGGGTGGAAGGAAGATCGGCAAACGGAAAGGAAGTTTCATCGAAGATGACATGACGGGAGAGGTAGACTCGATTGGAGGTCATGTCGAGACACCGGTATCCCTTGTGGTGGGCAGAGTATCCAAGGAAAGTGCATAAAGTGGAGCGAGGAGCGAGTTTGTGGGAGGCTGTGGAGGCAAGATTTGGGTAGCAAGTGCACCCAAAAACGCGAAGATGATCATAGGAGGGTGAAGACTCAAAGAGTGTATAGTGAGGTGTGGAGAAATTCAGCGTCTTGGTGGGAAGGATGTTGAGGAGGTAGGTGGCAGTGGTCAAAGCCTCAACCCAGTAGGATGGTGGCATGGATGCCTGAAACAGAAGTGAGCGAATGACATTGTTAATAGAACGAATGACACGCTCAGCTTTACCATTCTGCTGGGAGGTGTAGGGGCAGGACATGCGGAGGTGGACACCGCGGGTGAGGAAGAACGTGCGGGCGCTGGAGTTGTCAAACTCGCGGCCGTTGTCGCACTGAACTGCCTTAATGGTGACACCGAACTGAGTGGAAACAAGCGAGAAGAAGTTAGTGAGTGTCGAAAAGGTGTCAGACTTGAATCGAAGAGGAAAAGTCCACAGGTGATGTGAGTAGTCGTCGAGGATGACCAGATAATACTTGTAACCAGAAACACTACCAACAGGTGAAGTCCAAAGGTCACAATGTATAAGATCAAACTTTTTGGGAGCACGGGATGCGGACACATGAAAAGGGAGACGAACATGACGACCCAGTTGACATGCATGACAAACTTGAGGAGTCGTGGTTTTATTACATGAGGGAATGACAGAAGAACTCGCTAACTTAGACAAGACTTCATGACCGGGATGACCAAGACGACGATGCCAAAGCGGAGCGGAGGAAGCGGCGAGGAGAGACTCGGCTGCAGGAGGGATATGCAGGGGGTAGAGCGGACCGGAGCTATTGCACCTGATGATCACGTTCCGAGATCGAAGATCCTTCACAGAACAGCCAGCGGGATCAAATTCAATCGAACAGTTATTATCAGATGTAAACTGACGAACAGAAATGAGATTTTTAATAAGTGTGGGAGCAACAAGGACATTGTGAAGGCGAAGCGATCCGTGAAGATCGGTTGTGCCGATGGAGGTAACGGGAAGTAAAGAGTCGTTACCGACAACAATGGAAGAGGGAGTGGAGGACCGCAGGGCTGAGGAGTGAGAGAGGATACCCAGATCAGAGGTCATGTGAGAGGTAGCGCCGGTGTCGAAGAACCACTCAGGTTGCTGCTGGGGGGGTGTGAGCGTCATGGTGGAGAAGGCACCCGCAAGGCTGTGCTGGTCCCAGGGAGGAGTGGCGTAGTTCCCAGTCGCTGGCTCGGCGGGAGAACCTCCGTAGAGTCCAGCGTGGCCGGCGGGAGTACCTCCGTAGAGTCCAGCGTGGCCGGCGGGAGTACCTCCGTAGAAACCAGCGTGGCCGGTGGGAGGACCTTCGTAGAGTTCAGCGGTCTGGCCGGGAAGAGCCCACTGGTGCTGGGCGGCCAACAGAGCATGGGGTTGCGGAGGGCGCGCTGGAGCCTGGGAAGACACGACCGGCCCGGAGGTACGGCCCTGCGAAAGAGGAGCAAGAGGAGGACGGGGGCCAGGCCACATCTGTATAGTACCTGTCCAGGGGTTGTAGAAGCTGGGCCAGCCACTGGGTTTGGGCGTGCCTGGAGATTCGGTTCCGCTCGCGCCGCCGTGCTGACCAGCTCGGCCTTAGCGCTTGCCGCGCCGACCACGGGAGTGGGAGGGACCACCGCCCCCGACCCCGCCTCCGCCTCTGTTGCTTCCTCCGGAGCCGCTGGAAGCAGAGGAGGAGTGGTTGGTGGGTGTCGAAGCAGACGGGACGCCGGAGGAGAGCAGAGCGGTGGCCGATGTAGACTTGCGGTTGGCGATGTGGAGTTCTTCCAGAAGGAGATCAGCACGAGCCTCAAGAAAAGAGGGGAAAGGTCTGCTCCGTTGAAGGTGCAGGCCGATGGCAGCGAACTTCTCATTGAGGCCGCGAATCACGTGGAGGACAAGAGTCCGGTCGGCGACGAACTCCCCGAGATCAGTGAGTGCATCGGCCATGCTCTTGAATCGGCGGCAGTAGTCAGCAATAGAGAGATCTCCTTGGACGAAAGTGCGGAACTCGGCGTCGAGGTAGAGGACGCGCGACTCCCGGTTGCCGAGGAATTGAGTCTCGACGGCGAGCCAGGTGACGCGCGCGGTGGCCCGGTGCTCCAGCACGGTCTCGACAAGTTCGGTGGAGAGGGTGCCGAGGATCCAGGATTTGACGACACAGTCCATGCGGATCCAGTCGGGAAGGGCCAGGTTGGGAGCATCGCTGAGCACATGGTCCTCGAGGGAGTATTTTCCAAGAGCGAGGAGAAAGAGCTCGCGCCACCGTGTGTAGTGGCCGGAGGTGGGGTCGAGGACGAGAGGAACCAGCGACCGGATGTTCTGGACGCCGACGGCTTGAGCATGAAGATTGGCGATGGCGGCGGCTTCATGAAGAAGAGCGTCGTGAATGGGAGGGGCTTCGCGGACGGACTCGGCGTCGGAGTCGTCTTCCCCAGTAGCAGCGGCGCGCTCACGGGCTGCGCGTGCGAGGGCAGCACGCTCCCGATCAGCGGCGGCTGCGCGGTCTTGGGCAGCGATGGCGGCCTCGCGCTCAGCGGCTTCAGCCTGCGCGAGAGCGGCGGCGCGAACCGTGGCGGCGGCGGCGAGGCGCGCATCGCGGACGCGGGCGTCTCCTCCAGCCCTGGCGGCGTCTTCGGTAGGCAATGGATTGGCATCGGCGGGAGCAAGGGGAGAAGAGGAAGTTGGCGGTGGATCAGAGGAAGTTGGCGGCGGATCGCCCGGCATGATGCCTGGGTCCGTCCGCGTGGGAAAAGTTGGCGGCGGGAGCAAGGAGCTAGGATTGGGCGGAAGTGGACGGTCGAGATCGACCGGATGGACGGGATCGACCCTCTGATACCATGTAAGAGTGTAGGCACTGGAATCTATGTATTGATAATAGATGCAGCAGTACAAGGCATGTATATATAGGCAAGGATGTCTAGGGTTAGGTTAATAGAATTATGGGCCAACCAGAGAGATCCTTGCCTATACTAAGCACACATGGGCCCAAGGCCAAAAGCCCAAAGAACCTGTCTAACAGTTAATCTATCTTGAATCTTCAATTTTCCATACCCACAACTGTATTTGTTATATCTAAACAGTGGTGTCTACTCACAACAAAGATACTTATAGCTGTGTTTGCATTGTTATTTCAGATTATTCCGGAAATATATCTTTGGGGAAGCAGATGAAATTGAATTGAAATTTGTGAATAGGTAAGTAAACTGAACGAACATGTCTCAACTGCCGAAACATTTTATTTTAACTAATGTGTCAGTGCCCTAAATTGATATTATCTCATAACATTTTAAATGAGCAACTCTCTATTAATCACATTCAAAATATTCAATTCACAGGAGAAATCGTGAAGATCTGAATCTAGTCAGTATCATATTGAATCAGGAAATCAGAAGGTTAGCAACGCAGGTAAGTGTGCTACCCTGATTTACTTTTTCAATATTATTTCGAATTTTCGATCAACAAAATACTCGTTGAACATTTGTAATCCAAAATAGAAACCTCTCATCGAACATTTCCAAAATAGAAACCAGTTTTATCTAGAGAATTCTGATTGGATTCTGTGAGGAAATTTAACATATGACTAGAAGATTTAACATGATGAAGCTTTTTACACACAACATTCATGCATGCCATTCTCCATTTAATAGCGTTTCATGATCCGGGGCATAGGTAATCAGGGTTAAATGGTCACTGCATGCAAGGGAAGAGATCATACATGAGCTTCTCCGACATTTGAGGGGAAATACCACAAGAGCTATTTTAGAGAGTATTAGAAAGTGTACAAGGGAAATGTTGGAGGAGCAGGAAGCTGTCCGTGGTCGGTTGTTCACTATTCAGGATGTTATGCAAAGCACTGTTCGTGCATGGTTGCAGGTATGCACAGTTCTGCCACATTTCAACACAAACTAGAGCTATTGTTGCAATCTCCTGGTAGACTTAACTTGGTATTGATAGAATGTCAAATGTTGAAGTATAAGTAGCTTAAGCTTTTGAGTGAACTGGCTGGTGCATGAAACTTAATATGGTATCAGAGCTAAGAGATCCCATGTTCAAGACCTGGTCGACGCAATTTAAAGAAAAATAATTGCAGTCCACTTCTATTCCATGTATTAGGCTTAAGGGAGTTTACATGTGAGGGGAAGTGTTGAAGTATAAGTGAATTGCCCATCTTTCCTCATCAGTTTAAGCTTTTAGGTGAACTGGTTGATACATGAAACTTAATATCAAATACTCAAATCTTGCCAATCTCCAGGACAGAAGCCTTCGAATCACCCACAATTTGGCTATTTTTGGAGGTGGTGGCATGGTTCTATCCGTAATCACTGGCCTTTTTGGAATTAACGTTGATGGCATACCAGGAGCTCAGAATACTCCATATGCTTTTGGCTTGTTTGCGGGACTTCTCTTCTTTCTCGGAATCATCCTTATCGGCGTAGGAATGCTGTATCTTGGGTTGCAAAATCCAGTAACCGATGAGAAGGTAAAGGTGAGGAAGCTGGAGCTCCAGCAGCTGGTTTCAATGTTCCAGCATGAAGCAGAACAGCACGGCAAGGTCAGGGAAGGTCTCAGTCGGCACAACTTGTCACCGAGTTCATCTACGGCCTCCGGTGAAGGCTACATTCTACTTTCGTGATATGACAGATCATGCTAAGGTCAAAGCCATGTTTGAAGCTCTGAATAGAAGCAGGGATAGACACGACATACTTACCCTCGTGTTATGAGGATTGTAACTAGAGCTGGAAAAAAAGCCTGAGGCTCATGAGCTACTCGAGCTTGATCAGCTCGAGCCAAGCTCAAATAGCTTGTTAGGGCCTAGTAAAATTTTCAGCCGCTGCACCCTGAGTCTTTCTCTTTCATATTTGTTCCTTTTAAGACATGCATGCTATTATGCTATGAGTTGTGATAATTTTTTTATCCTCACTTGTTAAATATTGCTGCTCATTTTTTCTGTGGCTGGCGTTGCTATTTCTTATTGTACCTGGGAATGCTGGATCAAAACCTCCAACCTCCAGGCTGGAACTAGCTCCGAACGATTCTAGCTAGGAAGTTTCTTATTGAATTTTCAAATCGGAGTGAGCAGTCTGGAAATTCCAAGTGCAGGTTCCAGCTTTGTGCTCAGAAAGGAATTGGGTGAAAAGGACGGAAACTATAGGTAGGAATCACTGAATCAGAAATTGTGGTGCTTATAATCAGCTATCAAACTTGTATTCATGAGCAACGGCTATGTCTGTCGAGCTCGACTTCCACGGCTACCCAGGACTGTCTTAAGCAATGGCTCCACGAATTTTTTGTACGGATAATTTATTTTTTATTCGAAATTACAGAAATATACCCGCGGGAATTTTTTTTACAAAAATAGGCTTCAGTCGCCCAACCATTGGGCGACTGGAGCTTTTCGCCCAACCCAGTAGCGACAACTAGAAAATCTCCCAACCGTTGGGCGATTAATTGCCCGTTGGGCGACTTTCATCTAGTAGCCCTCCCATTGGGCGACTGCATGAAAGTCGCCCAATGGTTGGGCGACTGCACTCAGGTCCCCGAGAGAAAAAAAGAGAGGAAAGAGTCTATTTTGCCGAAATTTGAAAAGTGCATCAAACCTTCGCCAAAAATAGTGAAAATTGGTGGAGCTGTTCTTCATACATCCAAAAGTCTCCAGAAAAAAATTTGAGCAATTTTGGCCATAGGATCAAAAGTTATAGTAGTTTCAATTGAGGCCGAAACGAATTCGAGTCCGTTTCCGACACATCTTCAGTAAAACGGGCATAACTTTTGCATACGGTGTCCGTTTTCGACGTTCTTGTACTCGTTGGAAAGCTAACGACGAGCCCGATCCAAAAATAACGACCCGCTTGTGCTAGTCGCCCTCCAAGACCCTGAAAATCGGCTATCTTTGGACCTAAACCTGCGTCGCAAGTTTTTTATTTCTGTTTTTGCCCTTTTTCTTGTTCTTCCCTTCAGAATTTGGATTTTTCTTCAACTGAAAAGTTGTAGATCTCGTCGAAACCTTTCAAATGAGTATATATAAGCCATATAAAACTTTGCTATTTTATCTTTTCAGACTAGTTGTTTATATTGCATCGGTATATAAAACGATCGGTACATACGGTTTTGTCGGCCCCTGAGTGTAGTCGCCCAACCATTGGGCGACTGCATGAAAGTCGCCCAATGGGAGGGCGACTAGATGCAGTCGCCCGAGGGTAGAGCGACAGCTATTGTGTCGTCCGCTGGTTGGGCGAAAGGCTCCAGTCGCTCAACCATTGGGCGACTGGAGCCAATTTTTGTAAAAAATTTTCCCGCGGGTATATTTCTGTAATTTCAAATAAAAAATGGATTATTTGTACCAAAAATTCATGGCTCCACGGCATCTCAGATCCTCTGCATTTTTAGTTCTCAGGTGTCCTAGAAAGGAAAATTTGTCTATGGAGTACCCCGGCCGTTTGCCTGAACTGCCGCGCCGGCCGATCGATCGGTGAGGTGCAGCTCGGTCTGGGTGCCTCCCGTCCCGTGAGAACGGCCTCCCACGCCCAGATCCAGATGGTGAGCACGCCTCGCGCGTCGGCCAGGCTCGGGTTGCCGACATGGCGCTGTTTGCCGCGAGCGAGGAAGTGCCGTTCTTGACGAGCGGCTCGATCGGCGTCGGCCGAGAGGCCGGGGGACGGTGTCCCACAGGTAGTTGACGGCGAGCTCGCGGGCCGAATGCGGCCATGCCGCGACCGGCTCGGGCTTTATAGTTCGCCGCCGCTGCCTTGCGCTTGAGCATCCCTCACGCATGCGTGCGGGCCTCGCCGAGGAGCGTCGAGGTGTGAGCGCCGCATTGTGCGCCTTGCAGGTGATTTTGGATGTCAGTACATTGGAGTAGAGGGTCCTCAGGGTCCTGGCTGCTTGCAGAAAGCTTGGCAGAAGAAAGATTCATGTGCGCAATGACGGTTCGACGCCATTGATTCGTGTGTTCAACATTATGCAACACTAGGACCTTGTTTTTTTAGACTATAGCCGATGTCTTTTGTTTGCGTTTTTGAGATGACAGTGGACGGTAGAGACATCGACGTGGACAACACATGCGGTTTTACACTTGGAAAGATGTCTAAAAAATTTGCTCCAAGAAGTTGGCCTATTTGTTTCAATTTTTGGAGAATCTAAAAGACAAAAGTATAAAAGGATAGATAGAGCTTAAGTGTCTAGGTGGTTGCACTTGGCAGCTTGGCATTTCATACTTTGCATTCGCACGGCCTGTAGCCCTGCTCCAACTAAAGTCAGGCACATCGGCATGCCGCACGACCTTTTGGATCAAAAGTTGAGTAGTAGATCATAAAGCCACAAAGCTGTAAAATAAACCTGCTCTGCAAAGCCATCAATTTTTGCCCCCTAAACCAAATCTCGAAAGTCATCGCAGATTTCTTCTTCTACCCTAAATCAGCTATTAGCAATTGAAGATTTGTGCACCTAAAATAGAAGCCTTACTGAATGGTGTGTAAATGTATGAAATAGGAGGAGTGCAAGTTAAGTGAAGCAACAAAGGCACCAAGGATTAATTCGGTCCTTCAGAAAAAGAGGAAGGTGGCAAAACTTGCAAGACAAGCAAGCACCAATCATTGGCATCCTGTAATCATGTGATGAAAACAAAAACTAATCACCGAGTGCAAGGACCAAACAGCTGCCTTTGAATTTTAGCAACCTAGGGGGATTTCAAGGCTGAAACATGCAAATGATTAGTGCCAACAGTCACTGACATCAACTAATCTCCCACAAAAAGTAGTGGATTCAAGTGTTCCGGCTCTTCAGTGGAAGATCACCCTGCGTGTGCATTTGTGCGAACACCTTTGATCCAAGTAAATTAGGGGAAATAAAGCTTCTCAGATGGTACACCAACAAATTTATGCTTTTATGGAAAAATTAAGGATCCATAACATTCGAAATCAGCTCCTCCTAGTAGACGAAATGATAAATTAAGACAAAGAAAGTGATTCTATGCTCCCCTAAACGAAAACTACACATATCCCCTATTCATATTGGCTTCAAAAAAATTGTTTTTTTTATAATAAATGGTTTTTCTATAGTACATATCTTTCAAACGGAGTATCTTTTTAAGGTAGGGTCTACTAGTCGATCGCAGTACATACTCCAGCGACTTCATTTATATTGGCCAAAATCGCACACAAGTGTCTCACTCTACAAGCTTTTCTACAAACTGTTTATAAGCCAAAGCTAAAAGGCTATATGAACGGACCCGAGTTGGACTCATCTATAGAAAACAAAGAGTAAGGCAATTCTTTTAGGGGAATATAGAACCACTCCTCGAAAAGGTGAAAAGAAAAGGGGAAATGAGTAGCTTGCTCCTAACTGATTTTGCCGCCACAGCCTCCAGTTGCAAATTGTAAACCTGTTTCACTCTATGAAGTATTTAATGTTGATCAAATGAGCTGTTATTATCACATGACTTCAGGTGTCCTATTTTCTGTGCTTCTTCAGAATTGGAGCCTCAGGCATCAGCACTGTTCGAAATATCCTCTAATGACTGCTGCGACTCGACATCAATGCTTCCCATCTGGCTGTGCCTTTTCTGATCCTTTCATTAACAAAAGGAAGCACATAGTTAGTTATGCTGTAAAAATAAAAGCTCCAAGAAAGATGCTAATTTGTATCAACTAGATGGAAGAACAGAGAATTAGGATATGAAAAGTACTTGTTGATATGCATTCTGAACTTTTTCAAGCATTTGGACGACATGGCTCATCTTTGGCCTCTTCTCAGCATCAGGATCAACACACTTCAAGCCAACCAAGATTGCCCGTTTAAGGGCACGTTTAGGTGGTTTAATCTCAAGGTTTGGATCCACTACCTCCTCTGCCCTCTTACTGGTAACCATCATTTTAATCCACTCTACAAGATTCACCTGTAACAACAGAGAAAAGAGCTGTAAGGACTAACAGAGTGTGGTTTACACCAAATTGCCTGAAATGGGAAAAGTTCTACCTCATCTGCAGGCTTACTGAAATCAACTGGATCCCTAGCTGTCACAGATTCCAACAACACAACTCCAAAACTGTAAATATCACTCTTTTCATTTAGCATCCCACTATTCGCATATTCGGGTGCAACATACCTAACATCAGATTAAGAAGAAGAAAATTAGGAGACAGAGACTTATTTCCAAATGAACAGAAAAATTATGAGAGACAAAGATGAAGAGGTCGAAAGAGAGCTATACCCATATGTTCCCATCACTCTTGTATCGATATGGTTTGCGTCGGAATTTAGAAGTTTGGCCAACCCAAAATCAGAAACCTTGCTGTTGAATTCATCATCAATTAAGATATTACTTGACTTAATATCTCGGTGGACAACTTTGGGGTCTATGGCTTCATGAAGGTATGCAAGCCTGAAAAATCGTGAAATCACCTACATTAGCATGTAATAGTCAACAGTCCCCAGTGAACTTTAACTGCTGTTGTTTGTTAAGCATGGTGCCAGGAAATAATCATGAAAGACATCGAAACTTACGCTTTTGCAGTCCCAAGGAGAATCTTCATACGGTTTTCCCAACTAAGAATGCCACGTTGACTCATGGCCCCATTAAGCCATTGTTCTAGGTTACCATTGTTGACATACTCATAGACAAGCATCCTGCAGTTAAATATTCAGAACAAGTCCATATACAAAGAAAAACTTATGAGAAGAACTATGCTTATTATAGTTAAGTCATTTATTTGGCCAAAATTAATAAACATGAAACAAGGGAAACACAAACTAGCATTATGCAAAAGGGCGAAAGCAATCTTCTCCTCATGGTATTGATTATTCATTTTCCATTGTGATATTCAGAACACAAGTCTAGTAGATATATCATGATGAACTCAAACAAGGTGGGTGCATACAAACTAGTTGTAGTATCTTCTATAATATTTTAAGATGGAAAGCAAACTAAAAGGAAGAAATGGTCACCTATGAATTCCTTCCACACAGTACCCCAGAAGCTGCACCAGATTTTTATGCCGAACATGACCGATGGCTTCAACTTCGACTCTAAATTCCTTCTCTGCCTGCCCACTGCAAACCCAGTTAACAAATCTTAGCTCAAAGTTTACATAACAGTAAATTCACTAAGACAAGATGCACTTACACATTGTTAAGGATCTTCTTTACAGCTACGTCAGTCCCATTCACCAGTTGACCCTTGTAGACAACTCCATAGCCACCCTCTCCAAGGACATTGCTCTTCGCAAACCGGTTTGTTGCGTACTCCAGGTCCCTCAAGGTAAACCAGTGGCCCCAGCCCAAATGTGATAACTCGGGCAGGCCAACCAGCGGTGAAGCTGACGCAAATCCATATGGTGAACTGCCTTTCCTAGTCGGTCCTGAGCTGCTGTAATCTTCAGAATATGAACTCCCAGCCTTCTCTATGTTGTACACTGAGCTGCATTGGCTGAATGCATCGACATCGACAGATCTACTCTCTGCCGAATGTGCCACACCCTTCATCTGTGTATATTTATCATGAACTGGCATGAAGGGCGCTCCGCTGTCATGCAGACTTTGTGCATCGACTCTGTCAACGTTGATTTCCTTTGACACAATAGGGATCTCTGCCTGCGATATACTGTCGAACGCTTTCCCCGTCTTCTTTTTCCGTCGGATCGAAAGCCACAATGATATGATGAACAAAATTGCCATTAGTATCCCAATGCCAATGGCAATCAAGACCCATACTCTCAAACGAAACACGGGTGTTGTCCGTGACAAGGCTGCACTGATGGAATTGTTGGGTGACGACATATTCTCTTCAGTCGATCCGAAGAACGATTGAATGAGATGTTCGCGTAATTCAGAATCTTGTGACGATTTGCCAAAGGAATTTACAAACTTATCTTAATTGTTTTACCTGTATAAGAAAGGAAAAAGTACATTAGCCAACCCTGGAACCTAAAGTAGCACATGAACAAAACTGTGAAAGTAAAGGGTAAATTTGTCTCTACAAGAAAAGATGAGCACATGCACACGATAGCCCAATTCTTCCATGTGGGGAAGAAATTATCATTTGCATATTACTGGACAGAAGGTTTCGCACAAGCAAACTAATCAAACAACAATATGGTCATTGAAAGGTGAGACCACAAAGAACTCGTGATGAACTCTGAACTGTTTATTCAACAACCACGCTTAAACAATTTTTTCAAAAAATATATCAAATGCAACATACAGGGTGTTTGAAAGAATCCGGAAAACATGCAGGAAACTTCAGTTCTGCCGACATCACAACACACCATAAATCACAAGACCCAACACAATTCAGAGGAACTGGACAAGTCAACACCTTAAAGACAGATGCCGATTGCTCCAAGAAGCATGAACGGGAGAAGAAATTACCTTCACAGGACCTCCAATTCAGACCCATTGCACAAGAATCCCATCAAGAACTCCGACGCTCCCCCTCAGAAATGGAAAAGCCGGGGTGCTTGCTGGGCGCTGTTCTCACTTCTGCGGAGTGGCACCAAAATGCGGAGATGGGAGAATGGCAAGTGGCCTTTGCTTCTTTGCAAAGGAGGGGAAGCCAGAGAGACGAACACAACACACACATGCACACATGAAGGGAGAGATTAGAGGGGAAGGAAAGGGAGGAGAAGAAGAGGTTGCAGTGTTTGGAATTAAAGGTGAGGTGGGGTGAGGAAAAAGAGGGAACCCATTAAAAGGAGGGAAGTTATTAAGAAATAAGAACGGGGGAGGAGGAAATTAAAATGCTGGGGATGTTGAGAACTGCATGTGGCGGGTGAGAACGCAAGTCAAACGTCCAGGGGCTTTGCTCTGCTTCGCTGGCTCCTGATGGAAAATGCAAATCTTACTGGCAAAATCCCGCTTTGGAAGTAATCGGGCCTTTGATTTTTACCGTCTTAGCCCCTGGTAGGGCACCATTTTAAGATCAGGGCACCTTTGAGCCACTGAATTGCCCAAGTCTCAAAGCAGTATGGTCAATATCGAAATGCTCCTATGAGTGCTTCATACTTGTATATCGCGCCTTCAACTAGTTAAAAATTGTGCACGTCACTTTGCCTGTATATATATATATATCACCTTTTTAGTCACTAACGCGTCACTCTTCTCAAAAGAGGATATACGCATGGATTTGATCGGTTGCCATGGGCTACTGTGACGTAGTTGTTCCTGCAATCTATCCTAGTTCATGAAACACTTTGGATTTGAGAATTTTCTTTAAATAATTCTTTTTTATTTGAAAATATAAAATTATATCCGCATCTTTATTTTTTATAAAAGTAACCCTGTAGCCCAACTGTCGAGCGATTAGACCCTGTCGCCCAACTATTTAGCGACTGCATTTCCTGTCGCTCAATAGTACTATGCTAGCATGATACTACTTAGAATAGTAATGAAAATGGGATAGTATCACAACAAATATATAAACAGTACATTCAATGCACGATATATTTACTATGGCACTACGTACATCAAATGTAGCAACTAACGAAGTACATATGACAATGTACAATGATTTGTAATCTTGGTGTCACTTTGCACACTCCAAGAAGTGGTACCGCAAACCATGCCGATGTGCCTACTCGTCAACAGGTGCCTTCATTGTCTAGCTATGTGGTCCTCTTGGCCCCAGCGCCCGTAGCGTCTACCCAATGTCCCGGCTTGCGTTTCGTCCATGTCATTGGTAATATGACGACTCTGTCGATGAACCCTTGCCATCCTTCAACATGTCAACATCTGGAATCCAGGTCCTTTATGCAATATCCAACGTGGTGAAGTTGCCTACAACCCTGAACCCCCTAAGCTCATCACACCACGCCTGCATCACCCTCTCTTTCAAGAAGTATTCAGACATGAAGTTCAAAGGGTCCATGTGCACAGTCCCGCATGCGGTGAGAATATGAGATGATGGCTTGTGTAAGAGCTTTGGCTTGTTGCACGTGTAGCTAGGTTCGTCTACATGATCTCTAAGGCATATCTCATGGGTGACAAGCGAATGGGCCGTCACAAATCTAGCTCTATCCCGGAGGAGCACGTCGAAATGATGCTCTGTATTGCCCATCACGTAGACCGTGTGTGACTAGCCCTTCTATATCTTCGCCTGCATGTACGTGGTAATCTTCGAGTGGTAGGTGTTTGTGGGTTGGCTACATGAAATGCGACATTTGCATGCCTCTCCCTAAAATAGCTGATTGTGCTGTGCAGAGCATCCTCCACGATGGTGATGAGGGGTTAAGAACGAAGACCCCTAAGAACCTAGTTGTACACCTCGGCAAGATTAATGGTCATTATGTTGTACCTTACATTGTCCATGTCGTGCAGTAGGAACCACTTCTCCAATGGCTCGGCTTCGATCCAGTGGGAGAAGCACTTAATGTTCCTCGATGTCCTCCTCCTCGGACCAGCAGGGTCAGGCTCTACTAGTGGTGCAAGGCGTTCGGGTTGTGCCACCCTAGGAATGGGCGGTCCCTTGTTCCTCTCGTCAACGTGCTTCCTACCGTGCTCATCCAACAACACCCATAAAGCGTCAAATTTGTGCTACTGGTTTTGCACAGCCAGCCTCTTGAACAGCTTCATCAATGATTGCTTCAGGAATGTTTGAAGAAGTTGCCCCCTAGGTGGTGAATGCACCATCTGTTCCTCATATGCAGCAAGGGAACGACTCCTCAGAGCCTTGCTGAAGTTTTCTTATGGCCTTCAGCATCCCGCCATGGCAATCGTGGATTACACACACCAGGATGGGCCCCAATAACTCCCACCCTTAAATATTGAAGGAATCATAACCAGCTATTGTAATTCTCACTTTCAATGAATGCGAAGGTCAAGGACAGAATTTGATTGTTCCCATCAACGCTAATGGCTATAAGGATCTGGCCCTTATATTTGCTGGTCAAAAAGGTCCCGTCAACTGAGATCATGGGCAACATATGCTTGAAAGCCTTGATGCAGGCACTGAAGGCTAAGAAGGCCCTTTGCAATACCGCAAAACCTGGTGGCCTTGTAGATGGCTTATCCTTCACAGCATTGTACGTGCCTAGGTTTCTGTCCTACAACATTTAAAGCATATGAGGAAGGTTGTTGTACGCCACCTCGAACGACCTGAACCAGTTTTCCAAAACCTTTTACTTCGCACGCCACGCCTTCGCATAGCTAATTTTCTACTTGAATTTCTTCTCACTAACCACCATGATGTGCTTTGTCTCTATGTTCTTCTTCTTCACTATCTCTCCATACATTAAATTGGGTATGAAGGTGGACGTTAGGTTACGATGCCTTGGTAAAATACTGCTAAGAATGCAGGAGTGTGGCTTCACCTTCGAGATAATCCAGTGAGTCTCATATTTTAGTCTATGTGCGTGCACTCGCCAAGGACAACCGTCCTACTCGCACTTGATGGTGTGCTGCTCCTGGATAGATTTGACGACCTAAAATGTCTGCTGTATGGACAGGGCCCACAGTTTAATAGCATCCTACAAGGATGCCTTGTCAGCAAACATTGAGTGCAACTGAACCTCTGTGTCATGGTACTCCTTCAGTGATTCATGCTCGTCATGCGTAGCAACACCCTCAGCGTCAAACCTATTCCATTCCTGGGGATGGGAGCTTCATCCTCATCAGAACTGTCTTTGTCGTCCTCCTGTACAGCTTCCTCTTTAGGCCAGGTCATCCGGTCATCACTCTCCATTTGACACACTATGTACTCCATATGCCCCCCTTCATCAGCCTTTCCTGTAGGCTCAGCATGCGGTGACCGATCTTCCTCTTCTGCATCTTCTGCGTCGGTCTCGTCATGAGCAACATCCTCCGCACCTCTGTACCACTGGCCTTTGGGTTCTCTTCTTGATCAACATGCTGGGCACCCGAGCTACTCCCACCACCCGGATGATATCTGCTGGCAGGGCCTTGTACAATTTCTTTTGGGTATAGTTGCACAAGCAGTACGCACTCATATCCACGACACCGATAGCCTTCTAGAAAGCCCTTCCACATAATCTTGCACATCAGTCTTCTCAACTCCCATCTAATGTATGTGGAAGACTGGCTCCAAGACCTTGTATGACGACGCTGCACACCTCAGGGTCCAAGGAGAAGCTACATGTGAGAAAGTACATCACATCTGCATTCAAGCATTCTCATCGTCCGGTTGTACCACAATGGCTTGCGGAAAATCACTCAAGTCAACACCATACAGACCTTCACGAACGGTGCCAACACTGTAATGCACTTTCAATCTAGTGGGTACATGCATGGTTGATGTCTGCCTGTAAATATTTCCAGTATTGCAACTAATCAAATTGCATCTCATGTTATGGAAGTACTACTGTACTTTAGATTTCTACGTTCGTCTATCATGAACAACTACACTACTGTATGCTTAAGACATCGTTCATTCCCTAAAGCAGAGGCTACAATGAACTTGCATGCCTTTTGATATCGGTTAATTTTCCCTAATAGCGTAACCCTTCCATTGCCTGTGGAAACACAATTGCATTGTTTTTTCCTTCCATTTCATCAAATTAAAAGATTCCACTTTAATTTATAGGGACATGTAATATACTACGCTAGGGTGGTTTAGTGACAAACCTCCCATCGATTAAAGCTAGTTACTGCGTTAAAATTTGATTTTCTACTGTACCTATCGTTTGTTATTATTTTACTAATGTTACAATATGTGGGCTTATCAATTGAGTGTATTAGACATTTTGTTGTCCTTGGCCAGGTACTATTTATGCATGCATCTATATACATGTATTTATGTGAATATATTTACATATATCCCTATATACTTTCATGTATGTGTGCATATATTTGTACATATGTAACATATTGATTTTGTCCCCTAGCCGGCCCATTAGTCTTGGCCCACTACCAGCCCACACTCTCTCTAAATAATTTCTAATGGATTGGAGAATTTACATGACACTGAAAATTTTAATTAAGTAATTAAGTATACAACATAGTAATTTAAATGGCAATATACCAGTTTTAATGGTACACGTAAATTTTTAATGTACTTATGACATTAAATTTATTCCTAATTAATCATAAATATTGTTTACTAATGTTTTGTATTTTAACATGACTACCAAAATTTTTCACAGTACTCTAACATACCACAGGATCCTCCCAGTTAAATATTCATAATGAAATAAATTAATTATACGCGCGTTTATCCTCCCTTTTCTTTTCTTTCTCCTGTCTTCTTGCTTTTCTTTCCAGTCATCTAATCGAACTTATACTATTCTTTTCTCTAACTATAATTTTCTTTGGATACTAGTTATACTGTTTTTTACACTAAGCAAACTGTTTACTTACTACAAAAATATAGACAAAAACATAACAAAATTTTTACCTTACGGATAAACATCCTCCTCTCCTTCTCCCTCTCCTCTTCTTTCCTTTCTTTTCTCTCCTCTCTTCTTCTTTCTTTCCTCTCCTCTTCTCTTCTTGTGCTTGGCGTTGGCAGAGAACGAGTGAATGCTCAGGCGCTCGAGCGGCCGAGATATAAATGGCATCCAGTCACCGTACTATTGGACGACAGGAGGTGTTGTCACTGAATGGTTGGGTGACAGCACCTGTCATTCGACCGTTGGGTGTCTACATCCCTGTTGTCCAATGGTACAGCTACTACCTGCGTGTTGCTCGGCTATTGGGCGATAGGGCCCAGTCGCCCAATGGTTGGGCTACAGGGGGTTACTTTTGTAAAAAATAATAATAAAAAAGCAGGTATAATTTTGTATTTTTGAATAAAAAAGGATTATTTAAAAAATCCCGAATTTGACTAGGTTTGTGTTGTTTGCTATTTTGAAGTAGGGTCCATCCATCCCTTGTGGTTAATGAAACACTTGGTTTGAGTGGTTACATTGTGCTATCATGACGTAGGGTTCATGCGGTCCTTTTGGTCGATAAATCACTTGGATTTGACCACCTACCATGAGCTATTTTGACGTAGGGGCTGTAGTCCATCTCCTTTTGGTTGATGCTGCCATGAGCTATTTTGATGCTTATTCAGTCCATCTGGTTTTTGAAGCACTTGAATTTGACCGGTCACCATGTGATATTAATATTGACATCATCCACATGGTTAATGGAACACATGGCTTTGATTGGCTATGAAGTGTGTAATTGTGACGTATGGGTTCTCACTGTCCTTCTAGTTGATGAGAAACAAGTTGATTTGACTGGCTCCAATGCGCTATTGTGATGTAGGGGTTGATGCAACCCTTCTGGTTACTGAAACATTTTTGTTTGTTAGGTGTGATGTTGCTATAATGACATAAGGGCGCATGCTGTCCATTTCTTTTTTAAACACTTGGATTTGACCAGCTGTCATGCGATATTGTGGCATAGATGCCCATGCAGTCCAACTAGTTAATGAAAGATGTAGTTTTCATCAGCTGCCAAGTGTGCCATTGTGATTATAGGTTCATGCAATCCTTATGGTTGATGAAAGATGTAGTTTTGATCGTTTCCAAGTGTGCTATCATGATGTATGGGTTCATGCATGCGGTCCTTATGGTTGATGAAACATGTCAATTTGACTAGCTCCATTGCGCTACTGTGATGTAGGGGTTCATGCAACCTTTCTATTTAATAAAACATGTTGATTTGTCCGATTGTGATGTCACATTGATGACACATATAGGGGCTCATGCAGTCCATCTGGTTTTTGAAACATTTGGATTTGACTAGTCGCTGCGTGATATTGTGATGTAGAGTCTCATGCGATCCATCTAGTTGATAAAACACATAGCTTTGATCACCTGCCAAGTGTGCTATTTGTGATGTATGGGTTCATGCAGTCCTTCTAGTTGATGAAGCACGTCACTTTGACCAGCTCCAATATACTATTTGTGATGTAGGGGTTCATTCAACCTTTCTAGTTAATGAAATATGTTGATTTGTCCTGTTGTGATGCCCCTATGATGACATAGGGGCTCACATGGTCCATCTTGTTTTTGACACACTTGGATTTGACCAGCCGCCATGCGATATTGTGATATAGAGCTTGATGCGGTCTATCTGGTTAGTGAAACATGTAGCTTTGATCAGCTGCCAAATGTACAATTGTGATGTATGGGCTCATGCAATCCTTATAGTTGATGAAACACATCAATTTGACCCACTCTAATGCACTATTGTGATCTAGGGGTTGATGCAATCCTTTTAGTTAGTGAAACATATTGATTTGTCAGGTTGTGATGCTGCTATGATGACATAGGGGTTCATGACATCCATTTGATTTTTTGAAACATTGGATTTGATTGACAGCCATGCGATATTGTGACGTAGAGGCTCATGCAGTACATCTTGTTAATGAAACACGTAGCTTTGATCGGCTACCGAGTGTGTGATGTATGGGTTCATGCAATCCTTCTGGTTGATGAAACACGTCAATTTGACTGACCCCAATGCGCTATTGTGATGTAAGGGTTTGTGTAACACTTCTAATTGATGAAACATATTGATTTGTTTAGTTGTGATGGGCTGTTATGACATAGGGGCTCCTGCTGTCCATACAGTTAATTAAACACATGGATTTGATAGGCTACCATGACCTATAATGATTTATGGATTCATGCAGTCCTTGTTAATGAAACACGCCAATTTGATCGGCTACAATGCGCTATTATGATGTAGGGTTCATGCAATCCGAACATGTGTGTGTAGTCTACGCTACACTATTACGCCATGCGTGCTGTGGCGCCCTCATGCAAATGCACCATAGTTTGCTCTATACCAAATCATGTCGATACACGAGCACTGTGTGCACATGGGTGATGCATGTGTGTATTCTTTGGTATTAGTCTTTATGTTTGCATTGGGTTGTAGGATGCGACGTTAGGTGTTAGACATGATGCATGACCTTGCATGGTGATAGGATAGAGATGGTTAGATAAGTTTGTTAGTTTGCATGTAGTAGCCTTGCATGTATGTAGCTTTGCGTTAAGTTAAGGAAGTCTGTTAATTAGAATAGAGATGGTGTGCGTGGCATAAGACCTCGGTAGGTTATTCCTCGGTTGTCATTTTGTAAACACTACTTATATTTAGTTGATTAGTTGAGTCAAATAAGAGACTAAGAAAAGACATGAGGCTGTGAGGGCTGTGTCACCTAAAGAATCGAGAGATTTCTTCCTTGCTGCGTGTGTATGTGAAACACAAGAAGGAAGAAACGTATATGTGAGTTCTCTTCAGGAGAGTTATGGGTTGAATGAATCAGATAGAGAGAGAGAGGAGATGTGTGACGCAACTCCAACCCCTGCTACTTTATGACAATGGTGCCCTCGAGGAAGCCACAGGATAGGTAGGAAATCACCAACTAGTCCTTGGAATGAAGGCTGGCGACATGAGCTACATTTTATTTTAATATTCGCTTTGAGTTGTACTATACTAAATTATTCCAAATATCATTGTAAAAAATCATTACATATATTCGACGACACACACCAACTTCATCAAGGAAAATTAAGGCTAATTTTTCAGACTAGATTCAAACTCCCATATTTTTTTGTGCCATGCACATAGTATATGAAAACACAACCAAAGAGTAGTACACTAGATGCAGCAATGTAAACTTAAAAAACGCAACCAGTTATTACTTAATTATTTCCTACATTCAGTTCTTGCAAGAATTTAAGCGCTTAATTAGCACATGACGGTGGCACTAAACACCCGGAAGTCCACCGGCACCTCCGAGGAGTAGGTGAAGAAGAGCGGCGAGCCCTTTGTGATGGGCTGCTTGAGGACGCACATCCCCTCAATCACCTTGACCTTGCTCGGGTCCGACGGCATAGCGCTATCCTCGACGCCGTCGCACCAGATGTGCACGTCCTTGATCGGACATGAGCACGACGTCTTGAACTCCACCTGGCCCTTCACAATGTTCCCTATCTTGACGACCATGGAGCTTATGTCCGACTTTTGCTGGCATGATTCTTGGGCATCACCTGCATGTGTGCATATTAATTGATTGCAAATAGCTTGGAAATTAAACAAAACTACAAGAACATTATATGAGTGGTCTATGGATTATTGATCCATATGATTATGATTATGGAACTCGAATCTGTATGCAGGTGGCAAAAAAGGGCGACGAGGACGAACAAGAGAGCTACGGCCTTGGCCATGTTCTTGATCATTTCACTGTTGTTGATTCTAGTTTTTGTATAGTTTCCTACTAGTGTTATGGAAAATGGGGTTATATAGGCTTGCCAAAAGGTCAAACGGTCGCCATGCATTCATTTCCTACGATATATAGTGAGGAAAATTGAAGGGACATATGGAATTTAATCAATAGTGCTATTTCATTCTATAGCGCTGATCACGCACACCTTCCTTAATTTCAATGACAATTGAAGCACACTGTCTGTAACATCCCATTTTTGGGAATGTAAAATTTGCTTGAAACAAAAATTTCAAATTGAGTTGAATTCAAAAGCCATATCAAATTTCAACCAAAATTCGAAATTGCAAACTCTTCTTGGGCCAAACCCAGCCCACCCGTGCCTCTCCTGGCCCATCTGCCTTTAGCAGGGCCCAATTTAGCCCCTAGCCCAGCCTATAATGGCCCACGCCGCTATAGCACCTCACATACCAATATGAGATACTACTATAGAACGTTATCATCAAAGTAAAGAATAAATAAAAGCAACAATAGAAATACTAAAGAAATTAAAACTTTATTAGCACTTTATTAGAGAAATAGCAGAAGCTAAAATAAATATTTGAAACATGGAACCGGTCTATTTCTAACCAAATAAAGAGTAAATAAGATGACATAAATAGTGACAAACCACGGCGCTGAAAACTCGAGTGCTCTACCCATGGATGCTGCTATCACTCTACTGGCCTTTTACCTAAGAATGGAAAAAGTAAGCGTGAGATTTGGGAATTTCAACAAATACCCAACAACGGTCAAACAAGGTGAGTAAAGATCAAGTGCTTCTAACAAGCAATTGACACAGGTTAAGTACAATTAAACTAAGTTTTGGAAGCACTGATAAGATCGGAGACAGAGGTAACAGGAATAATGGAATTAAAGGTACTTGTTATTTAGCAAGTTATGGCAATGGCACCGGCAATTACTTCCCACATACCCGATTATATGAGAGTAGTCAGGCACGTCACTGTCCTCGACTGTATAACCACAGACAGGGTGTAATATCCTGAGTAACGAAAGTGTACATCCCCCGTACGTTACTAGGTGGGTAGAAATCTCCCCCATATGTGGGTAACCCCAGACTAGGTAACTGTTATATTGTTAGCAGATTATATGATATGAATTTACGGAACCTGAGGGAAGACTACGATAAGGTTATGATAAAAGAAAAGATTTGCTAAGGATGGAAAAGAAGCATGATTCTCGATGTGAGGGCACTAAGGAGTGATATTATGGTGGTAGTGATCTAGGGATTATCTCATAGGGGTATTATAATATACCTCATACAAGGGTTGACAACTATCCAAGTTTTATTTCATGACGAATGATTATTAGTCAAATTAACAGGTATTATATATATTAGTCGCAATTCACATATGAAACCATACAAGCATGGATCATGATATCAGGAAAATAAAACATGGTAGTCCTAATGTTAAAAAGATTGCTAGTGGTTTAAACGCAAATTTAAAATATGTTCATATGCTACCCCATTACTGATTTAAGAATTAATTCTAAAACACCTAATTAAAGCATGAATTCTAAAGCATTATTAGCTGAGAATTCTAAATAACCTAAAAGTATGTAACAAGATAACCTACAACATTATGATATGAATACAATATTAGAAGTCTATAATCAGGCAAGCATTAGCAATATGATGTTTGTACTCGATGGCAATGGTGATAAATAATCATGTGAACTATGGCATGTGGAACGGAAAGGTTAACGGCCGTGAGGTACTTGCCTTGAGCACGTTCAGCGGACTCGCTGCACAAAGGATCTAGAATACACAACTACCCGAATGTTCCCTCAAAAGCCATGTGCGAACCTACATGATGGAATGAAAGTGAATCAGAGACGACCAAGATCAAATTGACAAACGATGAGAAGGAATTCGCTTGGTCAAGAAAGAACATGTTAGCTAAGTCTTTGCTATGCAAATCACTATCCGGCTAAACGAATGACCCATTCGGCCAAGCGGACCAAGAATCACTACACACATTAAAAAGATATGCGCGAGATGCGATTCGGCCACCCATGACTGGCCGAACCATGTTGGCACTATGCGGTGGCCGCTGGCCACCGCCGCCACCAGGCCATGGAACCTCAGCCATGTCACCACCTGGCCACGCTTGCCCTGGCTAGCCGCGTCGCCTAGCCCACGCCACCTTGGCTTGCGCCGCTGTCCAACCATGCCACCTCCTGGCCTGTGCGCCACCACATCCAGCCGTTGCCACAACCACTTCCGCAAGCCACTACGCCGCCATGGCCTGCCACTGCCTGGCCCGTGTGAGCCATGGCTAGTCGCACCGTGTCCACAAGCCACTGCGTTGTCACCTGCTAAGGCCCTAGAGTGAGATTGATGGAGATGGAAGAGAGAGAAGGCAACCTGAGGAAGGAGGATGGAGGTGCCCGTATGGAGGAAGGGTCTGCCCTTTAAATGGGCCTTTAAGCCCATATTAGGAAGGCAACAATTTAGGTTAAATATTGATTACGGTTTTGCCAATTTTTTTTGAAATAATGTAGCCCTTTCCAAATTTTAGGGCGGTACTGCCGCATCTGCCCTCGTCATGCGTGTCCAGAGCGCACCGCACCTCACCCTCGACTCGCCTTCGCTGTGCCTATAGTCCATGCCACGCACCATTGTGCTTCCACAGTGTGTGCCACCCTCGCCGAGCTAAGCCTTTGCCCTGCCTAGACACCTCCTCCTCTCTTCCCTTCTCTGCTCACCACAACACCTGCACCTGCCGTGTTCTCGCTCGCTATGCCGCACCGAATGACATGATCCACGGTCGACCATTGAAGCTCGTCACCGCGCCTTAACCCTCCCTCGCGCGTGCCCATCCTTCGCGCTGACTCCATCCTCGCCCTGTGCTATGTTGTACATCGGCGGTGTCCTCTTGGGACTATGCGCCTACCATCAAGGCGTCCAATGGCAACCCACCCATGACGAGGCTATGAAGCCACACACTACCTTCTTTGCACTCCCAATCATGCCCTCATGCACTCAATTGCCCTCGAGCACCACCCGAACTACCTTCCCCCTCTCCTCTGGTCAAATCACTGCTGCCAATGCCATTCGAGCATCATGGTGCCTCAATCCAAGCTTCTTCTCCCTCTCCGGTGAGTCCTCTACGTGGCCCCTCTCCGCCGCTCCGGTCCTCTGACGCCAGCCCAACCTCCTCGTCCCCGAGCCTCGTTGTTGCTTCTGGTACGCTCCCCTCTGTCCCATGATGCTTCCCTAGCTAGGAATTAGCTTCTAGATTAGTGTAGCACCGTGGAGCCATGCTCGCTCTTCTGCCGCCACATGAGCTCATCGTCAGCTGTCCTAGGCTCCAAATCCCGACACGCCGCCTTGCCTAGAGGTTCGTGCAATGCTGTGGAGTCCGATTTGGCACTTGCCTTGGCCGCCATCTTCTTTCTCGCCTGCGATGGACTTCACCTCTCTTCAATGGGTAAGACGACACTGTAGCAACTCCATTAGTTTTAACCACACTTAATTAAGCTACCCCTCTAATTCATCATTAATATCGGTTAATTCGTCGTTGACCCATGGGACCTACCCCTCTAATTTAGCATCCTATCTGCATGACATGTAGGTCCCTCAATTTAAAAACCCTTTAAAACCTAGTTTTATGAACCATAGCCACTGATATGTAGGCCTCGTGCTGTTGATTGCACATTATCGGTCCTACCTGTCAGCTGTAGAGCTATTTTCTTTTTAAAAATAATTCAAAATAAAATAAAATAATTTAAAATTAAATTAAAAATCCTATGTGACCCCTCCCCCATGTAGGCATGCCGCTCTCCGCATTGCATCCATGCTCACTGTGCGCCCAAGCCGTTGTGCATCCATACTCCACACCTGTCGTGTTGCCCGCGTAATCGTATTCATGCACCCACACCCGCCATGCCACCCCTGCGTAGTGGAGAAATAGGTGGAGGGGAAGAGAAGGAATGTAGATTCATGCTGTAATGGACGACTCCAATTAGACATGTTCAAACACCGGCATTTTCACCAAGCCCGAAGCCTGGCCCGACAAAAAAAGATAGCCCAAAGCCTAGCCATACAATAGTTTCTAAATCATCAATGCAACAAATTAATAATAGTCACACACATAGACAACATCAAGAGTCTCTTCTTTTCAGCTTCTAAAAGTTTCTTTTTGGCTTTTTTTTACAGTGATTAGCTTTGAAACAGAGCGTTTTTTCAAGATGGGGTTTATAAGTTAATTACAATATACACTCTAATGACTTCATTTATATAGGCTAAAACTGCACACAAGTTTTTGATACTCCGTACTCTCTTACGAACAACTCAAAAACCATAAGCCAAAGACAAAAGGAACAGACTCTAATGTACCAACCAGAAGTTATAGAATAAAGTTCATGGAGGAGGTGGGGGCAAGCGCGAGGGAGAAGGACTGACGGGTGCATGGGTTTGGAAGAGGAGAGGCATCGTGTTGATGATGCAGACAGGTGGAGGAGCCAAGGGGGGCGTTATTGCCGGTGAGACCCCAAGGAGAAGGAGGCCGTCGCCGCCTAAGAGAGCACTAAGGGGAGGGCTCAATTGATGCCATTAGGGAGGAAGCCACCACCGCCTAGAAGAGCGCGAGGGGAAGGGCTAGACCGACACCGCTGGGGAGGACACCGTCGCCCGTGAGAGCACAAAGGGGAGGAGGCCACCGCTACCAGGGAGAGCATGAGGGGGAGGGAGAGGGGGAGGCAGCCATCGAGGAGAGCGTGATGGGGAGGAGCCGCCAGGAAGAGCATGATGAGGAGGCACCGCTGCGGTCAAGGAGTTCCAGAGGAGAGCTCAAAGTCTAAGATTTGATTTTGCCTTAGGGTTTATTCTTCTTTTATACTGTGGCTAGCATCTGGGCAGGAGCATCGGGCAACTCAACCTAGGTATGTCCAGGCTAGGTCAGGCTTCACTGGATGCATAAATCAAAGATCGAGCTCGACTCGAAAGTTGTCTCTGCTTCTAATTCAGACTCGACCTTGACCCGACCCGATTTTACTGGGTTAAGTTGAGTTGGGCTTATCAGATTGGGCTAAGTTGAGTTGAGCTTATCGGATTAGGTTGCCTACGAACAGGTCTAACTCTGGTAGGGGTGACCGCGGCCCGTAGGGGCACCACATACCTGCTTTGGGTTGGACTGATAAAAAGACTTATCCGCTTTAGAAGGATTTGAAAATCAATAAAAGAAACTCCGCGTCAGTCAACTCCTTGAACAACTCAAGTTTGAGTCAAAAAAGAAAACAATATTTTTTTGAGACCAAAGAACTTTTCATTAAATCATAGTATGATTACAAATTAATTTTCTAGGAAACCCGCCTCGTTAAGCCACGTGCACCTCTGCAAATTACAAGTCACTTTCTTTGCGCAAACATGAGAGGCAATATTTTTTTTAAGAGAGTATAAAACAGACGTACCTACTTAATATATACTACACTTACGTGTGCATAACAATATTGGCTAGATTCTCTTCGATTTGTTGTTTATGACTTTTAGTTTATGCTATAGTAATTAGCTTTCAAACGATATGTTTTTTAAGACGTGGTCTACAAGTTGATTATAGTAGACATTGTATTGGCTTTATCTAAATCGGGTAAAATCATACGTGAGTATTTCTCTTTCTGCACTCTCTTGTGAATAATATGTTTTTGAGACCAAAGAACTTTTCATTAAATCATAATAGGATTACAAATTACTTTTTGCAGGAAACTCGTCTCATTAAGCCACGTGTTCCTCTGCAAATTACAACTTGCTTGCTTTGTGCAAACATGAGAGCCAATAATTTTTTGAGAGTACAAAATAGACGTACACATTTAACATACACTACACACGTGCCTAACAATATTCTTTTGAGACCAAGGAACTTTTAATCATAATAGGATTACAAATTGCTTTTTGCAGGAAACTTGTCTCATTAAGCCACGTGCACCTCTGCAAATTACAACATGAGAGGCAATATTTTTTTGAGAGAGTATGAGCAGATGCATATACTTAACATATATTATACTTACATATGCATGTTTTTTTACATATACTAGAAATTTATTGGAGACACCTAAGATCTCACAAAGCGTGGATACATACTTCTCCACTGAACACATGCGTATATATACTTCTAAAATCGATGCACATTAGTACTTAGTATAAGACTTAAAATCTTAGACTGGATGCACACCCACTTGTCTAACCATCTGGCCACATGTCAGCTTCCCACCACAGACAATATTAATTCGCCTTCTAACAAAACACAAGTCCAAACTTACAAAGTCCCTACAGTATTTCCGCTCGTACATTTGAAACCTAATTTTAATATCCTCTGACAAGCAGCGCAAGAGGGGAGGGAAAAATAGCAAATCCTGATTCATTTCTTCTCTCAAAAAAAAAAATCCAGTCTCATTCCAGTAATTAATATATTTTACACGACACAGTTCGATTCGATTGATTTTACCGTTTCATCGGTCTTTCGTACTTTTTCCTCGGCACACATCGAAGAATCACTCAAGTGTCTCCATCGCAACGCAGCGAAAGTTTGGTTAGGTTGGCCGCACTCACGCTCACACTACTCGCCCTGACTTTATTCTAGACCATGCATGCTTGCTTGCTTAAGAGTTAGTTACTACCATCATGATCCCTCCTTAATCATAAGTTGCAGTGCACACTTAGTTCCAAATGCAATAATACTAATAAAGTGCTAAACACTAACACAGTTCATCGAGAGGGCCCATGGGCGTCGCCTTTCTAGCTAGCCTAATCATCGTCGCATGGAAAGGGGAAAAAAATCAGTGCTTCTGGTTAGCCAAAATCCAATCAGTTCGTTTCGGTTCATAATGATAGGGGCACGGCACGGCCTGATCATCGATCTGTACGCGTATTTCTTCGTGTATTTTTTTTAAATAAAAACGTTCCGGTTTCCGTTGGGGAAAATGTGCGGCCACGCAGTGGTGGAGCTAGAATTTAGTTATCTGAGCTGGACTATGAAAATATCACTCAGATTGAACTAAATTTATCTGGGCTGTACACTAGATATTTTTTCACACCCCCAAGCTGAAGCCTATCATGCTCGGGGTATGAATTCGCCCCAGCGGCTACGGAAAGATTACTAAGAAAAACCAGAAAGTGTGAGCAGCTAGCGAGGTGTATATATGAGTCGAAGAGAGATGTGGGCGACATGTCGCGCGTAATGTGTAACATCGATCGTGCCTCGCACCTAGAATTCCAGGGGATCTTGGGGTTAAGAAGACCCTGACGTCAAGGATGGACGGCCCCGATTTGCTTGCAGCTCAGATCCATTAGGCAACGTACGGTCACGATGAATGGCGTGGTCAGTGTAGCCAGGATGCAAACCCTATGGAATCAATACTTCTAAATTCTATAGACTTTTATAAATTTATCTACAAATATCAATAAAAATTAGTCATTTTTTTCCGAAACTTATGGGGTCAATCGACCCATAGTTTTAGGGTGTGTTTGGTTGAGCTGTGGCTTCTGAAAAAGCTGCTGTGAGCTGTGGAAAAATTGCTGTAGGTTGTGGGCTGTGAAAAAGTTGTAAGCTGTTTGGTTCAAACAAGTATAAAACTTACCTCCTATCTCTATTTTCCTTGAAACAACTGTGAAACAGCTCTCTATTTTCACCATTTCAAAAAGCAGAAAGTCAAAAAGCAGAAGGCCAAAAACAGAGTCCAAGGTGCTTTCAAAACTGTACTACCCAAAAGTAACTGCTTCTGAAAAAGCAGCTTCTGATTTCCATCCCTTTGGTTGGCTTTTGGCTTTTTGGAAGCAAAAACAGCTTCTAAAAACTCAACCAAGGCACCCTTAAGCTGCCTGCGCTACTGGGCGTGGTGGTAGAATTATGGACTCCGGACTCGGGAGGGTCTTGAGGGGCACTGCTTTGTCGGTCATCTGGCCAACTACCTTGTCGTCAGACAAAGCAAGTCTTCCTATGCCTAGCGTTCTCTCTAAGACAAAGAAAGACTAGCTAGGTGCATGCTTGCTGATGATTTCAATTTTAGAAACGGTATAACATATAACAAAGCCATAACTCGTGTCAAAGGAAAATATACATTTGCGTCCTGATGATTCTCTAAAGAAACACGGATCGGAAGCTAATTCTGGGTGTGTTTGACACGGTGCATGGTTTGGTTTGCTTGATGTTAGGTTAGTTAAGGATTGGGTTCGATTCAACTTATACCATTTGGCTTTTATATTTTGCTATAGTAATCTACTTTCAAACGGTACGTTTTATTAAGACAAGTCTACTGATCAATTATAGTATACACTGGATCGACTTCAGCTGTACTGGTCAAAATCACATGCAACTATCTCTCTTCGTAACCTCTCTCGTAAATAATCATAATTTAAAAAGCATAAACCAAAAATCACAAGACACAGTACAAAACAACCCACACACAAGATTAGGTAAGGCGGAGGGGCTTTCTACATGTGCTGGGGTCATGCTTCACGCTGGGGTCATGCACAATGCCATCTGATCTTATCTTCACATGTCTTTTAGTTAGCTGGAGTGGCATTCTTTATGCACCACTTGATTTAGAAGAACTTGACTAGCTTACTAAATCTTGGTACAGCACTATAGCATAAACTCCATAGGGATTTTGCAAGAATTTCCCCGTGAACAAGTATGTTCCGAATGAGGCCGCTTTGGTTTTTACGATAAGCATTAAACGCAAAAAAATGGCACCCGAAATCCGCAGGCCCAAGCCCGTAATCCACGTGATCTTCCTGCCGTTGCGTTCGTTTCCACTGCTCTTCGCCACTACACAGATCTCTCTCCCGCAAGACTCCTCATCCGTCGCGACACTATCTATATAAACAGTATTCTCTTGGTATTATCTAAATACATACAATATACACATAGATATATTCAGTAGTTAAAATATGTGTCCACGTTCTATAAGACTTTAGAGTTTTTATCTTGTTTGTATATATATTAGACGGGTGTGTGGAAGTGAGTATATCCTTACTGTACTCACTTTAAAAAAATAATACCTCTCTTCCGTCTCTCTCCCCCGAAGCGAGTCATCACACGATCCTCTCGCCGGCGCGCCGAGGAAGCAGAAGGCGATGGGGAACGGTGGGTCACGGGTAGGGCTGGACGGTGCCCCCCAATCAAAAGTTTTTGTGCTACAGAATCAGATTCTGTTGTCTTTGTTGCTAGATATCAATATCCGAAGTTAGCTCAGATGGATTTATGCTATAAATCTCTGGGAATAGAAAAGAATATTCTGATATTAAGCAGCAACACTGTGGCTTGTCCTTTTCCCTTTCCAGCTGTTAATTTTGGCTTGCTGTTGAACAACATTGAAAGAAGAAAAAAAAAGACAGCGGCTCCAATCGTCCAGTTTGGGCAGATAAAAATGGTTTTCCCCTTCAGCAAAAGTTACAGCATTGCACTGAAGCTTACTAGTTAGAGAGTAGTAGCTTCAGAGGCTTCTAATTCAGAGGATTCTGGTGGTTCTCCTTCCACTGCTGATGTACCTCTCAACTCTTGTTTTCTGAAAAAGATGTGCTGAATTGCGCAAGTGTATATTCCTGCTAGTTGCACACGCATATATAGATTTAACCGCGTATGTTAAACTGCGACAAAAAAATCTCCATTCTCCAAGGACTTGAGCCACAGGATTAGTCCAAATCTTTGTCTTGATGTGTTTTTACCCCAAAAATATCGTCAAATGCGCCCTTATCCTGTTATTTTTTTCCTTTTGCGAATCATCTTGTTATATGCTATTACCTTGCCAAAATAAACAAGAGATAATTGATTATATGTCATTGAATAGCATCTACTTCTACAAAATATCATGAAAAACACTCTCTTTATTATATGCTGCTGAATAGCAATAAAATTCTATTATATGCCATTGCTATCGGTTACGATATGTTTGCTACTAGAAAAGGACGATTTTGCCCTCAGTTCAAATCTGTCCCTATGATAAAAATAAATATAGGGCAAATTACCTTAGCCAAAAATACCAAAATTTGTTTGGTGGATCATTGGGGTAGTGTAAAACTCAAATATAAAATTTTGTGAACTGACTCTTCTATTTGTTCCATTTTTGAAATTCAAATCCAAAATCAGCCTATTTGAGCTATTTTTTAAACTGGGTACAAAATCACTGTATAAAATTGAAAATCAAATTTTTCAGCATCAATGTGACATCTTAGGAGCATGTAAGAATTTTTCAAAAATTTTTAGACCTCATTTAGTCTCTGTTTGTAAATAGCAGCCTTTATTAGCATTTAAATTAAAATTCTAAAAATTTTATTTAAACAGTGCCTTGAAATTTTTTCCTATCTTATGACATATTGATCAACACTTCTGTAAATTTTCATAATTTTATAGGTTATTTGCTATTTTAAATAAATCATGTCTTCAATCTTTACTAGGGGCCTTTTGATCATTTTTCAGAGTAAAATGGTCAGCCCTAACTACAGTGGCATAATAGAATTTTGGTGCTATTCGGCGGTATATAATAGATATAATATTTTTTGATGGTATTTTACAGAAACGGACGCTATTCAGTGGTATATAATCAATTATCTTACTAAACAAGTGCAAACAAACACCACACTACATACATGGCCTCTGAATTTTGTGGCGAGCGCAAAAATTACCTACACAGCGCAGCACCTCAAACCACTCTAAAGACTAAAGCACAAAGTCACAAACACATATCAAAACAACAACACCTACACTTCGATTCCCCCACAAATCGAACCTAAAAAACAGATTAGGCCCCCCATTTAGAACATATAATCTTTACCAAGAAAAAAAGAGCAGTTTAATTTTCGCAAAATTCGGAGGAAACAGAGCCTTACCCCGCAAAACAGCGACACATGGTTAAGAATTTTTTCCAAAATTTTTAGACCTCATTTAGTCTCTGTTTGTAAATAGTAGCCTTTATTAGCATTTAAATTAAAATTCTAAAAATTTTATTTGAACAGTGCCTTGAAATTTTTTCCTATCTTACTGACATATTGATCAACACTTCTGTAAATTTTCGTAATTTTTTAGAGGTTATTTGCTATTTTAAATAAATCAGGTCTTCAATCTTTACTAAGGGCCTTTTGATCTTTTTTTTTTCAAAGTAAAATGGTCAGCCCTAACGGCAGTGGCATATAATAGAATTTCGATGCTATTCGGCGGCATATAATAGAGATAATGTTTTTCGATGATATTTTATAGAAACAGATGCTATTCAGTGGTATATAATCAATTATCTTAATAAACAAGAGCAAACAAACACCACACTAGATACATGCCCTCTGAATTTCGTGGCGTGCGCAAAAATTACCTACACAGCGCAGCACCTCAAACCACTCTAAAGGCTAAAGCACAAAGTCACAAACACATATCAAAACAACGGCACCTACACTTCGATTCCCCCTCAAATCGAACCTAAAAAGGAGGATTAGGCCCCCATTTAGAACATATAATCTTTACCAAGAAAAAAAGGGCAGTTTAATTTTCGCAAAATTCGGAGGAAACAGAGCCTTACCCCCGCGAAACAGCGACACATGGTATTCGCGTGGTCGCCTGGGCAAATCCGCACCAAATCGCAAGCACCACCACTCCTAACACCACCTCCTCCCACATTCTCTCTCCACTCCGCCCCGCCCCGTCCCGTCCCGTGATCCCGTAGGGCGTGGCATCTCGGCTCCGTTCGTCCGCGCCTCCCCCGCGCCACCGCGCGCCCCGGCCGCCTCCCTCTCCGGTAAACCCCCGCGCCTCCCCCTCCTCCGGTCTCTAGACGCAGGGCCTCGTCCCCCATCGGTTCGCGTCGCTCCCCCGCGTGGCGAATCGGGCTGATCCCCCGCGCGGCTCTTGTTTCGTGGGATCCCATGTCGATTCCGTTGTTTCTGCTGGACTGGCGATCCGCTGAGGCCTGCCGCGTCGCCGTTGGGACAATAGCAGCAGTTTGGAACAATATGCAGTCGGCCGTAGCACCCATGTTTAGGACGTGCACGTTTTTGGCGAGGAACTGGAACGACCGGGAACAGCCCGTGCATTTAGGATTTTGGTGTTGTGGTCGTGTGATGCGGTTTGCCGTTTGGTTCCTAGATTCCGTTTGGGCCGTAGTTTGCTGTTAGGAATAAGTAGAAGATATTGTAAGTGCAGTGATGCGATCAGAAGACGCGGCGTGGCTGACGTAATTTTGTGCTACTTTGGAAAGGCATATGTTTTTGGTGGAGTTCAGAACCTCGTTGTTTTTCTGTGTTGTTTGTTGAAATTTATGGTCTGCTTTTCGGCGCCCACAGCAATTCCATTTGCTGAATTAGGAAAAGGATCAACAGTGTGTAGTTTACAGTGGAACCATGTCAATTGTTTAGTCTGAGCAATGATAATGATGAAGCAAGGCGCGAAAGTTTGAAAGATTAGATGAGTGGTTGTATGATTGGTAACACTTTGTTTGATTAAATGTAAAGCTGAAATAACCGATAGTCAGGAAGGTTAGCCGTTTTCCTTCATGCGTCATTTGTCTTGCTGAAAATGATATCCGGTGTCCATTGCTTGTTACAATTATTTCAGCCATAACAATCTTCGGTTTAGCATAAATTCTTTTTGTTATTTAGGAATCAAACAATGTTGATGACCTAAAACCTTAATTTTAATTAGTCCATTTGCTGGCCAAGTCTTGCTGCAGTGCACTTGCCAGTTGCCATCAAATTTACAACAAAGGTTGATGCCTTGATGGAATATTGTTCCACCTGTGGTTTTTCTTGAATACCTTGTGTGGTAATAAAGTGAGCTGATGAATCACAACTACTTCTCTCCTAAATAGAGGTGTTCAGTCTTATTCTAAAAAGTGGTCTAAGTGAGTGAATCTTTTCATGGCGCTTTTGACTAAGTGTGTTGTTGAAGTATCTGCTTGGATCAGTTTGTTATGTGCAATTGAAATTCCTACCAACACAGGACAAGAAAGCTGTATGTTGACTAATGAAGATATAGCTACAACAAAGGACTAACTGATATATTTTCTAAAGTGTCATTTATATTTATACAATCTAGACTATCCACAATATCTTTGTTAAAAGTAAATATTAATGTTTGCACATTTAGATTTGTGCAATTGAAATTTCTATCAACACAGGACAAGAAAGCTGTATGGTGACTAATGAAGATATATCTACAATAAATGATAACAAATGTATTTTCTAAACTGTCATTTAGATTTGTACAATCTAGATTATCTGTGCCATCTTTGTTAAAAATAAATATTAATGTTTGATATTGTCTGCTCATAACTTTCTGTCAACAAAATAACTCAAGCAGATTATTAAACCTAGTTGGCTGGGGGTACTTGAGAGTTGAGACTGCAATCAATACCAGGCATGCTTATGTCCATTGTCCTCATCTGTCCAATGCTGCTACACGGTACTTTGCTAGATCGTTGGTGTTTTATGAATCTTCTATTGAAGGCAATTTGCTTGTTTGGAGATTTGGAATGTATTCTGGGAATAGAATTTTGGTTCATGGAAAATCCAGATTGAGTTAAACTCTACTTGAGTTGTTCAAGAATAACAACCTTGCCATTTATACAGTCCCTTATTTCTCCGTGGTTCTGATTGAATAGGTAACAAATCTTGTTGCAACAAACAGTAAGCTCACATTGTATTTTTGGTCAAGAAGTATTTGTGCTGAACATATTCCTTTCCCCTAAAAATAAGAAGTTGTTATTAGCCCCCTTTTTTATTTTATGTTGATGTGCTTCCACTATGGCATTGAGGAAGGGAAAAGAAACATCTGCTTTGTATTCTGGCACTTATTCTGAGAAAGTACGAGCATCTTCATTGAAAATCTAAAATTATTCTCTTTTTTTTGTGTATATGTTAGCTACAGTATACATCTAAAACATATTGGTTTCCACCATGGTTGTGAACTATAAATCATGAAATTGAACTCTTCTCTGGCAGCTTAAGTTCACTATGTCTGGAATGCCATCTGATGATGCAACTGGTCAAGTGAGGCTTGAAGGAGACGTTTCTGACGAAAAGGTAGAAGAAACCCAAGACCAAAATGCAGGGAGTGGGATGCCCTCGCCACAAGAGGAGGTACTGTCCTTTCCCACATGCATACACACGGTAGTGCTATTCTGCGCCTACGCGTTCTGTGTGCGCAGTTTTGTGCCCTGAAACGTTATCACCGGCTGTGAGCAAAGTTATTATCGACTGTGAGGAAAGTTACCATCGGCTGTGTACTGCGAGTGTTCGGCAATAATTTCACTTGCTATCGATGGTAGCTTCATTCAGAAATATCAGTAACTTCCCCGCATATTTTATACCTTCGCGCTGGTTAGTATGAATGTATGTACGTATATGCGTGTGCGCGTGTGCGTGCGTACGTGTGTGTGTATGTTGTTTAGGATGTATATATATTCAAGTGACCTTTGTTCCATAAAATTGTGTGGCTCCTATTAATTAGCTCAGTGATACTTGAATGAGTATTTGCAGGAGGCAGCAATAAAGAAGAAATATGGAGGAATATTGCCCAAAAAGACACCACTTATATCTAAGGTCAGTACCATTGTCTTATAATATCTCAATGTTTTTTCGCTGTTAAATTAAATTGTATAATCTTTATATGAAAGTAAAGCAGGTGTATAATTAAGTTGCATTTATAACTAGACTGATACAATCTTTAGCAGGTGTATAATTAAGTTGCATTTATAACTAGACTGATACAATCTTAAAAATATCTTATCAGGACCATGAACGGGCATACTTTGATTCTGCTGATTGGGCTTTAGGAAAGGTAATACTTGAATATCTATAAATATTCAAGAACTGTCAAAGAAGAATTGCAATTCTAACCCTTTTTTTTTGGTTGCTTGCCACAGCAAGGTGGAAACCCCAGCAAGCCTAAAGGGCCTCTTGAAGCACTTCGACCAAAACTCCAGGTACCAACTTTATCACTCATCAGACACACAAATTTAGTTTGTACTGTAGTATTTTGTTTTTAATTACAGGATGTATGGTTGAAAGATTTGTGATCCATATAAAATAAGTGAAATCCAGACCATTCACTTTTAGCATAGAACTCTTTACAAAGTAGATGGAGGAGGTAGGCGTGCTGCACCCACTATGTTCTCCCATACTTTTGCTTGTAAGCATGACAGCATATCTTGTCACTCAACATAGTAACTGTGAAGTCCACTTGTGTTGCTATGCTATGCCATGCCAAATTCATTTCTTCACTTCAGTGTTTCCCAATCTACTTTCAGCCTACTCAACAACATGCCCGTGCACGTCGAACTCCTTATGCATCTGCAGACAACGATGGTACTCCTTATCTGTACATGGCTACATGCTAGTCACTGAGTCCGTGTATTTGCATTTCATTGTTGTCACAGAGCATTGTTTTTGCCTTGTAGAGAGTGTGAATTTGCCTCCTGAGGATTTAAACCAGAACGGTGATCCCACTGAAGACAAGAACAAGGAATAAATATAATGAGTAGCTCCATACCTTTTATGTGGTACATTGCCATTTTGCTGTCCCTCGTGTCAAACTGTTGCCTTGGTAATAACTGTCTGTGCCTATTGTACTCGTGAGGTTGAGCTCAGTTTTAGCTGCATGTGAGACGTGGTATATCTAGTGTCTACCACATTCTGCTGTTCAGTCTTTCTGATACCTGAAACAGCTAGGAGGAATGAACATTTGATGATGGTGATGTACTACTGGATGTGTAAGCAAACAAATGGACCTTCACACTGAACACTTTGCATGGAAATGGCTGTAATAATGGAGACTATCCTTCCAGTGTCACCTTTCCTGTGATAGTATTAACATGCTTCTTTTGCGACTATACCGGTCCGGTTTCATGCTGTTATCCGGATGTTGGTACTTGCAGCGACGATCACAGGCTCACAGCAAGCCTACATTTTGCAGTTGTTGTCTTGTCGAGCCTTAGGCCACACAATTCGAACTTTTCCCCTAGAATTCTTCGTGGCTATTTTCATATTGTTTTGAAGTAAGCTGCACGGATGCCTAGATGCACCTCAAGCATGATACTGATATATTCTTTTGAACTGTAATTTATACCTTTTGATTATTACTTATTAGTTTGATAAATTAAAAGACGAAAGTCAGAGAGGAAATCTCGGTTGAACAAATTCCTAACCGTTTTACCGGTTTTTGACCGGTTACTTTCCGGTAACTAGTTTTAAACCGTCCAAATTCAAATTTTGAATCACAAAATTTGTTCGAGTTTTTCCTGGGTTCGAATTTTGAATCACGCATGAACCTACACTGTTTTCGATGATGTTTGTTCGAAGGGTGGGGACAGAGCGCATGTGAACATATGAAGTCTACCATCGTATTCGACGATGCTCATTCGAATGATGGGGACGCAGTGTACGCAAACGTACGATGTCTACTGCCATCTTCGATGACGCTCGTTCGAATGGGGACATAGAGCACGTGAACCTATGAGGTCTACCACCGTCTTCGACGATGCTCATTCGAAGGGTTGGGAAGGAGCGCGTGTGAACCTATGAGGCCTACCGTTGTCTTTGATGATGCTCATTCGAAGGGTGAGAATAGAACGCGTGCAAACCTATGATGTACACCACCATTTTTGATGACGCTCATTCAAAAGATGAGTATGAAGCGTGCATGAACCTATGAAGTCTACCAATGTCTTCGATGATGCTCGTTCGAATGATGGGGATAGAGCACATGAGAACTTACAACGTCTACTACCATCTTGGACAATGCTCACTCAAAGAGGGATGGAGCACGCTCGAACCTATGACATCTTCTATTGTCTTCAATGACGCTCATTCAAAGCGTGGGGACAGAGCGTGTGTGAACCTCCTCATCCTCGCTAAGCTCCTCCGCTCCAACATCCTCCACTAGGGGACAGGGGGTGCTAATAAAACCAGGATCATTGCAATGGGAGCGGGCGAGTCTTCACAGCCATCAAGGTCTTCACGACCACCGCCATCCTTGCTATCACTGCCCCGTGAGCCATGACCACGGCAACCACTTGAGGAGGGGATGGAGCACGTAGGGACCAAAAGACCTAGGGCCTCGCAAACATGGTTGATTTGAGGACCATCGAAGGTGACACCGGCCCAAATATTATGCTTCTTTGGGATGTAAGGGCCCAAGAAAACAGTCATGGCCCTCTTAGTTTCCTCCAACGGCAGTACGACACAAGAAAGGTTATAATATTAGGGTGCCATAAAACAAGGTTAGCAGCGGAGAACATTATCAAACGTACAGACATGGTGCCGAAGTCTTACCGGGACCTATCGGCCTTGCAAGCTGGGTCAAGGGACCCAGAGCCCATCCTCTTGAGCTGCCCCAGTCTTTAGCACCCAACTCCAGGCAGCGGAGCCATGTAGAGCATGCATAACTCCTCGGCGAGGTCCCACATGTTCATCCATGTGTGTCTCTCATTGTCCCAGTCAAGCTTCACGCATGGCGAAGCCACAAAGTCCATACTTCACCTAGTCCAACGGAGGTGACTGCTCGGCTCAACATTTTTAGTAGAACTACCACTGCACCCAGTTGGACTCCCACCTCGTGTTCGTCGAATTGGAGGGGAAGTCCTTTGAGAACCTTGAACAGACCTAGAAGTTCACACTCACAAGGTTGGAGAACTCGCTGTCAGCCAGACGCTTCTGTTGGCAGCAAGCATCGTGCAGGGATACAAACAGTGCAGTGCTCAGAATGCTTTTCTTTGACCGTGTGACCCACGAGAAAATCACCAGTTGAGAAATGGTGTTTGCCATCAGCTACAGGAGCTCAAGATCATATGATCGAAGCACATCAGGTAGGATGCGAAGACCAGTGTCAAAGTACGCAGCGAACACTAAGGTCTCACTATCCCTCATGTAAGGGACCACCTCCTCAACATCTGCCCAGCAAACAAGCTACCGATCGGACACCTCGTCGTCTTGCATGAGCACATCTAACAAGTCATCCATCAGTAGCGAGCGATAGAGCATGTTCATGAACAAGCCAACACACTTCAACCCTCTCCAATGCTTCCTAGTGGCCAACTCAGACCACACATCCTTGTTGGACATGGGATTGCGGGGACCGTTGCCATGGCTCGACGATGCTGCGCTCGCATTTGGATGATGTGGACCTAGAGTCATGGTAGAGACGGCTGGGACGTGGACATGCAATGATGTCGGTGAGCCAGGTGTTGACCGCAGGCACGGGGAAGAAAATAGCACACTATGGAGAGTGAGAACGTTGGCACTGGAGATGAGCACAATCATGCATGGGGAAGAAATGCAGAAATTTTAACCGCTCATGCATCTTAATATCGATAGGATAGGGCACGTATTTTTAGGTGGCATGCATGCCTGCTTAAACTGACGTGTTTGCCCATGTCCCCAAGCAGGATCATGGCCACGTGTATGGCAACGCCTGTGCGTGCACTCGACCGATCGATGCCACATGTGTGGGAGCGATTTATCGCGTACACAAATGATCGGTCCACATGTGTGCGTATGCCAACGTGCACATGACACTAGCAAATGAGGCTGACACAAGACCCCACACATCAGCACACATGGTCGCTTCATGCCCAGGGACAAATGAACGACGTGAAGGCCCCACCCCCAGCCTGACAAAAGCGAGGTACTGCCCGAACCACAGCTGGCAACCGGGCTCCCAGACAGCCTTAACGATGGAAATAGTGGATCAAGGGGACAGAGGGGACCAAAGTGCGAAGGACATGGTTTCAGCCTACCGGTTGCAAAGCTTTTTATCATAAAAGGCTACTGTTGGGGGAGTGACCCCCACCTTAGCCCACTCGGCCCACCAGAAAGATGCCCAAATATACATGTAATTAGAAGGCAAGCCCATAATGACCATGCTAAAGAAATGACGTGTTTGTCTCCACTGGTAATTACCCCAACGGAGGCATTTGTGTAAATCTTCCTATCCATAGCTATAAGGGCCTGTTTGGCAGAGCTCCACCAGCTCCAGATCCACCAAAAACAGCTCCACTCCACGAATTTTTACCCAAACGCTCCAGTTCCACGAAATCTGGATCCACCAAAATAATGGATCTAGCTCCAGATTCATGAAATCCATGGAGCACCTCAAGGGGTGCTCCACGAAAACATGTTTCGTATCTACTCGTGAAGTTAGGTGGTAATTACCCACCAATGCCACTGGTTACACACCCCATCCCAACCGTTTTTTTCTATTCGGCCTTTTCTCCATTCGACCGAGGGCTTCGTCTCCTCGCGCCGCCTCCTCGCGCCGCCACCCTCTCTCCTCGCGCCGCCACCTCCAGCGCTCCGGCGAGCCGCCACCTCCTGCGATGGCCGGATCTACCGGATCTGGTAGATCCGGCCCCCTTCTACCTCCTCCACCTCCTTCTTCTTCCTCCATGGCGAAATCGGCCCCTAGGGTTGGGCTCTCGCGCGCGCTTTGGAACCAGCCGGCGGCGCCCGTCCCGGCCTCCGTTGGCGCGGCCCCTCTGGCCGGCGCAGCGGCTGGGGGCCCGGCCGCCCTGGCCGACGCAGCGGCTGGGGGCGCGGCCGCCCTGGCCGACGCAGCGGCTGGGGGCGCGGCCACCCAGGCCGGCATAAGGGCTAGGGGCGTGTCCGCCCTGGCCGGCGCAGCAGCTGGGGGCCCGGTCGCCCTGGCCAGTGCAGCAGCTGGAGGTCCGGTAGGGGTCTCTGCATCGCAAGCGAGGACACGTGCTCCGTCGACCAACAAGAGGGCAAGGGATGATGAGGTATGAATGTGCAATGTGCTGGTGTGTTGAATTTGCAATGTGCTGTTGAATGTGCAATGTGCTGGTTAGAATTTGCAATGTGCTGTACAATGTGCAATGTGATGGTTAGAATTTGTGGGATAGAACTGGTTAGAATTTGCAATGTGCTGTGCAATATGCAATGTGATGGTTAGAATTTGTGGGATAGAACTGGTTAGAATTTGCAATGTGCTGTGTTAGAATTTGTGCAAGTTTCTTGTTGCTCCAAAAAATCATGCTATGCTGATGAGAAGCTTTGTATGTTACATCTTTCAAAAGAGCCTATATGCATGGAGCTTATTTTTTTTTTCAAATGGTTGGGAAATCATGGTCAGGGTGATGCTATAGACTGGATTGATTGTCATACCACTCTTGTTTGTAATTTGTTCGCCGAACAAGTTAGAAAAGGGAATCGGCCGAACACTCATTTGAACATTGTAGGCTACACCGAGGTATCAAATAGGTTTTTTCAGTCCACCGGAATAATGCTGAGTAAAACGCAACTAAAGAACAAATGAGACAAGTTGAGAAGGGATTTGACTGCATGGCGGAAATTAATGAGGAAGCAAACGGGGACTGGTTTCAATTGGAACACGGGAACAATCAGCATGGACCCCGAGTGGTGGAAGAAGATAACAAAGGTGAGTGTTCGATTATAATGCTATGTACATTTGTTGATTTGCAATTTAGAAAAAATTTCTTATTTCGAACCTTCTCACATGTTTTAGGAAATTCCTGGTGTTGGCAAGTTTAAGAAGAGGCCTCTCCAAAATGAAGATGACTTGAAGGTGATGTTTGGCAACATCCTTAATGAGGAGCAAGATCATTGGAATCCTATGAGTTCCAACCCCATCATACCCCTTGATGATGATACTCCCATTGATGATAGAGAGGCTGAGCACCCCACTGAGGATCCCACGGGTGACAGCAATTCTTTTGATAATGGGGATGAGGTTGAGGAGGTTACTCCTGTCACTGACAATGCTAAGAGAAGGGCTCGCGTGATTCTTGACAAGCCCACCAAGAAACCTAAGACAAGCACATCACTTGTTATCCAAGAACACATCTCAAAGATATCTGAGACTGCTTCTTCTTTTGTATCTAGTAGGCAAGGTGGGATCACCATTGAGCAAGTCATGGAACATGTTGTTGCATGTGGTGCTGGGTATAACACCGATGAGCATTTTGTGGCAACCGAGTTGTTTGTCAAGAAAGATCAAAGGGAAATGTTCATGACCATCCCCCCCGATCAGAGGCTCAATTGGCTTAGGAGGAAGTACAATGTGATGTATGGAAAGTGAATGTTGAGTTGTTTGTGTCATTTGGACGTGTTGTCTTAGTTGTTATGCTCATTTGGACGTGTTGTGTTATTTTTTATGCTCATTTGGACATGATGTCGTTATTTTTTATTAGAGTTATTACATATTATGTCATTTATTCCTTCTTGTCATTTTTCCTTCTTGTCATTTATATATGTCATTTCTTGCAGATGTCTAGCGATAATTCTAGTGATGAGAGCGATGATTTTTTCAAAATTATCTTAGGTGGTGCTATGCTTGCCCAAATATATTGTGACATGTACCTAGATAAAAACCCACCAAGGACGTCAACCACTAGTGGCATGGGGTTTTTGCTAGAGACATGACGCACTCCGGGGGAATGCCATAGTCAACTTCGTATGAGCAATGAAATATTCTTTGACCTCCATGGTTTATTGGTGGAGAGGTATGGGCTACAACCATCCTTGCATATGACTACCTATGAGAGCCTAGACATGTTTTTATTTACATGTGCCGGAAATGAGTCGAGTCGAAAAGTTCAAAGTGATTCAAGCATTCAGGTGAAACCATTACTAGGAAATTTGACGAGGTCCTTAACTCTTTGATGGCCATGGCAAAGGATTTCATTAGACCTAAGGATCCCAATTTTCGTACGGTTCATAGGAGGATAAGAGATGATAGACGAGCGTATCCACATTTTAAAGATTGCATTGGTGCTCTAGATGTTACACATATTCGTGTTTCTCTTCCACTCGATGAACAAGTGAGGTATATTGGGAAAACGGGGATAGCCACTCAAAATGTCTTAGCAGTTTGTGATTTCGATATACGGTTCACATATGTGGCCACGGGTCAACCGAGAGCTATGCATGACTCAAGTGTGCTATACAATGCAATCAATGTGGACGAAAAATTCTTCTCACATCCTCCACAAGGTAATATGAATGAATAATTAGTCATTTAGTCTATTTTGTCATGATAGCAAATATTCACTTATATTGTTTTCACCATGTGTAGGCAAATATTATGTTGTCGATGCCGGATATCCTAATCGGCCCGGCTATCTAGCTCCTTACAAGGGTGAAAGGTATCATATGCCAGAGTGGCATAGAGGTATGGAACCCAAAACACCTAAGGAAAAATTCAATCGTATTCACTCTTCTATTCGAAATGTTATTGAGAGGTCTTTTGGAGTTTTGAAAATGAAGTGGAAAATTCTATACAAGATGCCCAGCTACCCGATGTGGAAGCAAAAAATAGTTGTTGTTGCTTGTATGGTCTTTCATAATTTTATTCGTGAGCATGATAGTGAAGATTCGGACTTTGCTCGTTTTGATCGTGATCCTCATTTTGTCCCAACAATACCGGAAAGGTATAACCGATATGCAGTTACATCGGATGGTTCTACTTCGGAAGCCAATGCCGCCACTATGGATGTATTTCGTGATGATTTGGCCACGGCTATTGCTCTTGCTTGGAACTAGCATGTAATGGAAGACTAGTCTTCATTTAATCTTTAGTTATTTTTATGTATGGACAATCGCAATAGTGTTGAGACGTTGTCATGGACATGGGTTAATTAATTATCTATCTTGTGCGTCAATGTTGAATGCTCATGAATATTTGTGTCGAGATATTGCATTTGTGTTCACAAAAAAAATACACCATTTTTTGTGAATAAATATGAACAAAACACGTGTGATATATGAAAAAAATATATATCGTACAACCCCAAGGCAAAACAGGTCATTCCCACCAAAAACTCAGTTTCGTGGATCTGGAGCTGCTGTGGAAGCCAAACAGTTTGTCCAGCTCCATGGTGGGATCCCAGATTCACGGTGAAGCTGCTCCATAGTGAATCTGCTGCTCCAGATTCACTTTTTCAGTGGTGGAGCTCTGCCAAACAGGCCCTAAATATAGCCTCTAGAGCACCATGGAGGGGAGAGAACATTTTGAATGTGAGGGGAGAGAACATTTTGAATGTGTGAAATGGACTTGAGTCAAGATTAAGCATTAGCCACATTCTATACCACTCCCCTCTCTTGGGTTTTAAGCTCCGGACACTCTTCTCAAACGTCTCGAAGCCTTTGTATCTGTTGTTTGGTGCGTAACTACAACACATACAATAGCAGACTAAGAAGCTATGCATGGAATTTGGGATCGGAAGAGGTGAAGTCAGGAAGATGGGAACGGGAAGAAAGAAGATTTTTTTCGCTGACGCTTCAAATCTATACCAATTCTCTTTGATCATTTGTGTTAGTACTTTGGTTTTTCAGTTAATGAAACCGGGGGTAGTGCTCTTTTCTTCATCTCTTCTACCCCTAAAATATATCTCTACCCCTAAAATCCACCAGTTCAGTTCTTTCCTACGACCACCCCAAATTGTGCCCCCAGCAGTCATGAGTTTTCCTGCGTCCACACCAATTCATGTCCCCAGGAAAACCAACCAGTTATATCAACGATCAAGAATCAATTCCTACCTTTCTCTCTCCTTACCCACTCATATCCAACGATCCAAATCCAAATTCACAGCCACCGTCCCCGTAACCACGTCTTTCTCCCGTCCCACTGCCCCGCAAACCCTCGCGTCCTAATCCCGTGCGCCGCGCCGCCGCTCCGTCCCCCCAGCTCCCGAGCCCGCAGCCGGCCCCAAACCCTCACGCCGCGCCTCGCTTCTCCACCGCCGCGCCCCACTCTGCCCCCGCGCCGCCCCCCTGCGCCGCCGATCTCCTGCGCCGAACATCCGTCCCACTCCGCCCCCGCGCCGCCCCCCTGCGCCGCCGCTCCGTCCCACTCCGCCCCTCTACCTCCGGTCGGCCCCGGCTAGCCCGGCCGCCTCCACCTAGCGCTGCGCCGCCTAACACCGCTCTGCCGTGGAGCCGTGAGGGCGCCGCCGCCGGATCCACCGTCTTCTTCATCGGCGCCGCCTTCGACAAGCTCTGCGACGCTGCGCAAGCGCCGCCGCACCGAGCTTGAGGTCAAGGTCAACGGCACATAGCCGCAGTTGCCCACCTCGACCTTTTCGCTCTTCCTCGAGGAGGAGGACCTGCAGCGCAAGAGTCCGTCGAGTGGGTCAACATGGTGCTCGGTAAGCTATGGAAGGTCTACCGCCTGGGCATCGAGAACTGGATCGTTGGCCTGCTGCAGCCAGTCATCGACAACCTCCAGAAGTCACATTACGTCAAATGGGTCGAGATCAGGCAGTTCGTCCTCGGCGAGGAGCCGCACTCAGTCCGGAATGTCGAGCGCCGCATGTCCCGGCGAGCCAACGACCTGCAGTAAGTTCTTGGGCTTCCTTTTCGTATCGAAGTGGGTAGGGTGCAGTAACTTATTTCAGCAAGAGTCAGGAAAGAGATTGCTTTTTTAGTTTTTACCCATCCTGTTGTCATGGGACATTGCTCTGCTTAGTTCTTGAGTGTGTTTTGTATTTTAGGTACCAAATTGGCCTTCGTTATGCTGGTGGTTCACGCATGACATTGGCCCTCTCCTTAAAGTTTAATGCTGTACCGGTCATTGTGCCAGTTTGGGTTCGAGATTTTGATATCGATGGGGAGTTGTGGTCTAAACTAAGGCTTATACCAACAGAACCATGGATGGGGGCTGTATCTTGGGTATTTGTATTCCTTCCAAAGATTAAGTTTGAGCTTTCATTGTTCTGGCTTTTCAATCTTATGGGTATGCGGCTGCTTATTCAATCTTTTCTATTCCCTTTGCAACTTATACTTACTTTCATGATTTTTACTCATATGACCTGTTGGAAGCAACGTAGTTAGCAGAAATTCGTAATTTAGAATTATCTATTTTCTTCTTAAGATGTCGGGGGTAGACCATGTTAGACACTATAGTGAATTGAACATATGCCCTGCGTCATGTTGTACAGCATTTTAAGTACATCTCTTCTGCACATAGATCTAGAGTTCATTCCCAGTTCCATTGGGATGGTTCAAGTTTTAACGCTCTTTGTAAAACACTCAATTTGCAGAATTGCTCATGGAAATATTACATAGGTTCCATTGTTGATATTTACATGTGACGAGGATCAGGTGGTTTTTACTGATAATTTGGAATTATAACAAAGGGAGGTGCTTCTTATATATAAATTAGAAGAAAATGGGAGGAAAAGTGCTTTCATGAGACTAGATTCTTTGTAGGTCTAAAATTTCTGAGTTGCTGCATGCACAATTATGTCAGCATGTCACATTTTCTGGTGCTAGATATATTGTATTCTGTTTACTATACATAAGCTCTTGTTCGTACTCTTTCGGTGATTGTGAGACTTTTGCGTTTATTTTTCTGTCTATTTTTTTAACATTGTCTGTTATAAGCTTGATGCTTCGCTAACAATATGCTCAAATATTTGCATGGACATGGTGTTTGTCCTCACCGGCAATTCCTATTCTGTCAATGTAAGCACTACCATCTCAAATCTCTATGCAGAGTCATGGTTACATACTATGTTGATGTTGCTACATTGAGCAATCACCTGCCCTCGCAATTAACCCCTCTCCTCCCTCCATTGCTTCCTTGTTTATAGTTCTAGGTGGAAATTATGTGCACTGTGCACTTACTAGGTGATAAAGCACTGTTTGTGCTTTATTGGTTACTCTAATATTACCTAGGCTCTTTTATGAATAAAATTTGGAGATTGATTAATCTGTTAGTAGTTTTAATCCAAATATCCAGAAGATAGAAGGTCTGTCGAATTAACTTTTAATAAAAAACACTATGATAAAATTTATCAAATTATAAGTTCATTTCATACCAGACCAGACTGTGCAAGTGGCGGTTGCCCCTTTTGAGCAACTAAATGATAACTTTTGAATTCTTAATTTTGTGCAGTTCCTATTACTGAAAAGAGGAGGCCAGGTGATATACTCTAGGAAATTGGGTCGTAACTCCCAGAAAAGGATTGAATACTTTTAGGTACAGATAATTTCACATTATGATGAACTTTTTGTTCAGTGGCAAATGCGATATGGATAACTGCAAATGAACTGAGTTTTCTTACTAATCTGTTGTTTAATATTACCAGGCAATTCCTGGAGTGCCTAAAAAAAGTACAATCCTGCAATGTGGATGCTTGAGGTCAGTTAAGTTGCTGCAGAAATACGCCTAAATATGGATTTTGCCGAGTACTATAAGAAATTAGATCTGTACAAGGAAGCAAAACTATGTTTGCTAATTAGTGTGGAGGCAGTTGAGCAACTTGAACTTGTTTCATTGCATCTTTGTGCTTTGTTTTATCAAAGTGGACAAATTATATTTTATCAATTCAATGCAGGTGAAGTAAATGAGTATGATAATGGAAGTTATGGTGCAGCAACTCTTTCAGATTATGGAATGATAACCCTACTAGCAACAGATGGCACTCCTGGCCTTCAGGTGTGCCATCGTTTTACTGGGTCACTGGCTAGCTCATGTCCAAAACATGGTGACCACAGGTATGCCTTGCTCACTCTCCCCTTAAACCTTAACTAACTAATAATAACAAGAGGAAGAAGGAAATTACCGTAAGTTCTGAAACTTTTTTCAGTTATCTCTTGAGTGATGCTACTTCTCAGTAATGTTTAACAATTAACATTACCAAGCCCAATGCTTATCAGAGTTGAGTGACTGAAAGTGCAAAACATTATATCTTCATCAAATTAGAGCAGTTATCATACTAGAATGTCGACCTAGCATGTGATATAATCGTGCAAATCAACTGTTGTTCTTTACAAGCACAAGAAGACAGGTGCAGAAGTTATGTCTGTGTCAAATGACGATGAGAATAAAGTGTTCGGCATTGTTTTCCGTACCCCTCCGTAAGTGCATTTAATCCTTATTTCTTTGAATTGGTGGTGGTAGAATTAGAATGGTAGTACTGTTTGCCCCTTTGGCATAGGATTATCATGAGAAAAAGAAGTAGGGAGACCTATCCACTATTCACACATAGAGAAAGAAGTAAAGAGCACATCGTTGTACTCATGTAAGCCTATTGTTGTTTTTTCTTAAGATGTATCCTTTTATTACCAGGAAAAATTCAGACTGGCATACCTCATATTCTTGAACACAGTGTTCTCTGTGGATCAAGAAAATACCCTTTGAAAGAGCCATTTGTTGAGCTCTTAAAGGGCAGTTTGCACACTTTCCTGAATGCATTCACCTATCCGGATCGGACATGTTATCCAGTTGCGTCAACAAACACCAAGGTGATGCCTAATAGTCACAAATTTGCTTTAGTTATTTGTTCTGCGACCCTTTTTGTAGCATTATCACCATACATGTTGGTTGTTTTGCAGGATTTCTATAACATGGTAGATGTATACCTTGATGCTGTTTTTTTCCCTAGATGTGTTGAGGACTTCCAAACTTTTCAGCAAGAAGGTTGGCATTATGAGCTTGACAGTCCTGAAGAAGAGATATCCTACAAAGGTTTGAGTGCTCATTCTAATGGAGCAAGTACATTTATATGTGAGCTAAGCGCGTCCCTCAAGAAGTATCTGAATGCAATCCTTAAACGTGTAAATGTAGGTGTTGTCTTCAATGAGATGAAAGGAGTTTACTCTCAACCCGATAACATAATGGGCCGTGTATCACAACAGGTAAACAATTTGTTCCATTTCAGTTTTTCAATCTCTGGGGTTTGAGTTCATTAGGAGATTGTGATTATGTGTCTTATCATCCTTTGCATAATAGTGCCCTGGGATCTCCTTGTTGATATCCTAATATGATCATAACCTTCTCAAAACATCTATTGCCGAGATTGAACTTCAACCCTATAAATTAGTTGAATCTTGGTTGATGCTCTGTATGGTTATTATCGATTATGAGTCTAGGGCCCTGCTCCAAACTCCAAAGTGCTATGACTTTTTGCTGAAATGGCACTGTAACGGCTGTTCCTAACGAATCAAAGGTTTGGCAGCAGAGGCTATTCAAAGAACCAGTGAAGACCGTGTCGATATTCAAAACGATATGTATTTATGACTGGAGGGAGTATTAAATATAACCCACTTGATTTGGCACACCGCACACCATTTCTATGTCTTGGATTAAGCCATTGCTTGAGCGTCGTTGTAATCACTAATCAAGCATTGTCTGATATACTGGTACACTGTGAGCATTGCCTAGAATTGATATTTGAGGCCATTTTGTTGTGAATTGCTCAACTGTTCTTACGTGCTAACTTCTTGGCTTTAGGTTTCATTAAAGGTAAAGCTGCCTCAAAGCCGCACATAAAACAAAATATAGTTTTAAGTACATCTTAATTCTAAGCGTGGAGGGTTATATGCATCTTAATTCTAGGCGTGGAGGGTTATATTCAAGAAGATAGAAAAAAATGCAGAAGATCCATCTTAGATCGCAAAGCATGCTCCCAAACATGTAAACTAGAATGCATTAGGATTACCGGGTGATGTTACACATATTGGCATAGCATGGAGGATTTTATTGGAAATAGTCAAATAGCTATGGAGAAAGCTGGTTTGATTTGTTGGCTTGTTGCCCACTTTGATGGTATATCTATCTACTCAAGCTTAGCTAAGTAGTATTGCTTTTCACAATCATGTCGGTGGGTGAGTCCAATGATGTTGTCGCCTCCTCAAAGGATCAGTCGTTATGTGATATTCATTATGTGACAAAAATATTTGGTTATACAATATATGAGACACAAATCTTAATGAATCTGATTGTTCGTTTTATTTTTTACAAATTTTATCTTGTTTTGTATTTTACCGTAGCGTTAGCACGGGCACACTACTGCTAGTACCCCTAAAATCCACCAGTTCAGTTCTTTCCTACGACCACCCCAAATTGTGCCCCCAGCAGTCATGAGTTTTCCTATGTCCACACCAATTTATGTCCCCAGGAAAACCAACCAGTGAAATCAACGATCAAGGATCAATTCCCACCTTTCTCTCTCCTTACCCACTCATATCCAACGATCTAAATCCTTACCTCCCCGCGCCTCCTCCGCTCCCTCCGCCTCCCCCGCGCCTCCCCTCCCTCCGCCTCCCCCCATCCTCCACCGTGCCACCCCCCCATCCTCCCCCATCTCCGCCTCCCCCGCGCCTCCGCTCCCGCCGCTCCCCCGTTCTCCACGCCGCCTCCTCCCCTCCCTCCTCCGCCGCTCCGCCCTCGCCTACTCCTCCCCACCCCGCGCCACCGCCGCCTCCTCCTCCTCCCCCCACTCCTCCGCTTCGCCCCGCCTCCTCCCCCGATCCGTGCTTTGTTAGATCCGCCGATCTTGGCGACGGAGATGGATTCCTCGGTCGACCCCGCGCCACGTTCCACCGGCTCGACGCCGTCAGTGAGTCCCTCGGGCCGTGGTTCGCTTGGATTGTGAAATGTGTGTTGCGGTTGATTGAATGCGTGTTCTCGTGCGCGTGCAGCGGTGAGGGAGGAGGAGTCGAGGTTTAAGAAGGCGGCGGCGGAGGGATGCAACCTCCTGCCGCTCAAGCGCTGCATCTTCTCCGATCACCTCACGCCGGTGCTCGCGTACCGGTGCCTCGTCAGGGAGGACGACCGTGAGGCGCCCAGCTTCCTCTTCGAATCCGTCGAGCAGGGCTCCGAGGGCACCAATGCGCAATCCGGTAATATTTCTTCTCCCTTGCCCCGCCTGATCTACTCTCATCTTAGGTTTCCCCATGATTTTGTTGCAGTTGGTCCCTCCGCGATGTGATTTTTGCGGTAACTAGGGTTTAGGTGCGTGTGTTTTGTACTGGCATGGCATAATAGAGCGAATTATCATCTGGTGCTGTTGATTTGTGTGATTTAGGTGGTGTTGACCGAGGATGCTGGCGGTTCTGATATATATACGAGCGCGTGTGTGCGCGCACGTGTGTGCGTGCAATGTTGTTAAATAAGTTATTGATTAGTGATAGTTGTTTGTTTCTAGGGCGAAATTGATGAAGTTATGTGCTGCTGTGCCGGTGTTGTGTAAAGATTTATGCACTAATGATGCAATTGATGTTATTTGGGCTGTAGCTTGCTATGATGACTCATTGTCTGGTTTGTATGAAATGGTTTAGTTTAATTTAATTTAGATTAGATTAAACAAGTCCTTTTTAGTGATAGTTTCTTGTTTCTAGGTTGAAATTGCTAAAGACTTGCTGCTGTGCCTGTTTTGTGTAAAGTTTTATGCACTAATGATGCAATTTAATTTTATTCGGGCTGTAGTTTGCTATGATGGTTAAGTGTCTGGTCTGTATGATATGGTTTAATATAAGTTAGAATGAATATTTTTATAGCTATTTCATGGTTTCTGTGGCTAGCTCTTCTGGTTGGACTTGGACTTGGATTACATGTTTCCATTTTGTTGCTGAAATAAATGTCATGCCTTCTGATGAATTGCGTTTGTTGGTTGGTTTTTACAGGCTAGAGCTGTTAGGAACCTATGGGTTGGTGGCATTAGTCCATCAATTTCATAGGAAGAGCTGGAGGAGGAGTTCCAAAAGTTTGGAAAGATTGAAGGTGTTGCATTTTCCCATGATCAGACTTCTGCGTACATCGATTTCGAGAAGATTGAAGATGCAGTTTCTGCACATAGAACCTTGGATGGAACAGTTTTAGGTGGCAAGGAATTGTGTGTTGATTTCCAGAGGTCCAGGGGCAGAACGGTGTGTACATAGTTGTTGATTGACTTTGTGAATTGCACTTTATTGGTTACAAGTTTATGAAGGCCGTTTTCTTATTGCAAGTTATTTGTACTCATTTTTATAGGAATGGTCAGAGGCAGGAAACCTCAATGGCAGAGTATCAATGCTACCTGGTGAAATGAGAGTTGGACCTGCAAAGGTAAATTTTGTTTAGATATTTTGTTCTTTCCTGTTCTACTTCTTTCGCTTTTATCTGCTGATGTTGCTACTATCATATCATGTTCTGTTTGCGTGTCAGGGTTCTTCTGGAGTACGAATGCGAGAAGCGCAGCCTACCAATGTTCTCTGGGTAGGTTTTCCCGGATCATATAGAATTAATGAGGAGGCGCTTCGGCGAGCCATGGCAGCACATGGTGTGGTTACAAACACAAAAATTCAGCCTAACATTTCAGTGACATTGTAACTGATGGCCAGGTGCACTGCCTTTACATCTTTCTTCATCATTTTTCTTTTTTTGCTTTTAGGGAATTCTTGAATAGATATGCCTTTAGAAAACGCTTGAATTATGTAAAGCTTGTGATATGGTCAATGGACTAATATAGTTAGCACATAATCATGTTGAACCCTAACATGTATGTATTAGGACACTTATCATATCAGCCCCATGTGCAGATAGTGCAATAAGCAAACTTGTGCTGCTATGGGTTTGCAAATGATGCTCGTCATGCCCATAATTCAAGCTGTCTTCTTGAGGCCGACTATGCGTATAGAAAATATTTTTGCTTGGTGGGTTATGTGTCGCAGATCACTGATTAAAATGAAAACATAGTACGGGCGTCAATTGGATATAGTGTACCCTGTCTTCTAGGCAAGGATACTCAACAATACTAACTGTTTACAATGCCTTTCATGAAACATATTTTGTTCCAATCTTGAAGTTTCAAAGCTGTCCAGCTATCCTTTTCTTTTTTGGCTTCTCAGTCAAAGGCGAGCCTGTTTCAACAGAATCTTCTGTTTGTTGTGAGTTTGAGCATCAGCTGCCGCTTTCGCCGAGCTGTAACTCAACAAAGACAAGGTCAAACAGGGGTTATATTGGAAATAAGGGCATTGGATTCAAGTCAGTATTTCGGGTAGGTCTAAAAAGAAAGCCATCTTCCAATTAAATTATCATATTAATGTTGTAAACTGTTCAATTTTACTATTGCATGCCTTCTCATATAGTTTCTTGGATTTCTTATTGTATCAGTCAGTCAATTCTTTGTTTCTAAGTCCTCTAGATCATGTAGAACTTTCGAGTTATTTGGGGAATGGATACTATTTTAATTTTGTGATGATATGTTTTTCAGGTAACTGATGCTCCGGAGATCCATTCAAATGGTTTCCATGTGAAATTTGACATTACAGAAGGTCAGATTGGCTTTGTATTGCCAACTGTGGTTCCACCTTACAGTGCCAGTTCTGTAAGTAGAATGCTATCTGTTGAAGATGACAAGGACACTTATTCCTTCTGGAACACTTGCATTTTACTTCCCTTCAAATCAAAATTCAGGGAGGGCACTGGTATGTGCTCCATGGCATCCATGTTTTCTGATCTCCACCCATCTCTGCTCCTTTTCCTTCACCGACTAAAATGCATCAAGTATAAGAATGTACTGAATGACAAGCTGCTGGTTATGAGAAGAAAGGCTCTTGGTGATGGCATTGTGAGAATCTCACATGGGAATGAGGTAATGAGTTGGTTGGTAGTTGGTAGGAAGTTACAGGGCACAATTGTACGCCATGACGTGTGCACTACGGAGATAGCTGTGGCATTTACTTTGCAGGAGACTGAGAAAGGAGAGTATGAGCCTTACTTGAAACAACAACCCGTGTTTGCTTTTCTTCCTCTAAGGAACTACGGTCTTAAATTCATTCTTCAAGGAGATTTTGTTTTACCTTCTTCCAGAGAGGAAGTGGATGCAGATAGTGCATGGAATCAGTGGTTGTTGTCTGAATTCCCTTCTTTGTTTGTCAGTTCACAAGAATCCTTTTGTGTTCTTCCTTGCTTCCAGAGGTGCCCTGGAAAGGCTGTCACAGCCTTCATGGAACCGAAAACTAACATGCACAAAAAATATTTCTAGAGTCAGCTGCATTTTGAGTTTCATCACATATGCAGTTGCTATTTATTTTCGTGTTGTAATTGCAAAATCACCACCATGATTTAGTTTATTTGTCAATTGTCATGCTGACTGCAAATGGATATACTATTCCAAAGAAGTATTATTGTCACCGGTCAGAAATTGGTTCCTCGCTTCCTTGAATGGTTGATTGTTAGACGTGCTGAACATAAAACTTCTAAGTTCTAACCCGGTTTCTCTATTGTTTGACATCATGTTAAGAGACTTGATAGATATAATTTCATGTCTTTTGGTTAGCAGCTCAGTTGAATTTCTAATGCTTGGCATAGTGGTTAAGATATGCTATTATCATTCATTAAATTGTTGTCTTCATCGCGTAAAAGACATTGATTATGCAACATAGATTTGCACTTGAAATTACTTATGACATTATATGTAAGCATGATGACGTACTTGTATATCTCATGTGATTGTTTCTATGGAATGTAGATCTGAAATCTGCGCTTGGGAAGAAAAGAAGGGACGGCAAATCTGCACCTTTGGAGCCACTGACTAAAATTCAACGTGTTTATATCGGCAGATTAATAGAGAAGTATGGTGATAACTACAAGGTATAACAAAATATTCAAATATGTTATTCCGCTGAGTTCTTGATTAACAAGTATTTAAATTCTGAGAATGTAGACTAAGAGAAGCATCATGTTGCAGGCCATGTTCATGGACACCAAGCTGAACGCTATGCAACACTCAATGGGTACATTGAAGAAGCTCTGCGAAAGATACCATGTTGGTGGCAAGAATATCCTCTATCCACTGTAGTATCATACCAATATCTAGAATTCATTTTTCACAATGTATCATGTTTCCCCTGCTAATGGGACATGAAAATTTTGCCTATGAAAATTGTAAGTTGATGATGACTTGAATATGAGAATGAGCTTGTTTCGTGTTGGAAAACTACCAGTCATGATATTATGTTGGCATGCACCCTTGACCTCCAGCAAAATTATGAAAGTCACAACTAATTCAGTATTGTTCTGTATTTTTGCTTGGAATCTTTTGTGGATTCAGCGTTTTACAATTGTGATTATTCACGACTTGGTTACGTTGAGTGATTGAACAACTTAGAGCATCTCCAAGAGATGCTCTTTCTCACCCCCTATCTTAAAATATTGGGTATGAAAACTAAAAACAAACTCCAACAGATACTCTAAAACACACCCAATAATTTTGGTACTCTAAAATTGAGGTGGATCACCATCAAATATACAGTGCCTAGATAGTAATTTTAGGGATCCAAGTTTAGAGGAGCTGCTGAAGGAGGGGAAAGATTTAGAGGACAATTTTTTTAGGAAGACTCCCAATATGAGATTTTAGAGGACAAAATATTGAGCCTCTCTTGGAGATGCTCTTATGCTGTGGTTTTACACAAATCCCCATAACATGCTGTTTTGTTTGTTCATGCGAGAATTACGGGGTGCAGATCATGCGCTGTTCTTTCTGCGAAGCAATGCCAAAGCGAGAACTCATTGTTACACATGGAGTCTTGCATGGTGGAAGATTGTTGTCTAGCTCTGTTCCCTTATTTTTTTTTCCCGGAAAGCTGGGAGTAACAACTGCAGTCAGCCGCTAATTTCGGTTTTTTGGGCGTCCTGTCGTTGTCAAAATCATGGTGGAGGCCATACGGTGACTGACAATCAGCTGAAAACATCCAGAAAATACCAAGCAAAGTAACCTCTTGCATCAACACCGTCCCTGAAACCCAGCACAGCATCAGGATCACGTTAGGTCTAGCAGGATGGTTTGCCAAGAATGAAAATCTCGGGTTTCACAACGCAAACACCTCATTGCATTCAGTGTGCTCTCTATATTGCCTGGAGGATGTACAACACACTTAAGGTTCAAAAAATATTTGGTTATACAATATATGAGACGTTAATCTTAATGAATCTGATTGTTCGTTTTATTTTTTACAAATTTTATCTTGTTTTGTATTTTACCGTAGCGTTAGCACGGGCACACTACTTGAGAAAAGAAGTGAAAAGCAATCCCTGTGCGTTCTGTACAATCTCGTAGGCGTGGGCGAAGTCGACTTACGACCACGACAAACGTGGTCGGGAGGTCCTACGACCACAGCAAAGCTACAGTAGATTTACGACCATGGTAAATCTACTGTAGACAAGGTCGAAAGGCGTTTGACCACGACGAAATTGGAAGACGGTGAGATCGAGAAGCGATACGACCACATCCGAGAGAAGACGAAATTTTATCTTGTTTTGTATTTTACCGTAGCGTTAGCACGGGCACACTACTAGTAGATATCTAAGGGGAAAAAAGAGATCGCGACACCGACACGTTAAGAAGGCCGGGTCACTATGGGCCGAACATAAGCAAACCTCTTGTGGGCTGGGTGTGGTTATTGCTTGAGACCCATTCAGACAGACCAGACTCAAATCTTTCTACTTCTTCTTTTAGGGAATACTCAAATCTTTTTCACTCCTCCGTTGACGCACGTCTAATCATCCAATTAGAAATGCGATCGTGTCGTGTGGTATGATCTCTTGACCATGCCATGGTTATTTTTTTTTTACCATTCTCTTACTCCTACAAATCTTGCTAGGAGTTTGTCATCTTTTGCTGCTGCTATTCCTCGATCAGAACTTACGAAGTAGTCAATTTTACTTTTGAAAGCTTTTTTCTCGTAGAACCTATTCTGCTTGTTTTGGTCCACTTGCGTCGCAGAACTCATTTGCCAAGCAACCAAGAAAAAGAAAACGAAAACACGTGCGTGCACTAGAAAAAAAAAAGGCTTGCTAGTGCCCGTACTTTAATTTCTATTGGCAGACAAGATCACACGTCGCGCAGGTCTGAAAATCGCGCCCGTCTCCTCTCGCTACGGCTACGTGGCGACTATATTCATTTGCTTTCGACTGCATTATTGTTCACATCATTGAGGGCGGGATGACAGGTATGGCACGGCTTCGACCCGACGTAGGTTTGGCCCAGCTCGTTTTGGTTTCAGCTGCTTATTTTTTGCTATTTATAAATTTTGTTTTTTTTAAAATTTTTGGATTTTTTTCAAGCTTTTTTGCCTATTCTTTTTTTTTCGTATTCGTTTGTGTTATCCGTGGTGAACTAGCATATTTTTTCTATTTTTAAGTTTAATTATGTTAAATAAGTCACCTTCAGCTACAGTAGAATTTTAGTCACTACAGTGCAATTTCAGCTATAAGCCATAACTTTTCAGCAGAGGTAAAATCTGAAAATCTCCCGCTAGGTCGATCGATAGCGTGGCGCTTTGCCTGCGCGGCTGATCTTCCAGCAAGTTATTGTCAAAGATTACGCTGACAGGTAACCTCTACGGCTATGCGTTTCTTCGCGCTGTTCGCATCCCATTTCCATGTCCTTCACATCGTCCACATTTCTCCAGCGACTTCCAAGTAACCATCACATGAATCATGCACGCATGACAGCAAAATGGACTGGACTGCATGGGTGGATAAGCTTTTACAAAATCGTCACCACAACAACTAAGGGCATATTTGGATTATAGGATTGGTAAATAAGTGCTGAAGAATCTGATACGTTGTGTGTACAATTCATGTGTTTCAAACAAGCCCTAAGTCCTAACATGTTGCCAGCCATCGCATACTTGCATACTTAGCTCAAATCACGTGTGGCACCTCAATTTTCTATATAATGGCCATAAGTTCGATTTCCATGTAGTTCGATTTCTATTTAGATGTGCAGGTTATCTATATGGATCTTACGCTATAATTATCTGGGACTTGATGCCTTGACCATAATGGCCCTGTTCTTTTCAGCTTCTAAAAGCTGTTTTTTGGTTTTTCTACAGTAACTAGCTTTTAAACGGAGTATCTTTTTAAAATAGGGTCTACTAGTTAATTATAGTATATATTGTACCAACTTCATTTATATCTGCAAAAATCGCACGTAAGTTTCTGTTACTTTGTAATCTCTCACACAAACAGTCCAAAAGTCACAAGCCACAGTCAAAAGTCATAAGCCGTAGCCAAAAAGAATAGGTCTGCACTTTTGGCAGCACGCCGTTAGAAAAGACCATGCATGGGCTTGCGCTGCAAGGACGACAAATGGCCGGGCCAGCAGGACAGGGAGCCCCAGAAACCAGAGCAGGCCAACAGACTAGCTAGGAAGGAGAAAGCAATGATGCTAGGAAGAAAAATCATGTACCGAACATTTCTGCCACTAATCCAGAAAGGAGAAAGCAGTTGCTGCTAATGGAGATGGATGGATCGTGTTGCAGCCAATACAGAGGAGGAGGGCTGACTATTCTAAGAAGGCAACGGTACCAAGTTGTGCCAAGTAGCGGGGGATTTTAGTGGGAGATGCTTCTCAGTGACTCCGATATATGTTTCTTCGGACGCGTAGCATTTTCGGACAAAGAAGATAGGGAAAGCACCATACAAAAGTGCCAACAAAGGAGTCTCTCTCTCTCTCTCTCTCTCTCTCTCTCTCTCTCTCAAAGTGCCTTGCACGAAAGGGGGCAAGCAAGCACTGGCTCTTAATGCACCCCCTTTTAGAGAATTTTTAGGTTTGCAAGTGGCCATGGGAATGGAGGGGTTTTGTTGCACTCCTCCATGTACACTTGTTCCATTCACTTGCCAAGCTTTGCATGCTGTCCATACAGGCAGGCAGCTATGGATAGGCTTGCCGATGTGGATCTCTTGCTAATGCTGCTCAAATTCTGTCACTGCTGTGCCTGTCCGTGTGATAATAATTAGGGATTGGGCGCTGGGTTCCAAATGAAAATAGCTGAGGTTGATCTGCAATGATCTTTTAATTGGCGTGTGTACTGTTAACCGGTCACTGTACTGTAATTGTTCTCTATTTTGTTGAGTTGAATGTAAGAGAATCTCCAAATTATTTTATAGGAGTGTCCAACAGAACCAACCAACCTAGGAAAATACCACTTGCGCACTTCACCCGGAGTGACGAGCTGCCATGCTGATCAATCTGCACCCAATCAAACAATAACCCCATCTACTTTATGATCTGTACAATTTTTCATAGAAGCCTAAGAACTCTTTCTTTCCCTGAGAAAGGAGGCTAGGCACTTCGTAATTCTAATTATACTAGCATGCGAGTTTGAATCCATTTCTAGGAAACAAATTTAATTACTAATTGCTTTAAAGGTGGTGACAGACACACCACGAATTCAGTCATTTAAAGAAGGGAAAATGACGGACCTGTTCCTTTGGGCTGCGGCTGGTTTTTGGTTGTTTCTGAAAGCTTTTGTCTACGCTTTTTTATATCATAGCGAACGTCAGAGATATCGACGCGAATAGCACACATAATTTTGGGCTTAGGAAACTATTTGGAGAATCCGCTTAAAAAATCTTCATATTTATTTTGATTTCTAGAGAAGGCGAAAGCCAAAAGCTCAAAAAAAAAAAAGGACCGACATTGCCTTCTTCCTTTGAATCTTCAAGAAATGGCGTCCGTCTCATGGGCCCTTTGATCGGCCCCAACCTCATGCGCTACAGGCGCACACGTACACCGCGCATCTCATTGGAAGCTGCACGCCACTTCTGGCGACCAGAAGCAGGGGCTCCGCCAAAATTAAGGAACTCAATTTCAGGAACTGTGAACTAATTGAGCCATGTAGATTATCTAACTTTATATGTTTGCACGAATTGAATGAGAATTTTATTCTACCCAAAAAAAGCTATGACAGTAACTGATGAGTGTGGAACTGTGCATATAAGAAAAGCTCTGTTTGTCAGTGTCTGTGACTGTTACGGAATTCTACTATAAGAAAAATTCTTTGTTAATTATGCACGGTCCTGGATCCAGTTGCTGATCTCCATGTCACTCGGCTGTGCCTGTCAAGTGGATAACGCCATGGGAGCCACCATCGAGCATGATGCCAAGGGTGCCGATCACGTGCTGGATTCTGCGGTCAAATGATAGTGTGAGCTGCCTAGAGTAAGAAAAATTATCATAATCTTAGCACTAATTACATGTTTATGGCATGAAACAAAGAATTACACGATCATAGAGTGACGCACCTCTGGTGGGATCTCCACTGTTGCTCCATGTCACTTGGATCCTCTATTATACATATCCTACATAAGTGTAGCATGATTGTACCGAATGCGGCTTCCTTGTTTCCTTCTTCGTGTTCCCCTCATGTTCCTGTCGACGTGGCAAACATTCAAAGCATCAGGGGAACATAAGAGGGATAGGAAGGGTGCTCTGGATGTTTGCCACATCGACGGGAACACGAGGGGGATACGGAGAAGGGAACAGGGAAGCCGTTTTCGATTGTACCAACCCTCTTTTTGGAAACAGAGCCATTGTACATTTTGTAATAATTTAGGAGTTCAGTTGCGAACAAAAAGAGTATCATGCCTGCTCACGAACATTTAAAAATAGTTAATTTAATTAAAATAAGACATAATGTTTAACTTTAGTAAATTTATAGGCATCCAAGCTTAAAATTTAACTTACATTCATAAGATCCGAATAAATTCCCACATAAATATTTGAGTGTAGTCGTAACCTTAACACATAAGGTTGAAGCATTCCATATTCTTCTGGCATCTGTTCTATTGAAAATAAGTAAAATTGAGTACACTCGATATTCAGTAAGTTCCTATAGCACAATGCATTATATAGCTATTATCTATGTGCAAGGCTTAACGAAAGGATTATTTTATGTTTCTTTTGCATGAAGCCCATTTGTCAATATTATATCATAGATAGTTTCCAAATCTATGACTTAGCCATATTTAACTTAAATCAAAATGTCCAAAATCATTTAACTTTGTGAGAGTAACTTTCCTCACAGATATTTACCGTATCTAGTCCATGGATCTTAGTCCATGCCCTTTACCAAAACACCATACCAATAACCATTTTATGAAAACTGCACACTGTAGTATTCTCACACTTTGCCCATGCCCGGAGGCACGACTATTGTAATAGATTATAACACTTTGCAAATGTATACAATTTTACCTATAAGATATGATTATCACATAATATCGGCCATTACACGCTTCTGTAGGTGTGCGACTGAGTAATCATAACAAGACCTTTACAATGCTAAGTTCCCACACTTTCCCCCACTCCGGAGGTATGATTCTCAGCACTAAGATACCTCGTTGTTAGGGTGTTTCTCCCTCATCAGTCGAGTGTGCACTCCATGTAAGTGCAAGGACCTTTTGGGTCTCTCCTGGGTAGTGACCCCTATAGATTCACCCTATCTCTTTTTAACCTGACAATGACCCCCGCGGGCCATCCCCAACCTGTTACACTGGCGTAGGTGTCCACATCGAAACCAAGTAAATTAGTTGGCCAAGTCTGTCCCATACCAAACTTGTGGGTATAAAAATGAGCGTACACGGATTCAGTCCTTAATTGACTCAGGCGAGGCAAACCAATAATCCAGACCTCGGGCAATACTTGCACCGGTCTCAAACCAACCACTTGCCTGAGTCTACCATTTTATAAAAATTCATTATTTCCAGTGGTAACCCACGTTACCACTACCATTATCATGTTTCATGTTCCAGTTAGCAATGTGTGTATCATACTTACTATTACCTCTAAAGCATATTTAAGCACAATATGAGCTAGCATTATTACCAATATAAGTATCCTATGGTGATAAGGAAAAAGTATCCTCAAGGAAGGGATATAAAAGGGTATCAACTGTATGGTGTAGTTAAGCAATCTACATACAATAATGGGAAGCATGCTTTTGTATTTGAAATCAAAATATTGCATTTAAAAACTAGATTCGATACAATCAATTATAAGGACTTGCCTCCTTTCCCGATATCTTCGGTCTTCTCTGTAGGCTTCAGGCTTGCTCTCGATTACTTTAATTGCTCCTGTAGTTCTTCTGCTGACTAATCCACTAGATTCGAATGCTAGCGTAGGAAAATAAATAAAAATAAGTTTCTGCTTTACATAATGCAAGATGGGAATAAAATACAACAAAATAATCAAAAAAACATAAATAAAATGGGTTTGGGCGAATAGGGTTTAGGTGGTGCTTGGTTTGGCTGAACGGAGTTAGAAATGGGCTAGGTGGGTTCGAGACGGTCAAATTGGCTATATATATGCGTTATCGGGCTTTCAGTGAATAGTAATGTTTGGAATAGTATTGGACATAAGTTTGAAATCACATCAATGTTGGCTAAAGTTTTGTTGGAGTCTATTTAGGTTAAACGGAGCTGAGAATGGGCCTTACGGGATCAAAACGGATATACATATGTTATTAGACTTCTTGGTGAATAGTAATGGGTCAGGCACTATTCACTACGGGTTGGCCATGAATAGTGATGGGTTCAAAATAGCACACGGATCGGGTTCTAAAGAAAAACGAGTTTCAGGTATCTGGTGAACAGTAGATGCTATAGGATGTTGTAGTGTTGGGCCGGCTTAAAAAGAACAGTGCAAAGCTACAGTGAACAGAAATGGGCTGGCCTAAAGAACTCAGCCCACAGGCTTAATTAAATTGACCAAGCGGTCAGCTTAACTGATGCACGTGTGTGGCCACACGGCCCCAGTGACCCAACCCCTAAGCGCAGCACAGCCCAAGTGGTCTACTCGCTTCCCTCCCTCCTTCCTCCACCTTGGGTCTTGTCGGAACCCGGAGTAACGACTCCTGGATCCTCTGTGTAAATCGCACTAGTCCAGGATCAGCTAGTGCACACAGTACAACAAAGATAAATACCAAGCACAAATGACTGATTATATTAAATAAAAGGGTACAGCCTTATGGCCAAGTCTTACATCAACGCCCATTGGCAAATATAAATAAAGGAAAGAACTGCGGAAGCAAATTGATAAATAGCGAAGCCCAAGCCTGCCCACAGGCAAACGACAGTAAGACGCGGTCTATTCGTCCAGATCTTCACCGTAGTTGACGTCTTCCTTCTCTGTGTGGAAAAAGTAAGGTGAGTACAAACTTGTACTCCGCAAGTCACACGGGAAAATGCACCATAATGATAAAGGCTTCAATGGAAGGCTTATAGGGTTAGTTTGCATAAAACAACATTTAATAAATACAACAAGTAGATTGAAATTGCTGAATTTAATATAGTAAGTAAAAAACAATACTTGTAATTGAAAATAATACCGTCAGTGCAGGCTCCAATCATACACCAACTTATCCACGGGCATCCCACCCGGACCATCTTTTCAAAAGCTCACGTATGGATTCCATCCATCCACACGCTTTCACTGCGTAACTCTGATGAATTCCATCCATTCACCAGATTTCCATCTCTCACGGATTCCATCCATCCGCAAGGTTTTTATCACTCGTGGATTCCATCCATCCACAAGGTTTTCAAAAATATTTTGAAAAACAAAGTCTAATCCATGAAAAACTTTTACTCAACATGCCCATGACCGTGGGCACGGCTATCCAGGATAGATTATACACTCTGTAGAGGTTGTACAACTTTACCCACAAGACACGATCATCCTTTTGTGCCACGCGAGTTACACACTTCCTTAGGTGTGCGGCAAGGAGTCATGACAAGGCCTTTACAATGCAAAGCCTTCAACCTGGTCGAGCCAACTCTAAGGTTTCACCCCAGTAAAGAATCCACCAGACTGGGACCCCCTCTTGAGCCTAGACGAGACTTCTCATGGCTTAACCACGCTCGCCCAAGTGAGACTTCACATGGCACCAACCACGCTCACTTTCAACCTACAACTCGGCTCAGATTGGGACTTCACAAATTATTTGGCCAGGGCTGTCCCATACCAGCCATGTGGTAGTACGATTAGGGCTTTGCAACAGTAGCTCACAGACCGGTCCTTAATTGACTTAGGCCTAACCACATACCCCCGTGCACGACAATCAACCACTGCGGCTCCAACCAACAGGGCATGCCTGCACCCACCACTCTAACCAATTGCCTAAGTCTAAACCAGTTTTATATTTTGTTTTCAAAATAATTCATAAACCTCCTTGACTCACCAAAATCAAGAGTACATATCAAAAGTATATCATTTTGTGAGAAAGGTTCATCATTTTATGTGAACGATATCCCCAAAACAAAATTATATGACTAAACAGGGCTAAGCATTTGATTCAAAATTCCTCTAGCCAACACTAATGCACTAGCTAGAGTTTGATTCTAGGGTGACAAGGTATTGAGGATTTCAAATTCAAAGGAGGGATTAACAAGTAGGCAATAGCTAAATTTAAAACTGAATTGAAATACATTGAATACAAATATGCATGCAATATAATTTAAATCAACATAATTTTAGTTTGAAATCTGGGATCATCATGACCAAGGAGTGCGACTTGCCTTGCTCTTCAAATTTGTTTGAATCTTCGTCGAAGAATTCTCCCGAATCATCGAAGTCTACACGTGAAATTAACCCACTAAATTCAAATAAATTCAAAATAAAATTCAAATTGAACTCAAATATTTGAATTGAGGCTAGAAATGGATAGAGGGGAATTTTTGATGAATTTAGAAATTTGAATGGGCTAAATCGGAGTTAGGACGAAGAAGAACGGGCTCCGGGAAGTTTGAAAAGAGAGAAAATAGAAAATCAGGATTTTTGGAATTATTCTTCTACTGAAAAAGGAGTTTATGACGTCAGCAGAGATTAAAGGAATTATTTTCCTAAAAGAAAATCAGGTTTATGGCGTCATCCTTGCCTCAGAGGGACTGACAGGTGGGGTCCTGGTCCATGGACCAAGCCCACAGACCGGGGAGGGTGCTGAGGTGGCAAGGAGAGGTGGGAGGCGCTGACTGGTCCAAGGGAGGCCAGGTGGTGCTGGCGTGGTGCCAAGTCAGCGGCCACGGGGTGCTGACGTGGCCGGCCGGGTGGAGCACGGGCATGGTAAGCTCGCCGGCGGTCAGCGGCACGGCGGCTGCCGGCGTAGGTTGGGACGGGGAGGCCGAGGGGAGTGCGACGGTGGGCGGGGGTTACCGGAGGTGGCTGGAGTGGGCCGGCGGCGAGCGCAGAGCGGCGGCAGCGCTTGGGTGGCGGCGGGGACGGCTTGCCGGCGGTGTTTGGGCCCGGGAAAGGGGCGCACGGGTACGGCGACGAGGCGAGGAAGCCGTAGGTAGGGTCGGCAGGGCGCAGGGACGAGCGGAGCGGCGGCGATTTCTCGCCGAAGTCCAAGGCGGCGGCGACGGTGAGGGAGCACGGCACGATGGGGCTCGGCTCACCGGAGAGAGGCATTGGGGTCGGAGGGGTGTGGTGCGGAGTGAGGCGGAGCTCGGGATGCCTTTTATAGGGTCGGAGGAGGAGGGAGGCCGCGGGAATCGCTCGTCGGAGGGGTGGACGTGGTGGCGGCCGTTGCGGAGAAGGTGGGGAAGATGGGGGCGCAGAGAGAGGAGAGGGTGGGCGCGCGTCGTGTGGGGCGGTTAGGGAGAGGGCGGCGCACGCGGGAGGTGGGGGAGAGGCCGGGAAGGGCGGGGCGGCCGGTTGCGGGCGGCGGCGGCGCGAGGAAGGAGGACGCGCGGGTCTGACGTGTGGGCCCGGGCGGTCAGCGAGAGCGGGTGGCGGGGTGTGGCTGACGGGCGGGACCCGCGGGGCAGAGAGGGGCACAGGGAGGTGCGGGAGCGGGTGACCGACAAGTGGGACCGGGGAGGAGGAGAGAGGGAGGGGCGCGGGCGCGGGCGGACGAGCCAGATGGGCCGGGCGCACGGGGAAGGGGATCTGGCCCGCACGCGTGGCAGCCGGGTGGAGGGGGAAGGCGGGATCCGGCGGGGTGACGTGGGCGCAATCCCGCCGTCCACGTGGCGGCCGGAGGAAGGGGGCTGGGTTTATTTTTATTTTTCTGATTTTGGGGTTTTTCAGAAAAGCACAGAAATTCCAATAAGCCTCAGAAAAATATGAAATGAACTCCAAAATTCCAGAAAAAATCAGAGAATCTCCTGGGAACATTTTGGACTTAATAAAATTATTTCCAACTAATGTTGGTATTTAATTTTCATACTAAAAATACTTTTTAATTTTAAAAAATAGATTTTTAAACTCCAGAAAATCCAGGAAACCAAATAAGAGCCAAATAAATCCAGATAATTAATTTGACATAATATTTTTTATATAAAATCAAAATATCATTTTATTTAATATTAATTTTAGGTTTTTCTGAAAATGCTTTTCAAATCCAGCTTTTTCAAAAATAGAAATTCAAAGCAAATCCAAATTTAAACTTTTAGGCACAACATACTTATTTTAATTAATTTTTATTTACTTTATTTTTTATTATTTATTATTTTTTATTTTACTAAAAAATCTGGGCTGTTACATGTCTCTCCGACACGGGAGCATGGACACGGTGACCACCACATAGCATCACCAATAGAGCTTGCTGACGGTGATTGACGACACAGAGAGACACTACAGGATACGGTGACTCCATTTTAAAGCTCGAGGAAACTCAGAAATGAATAGTGGTGTCCAGCGGTTAAGGGTGGTTCCAAGGCTCCTACCACAGCACAGGGGCTCTTTGGCGACTCTCAAGCAAGGGTGGGGCCGATTTAACCATCTACAGGGCATAAGAAACTTCATGGTGGCGACGATTTGGATTTGGGTGGTCTCAGCTGGGTTGTCCACAGAGGGGGTGGCTTGGCTGGTGGTGGCTCATGGCGCCAGCAAGAATGGGCTTAAGAAATGATTCAGCGAAGATGGCTACATGTTCATGGTCGTCCATGCATGCGACGGTTGCAAGGAATTGGACAGCCATCGGTTGAGGTGAGAAATCGGGGAATTGGGCTTATCGACGTAGGGGAGGTCGTCAGCAGCGACGTGGTGCAATGACGGTTGTGGAAGTAGTTTTAGCGAAGCAATTGAGGGTAGTGTGAGCCCAAAGGAATGGCCAAATGAGCTTTAAAGGGGTGGAAAGAGGTGGTAAGAGCAGTGACTAGGGCACGGTGGCACGACGCATGGAGGAGGTAAGGACGACTGGTCGCATCATCAAGCGAAGTTGGACAGCGAGCTGGCAAACATGGACTAAGATCTCTGGCGCAGTGGAGAGGGCTGACGGAGGCGAGGCAGTGCGAGCACGCATGTCAACAGCATGGTGTGCCGAACTGCGGCGAACACTCGATCAAGGCGTAGCGCGCGAGGTGAGGCAATGCCGATGCGATGGCTTAGTTCATGTAGGGGTCTGCGCTGGCAGTGCTAGAGGGGATAGGTGTGAACGCCGAGGGGTGTTCGCTGGAAACGGTGGGGTGATGGTTGGTCGTGGCGGCAGCGAATGGAAGGAAACCGAGTGGAAGGGGAACAGGGGTGATGGCGGTGGAGAATGCGACAAAGGGTGGGGAAAACGAAAAACCAGAGAAGGAAAGCGGTTTCTGGCCGGCATCTAAATTGGGCAAGAAATTCAATTTTGGCCGAAAATCAAGCAAGTTTAAAACTTTATGAATTTTCGGTTTGTTTCAATGATCTAGCGCCAATTATTGTTAGTATATATTATGAAAGTAACACAGGCCAACTGTTCCATTAGGGTGGTGATCGGTTCGGCTGAAAAGCTCATGGCTTATGGCTGAAAACACTGTAGCTGGCTGAAAAAACACTGTAGCTGACAAAGACTTATTTAGCATAATTAAATTTATAAAAATTTAAAAATATAAAAAATATGTTAGCCCATTACGTATAATACAAATAAATACGGGAAAAAAAGAACCGGCAAAAAAGCTTAACAAAAAGCCAAAAGTTCAAAAAAGACGAAACTTATGAATAGTGAAAAATAAGTCAGAAGCCGAAGTCGAGTTGATTACATATTCAATTATCACCTTGGCCAACCACCTCGGCCGACAGTGGCATGTGTGGGGGCCATTCAGATTAATTACATATTCAATTATCAGATGGGGGAGTTATTAGGAGTGTCCATGCATGTCGCCAGGCTTGTGATGGATTGCTTGCTCGATGGTGTTATTGTTCACGAAATTCCAACTGGAGATGTAGGGCCACTAACTCTCCTGCCGGAGCGCTTTGGTACGACATCATGCTGAGGTGTTGATTTGTGCGATCGCATTCTTGCAGAGAGAATTACACCTGTTCCTGCAGAATGAACAATCGCGATGTTTCTGTCCATAGAAGGATGATTCGAGCGATGGTGTTTAACAGCCCTTAGCAGTATACCATTGGCATAGGAATAGCACCAATCACATTATGATTTGCACGATGTACTTGTGATAAAAGTGATTCCATCCAACTGGTACGGTAAACCCTTTTTTAATTCCAGTCATTTTCATTTGCTAATCCTTTAAAAATAGGTATGATTTTTTATGTTATAACTTATAACTTTTAGCTAGACTTTATTAATATAACAAATAATAATTTAAAAATAAAAAACTAAAACTACTGTAAAACTAAAAAGAATAAGACGTTAGCCGAACTGCTCTTCTAACCTACACAGATCTTTTGTGAGCTGTTTGTGAGGAGACCAGCTGGCTGGTTTTCCTGCGGTGCTCCCTTCTTATTTGGGAGTGACAAAGTCACATCAACACAATATACACGTCAAATCAGTCAGTGAGAAAACCGACGGCATTCAGAGATGTCTTACCGATCATCAGCGATGCCAAATCGAGTGATCGACGGAGGAGAGCCGTCTCCAAGCCCCCCATCTCCTACCCCTGCACTGTTACCGCGACACGACATTATCGTCCATCTATCCTGTGGAGCACTCGGACAAAGATCAAAGACGGGCAGACAAATCGCATCGAAATGGAACCCTGGACGTTAACGATCGACGCAGGGCCAGCCCGGCTCGTCCGCTTGCCCCAGTCCGTGCAAGTCGCCGTACCCCTGCCGCCGTCGTCTTCTGCGAGACAGCATCTGCAGCAGCTCGTTGTGTGTAGCTAGCTAAGCTAGATGCAGCCGGCCGGCTCTCGTCGGCTTCACGGCATGTCGGCATGCGCGTACGTAGTACATCGCGCGCATTCACATGCACCGTATCGCGTATACGTCGCAGCACGTCACCTGCGGATCAACGGTGAGTGCAACGTAACGCTAAGAACTGCAGATGGGGACAAGGTCGACCTGCTTGTAGCCCGGCCGTTAGTCACATGTATGTAGTACAGCATGAACCAACGGTGAACGCAAGATGAGTCTTCAGACGACAGATGGGGACGTCACTTTTTTGTTTAGTAAAGCGACATTTCATGTACCAATTTGTCCTGTTGTACTTGCACCATGTGACATGGGAGCTGGGTTCACTGAATTGGTGATCACTGATGGGTTACAGGCTTACAGCAGCTTTGTTGCTGAAAAACTTGGGAGGGCCGTTTGGACGTATGGATTTTAGATGAAACAGTATAATTCCTGCAGAAATCGGAGGGAAATATAATCTCTCGTCGAAAACAGAGCTAAAATAGATGTAATAGATGACAGATCGATTTCTAGAAAATTGTGTAAATCCTACTAGATTCTTGTAAAATTCATGTGTTTTAAAAGGGATCCTAGAGTGCAGGAGGCGACCATGAAGTTCTCAGTTAAAGTGAAAACTGAAAACATATTTAACACAAGATAGGTTGGTGAAGCAGCCGTTTTCACTTGTTGCATGGAAGCCAATTACACATATTAGGATTTGATTGGCTATGCTTTCTCACTAAACATGAATCACTATTATAAAATGAGCTATATTGAACGTCTCATCACAGACGATTCATGAGAAACCATCTGTGTTGTAATTATCACAGATGGTATTACAAGCGTGAGCATATGTGTTACTATTGATGGCTATAACCGTTTGTGATACGCAATTATCAAAGACGATTCTAGTTAATAACGCAATTAATACGAACAGTCTATCATAATTGTAGATGTCATATATGATTTTTAATTAGAACCGTCTATGATATTACCATAGACAGTTATAAATACAAACTGTTTGTGATGTATATCTGAATCACTAGCGTGGGCTTCGTCTCCCCGATGAGTCTCTGATCGTTTCGGCTTCCCGATATGTCTCTTTGTCTCGCCGAATTTATAAAAATGATCAGCCGTCATGTATCAAAGATGAATCCACATATTATCTACTCTCAAGCACAAACAAATAGCTCTGATGGCCTCTTCCTTGTCGCTGGCATTGATGGCTAATCTAGCCTTCCTATATAAGCACCTCGTCAGCCGTACGTTGGCGGATGCTGCTGAAGGACACTGTGCCAACAGTGTCCTCCCTCCTTGTCTGAGGATTTGCCAACGAAGGTGATGACCACATCCTCCTCTGCTGCATCTTCTGGTTGGTCTTCCACTTCCGACGAGCTAACCTCGCCATTAACATAGTCCTCCACAGCGATGTTGCATGTTTCTAGGAGACTTGCCGTCACTTGAAATACTTAGTCGAGGCAGCGGGTGACTAAGTCAACCTTGCCGAAACCCCTAAAGCAAGGGAAGAGAACCTATGAGCTCAATTCGACTTGATTCGTCAGTCAGAGGGTCTTCAAAAGACACTCGCACGAACACATCAGCAGGTGGACACATTTTGGGCTTCGTTCGCTAATGATCCTAAACCGTTTGATGCCGACCACATCACCTACGAAGCTTTGAAGACGGAGATAGCATGGTACCTCCGCCACTAGAAAAACTTTGATCTTTGTAAGAAGTAACTGACCTAAGTTTCTACTTTTTTTAATCTTTGTAAGAAGCGACTGACCACGCTATTTGGCTATATGTAAATACAAAAATCAAAAACCGAATGAATTTGCATTTATGTATATGAAAATGTGTCATATATATATATATATATATATATATATATATATATATATATATATATATATATATATATATATATATATATATATATATATATATATATATATATATATATATATATATATATATATGCGAATTTGCATTTATGTATATAAGAACGAATTTAGAACCATATGTGATGTGTAGATGTGCATTATCACAAACGGTTCTACTTAATAACTGTTTGTGATGTATATTTATCATAGACGGTTCTAAAGTATAATCATCTATGATGTATATTATCATAGATGGTTATAATTTAGAATCGTCTGTGATGTGTCCAACCTATTTATATTCGGATCACTCTAGGGTTTACGTGCGCCTCCACTCAAAGGCTTAATATATCTCTAACTCTCCCCTGAGCACGATCCGCACAATTATATTTAAATAAAGTTGCATTTGATTTTCTTTAGCTATGCAAAATATGTAAGTTTGATATCGCTATCATATAAGGAATGGAATAAAAATGAGTTATGCCATCACCCACCCGTCTATGATATCCGAATTAGAAAAAAAATAATTACCTGCAATCGAGTTGGTGATATCTGAAGTAGAAAAAATAATTTTACACGGCACACACCAAGTATATTTTGTAAGATATACTTTATGTGCGCCGTGTAAAATTATTTTTTCTACTTCAGATATCACCAACTCACAGATGGTTATCATGGAAAAACTTTGCCCAACCTCCACCTGTTACCATTACTAATAACCATCTTGGTTTTCGTATCTTTCCCATGCACTGAAAGCAGTATATATATTTGATGGTAACACTAACATATGTCATAGCCTTGCATACCCTATAATTGACATGAGCTAGAGACAAAGTCAGATTCCATATCACACTTATGCTTCAAACAGCAAAAAGCAAATGACACACTAGATATAGTGTGTGATTTGCTTTATACCATTTGAAACCCAAGAGTGATACGGGGAGTTAGGTAGAGACAAAGTCAGATCCCATATTGGGCCTCTTCTTTTTGGCTGCGGCTTGTGACTTTTAGGCTGTTTGTATGAGAGATTACACAGTAACAGAAACTCACGTGCGATTTTTACTGATATAAATAAAGTCAATAAAGTATGTACTACAATTAACTAGTAGATCCTCTCTTAAAAAAATACTCCGTTTAAAAGCTAGTTACTGTAGAAAAGCTGAAAAACAGTTTTTAGAAACTGAAAAGAACAGAGCCATTATAATTGGACTTCAAAGGGCATGAAGCAAATGACACACTGGATCTAGTATGCCATTTGCTTTCAGTGTGTCATTTGCTTCACACTCTTCGAAGCGCAAGTGTGATATGATGATTTTATCTCTAGCTCATTTAAATTATGGGGTGTGCAAGACTACATATATTAGTGTTACCATGAAATATATATGTACTATTTCCAGTGAATGGAGGAGATATAGAAAACCAAAAAAATGATGATAGGTAATATCAGAAATGGTTTTTTAAAAAAAAGTCATATGTGATAACACATTACAGACGGTTATTTTAAAAAATCGCATGTAATAAATACACATCACGGATGGTTATTTAAAAAACGTCTGTAATACGTATACATTACAGACGGTTGTTTTTAAAAACCATCTGTGTTGTTATTTACCACAGACGGTTTGAAAATCGTTTGTGATGACCATATGTCATTACTGACCCGTAAATTCAGACAGCTCATGAAACTGTCCGTGTTAACGTTTTTGAACCATCTGTGATGACTATTTCTGCAGTAGTGAACTTGTGTGTACTACTAAAATTGATAAACATCAGCCACAAATCTAATACTTGAACCCTAATGGGCTAGATGTACACTCGCACGTCTAGCTATCTGGTCACATGCCAGTTTCCAAGGATGGCTAACTAGCTACTACCATGTGCTAGATCCAGTCGATCGCGTCTAAGGTCAGGAATGGGATAAAATGATATCTTAACAAAGGAAAGGAAAGCAGTGTGTTGTGTGAATATATTAACACAACTGTCACCCACTAAATATACAATATTGTTTGCTTAAACAAAGAGACAGGATCCAAATGACACCTGCAAGATGAACAATGAATTTCCAGTACGCAAGAATAGTTTAGAAAATAAAGCAGAACTTACATAATCTAGATTATGTTTATTCGAAAAAAATTGAAAGGATTAACAATGAAATTTCAGTCAGCTTTGACGACTCTTTTTAGTTAATTTGACGTTGCAACAAATTATGCAATTGATCAAAAGCAAGTCATGATCGAAATCAACTAATGTATATAAATATGGTCAATGAAACCCCGCCAACCTATATATAGAGAAGTTTGCACGCAACAGTCGTGTCAAATGTGCACCGCATGCTGCTGCACGTTGAGAACTACACATCTTTATAAACACTTTTCGTGGAGGTTGAGGTATAAACATCTCTTTTTCAACAAAATCTATTGAAGTACAGTTGGTTGGCAGAGTACAGAGCTACATGATCGTCTTCTATTCTAGGAGTTTTGGAGTCATGGCTAGCTCCTTAGTTTTCGTAAAATTTGATCAATGATATTAGTGATGATAAATTTATATTTGAATTACTTTCATATGATTGTAATGTTATAGTTACTATACAAATTAGCAATCAAAGCTCAATCGAAAACATATTGTGCCAGCTCAAATATAGTTACTAAAGAAAGTAAGTACACCAACAAATATTCACTCGATCGTACGTCACTTATTTATCCAAAACGAAGTTGCACGCTAATTTGGGTCGGATCGACCATGGATAAAGCCTCAGTTCAAAGCTTTGCTTTAGGCCAGAAATCAGCCGATAGCTAGGATTACTTTTTTTTTTTGAACTCGGAAAGCTTGTTTCCATTAGACACTTTCTCCAGCCCGATCGCTGGAGACCAAGCTGGAAACAAAGGTGGGGACTTGGCTCATGAACACCATCGAGCCAGAGCTAACCACGCTCGCCCCATACATTGCAAGGCGATCAACCACCTTGTTGCAATTTCTCGGGCAATACCGAATACTGCAGTAATCGAAGGATGCACCAATAAAATCTCTAATTTGCTTGAGGAGGCTTCCATTCACACTTTGATCAAGATCCATCGAAGTCAAACCCAGCACCAGATCAGACGCATCAGATTCCAGGATAATTCTTGACATTCCCAAATGTGCTATCCTCTGCAGACTGTGTAGGGCAGCCAGTGCTTCGTCTTGAAAAGGGCTGTCCACTCTGCACAGATTGCCACAGCCCCCCTGAAGGAACTCACCAGCACTGTCCCTTGCGATAAAGCCCCATCCTCCTTGACCCAAACCAGCTTTAAAAGAGCCATCAATATTAATCTTGTAAAGATCTTCCGGTGGCGGCTGCCATAACTTAGGGATGACTTGCTGCTGACTCTTCATTGTTTTCCTTCCCTTTTCAAATTCAGACACATAGAAAGTTATAAGCGAGCAGACCTCAGGGCAAGTGACTCTTTTTTCCCCAGCATTCACCTTATTCCTTACCGACCACCACCTCCATAATAGAACCACAATTTGTAGCTGGATTGGCTTTGGAAATGACCAGATTTTCCTCAGCAAATCTCGCCCAGAGTGACAAGCTGCTAGGGTAATGCGATATTCCTCTAAATTTAGCCCTCTCCAGCACTCCTTTACTTCTTTACATCTGAAGAAGAGATGCCCACAATCTTCATCCAGCCTGTGACACATGGGGCACAGGGTATCCTCCTTCATCCCCCTACGGCTCAAATTCCGCCGGACCGCCAGACTATTATGAGCTACGCGCCACAGGAACATTTTCACTTTGTTGGGACCTCCATACTCCAAATTTTATCCCACCTGAATATGGAGTCCCCACTTGGGTCTGGCTCAGAGCTTGCTGCAATTCTACCAAGCTCGTTCTCCCTGTTCTGAATTGCCAACCTATATGCTGACTTGACTGAGAAGATCCCCTTTTTATCAAAGTGCCATGCCGGTCTATCTTCCATATCCTGGTTCACTCTCAGCTTTAGGATGGCCTCTGCATCAAACTCTGAGAAAACATCCTGCACTAGGGTCTCATCCCAAGATCCCAAGCTCGGGTCCATCAGATCAGCAACCTTTGTCAACACCGTTGCCCCCCTATTTGTAGCAGGGCGTCTTGTACTCCCGTGTAGAATCCAAGGATCCGTCCAGATATTCACCGATTCCCCATTGCCAATGCGCCATATGAGCCCCTGTTTCAGCAGATTCACCCCTTTAAGGATGCTCCTCCAAGTGTAAGAAATCCCATCCTGCACCGCACTCTGCAGAATGCTACCATTGGGAAAGTATTTTGCTTTAAGCACTTGGCCACACAAAGTATCTGGAAAAACCAGAAGCCTCTAAGCTTGTCTAGCCAGCATGGCCAAATTGAACAGATAAAGATCCCGAAAGCCCAATCCTCCCTTGCTCTTAGGGAGTGTCAGCTTATCCCAAGCCAACCAATGAATCTTGTTTCTCTTGTCATTCTGGCTCCACCACCACCTGCCAATCATAGAATTCAACTCATCGCACAACCCTTTTGTTAGCTCAAAGCAGGACATAGCGTAAGTTGGGATTGCTTGGGCCACAGCCTTTACTAGAATTTCCTTGCCAGCCTTAGATAGCAATTTCTCCTGCCACCCTTGAATACGGAGCCACACTTTCCGCTTGATGTACTCAAAAGCTTTCTTTCTTGACTTACCAATAGCAACTGGTAGCCCCAAATATCTCTCACTCTTTGCTTCTTGCATGATGTCAATGACCTGTCTCACTTCCTCCTTATCAATAGAGCTAGTGTTTGGGCTAAACAGGACAGACGATTTATCCCTATTGATCACTTGTCCTGAAGCTCGCTTATATGCCTGCAAAATCCTCCTCAATTCCTGAGCATCTCCTCTACAGGCTCTCATCAGAATCAGGGAGTCATCAGCGAAGAAAAGATGGTTAATCCTAGGAGCTTCCCTGCACACTCTAATACCCTCAATCTTGTCCTCCACTTCTGCCTTCTGTAACATTGCTGACAAACCTTCAGCACACAGAATAAATAGATAGGGCGACAAAGGGTCCCCTTGACGAAGACCCCTCTGTGGGGTGGATGTTGAAAGAATATTCCCCATTGACCTTAATGCGGTAGTTCACTGTTGTAACACACTTCATCACCTTTTCCACCCAATGCCCTGTGAACCCCAATTTAAGCATCATTTTCTCCAGGAAGCTCCACTCAACTCGGTCGTAGGCCTTACTCATATCCAACTTAATTGCAGCCACTCCCTGTTTTCCCCACCTCCTTTGCCTTAGGTAGTGTGTGAGCTCATAGGCCAGCAGGACATTATCAGTAATAAGTCTACCAGGAACAAACGCGCTCTGAGAAGGTGAAATGATCTCCGGGAGCACCAGCTTCAGTCTATTTGCTAGCACTTTGGAGATGAGCTTGTAAACTACATTGCATAAGCTGATAGGCCTGAGATCCTTCAATTTCTCCGGGGATTTGGTCTTTGGGATTAGAACAACAACAGTGTCATTCCACCCTTCCAGCATAGCCGCCCCATTAAGCACAGCAAGCACTTCTTCTTTAACCTTTTCTCCCGCAAGAGACCAGAATTTCCTGTAGAAGACCACCGGCATGCCATCAGCCCCTGGGGCTTTCAGCTCACTCATATCCTTTAAAGCCACCCAAATATCGACACTTGAGAACGGTGCTACCAGGTTGTCATTCATTTCTTGAGTAACCTTTACTTGCACACAGTCAAGGACCTCATCGTCCTGGGAACCTGCAGTGGACATAAAAAGTTGCTGATACTGATTAGCAATAAAGTTCTTTAGGTATTTTCCTTCCACCACCCCGCCACCCTCATCTTTCAGCTTGCTTATAGCGTTCCTCCTTTTCCTTTCTGAAGCCTGAGCATGGAAGAATTTTGTATTACGGTCACCTTTGGCCAACCATGTAGAATGAGCCCGCTGCTTCCAGTATACGTGCTGTTGGTCCAGTAGACGCTCAAGCTTATAACGCATCAAGCGCTCCTTGTTTATACACCCTTGGGAAATGGATGCTCTCCTGATCCTCTCCAGCTCTCTTTTGGCATTTTTAACTCTCTTCTCCAAAGCTCCAAGGACCTCCCGATCCCACTGCCATAGCTCCCCCAACACCCGAGACTGGATTTCCATAGGCTTACCCCTCCACCACTAATAGCCTTTTCCCATGCCTCCTCCACCCGCTCGCTGCACTCCTCCTCCTCCAACCATCTCGCCTCAAACTTCTTCATAACCTCCAGAGGTTTCCTCCAATGGACCTTTTCCTTCGCCCCGGGATCCACAATGATTGGTCTATGATCTGAGTGCCGAGGATCGCCATTAATCACACGGACCAAAGGAAAACGAGCCCGCCAAGCACTATTCGCCACTGCCATGTCCAGTCTTTCCCTAGTGTAACTGGATGCGTTTTGATTATGGTTCCTCCAAGTAAAAGTATCCCCCACGAAACCCAAATCATGCAGGTCACACTCCTCCAAAACATCTCTGAACTTCACCATGCTGCTCTCTGCTCTAGGAGCTCCCCCTTCCTTCTCACAGCTAAAAAGAATTTCATTGAAATCACCACAACACAGCCAAGGGAGCTTGCCGCGATGCAGTAAAATACGAAGCAACTTCCATGTTTTCTCCTTCTCTTCGCTCCGGGGCTCGCCATAAATTCCGGTAAACCGCCAAGCACATCCATCCCCCTCCTTAATTTTGGCATCAATATGAAACCTAGACCAACTCAGCACCCGCAAGTCCACCTCCTTCTTCCAAAACAGCGCCAGACCACCCTTCGCTCCTACACTATCCTTAACCACCATATTTGACATATTCAGTTTCCACTTGAACCTCTCCATCCATTTCTCACCATGTTTTGTTTCCGAGAGAAACAAAACGTTGGGGTCCTCCTTCTTCTGGACATCCAGAAGACCGCGAACTGCCGGGCCGTTCCCCAACCCCCGGTAGTTCCACGCCACAATCCTCATTGGGATCGGCCGGGCTGACCATGCAGCCCCGCCGACAAGGAATTTTCCTCCCCCATCTCCACCTCCACTGGAACAAACTGGAGCTTAGCCTTCTTCTTAAACACTTCCTCCCCAACAGCCTCCTCTCCCCCTCTCTTCCGCAAAACAGACGGGGAAGGAAATTGTTCCCCCAACGATCTCCCAAGCTCCCACGGACAGCGTTTAAATGTAGACCGCATCTTTTTTGCCTCGCTTCCCCCAACCTTGGCCTGTTTAATTTCCCCCACCGGCCGCTCCTCATCCCTGCTCAACCCTGCTTCTGCCCCTCCCCTAAAGGCGAAGAACCCACCCCATCCACCTCCATGCCGGCCTTTCCAGAGACCCCTGGCAAAACCCCCTCCTACACGTTGAGACCTCCACCTCCTCCCTCCCCTTGTACTAGCTCAGCTTCCCCCTTTCCTGCTGCGACCCCCCCTGGAACCTCCTCCCTCGCCTCCAGGACCACCCTTCTCACACCCTCCAGCCCCACCAGCTCCACCCTGCTCTACTTATCAGTACTTGTACTATCCCCAAAAATTAATTTTTTTGGTACTCCTCCAGATGTAGTATTGTTTGACAACATCTTAAGCGGGCTCGACCCATCATCACGGAGCTCGTTGTCTTCCAACACCTTCCCCCTGCTTCCTTCCTCACTCTGCTGCAACCTCCTCCCCATCTCTCCACGCCTCCAAGAACCCGACGACTTATGCTGATGACTACCACCTGAACTACTGCCCCCCGACCAACGGCTTCGCTGATCACGTTTCCTTGCCGGAGAGGCTCTCATCCAGTCCCCAAACTGATGATCATGCACCTTCCATACCTTCTCGTCACACTCCTTTTCCACATGACCCAACAAACCACAAGAGTAACAAAAGTTTGGGAGAAATTCATATCTGAAATTACACCAACAGCTTGGCTCCCCAACCCCATTCTCCACCATCACTCCCCTGAAGAGCGGCTTGCGCACATCAATTAGAGCTTTAATCCTAAGAAAGCTCCCCACCGCCGACCCATCTTCATCAGTTTCCACATCCAACGATTTTCCCACCTTCTCCCCAATCGAGCGACCTGTATTTTCATTCATGAGACCTAGGGTCAGATTGAAGACACGAATCCATACCGGAATGTGAGTAAACTCCAAATCCTTCAGCCTCTTAGTCTCATCAAAATCCACCACAATGAGCAGATCACCACCGAACTCCCACGGACCCTCCGTAACAGCTCTTCTCTTACCCCCCGGCTGAAGGAAAGCAAAAAGAAACATGTTATCCCCCAGCTCCTTGCACCGGATCCCTTTCGCCGGACACCAGATTTTACCCAGAGTCTGCACCATCCCTTCCACATAACCAGCCTTTGACGAGAATAGCTTGCCCACCGCCTGAGGAGGCCGACCAGCCTCCCTCGAATCTGACTGCCAAGCTCCTTTAACAGCCTTCCGTTCCTCCTCCGACAGTTTCAGACCACCCAACAGACCCTCCAGGTCCTCCGCGCCCTGCTTCCGCCCTTTCTCCATCAAACCCCAGCACCGACCGGAGCCTCCAGATCCACAACCGGCCAAGAATACCACCCCCTCCCGACACACCCCAGCCACTGACCTCCTCTGCCACTAGCCCTGGATGCCCCTCCTCCCCCGACCGCCACCAGACTCCCCCGCAGACCGCCACACCAGCCTCCCCGTCAACACCACCGACTTCACCGCACACACAGCACCCCCAGGGCGCCCCAACTCCGACCACCCCTCCGCCCTCTCTCTTCGCCCGCCAGATAGGAAACCGCCACAGAAGAAACCGAAGCAAGCTCATGGGGAAGAAATTCCGACCCAAACCCTGAACCGAGTCCTGGGCGCGGAAACAAAGCTCCGACTTGAGTGACCGAGCGGAGACGGTAGCAGACGCGTTGAAGAGAATGGAGCTTGCTGCAGTCTTCACGGCGGCGCCCTTCCAGTTGGCTGCTAGAGGCAGGGAGGGTTAGGGTTGGAGGCGGAGGGGGCGGGGGCGAAATGGGGAGCGGCGGCGGCCACGGAGGTGGTGAACTGGTGAAGGTGGCTAGGCTTTGGCGAGGGGAGGGGTTGGCGGCGGCGGGGGAGGTCGGGGAGGGGGGTGGTGGTGGCGGGGGAGGTCGGGGAGGGGTTGGCGGCGGCGGAGGACCTGCCCCTCCTCGGTTGGTGGACGCGAGTTTGCGAGCACGCGGAGTTGGAGACGACGAGATGAGGCGGGGCGCTTCGGGTGAAGGGAGCCCGGAGGCGAAGAGGGTTTCGTCGAGACGACGGAGCCGCCGCAATGTCTCCGACGCGCCTCTCGCTTCGATAGCTAGGATTACTGGATTAGCATGAACCGCTGTTAGAGCTGTGGTGACCTGTTCGAACGCTAAAAAGGATCAGATGGGCGACGGCCAGTGTAAAATCATAGGAAAAGAGAAGGAAACAATACTAGACGCATCGATCATTAACAGCACATGCCATACATGATCGCTTTAGTTTAGTTCATGCCGGAGAGGCCCTCAACCCTATCACGTTATATATTCTGGAGCCTGGAGGGAAGCAATCCAGATCTACCAACCGATAGCTACGATATCTTATCATATCATGGCATGGCACAGGAAACTTCCTACGCAAACTGAGACTTCATTTTACCTAGCTAACGGCAGTGGAAGAGAGGTTTTCCTTGTAGACAGGTTAGCCAGTCCAGATTTTTCATACCGGGGGCGTAAAATACTTGCGCTCCACGCCGACGCGCACATCCCCAGGTGACTCGCGCATTAAGGAACGGCGAGAGGAAAGCTCGCAAAAAGAGCGTCAAATCTGCTACCGGGTCGCCGTCGCGCCGATCACACCAAAAAAACCTGCACAGGCGTCAAACGCCGACCCAAAAGGCGCCCGAAAACCGGAGAAAACGTAGCCTGCCCAGGCCACGCCGCGCCGTGCGACGCAACGGACGTCCGAACGCACCAACCAGCGTCAGAAATCACGGGCCGATCTGCCAAATCTCTACCTAGTCTCGCGGTCGCTCCGGGCCTGTTTGGTTCACGTACGAGTAGAGTCTGGCTCGTATCTGAGAGCCAGGCTCTTGTGGGACAGGTTGAGTGCATGCAACGCTGTCGTGTTTGGTTCACGTACGAGTAGAGTCTGGCTGAGAAGAGATATTGTTTGGCTGCCTGTACGAAGATATGTTGCATGAGATAAAAATAATATAAGATTATGATTATGATTATGAAGATATATTATATGAGATGTTCGTATCTTATTATATCTTAAACTTCTTCAAAACACGTTAATAATACTTGATATTTACTAATATACACTAATAACATCATCAACTGACTAATCACCTGCATCCCGTGAGCCTGGCTCCCCAGAAACGCCCGATTTCCACGTTTCTCCAGAGCCTGGCTGCGGGGGAAATCTTGCATGAGCAGAGCCAGGCTGAACCCAGCGACCAGGCAACCAAACAAGAAGACCTTGCATCCGACCAGCCTGATTCAATCGGATACAGCTAACCAAACAGGCCGGCCGCGCGCGGTGGGAGGAGAGGGGCAGAGCCGTCCGCGCACATGGCGGGCCACGGGACCGAACCACCCCACCGCGCCGCTGTTAAAAACGCTGCCTTTTGACGCCCGCCCGGAGCCACGGACCCGAGCAGGCGATCACTGAGCCCGACCCCAGCCAGCCCAGGGTCGAGGGGGGAGACCCGGGAGAGAGAGCTCGTTGTTTTATCACCACCTCCTCACCCGACCACTGCGACATAGGAACGAGCACCACAACTCACCAGGCCCCCTCCCGCGACCTCGCCGCGGGTCGCTCAGTCGCAGCGAGGCAGGCCACGGAGCGGGCGAGCGTCCCGGCTCGGTTGTGCTGATTCGGTCCCGAGAGATATCTCTCGCGCGTGGCGGGCGTCGCATGCGACGGCGCGGGGCAAATGCGGATAGATTCGCGGGCCGAGGAGCGGTGAGGCGGCCAAGGAGCGATGCAGGCGGAGCAGCAGCGTAGGAAGGTGAGAGGAGGGCTCTCGGTGCCCGAGTCGAAGTTTCGTCTTTCCCTACAGGGTTGTTGAGTTTGGGTGAGGATGTGGTCTTGTCTCTTGTGTGTTGTTGGCGTTTGGAGATCGGTTGGTCCGGCAGGTTGGACCTTGGGAAGGATTTGGGCTCTGAAGTCGTGAGATTTGTGAAAGGAAGGATTTTTCCCCGTTAAATTTTGGACTTTGGATGCGTATGGGCGTAAGGATTTGTTCTTGCCAATGTTTTCTGCTACTTTTTTCCTGTCTTTTTTGTGGATGATTCGATTCCGTAGTGTTGCCGTAAATTTGAGTGAATTTGAGCTGTGGAGTCGCTACAGTGCTGGATTCTTATGTTCCATGCGCTTGCAAAAGAGAATTTTTTCCACTTATTTTTCTGGATAAGAAGTTATCTGAATTATCAGAAGGTTCTCTGTTGGATTTGCCAGTGGATGTTTTCTTGATAATATCTGAAATCTTCTGGTGTTGGGCAACGTCTTCTTTTGTGCCTCGAAACTTCTGGTGTTGGGCAACGTCTTCTTTTGTACCTCGAAACTTCTGGTGTTGGGCAACGTCTTCTTTTGTGCATCGAAAGGAAATGGTATCCTTTTGCAACTTTTCCATGTCAGTCTAATACTCATTGCTCCTTAAAAGATAGGTGTGACCTTTTCAACCCCTGCTAAACCGAGATAACACGCCTGAAATAAAAACTGATTCAGATGCAACTTAGAGGTATCACAAATGCGGTATTAGATTCGCTGAGTTGATATGTTTATCCTAATCCAACTATGTGGTCTTCTTGCCTTCTTTTTTTTTTCTTGGAAGAAAAGGATAGCCAATCATGTTAATTGTGCCAGTGGATTAGCTCGTCAATATATTCTATACCCACTCGGGAGTATTGATTGAGATGGTTTTATGCCCAAGAACACTTCTTTAAAGAGTTATTATTCGGCTTTTGCGGGTATCATTTTTATCCTTGCGCTTGATCAGTCCTGTTTTGCTCATTGCTGGAGACCAAGGAGGCTTGCGTCGGACGGGGAGTATCTACCGTCGTTGTGTCTGATCATAAGCTACCAGAATCCAGCTGTTCATGATAGAATCTCTGTGAGTTAGTTGAACACAGATTATGTCTCTGCTGTTTCGGTGGTCTGTTCGGTACGAACTACGAAGCAAGCTCTTATAAAACATTGCACAAGCTCTAGCAGTCGTATTGCTAACTGTTATATTGAGGATTCTGGTGATCTATTTGGAAATTTGGGATTAGCTTTGCGTTATTTTTATCAAAGTTGTTTCATGCAAAGCTTTATGTGATGAATACTGAGGGTAGTATGTATAATCACCCTAGGTTAATCCAAAGATTGATTCAAACTTTTTCTAGTGCTTTACAAAGCTATATTTTTTGGCTGGCTGGGCCATCTGACATTGAACTTAATGCTTGAGGCAGAGGCTACTCAATTAAATCGGGCCTTGTTTTCTATTCATTGTGTGTTCTTTGTCTCTTTTGTAAAAAAGTTGTCCGTTGTGTAGTGTTAGCTCAATTTGTTACTTTTTCTCAGGGTTCATCGGAGATGGACTTCTTCAGTGAATATGGTGATGCTAACAGATACAAAATTCAGGAAGTCATTGGCAAAGGAAGTTATGGTGTAGTTTGTTCAGCTATTGACCAACAAACTAGTGACAATGTGGCAATCAAGAAAATACACAATATCTTTGAGCACTTATCTGATGCTGCCCGGATCCTTCGTGAGATCAAATTACTCCGGCTATTACAGCATCCTGATATAGTTGAGATCAAGCATATAATGTTACCTCCATCAAGGAGGGACTTCAAGGATATTTATGTTGTCTTTGAGCTGATGGATACAGACCTTCACCAAGTCATCAAGGCTAACGATGACTTAACCAAAGAGCATCATCAGTTCTTTATCTATCAGATGCTTCGTGCACTGAAATATATTCATACAGGTATGCATCTTAGAAATTGTGGTCCGGGTTAGCATACAGTTCTTTACTGTTGTATTTAATCTTTGTGAAGTGTCTAGGGATAGTTTTTTTCTTTCTAAAATATCAGGACAAGTTCTATTCACACTTTTGTATTGGTGCTTTGTTATGCTCCATTAGAAGCATTGACGATTGGAGTAGTGCGCTCACACATAAATTTCACTCTAGTGCTAACCCAATAACCAAGGCCATACTTTAAGGAAAAATTGTCCTTTGCCCTCCATTAATTATGTGCTTTGTTGGTTGTGTGTTCCTTGTCTCCCTTGTGCTTTCTCAAGTTGCCTTAAGGTTCTGATTTGTTGGCATCCATTGATTGATCTTAAAATATCTCCCACTTTATTTTGGACCTTTCGTTAATAAGTGGACACTTTACTCGCATTTACTTTCTGTATCTGCTAATTATGCCTTTGAGGTCATCATAATTATTTTCTACTATCCCTTTCAAGCACTTAGCAATATCAGCTTTGAAAATCCTTTATGTCAAGTTTAAACTGCATGCTCAATTTACTAGATCTTTTAGAACTGACAGATACAATTGGTTGATCTGGGTTGGCTATTATCTGACTATTATTTTATGTGGTTGCAGCTAATGTTTATCATCGTGATTTGAAGCCAAAGAATATATTGGCAAATGCTAACTGTAAACTCAAAATATGTGATTTTGGTCTAGCAAGAGTGGCATTTAATGACACTCCTACAACAGTATTCTGGACGGTATGTCAATTTTGCTAGACTAGATTCATATATTGCGGTGATTGCCAGAGCAGATTAATATTTAAGCATACTTCTTGCCACTTGATTCTCATACTCTATTTTGTAATTTTTTCAGGATTATGTTGCTACTAGATGGTATAGGGCTCCTGAGTTATGCGGGTCTTTTTTTTCTAAGGTAATTAATCAGCACATCTCTGTTGTTGTTTGTTAGAATGTTGCTTGCTGCTTTCTCCAGAAACATGACTTAAAGCACCATGTAATATTCAAATATTGTTATCCACCTAACAGTAAAAGAAAAAAAGATCATTGTCACAGCCCTATACAAGGTTTCACTATGGTGTTCCATGTAATCTTTGGCTTTGCTGCACTGGAGATATTATTTTATTTTCCATATCATTGCAGAGTTCTGTTTCTATATATAATATACTGTACAAAACTGAATTCAGGGTTGTTCGTACTACTACTGGTCCAACTGGCCTATGCCATTAACATGGACATGACATCTCTTCTAGAGCCTAGTATTCATGGTTATGCATACTATACCGGTGCCAACCAGTATACTGGTATATGGTAGTTGTCACTTTGGGGCCCTTACCTGATATACCAGTCACTTATGAATCTAATGATAATCATAGTAGCCAGTATTAGATACCCTTCCTCATTGACACAAGTCCTAGCTTAGTGGCCTTCGTATTATTGAGCATTCACAATTCAAACATAGATAATGCTTTACATTTTGTAGCCTCCTGTCCATTTCTCGAAGCTTATTTTCTTCATTATCTTTGACAGCACAAACATGGCTGTGTGCCTATTTGGATTCATAACAGGATACATATTTTGTCATATTTGGCCAATTTTACTTGTACCTTGATTTAATTGGAAATATTTAATTCCAAGCTCCCTACAAATACGTACTTAATCTGATTGGCGCTCTTTTTAAACTTGGTATAGCACCAAAACTGTTGCTTGTATGTTAATCCATTTCTTCCAGTCTTTTATTCTTGATCCCTTTTGGTGTATATAATTAAATATTCTTATATGTCATCATCTTTTGAAGGATTAGATGGTATATATGTTAAATTATCTTGTTGTGTATCATGACCCTTTTATGCCCAAGTACCCCCATAGCTGAATGTGATTTTGCATCAGGCCATTCATCTCCTGTGATTCCAATTTGGCTACTTAACAGCTGGCATATCAAGGATCATTCCTTCCAAACTGTCTTGTTCAGGAGCTGCATTCTCCTGCAGAACATAACATTCTAGATGGCATTTGCTACCTTTTAGTAGGTATTGCCTTCATTGATAATCGTAGATAAAGTGTAGTACTAGTCTTTTTTGGTTAGGTGTGGGAGTATAGCATTTACAGTAACGCAGGGTGCTTATTCAGCCATTCAGGGACTAATGTTGAGTACAAGCTGAGAACATTAATGTAGTTATATAACATTCTTACACTGTTTTGTTAGCTATCAATTAATATCTGATCTCTCCCCTCTTTAAATTTAATTTGGATGTTGAGTTCAGCATGCTAAATTTATTGTTATGTGCAGTATTCACCAGCTATTGACATATGGAGTATTGGTTGTATCTTTGCGGAGATTTTAACTGGGAAACCTTTGTTTCCTGGCAAAAATGTGGTTCACCAATTGGATTTGATGACTGATCTCTTGGGTACGCCATCACTGGATACTGTTTCCAGGGTATGTTTTTCATTCATGCTTATTGCTCCAAAGTAAATTGTCCGTAAATGTCAAGCATTATTGATCCCTTCGCAACTACAGATTCGGAATGAGAAGGCCAGGAGGTACTTGAGTAGTATGAGGAAAAAACAGCCAGTACCTTTTTCTGAGAGGTTCCCGAAAGCAGATCCTGCTTCACTCAAACTACTGCAGAGGCTTTTAGCATTTGACCCCAAGGATAGACCAACTGCTGAAGAGGTAAGCGTTTCTTAATGAAGTGTTGAATTTGATATTCGTTTTTTGTGCTTCTATGTGATTGGTGCACCCAGCAATCATTAGGTGTTAAAATCATTCTAACAATGTTTGTTTGATCATGAATGCACATAATCAGGCATTGGCTGATCCATATTTTAAAGGCCTCGCAAAGGTAGAGAGAGAACCATCGTGCCAGCCAATAACAAAAATGGAGTTTGAGTTTGAACGGAGAAAGGTGACCAAAGAGGACGTAAAGGAACTTATATTCCGGGAGATATTGGAGTATCATCCTCAGCTTCTCAAGGATTACATGAATGGAACTGAAAAAACAAACTTTCTATATCCTAGGTTTTTTTCTCTCCACAAAATCTCATCAATCTTTCATTCCCTCCATTTTCTTTATTTGTTTATTCCCATCTTCTACATACCAATGTTCATAACTGATCTGTTCTTGGTTGTGTCTAATTGTTATTATGCAGTGCTGTTGATAATTTCCGGAGGCAATTTGCTAACTTGGAGGAAAATGGAGGGAAGGGTGGGGCAGTCGTTCCATTGGACAGGAAGCATGTTTCGCTCCCAAGGTGCCTAAAACTTTCACAGTTTTTCTTTCCTTTGCAAATATTTTATCCATGATATATGCTGTCACGTTCTGCTTTCAGTTGAAAAAGATTGCGTTAAATTAAATGAATAGCTCATATTTACTTGGTTAAAAGACTGTTCTTTGATGATCTTGTGGTAATATGAAATCGCTTTACACAGCGAAAAATGGTCAGGTGGCCGGAAATTTCACTACAAGTTGGATAATTTGGGGTGATACTAATTTCAGAGACTGCCCTCAAAATTCGCTGCTGACCTTTAATTTGCTATTTGCAGGACGACTCTAGTTCATTCTACTCCAATTCCTCCAAAAGACCATCCAAATATAACTTCCCAAGTTCCGCAAAGGATCCCAACTGGTAATAGTTTCTCCTAAATAAATATCCAGTGTTTTGTTCTTCAAATGGAACCAATCTGATATATTTTATTCTATGAAAATTTCCCAGGTAGACCAGGAAGAGTTGTTGGCCCGGTAATACCATTTGTGAATTCAAGTGCTGTGGATCCATACAGCCAACGAAGGGTGGCGAGGAACCCAGTACTTCATCCATCCACCACCAACCAGTCAGCATATGCCTACCACCGAAAGTCAGACAACTCAGACAGAGAGCTACAACAGGAACTTGAAAAAGATCGCATGCAGTACCAGCCATCGCAGCGTTTCATGGATGCCAAGGTGGTGTCACATATGCCCCCTGACTTGGGGTCTTCGTCCTACTACATTCCAAAGGGTGTCCCAAAATCTGATGTAGCAGAAAGGGCTGCCTTACAGTCTAACATGATGCAGGGAATCGCCCCGTTTAATGGCATTGCGGCAGTTGGAGGTGGCTACAATAAGGTCACTGCTGTTCAGTATGGGGTTTCTAGGATGTACTAGTGCAATGGCCACTTCCAAAATGCTTCGCTGAGCTGAAGCAATAACATGGAAGAATCGAAGTACATCCTAAGTTGACGATTTCTGAAGTAAAATCAGCTGAGGATTCAGACAGTGGATTGACGTTCTCAACGATCTCTGATCGAGGAGGAGTTGATGTCTGGTGAAAGTTAAAGAGTTAAGACTATGCCGAAAGGACAATCATCCTGCTATCCATTGGTCTAGCTGTTCAAGTAGGGAATGCCACCAGTTATTTGCTGCTAAGAAGAAAATGAAGTCGGGGCTCAGAAGAAGATAAGGGAATCTATGTACTTTGAAAGAAAGGGAACACATGGGAATAAAAATGGTGAGCTTATGTATATACCATAACTTGATTTAATATATTACTGCCGGGGACGGCCGTCTCTTGTGTTCCGCATTCATTTGGTGGTGAATTTTTTTCCCCTATATGTGGGGGTTTGGAGCACTTGTGCTTCCAGAGGAACTCTCAATGTTGTAGAACTCTTCAAGAGGAACATACTTACCGTCGCAACACGACCGAGGACTCAACAGCAGCCCGCCGCCTCAGTCCGTGAGACGGACGGATCGACGTGGCAAGACAGACCGTACGCACGCGTTATGTCGCCACTGTACCAACACGGCAACGCTACACCAGAGGAAGTAAGCAGATAACTCGTCAAATGTACCGATCCATGCATAAGGATCAGTGAATAAATAAATAAATAATAGTAAATTGCGATAACGTGGTTCGCATATAGTTGCACATCGATCACCGTACTGTGATTTTTTTCCCTCTTGAGAGTCAGATGGTGTCATTACGCTAGCTACGCCCCCCTTGTTCCTTACCTAGAGAGTACAGGAATTTGTTTCTGGTAAACTAGCTAAGAGAACGCGTGTCAAATTGTCAATGGTCGGAGAAAAAAAAACTAGGATGAAAAGACAACGGGCATCTACGCTACGCTAATCAGGCTTCAAGGCTTCAACGACTGCATGTGGCCAAAATGTCGGATACTTGGACCGAATTGAGCTCGGACTGCGCAAAGAAAATTAGCTGATGTACGTATATATCGACTTATGAATGTTAACAGTAGTGAATAGTTTCTCAATTACATTTTTTTTAGTTGGCAAATCGAGCATCCATACTACAACAGTACAAGGTGGCTCGTTTCCTGCCGAGGGACAGCCAATCAGCGATTTTACCAAATGAGTACCTTCAGCCACATTAGAGCATGTATGATATATATCAAGTGTTCATAAATATATATCATATAAAATTTTAAATGATATAAAGAAGAGAGGAGAGAAGGATATTGTCTACTATTTAACAAACGGTCTTATATACGATTTTTTATGTCTATACCATTATATAGACAACCATACAGATAATAATATATTATGAAGCTATTACAAACAATTATATAGATAATATACTATATATGTTATCTTTAGTCATATATATATATATATATATATATATATATATATATATATATATATATATATATATATATATATATATATATATATATATATGACGAGTGTTTCATGCACCCTGGTGCCTAGGCACCCATATCAATACCCGTTGATTTGCTTTGAGATTCGCAACGTTTGATGTGGGTATCTTCATATACCCATAAAAAAGTATATTTGAGATGCCAAACTCCGAAAAAAATTAAATTCAACTTCAGTTTAATTAGTTTGAACTATTTTTATGTTATATACTCACTGTAGTCGCATTGAACTCAAAAGTAGTTCAAACTAGTTTGAATTAAGTTCAAAACTTACTTACCATAAATATATCAAGGGTATAAAACATTTTCATACCCAAACTCAAAAAAATTATCAAGGTGCCTTACGTAATTTTCCTCTCTCTCTCTCTCTCTCTCTCTCTATATATATATATAGGAAAATTACATAAGGCACCATGGTGCCTAGGCACCAACATCCGATACACGTGTATGATTGATAATTTTTTTGAGTTTGGGTATGCAAATGTTTTATACTCTTGATATATTTATGATAAGTAAGTTTTGAACTCAGTTCAAATTAGTTTGAACTACTTTTGAGTTCAATGCAACTACAGTGAGTATATACCATAAAAATAGTTCAAACTAATTAAACTGAAGTTGAATTTAAATTTTTTCGGAGTTTGACATCTCAAATATACTTTTTTATGGGTATATGAAGATACCCACATCAAACGTTGCGAATCTCGAAGCAAATCAACGGGTATTGATATTGGTGCCTAGACTACTGCTGCCTATTACATTATATATGCTCTTACACACGAAACGTGTAGTTGACATGGTTTAACAAGCGCACTCATCCGTCGACCGCCCAACTGTCACGTCGAACGGCAAGAACACGAAAGTATCGAAACACTTCGCCACCCACACATGGCAAGGGTGCGAAGAAGAAATTTTGAAAGTAGATTCACTTTCATTTCGAACAGCGTTCACGTGCAAAATTGTATAACAGAGTTCAGTATATGTACAATTCACAACAAATAGCTCTTGAACCAAAATTCTTAATCCTATGAAACCAACTCGCTGTAAAGAGAGAGAAAAAGTCTCAACTAGTCCAGTTAACATGTCACGTAAGTTATTGTTCCTCTATGTGAGTAAACAATAGACTATTCCTAACACCTAATGGCAGATCTCAGCAATTATCCTTTTTGTTGCCAAACTTCCTGGCAATGATGGGTCGGACATCATCCGCAACAGCAATGGTCTCCAGGAAAGGAATCAGCTGGGTTAACGCCTCGTCCAATGGGTCGTTAAACCAACTCTCTATGGGTATACCATTATTCACTTGCAACTGAAAAACCTGAATGAAACACGGAATAAGCACTCAAAGACGGTGGAAGCTTTCAAACAGATATGTACGTTTAGGCCATTATTCACAATCGACTTTTAGGAAACCCATAAATAAAACATGTGAATATAACAGTGGAAGCTTTCAAGCAGAGATGTAGGTTCAGGGCACTTTTTAAGACCTTTAACTACTTTAACCCAGTAGTATCAGTATTGAGGAAGAAGTGCTCAATAATTTATCACAGCAATTTACCTGCGGAGTGTTGTCAATTATGGCGACCTTTGCGAGGTCAACTCCAACAACATTCAGATCCTTTGTGTAGCCACTGTCTGTAAATACGCATGACTCACGGAAAAAACGCTTGGAGAACAATTTTTTCTCTGGATCCAGCATGTCAAGCAGCTGATCTGCATAAACACTTCGACTGGCTGTGAATATAACAATCTCAAACATCTCGGCCATCTTCTGGAGGAACGTGTGGAGATGTGGTCTCTTTCTCACATATACCACATGTTCTTTCATACCAAAGAACACTGGGAAAGTAAAATCAGCATCATCACAGTGCTCCATAGTTGAATGAACTAGGGTTTCTGCACAGGAAGAAAAAACAATATGTTATTCTCAAGGGCAAGCAATAAGGTTCTCAAAGGATACTACTTTCACGCTAGCAACGTACCATCCAAATCGAGTACAAGAGTGACCTTCCTGGTCCCTTGCTCTTTAGATACACAAGCAGCATTTGAACTCAACTCAGTAAAATCAATAAGATTAGGCAAATCCTCCTCGGCCAGATGTGGATTAAGCCACTCTAACACCTCAGAGTTACTAAAGCACATATCCCCCTCAGTGTTACTAAAGCACATATCCCCCACAGATGAGCATGGCTCATTACCGATACTGGTCTCTGCAGTGCTCTCAGTAAGTGGGAATGCTCCACATCTGCCACTGATGTTTATCAATGCATCAATGGGAAAAAATTCATCACATAATACAGTGTAACTAGCCAGGAGTTCAGTTGGAGCATCAAATAAGAAAGGGAAGACATCATCAGGATTATAAATGTCCAATAAACTGCAACCCTGATTTGAGCCCCAGCTTTCTTCATGATCATTAATAGCACAAAGACTCTGTTCTGCATAATTTACATCTTCATCTGCAAAGCCTGCAATGCAAAATTATAAGTGAATATGCACAGATTAAACCTTGCTTTAGAGCATAATAAATGTTTTTTACAAAAAAAGATAAATAGACATTACAGAGAAGATCGTATGACATTAGGTTTCTACATTTATCCTATGGAAAACTATTAGAATGAGGTTCATTTGGGGAACAAAATAGGGAAATATCATTCAGATTTAGCTTATCAGTCACTGGCTCACTGCCCAGTTAGGTAGTTACCACATGTCCACATCGATTCTTAATATGTTCATTTGAAATAGATAAATAAATGAAAAATTGCATGAGAAGCACTTAAATGATATACTGATATAATATTTTTACACTATCTAAATGATATATTGATATAATATTTTTACACTATCTCTATGAAATGATATTTACATGGGGTTCATGTGGGGAAGCAAATATCATTCAGACTCAGTTTCAGTCAACACCCAGTCACCACATGATGCTTATCAGGGTTTCAGTCAGTACAGATGCTCACTTGTTTCAGTCAACACCCAGTCACAACATGAATGTGGTCGGCTACTTCGCGTGGTCTCCATGGTTGTCATGGCGCTCCGGCAAGTCACGGCGAGACCAGGGCGCCTGGACGTCTAATCGACTAGGCGTCCGCCATGGCGACATTTAGACGATAGTAATAAATACAAATAATACTTTATATAGCCTAAAATTAAATAATCATCTAACATAATAGCACAAATTATCTAAACAACAAGGTCTATAATAGCAAATAGCATTAACATGGCCTATTTCTGTTATTTGCATGTACTGTAGAGGGTCAATTGCAAATGCACATGTACACAACTACACATATGGCTCTCAGCCGAAGCCAATCCTTCTCTCTTCTCTGTCTTACTTTCCCCTCTTTTTCTTGCTTTGCTCGGCCGACAGCCAAGCCATCGCCGGCTCTCCCTTATCTCCCTCCTCTCTCTCTCTCTCTCTCTCTCTCTCTGCCTTCTGGCTCCTGAACCCGCCTCCTCAGCTCTAACCCCTCTTCCCACTTGACGCCGCCGTGGCCTTGGACCCGACGCAACGCTGACGACGCCTCGACCCGTCGCTGCCGTCAGCCGCCTCCAACCGGCTCCGCCTCTCCTTCGGCCACCGCTGCCTCCACCTCGACCTGCCGCTCCTGTTGGCCGCCCCAGCCACCTCCTCCCGCCGCCTCCTCTGCGCCACCGGCTCGCGCTCGTGTTGGCCCTCCTCCGGCTCTGTCCAACCATCCCGATTGGAAAAGCTGGACGGGAGACCTCAGCGTCTAGTCGCCTTGACGACGCCGTAACAACTATGGTGGTCTCTCTTCGACAACTTTGAGTGGCTGTCAGGTTACACATCTAAGTTTGGTATCGTCTACGTCAACTTCAACATGCTCGAACGGCACTTGAAGGAGTCAGCCTACTGGTTCAAGGACATACCACAAGGGAAGCACTGAGAGTCTGAGACCAACCTAAAGTTATCATCATCCTGTTCAGTTTTTGCCTACTGTTTGGATGGCACCATGATTCAGAGCCAGCTCTGTTCTAGGCTACAAATGGTCCCAAATAAAAGATTGCACACCGATTCAATCATGCATTTCATGTTCATGGTCAGAATGTCATTCGTTTGTTTCATGGATTTTGAGCCATGCTTGTCTTATTGACTAAATATTGTTAAGTGCTCGATCAGGAGTGTGATCTTGGATTCTTGAGTATTCATGTTTGATCAATTTGATCTTTTTTCCTGCTTTTTTTTTTACAGGAAACAGTAGGGAATGCCCCTATTGTATATTAATAAGGATAAGGTTTATGTACAAAAAAGAAAACAAAATATAGTACAACTGCTTAGGGGCAAAGAATTAAGAAATTGACTGAAACTGAATCGGAATGATATCTGCCCACTTTTTTCTCTCCTCTGATATAATGGGCAAGCAGATCTTGCTTATCAGGGTTTTAGGTACAGATCAAAAATACATGCACAACAACTTGTCCATACAAGACAAGCTTCTTAGCTTTGTTCCACAATATAATGTTGAGAAAGACAAAGGCTTCGCGCGCGGCGAACGGGCGGGGGTAGAATGCCTTTGTAAAGGATGTGCCTTTGTAAAGGATGTGGTTCTGAAAAATACCACTGTCTAAGAACTGGCTTAGTTACTATGTGGATCTAATTTGTAGATTTAAGAAAAAAATAACTGATAATCAGGTGTGCCTTTTGTAAAGCAAACATATAGTGTGCACAGCCAGATCACCAGGTTGAACTAGTCTTCAACTGGTCATTTGGTGGGCCTTTTCAAGGAGTAGGCACATTTGATGTGCTTCATCAATTTCAATTAGAAATTATGTTATCCAGATGCGTGCACCTGTGTCATATGAACTGTCAAAAATTTTCTTCCTGCTGGTGCTAGATAGATGCAAGCTACTAGCGCACACCGTGGCATACAAAGGACATTGGCCATTAAAGAAAAATTATCACTTAGATGGGCCTGATTCTTGCACCTAATACACACACTACAGATGTAGCACAAAATTTTCAGAGCAAGAGATGCAGTAAAGCTCAAAAATCAGCAGCCAAGCAACCCAGAATTTGTCACATGTGGCACAAATAGCAAACCATTAATTAAGGTCACTACCGTGTGTCCAGTTTCTAAACAAAGGTAGTTTTGTCAAAGTTAAAAAAGCAGACAACAGTCATTACTTGTCAAATACTCTTTACAATATTTCGATTTTGAATATTTTTAGGATGTGTGACATCATATTGTGTATGCTGTTTTAATTACAATATTAAATAATCGAACTCTCATGGAAGTGCAAATGTGTAATACGTATCAAATTTACACCTGTTAACTTCTCTTTATAGATCTATAATTCTATATTCCTAGTGTGTTCTGATGCTCAATCCCAACATAGATACAATTATTGGAAGGGAAAGGGTTTGCTCCTTACCTTTGTCAACATAATTCACTACATCTAACTGAGATTTGCTGTCGTCAAAATTAGATAAGGAATCAGCCTCCAAACTTGGTGAAACCGGCACTTCAGATATTAAATCCTGTAAAATCAATAGGACAATCTTAGGTTGCAAGATATTCTTCAAAATAATAGAAAAATAATGATGCCGATATAGAGCGCTGAGGCCTCAAAAGGAGATCAAACAGAAGAGAAGATACAAAAATAACAAAGCAATGTACTACCCGGCCTTCAAATGCTAACTTAGATCATAATACAACAATACCAAACAAAGGTGATGCCTTCTATCCCTTACAAGAAATATTAAAGGCTGTTAATCATTTAAATTCTTTAAGTTGTAGTGAAAGGTGAAATGACAATACGCAACTGGTAATTGCATAATATCCCAATCATCAAAAGATGCTAATTAGTAATTGTATCTTTTATTGTCCCAAACAAAGGTGATGCCTTCTAACCTTTACAAGAAATATTAAAGGTTGTTAATCGTTTAATTTTTTTAAGTTGTTAATCATTTAATTTTTTTAAGTTGAAGTGAAAGGTGAAATGACAACAGGCAGCAGGTAATTGCACAAGTTATATCCCAATCATCAAAAGCTGTTAATTAGTAATTGCATCTTTCATTATACACCCTTTTCACTGGGTCAATCAATTTGGAAATCAACACTGAGAACTTATTTAGGAAGAAGAAAGCAATCATCCAAACATATCTACAAGCAAAATGAAGAGAAACTTAAAATCCAATTAAGGTTGTCACACCATCATCAATTGGGATGACAACAAAAGCATCAATAACGGTGTTCACGTAGGCGCTAGTCAGGCGGCCGCCTAGGCGGGCCAAATCGGCAAGGTGAGAGGGCGCCGCCTAGTGCCTAGGCGGGCTAGGCAGCCGCCTAGCGCCTAGGCGGACTAGGCAGCCGCCTAGGCGGGCCAAATCGGTAAGGCGGGAGGGCGCCGCCTAGCGCCTAGGCGCCACCTAGGCAGGCTAGGTGGCCGCCTAGGGGAACAGTGATCAATAATGATGGTTAGCATTAGAAAAACATCCAACTATCCAACCACCTGACAGTGCCCTACGTGGCATTATTACAAACAAGGGAGGCTTGCTAGCCAAGTGAAGAATGTGATCCTTTGGCAATTGAAATACAAGATGGCACTATCACACACGAAATGGAAAGTATTTAACTCAAATTATTTAACATAAGGATAAGTGCACAATATAGTATCGCTGAGTTTAATATGAGATCAGTCAAAGCTGCAGCACCTTGAGCAGAGCAATAGATGTTCCTCCAAGCACATCATGCAAGCCAGAAGCTTCCATGATCCTAATATCCTGGCCAGCTAGCTGAGTTGTCTCATCAGGCTCTGTGGAAAAAGGAGACACTGTCAATCCATAAAATATACACACGTTCAGTAACCTTAGATCACTAACAATGCATGACATAAATATATCGTTCTGCTTTGTTAATGAATAGTATATGTAAAACCAACATAACAAAGGCAACACTACTCATTATCAAATTTTCATGAGATTCTCTAGCTACGCATTGTGTGACTTGTCAAAAATAGCTTCTGAATATACCATTAAGGACAACATAGTTCCCAGTCAAGGACACACATTCATCAAGCATCAAAGAGAACTAAGAATAAACAGTAGAGCTAATTTAAAGGAATTTTTTATGTGAAATTTGTGAAAATTCCACATCATTCCTAGAGAGCAAGACATCTAGTCCATTGTGCATGCAGTCACCTCTTTTTTTGAGAGAGCATCCATGCAGTCGCTTACCATCCTGAGGATCTTTATAAAATGAATTCACCACAGCTGACTGCTCTAACTCCCCGACTTGAAAATGCGAGATTTTCATAGATTTCATGGACTTGGAGTTGGTGTCAAACTCATTCCCAAAACCATCATCATCAAATTTCCTCTTCATCCTCAGTGCGGGCATCTTGATCAGTGTTGTGGACCTTGTGGTCCAGAGTATCAAGACTCCCTGGACATCCACTACAAAAGATAGGAAAAGGCGACTTTTGAAAAGGAACAGAGCATTGAGGCTCAACATATAAAACTATACAAAGAAAGAAAAGCATAATGATTTAATGAATACATGACAAGATGTAATACTGCTTTATATATGAATTAAATCTTCTATCTATCCCTATTCAGTACAACAGGCATGGCCACTGAGTTGGTATATTGATCCATAAACAAAACCCTAAACTCACAGTAACTTTGAGAAAGAAAGTAAAAAATTGTTATAATGCTTTTGTATACATACATACATACCTACAAGTGAAATAGACCTCTTTAGTAACTAAAAAGTAAAAAGTGCATAGAATGTAGAAGTTACTCGAAAGTACGATCTGGATTTTTCCAGCCTAACGCATGGACAGCGTCAGTATCAGATTCATCAGGGAGCACATCACTTGCCCAAGCATCACTGACATGGCCGTCCAATGTGAAGTATAAGTAAAGATCTATTTCTGTGCCACTACACAGTGTTACTGGGTATTGGATATGCAGATCAGCTGGTTCATACTCAAGTAAAAGCAACCATGCAAACCTGTCTACTCGTGAACTAATATTGTGTGCCGCGTCCACCTCTCCTTACTTACCCTCCTGGACCATAGAAATAAAGTTATGCCAATAATTAGAGCACAACAAACAGGAGTAAAATATCCTACACATCCAACCTTTGTGGATCACAATTTCCAGTGTAACTCAACAAGACTGCAACCAAGAATCTAAACAAGCAATACAAATCTACCGCATCACAGCTCACTAACATGGTGAATCTTCCCACACCTTATACCCTCAACCATGTGGAACACTGCTGGTGGCAATTCTGAACCTGGGTCAAACTCGTGAAGGAATATTACTATAACCTATACCTCAAAAGGCCCACCTTTGAGCAAAGGCCTTGCTTTCTCAGATAGTTTCCACTCTTCAATCACATATTTCTGCAAGTGCTTTTTTGCTTACGCAAAAAGCAGTATCCTTTTACTGGAAAAGCAGGGGCAACCGTAAGATGGGTTAAATTAGTATAGTTTATTTCTTCAATTGCACAAGCAATCGCACAAACCTAGACGTATTAGACATGGTTTTTAATTACTTTGTGCTGTGAAACATCAAAGGGTAACGCAAATGTTTCACGTAAGCAACAAGCTAGAGTAGGAGATTTGAATACATGATCATTTGTGTTGCTAGCGTACTACAACAGAAATATAGATAGCATCTACATCGGTAGCAAAACCATCCATAAAAACAAGAAAAGGCATCAAATACCTAAGCTCCATGCAAGAAATTCGGTAACAACAAGGTGAGATCGCGTAAAACCAACACGAGAACTCAAAACCTAGATAAGAAGAATAAGTAATTTACACAAGGGGAAATTATCTCCACTAAATTACCACAATCCACAACCAAAATAACAGCTTTTAGTTGGGAAAAAATTGAAATTCCAGCGAACAAACAATGAAATTACTCAGACGAAACACTCAGATCGCCGCTGTGCACTAGAAACCCGAAAGCTCTCGAGTCAACCTAGAAATTTAGCTCGAAATTACACGCTTCCTTTGGGGAAAAGGACACGATTCCGACAGAAACAAACGAAATAGAGGTAACAAAGCAGCTCAAGTTCAACCCGACGAAGACAAAGTAGAAACCCCCAATTGAACCGAAGATGGAAGGAGCAAACAAACATCGCAACTGTAAGAAGAATCTACCGAGGCCAGAATCACTACCCCCCCCCCCCCCACACACACACACACAATTTCCAACTGAATCGACAACCCCCACTTAAAATTAACCGAAAATTTTCAAAAAAAAATCCACCAAAACCCAACCCCCCAAGCCAGGACAAGCGAATCCCCACGGCATCGTCGCACCACGAGCACGATAAGACCCCGCAACACGCCAAACCCAAACGTGTTCTAACGAATCGAGCAGAGCTACTACTGGCTGCTACCATCTCTAACCAAGCTAGACCAAATCGACGAATCGAATTCCACAAAGGGGGCCTCGAAGCTTACCAAAATGATACTGCGCAGGTTGCTGCTCTCTCTCTCTCTCTCTCTCTCTCTCTCACTCGGCGGCCGACGGAGGAGGAGAGAGGAGAGGGGAAGGGAGGGGGAGGAAACTGGTGCGCAGAGGACGAGAAGAGCAGCAGCACGGACCCAAATGCCGAGGGAAAGGGAAATTATGAGGGGTCGGTCTCGAATTTGGTAGCGAGCAATGGCCCCACTCTCCACACTCCTTCCACGGAATCACTGACCGGTGGGCCACGTATATGCGAGGGCCCAGATGTCATTGTGACAAGCACGGTTGTGGCTCACCGTGTCGAGCTTCCCGACCTCGTGCGTGCCGCACTTCGCTACTTGTCCTGCACCACGGGGTTGTGGTTTGCAGTGACTGTTACGCGGGTCCCGCATAATGGAGGTTCGGCATGTCAGTCACAGAGAGGGTGGCCGCCAGTCTGGAGGCTTGCGGCTGGGGTGGAGGCTTGTCAGGGCCGACATGTCATTGGAAGAATTGAGGGGGTTGCGTGTCGGGGTTGGTGAAGAAGGGTCAAAGCTGGGGCACGTGTACGGTCGAGATGAGGGGATGTGGGTGAAGAGGCGGTATCTCAGCCGTTGATGTCCAGGCGACCGAGCTGCCTCTGAGTCATTGGTCGTCTCACCCCTCACGTCACCGGCGAGGCTAAAGGCGCGACCGCGTGAGATGTCTCCGTCGCACTCGGCGCTCGCACCGCCATTACCAATGTTTTTAGTGTTTGAACTGTTCACTGGGACTAATTATATCAAGACTTAAAATTCCTTATCAAAACAATGTCCAATACTCCGAATATTACACCCAACAATGTCCAAAAGTTAAAGCCAGATATAGCACTGTTATCCACCGTATTTACAAAAATAATCATATACGCATTGTATTAACAAAAATATCGCTAATTAGCCGGCTTAATTACCTACCCTAATTTTTTTATTTATTTTAATTTTTAAATATATCAAACGAGCTCAAAAATTACAAAAATTTCTGTACAGCCTCTCGACACAACGTACCTCGTAGTATAATTTTTGGATAATTTTATCTATTGAGAATGTTGCTCAAAAATTTATAAAATTTCAAATATAACAAACGAGCTTCAAAAGTTACAACATTTTATGTGAAACTTGTTGTCTTCCGGGCGCTACCGCCCGTTCGTCGAACAACAGAAGTGTCATTTTTGCAAATACATTCGGCATATGGCTAATTTTATAAATACGGTGTGACATAGTGTCAAATCTGGCTTTGTCTCCAATGTCCAATACTCTAGATATTACACCCCTGGATTCACTGGGAGACCATCCACGTCACCTTTTTTGTGAATAGACCCTCCGACTTTTTCAAATTTGTGTATGGGTCCTCAGTTTTATTAGAACGCCCCCACCACATCAGCTTTTTCTCAAAAGACCCCTTCGCTTTTCTGAAATTACGTATGCACCTTTGGTTTTTTCAGGAAGGCCCTACTTACGTGATAAAGCCTTGTGGTTTTCCTGGAATCACGTACGGGTCCTTGTTTTGCCTTCGTTTTTTAAAATTATGTACGGGTCCTCGGTTTTTCTAGGGAGGCCCTCCTTTTATGTGATAAAGTCACACGGTTTTTCTTAGAATTACATACAAGTCCTTGGTTTTTTAGAAAAAAAACTCCACTTTTCCTGAATTACGTCCAGGTCCTTGATTTTTTTTCTGACAAGCCTCCCACGAATTGTCGAGTCTTTTGATTCGGTCCACACAGTAGCTAGTGCGGCGTGCGCTACGCTTCCGCTACTAGTGCCATATTAAAAACCGACCATTCGGAATATAGAATTTCATAGGAAACATTTTAATTTTCGTAGGAATGAAGAAACATGCTTGCATTACAAATAAGGCGTAAGTTCTGGTAGGATGGGATTCAACAACAAAGAGCAACTATACCATGTTTGAATGAATTTCATAAGTCACATGCATGACATCGCCAAATAGAGGAGGAAGAGATGAGCAAGTCAAGGGAAGAAGGGTGACCTATTGTTTAGTTCAGCAAAGCACACAATGAGCATCATCGAGGGCATTCTTTCTCCTTCATGAGTGTGGATTGAAGCTGCTTACCTTTAGTGGTTGTGACGTCCCCAAAATTTTAAAATTTGTTTGCTCCTGAGTCGATGTCGTGTTTTCTTGAGTTTTCCCCCTATTTTCTTCTGAGTTATGTGTGTTTTCCCTTGTGTGGGAAGTCCTTTCTCCCTCCTAAAAGTTCAAGAAAATTCTCTAAAACCCTTCATTTCCCTCTTAGGCTCGATCTAGCCCATTCCTTCTTTTCCCTCCCCCTTTATTCCCTTCTAGGCCACCATCTTCCCTCTCTCTTCCTTGGCTCGCGTTGGCTTACTAGCCCAGCCGCCTTCACCCCTCCTCTCTTACCCATGGCCGTTGCGTTGGCCTAATCGTGTTCACCATCCCCAGCCATTTCCCCACATCAGCCCCGCCTCCGTTCATTTTCACCCCGCCTTATCCTCATTGCATCTCGAGAACACCATCGACATTGCATTTGCCAACTCGCCCAGAAGCCACGCACCACCATCTCCATTCACTTGGGCTTCAATGGCATTGTGCCTGTGCTCTACATAGCGTCGCATTGCCACCTCACGCCATGTGTGTCGAGCAGGAAGGAATGAGCTCAAGCCAAGTCGCCTCGTTGCCCCTCGATTCACCACAACTTTGGCCCCCTATACTAAAGCAGCACATCAGCAACAGCTAGCTCTTTTCCTCTCTCCTCACCTCATTGGACCACTACTAAAGCCTTCGTTGTCCTCAAGCCTGGCAAAAGCATCGCCCATTCTGCAATCACCTAGGGTAATTTGCCAAAATCCATCACCACCTCCCCTTCCTCATGAAATTGATCACACCTTTAGCATCATGCCCCCCTTGCGATCCTTCGAGTGCCCTTCATGCTCGCTAAGACCCATCGAAGGATTGCAGACATCAAGCTGTACCAACGCTATCTTCTCCGTCTCTGATGACCCACTGCCTCTGACCTTCTCTCGCCGAGCCAACTACGTCACGATGTGAGCCACGTTGCACTGATGTTAACCCCCATCACCGCCAATCACCTCGTTAGTTGTGCTCATCATCGTTCTCCTTCTAGCTACCATGGCCACCGCTAACGCCATCCTCCTCAACGCCTTCTCTACCCACATTGACCGTAAGAACGAAATCCAGGTTTTAAGGAGCGCGCTGTGAGCATGTAGGATTAAGGATAACCGACTAGATGAGGTAAATAGGAGGTTCTAAAATTTCTTGCTTTCTAAAACTAATTTCTACAAATTTAGAGCTAAGCAAGATTTATATTGCAATTCAAGACCTACTCAATTCTAGTAACAATTCAAGACATACTCGGTTCTAGTAAAGCTAAGGCACCACAAGATAAGACTCTACAAATATATTTCTAGCATAAGTAAATATGATAATCTCAATTTGCTATAAATATAAATGCAGAAAGTTGAGGCAAAGAAATAACCAAAAGATGACACGAGATGTTTTTCGTGGTATCGAAGATCTGTCGGTCTTCATTAGTCCACGTTGAGGAAAGCCAAGCAACTTAGACCGGCTCTATGAATTAAGCCTTACTTCTCGATTCCACTAGTGATTGTTCTTTCTCCCTCCGAAGATGGCAAACACCGAGCCACCCACAATATGGTGTTGGGACTTTTCGCAATCTTCTTGAATAGATCACCGTGCGTACTCCAACCAAGCTGTCTAGGTGCCAGAAAACACCAAGAGCAAATAGCCACAATCTTCGCTTGATGATAATCAAGTGCCAAGTATCAATCTAGAATGAATGCACTTGAATTTGGCTCAACTATCTCAATTGAATGCAACAAGTGTGTATGAGGTGTGGAGAGTGTGCTCTAAACTCAAAGATGTTAAATGAGATCTCTTGCTCTCTCCTTGAGCTGGTGGAGAGGTATTTATACCCTCCACCAACTAAATTCGACCGTTGGGAGAAAATCATAAAAAATTAGGATAATCGAAAGTACCGTCACTGAAAGGCTAGTACTACCGGTCGTGTGAAATCTGCACAGTAATGGCTATAGTAGTCGAATTAAATGCCTCTGAACTAGCCATTGAATTTGTGGTGCGGTACTACCGCCGTTGTAAGTGCGATAGTTCCATTTTCTGGTGCAGTACTACCTTTGTCTAGAGGACCAAAAATGGTCCTATCTGGAAATAACGTACCGCCCATTCATTTGGAATTTCTGGTTATGAGGTAATACCATTAGAGATATGCGGTTGTACCGCGATGCGGTAGTACTGCCATTTTAACTCTAGTATTACCATTTTCCAGGGGAACGAACACACTCCAAAAGTACCATTCTGAAAAAACGTACCGCCAACTAGGTTTTGATCCGACCGGAGTGCGGAAGTATCGCACATCCTTCCAATCATAGAGCAGTGCGTAGTATCGCCATGAAAACTCCAATACTATCGAATTTTCCAAGAATTGCACAGTTGGCTTTCGAATTAAATCCTAAGTGCATGCATGATCCTAAATTGATCCAAATGGCATAAGAACATGCTATCAAGCTACTAGTCTGTATGCTTGAGGAGGCCAACTAGAGAGGGGGTAAATAGACAGTTTTAAATTTTTTTTCTAATTTATTTGGCTAGAATCAAATTTATAATGCGGAAGCGTAAAACAATTTGGTTTAATACAAATAAGGCCTAAATTAACTAGATTCATCTAAGTGCACTAACACCCTAAGTATATATCAAGATTTGCAATCCTATGATGACATACAATCAATTTAATTATATGAATATAGATTACTTGAATATAGATTGAGCATAAGAAAACAAACCACAATGACATGGTTTCTTTTTACCGTAGTGTTCGGAGACTAGCTGGTCTCCCTAGTCCACGCTGAAGTAAGCTCAAACTAATTAGACTGGCTCTACAAATTAAGACAAATACATCAAATCTACTAGTGGTAGCTCTTTCTCACTCTAGGTAGATGAGCTCCAAACTTCATAACATGTTAGGTCTTCTCATAACCTTCCTTAAGAAATTTACCGTGCACAACACCTCCAACACCGTTTAGGAGTCGGCAACCTCCAAGAGTAACAAGCTAAACCCCTTACTTGTCTCTCACCGTTTATGCTGACTGCAGTGTTATTTATTTTTGTGAGGTAACTTTGCGATGCTATTTTTGCGTTTTTCTGCATATATAGCTAAATTGCCCAACGCTCTACCTGTTCATGAGCGTAATCAGAGTTGGCCATGCTATTTCAGTCTTCTATGCCACATTTGGTGGGTGGTTTAATCTGCCAACCACTATTGTGTTGGGTTAGTCAAGTTAAGTTTAATTCTATCAAAGGTATTCAACCATTCTAGTTTAGAATTAAACAAATCCACCGAAAAGGTAGAATAAGCTAATCCAACACAATTCAATAATACCATGCTAAGTTCTCATTTAATGCTGCCAACACAGCTAACCTATTTAATTGAGCTAAACACTATTTTACTCTAACTAGGCCATGACAAAAGTAAAATTTGGGTTAAGCACGGCCTGTTTGGGACTGCTCTGCTCCAGTTTTTCCAGCTTTGCTCCACCAACTCCACCATGGAGCAGCTCCACTATGGAGTTCCTGGAGCAGGTGGTCCTGTTTGGCACGCAGCTAGCTCCAGCTCCAGGAATGTGAGGTTTCCCTAAGAAAGGTCCAATGTGCCCCTGAATGATGTTTGGTGTATGTTTTGATGTCTGCGGAGCATATGTAACTGAATTTTTTTGTTGCCAATTGAAATATGATGTAAAATATTATAATCGCAATTAATTTATTCGAGAAAACCAAAAAAACAAATATTTTGGTCAAATAATTCCATCCTTTCCTCTCTGTATCCATTTCAAATGGAGGTTGGAATCAACTTGTGTTCTAATACATAGCTCAATTTTTCAATTCCAGGAAAATCTGCCCACGACAATCATGGTGCTATCAGGATGGCAACCATTTTCTGCCATCCAGTTGAACAAATCCAGAGCATATGTTATGTGACCTTGTTTGCAGACCTTATCAAGCTGGAGTCCCTGACTAGTGGCCATCCGGAGCACCTTGTAAGTCTCTTGAATCTTTCCTTTCTTGCAGAGACCATCAATGGCAGCATTGTATGTGCAAATATTGGGCATAAAGCCTTCCTGCGCCATCTTATTCATCAGCTCAAAGGCACGATCAAAGCTGCCTTGTTTGCAGTGCCCCCCAATCGGTATAGTGTATGTGTTTGTGTTTGGCACCAAACCCTGCTCAACCATCCTCCCCAAGAATCTTGGCTCGAGCCAGCTTGCCCTCTTTACAGTACCTTCCAATCATCACAGTGTACGTATGCACATTCAGCTTGTATGAGCTACTCTTGATGAGCTTCAAGAAAGCCGGAACGCTCGCTCCGTCCACCCAATCTTGCAGAGCCCGTCGACCAACGATGTGTGCGTGTACACATTTGGCTTCAACCCTTTCCCAACCAACTCCTCCAATACATGGAACGCCTGCTTGACATAGCCTCTTTTACACAAACCGTCAATCCACAGTGTAATTCACCACTTCGGTTGCATGCCCATCTCAAACATCCTCCTGAAGAACTCAGACACACCCTTGAACCGTCCCTTCTGGCAGAACACGCGCACAACCGCCATGCACGTCGCATTATCCAGGCAGAACCCCTGCCCCCACATTGCTGTAAGCAAGGCGTCGACCTCCTCCACCCGCCCTTCCCTGCAGCACCCCACGACCAGCGCCCGGAAGCTGCGTGCGTCGGGGCACACCCCGCACCGTGTCACCATTTCGTCGAACACCTTGCGCGCGTACACGAAGCTCCCGGAGTCCACCCCGACGCTGAGCACCCAGTTCGTCGTCTCGACGCAGAGCGGGAGCCCGTGGCTGCGTATCTCGAGCAACATGTCGGCGGCCACCGAGAGCCGCCCTGCCTCGGCGAAGGCCGCGACCATGCGGCGCATAACCTCGTGCGCCATGGGGAGACTGCCCCACGCGACGAAGGTGGTCGCGGCGGTGATGTAGAGCCGTATGAGGCGGCACACGTCAGAGCGGGACGCGAGGCGCCGGAAGAGCACGAGCGCGGCGGCGGAGTCGGCGAGGGAGGAGAGCACGGCGATGGCGTCGTCGGGTGCGAGCGCGCTGGGGTCGCTGTCGCCGGGGGAGGAGGCATCGGGGGTGGGAGCGAGAGGCGGAGCTGAGGTGGTGGTGATGGAGAGAGGTGGGAGCTTGGGGAGGCGGCGGAGGCGATGGCGATGGCGAGAGAGCATATCTGCATGGAGCTTCCACTCCGCTCCTGTCGCGCGGGTGGGTGTGGAGAAGAAAAGAAATGAATCGGTACCGAGGAGAGCAATTGTGTAATGGCAGTGGTGGGTAATTTTTCCCCAACTCCATGAGGAGATACAAAACTTCAGTTTCTGGAGTACCCCTTGAGGAGCTCCAGAAAAAACGTGGAGTAGGCCTTCAACTCCACCTTTTTCTTGGAGTAGAGTTCTTGGAGTTGGACCCGTTTGGCTAGACAAGTTTGGAGCAGAGTTGAAAAAGCTGGAGCGGAGCAGTCCCAAACAGGCCCTTAGTGTACTAAACTGTGAGCTTCGTTTGCAAACTAAGCCTAAAATTGGAGTGTTTTTGTATGCAGCTCTATGTATCTCCTGTCATTATATTATTAATTAAAATGATGTCAACAAGAAACCATCAAATTCGCTCTAAGAGGCTTGAATTTCATGCTTTAATTGGAAAAAGAAATCAGGTGCATTCTTTTTTGCTGCGTGTTCGCGAGAGAGAGAGTATGGAGAGAGATAGGCGCGTGTGATTTTGGCTAGTATAGCTGAAGTCGGTATAATACCTGTTACAATCAACTAGTAGACTCTGCTTTAAAAATATATTTTATTTAAAAGTTAGTTATTGTAATATAAGCTATAAGACACAAGCTAAAAACCGAAAAGAATTAGGCCAATATTTACATCTATTTATTTTGTCTCTCTGGATTATAGAGGTGCCAAATAGTCAGATTTAGATTATAATGGTGTTAATTAATTAGATATAGATATTAGGGATATTATAGTTATATAATAAATACAACTCTATTTCAATTTCAAATATAACCATATGTACCGTACTAGCCACGCAATTTTACGGGCAATTCCCCAATTAAGCTAGTTGCATGGGAAAAATGTTATTTGAAAATTTTGGGTAAAACAAAACATGTGATGGGATTTTCTTGAGCTATGCGCACATGCCACATTAATTTGGTAAGTAATCGAGTCAAACTACACCCAATAAAACTATCAGCAATTCAGGAGGGATAAATACATACCATCGTCATCTGAGAACCGTCGCTGACTGCGTCGTTTTCTCAACTCCCTTACACAAACGACACACCCCTCGCCCATGGCTCTCGAGGCTCGCCTCCGCCTCCCTCTCGCCGGACCAACACCGGCCACCGCCTTGTCAGATCCCAGTGAGGAATCCGACTGGAACTGGAATATCACGGGAAAATCTGATGGATCGCCAAGGGAAGATCGCTAGGGCCACTACGATACAGCTAAGAACTAGGGCTACAGTAGTTTTTGGTAATGACGGTGAATGCCTCTTTCATTCCATTCGCAAAAGTATATATATGAGGACATAATCCGACATTAGAGTTTAAGAAAGATTACAGTAAGTAATTGAGCTTAGAATACTAATCACAGGAAGGTAATTCTATGATTAAACCAGCTATTACTTAAGTGACTGGAGATGTTAAGATTCCGCCAGTAAAGCCAGATTCCATCCTAGCCGTCAGATGGAAGCCAACGCAGCGGTGAAGAGTTATTTTCTTCAGACTCCTTCCTCCGTCAGTTACTTCAGAATACCAGGTTCTGACAGTGCCTCCTCCTCAGCAACACACTTGTCCTCAAGTGTTTGGATATGGAATCCAGGATTTGATAGTTTGGGCATACAATTCTGGGAATGTTCCTCAATAAAATCAGCATCCTCCAAAGGAGCTTCTTCAGGCAGCACATTGACCCATTGTGCCATTGAATCTTCACTGCAGTGAACAAGTTCTTGTCCATCTCAACTAAAAGTGTGTCATCCAGTAAAATGTTAGGAACCAAATCTGAAGAGGACTCCTGATCGTCAGCTGCATCACCAGTGAGGCGGCCTAGCAGAAGACCTACCTTATGCAACCATAAGATGCAATATACTATGAGCCCCCATCCGCTACGTATATGGTCACCATAAGTAGTTGATAGTGCCACAACAAGGTCATGTAACACATCATCAAGATGATAGAATGCAGCCATCTTTGCCACTGACAGAAAACCATCCATACCTCCTGTAAAAACCTCTTCATGCTCAACATTATCAAAAACCACTGAGATAATAGCAACTGGTGGTCCGGCCATGATAGGAAACATGTCATGATCAAGGAAAGGGTAGGAGTCGCAAGCAATATAGGATGATGCCCTCTTTGACTTCCACATCAGATCAACCCATTGATCAGGGTCATTACTGTTCTCACATTTGAACTGCCAGAAAGGAAAATTTCCACTTATTTCTAGCACTGTTTGCTCATGATGCTTAGGTGCATTATCAGTCCTCTCTGCTAGTGCCTGAACGACAGCAACCAATCCAGCCCCTCTTGCAGCATACTTTGGTCTCGCATTAAGGACATTGTGAGGAATATTGCGAGCTTTAAGAAGGTCCAACAAATATTCTGAACTCTCAACACTTGTGGTTCCAACTAAAACAGGACGACCCAATTGAAACATACACTCTACCTCTGCCAATAGTCCCGAAAAACAATACCCATGCATACCATTGCCATTCGCATAGTAGTAGTAGGTTCCATTTTCTACACCATTAGCATGCTTCTTTGCATGTCCATTCAGGTATAATTGGGGTTTCAAGGAACCATTGCTGAGCGGATGTTCGGCCGCAATAGTGTGACCATTGCAGCTGTCTTGCATCACAGGATCCAGTTGCCCAGACGACGCAGCCATTAGTCCGACCAGTGGTGCAGAAGATTTCGAAGGTCTTGACTTAAACTCCGGATGGAATTGGACACCGACAAAGAATCGAAGATCAGGTATTTCAATGATCTCCATTCTCCTTCCAGATTCATTTCCCTGTTCAAATGATCTGATCTTCACCCATGAGGAAATTTGACCAAAATCTTTCCCATAGTTATTCACAGCCTCATCCTTCATGTCAAATGGACAGTACAGTAGCTCAAGGTGCTCCTGACCCCAATTTTTCCTGTCCCTTTGAATCTCTAAATCTTGTACAAGCTTCCACCAGACATCCTTCACTGTCACACTATGAGTATCAGCATCTTCAACAATAGACTCGAAGTGTTCATTCCAGATAGGGTTCAGATCTTTGTTAACTATTTTACTTCTCTTAGTCTTGTCTGGTAAAGGGGGAACATACAAAATGGCAAAAGGATCAGATTTTCCTATCACATCTTTGTTTGTCAAATCTCTTGCTTGCACAAGATTGACTTCCACTGTACCGACATACTTCAGTTCCAAATCACTGTAATCTCCAGGAATTATAGGAATGACTTTCCTCACTGGCCATGTAATTGAGTCTTCAATAGCATTCTTTATAGTGTCCTCAAGAGCATTTGAAATTCCAGGTATAATAGAAATTTCACCACCAATGACCCACAATCTGAAATCCAGCTTTTCGAATTTGTCAGTATAATCTAAGACACTATGATTGTATTGCTTCACTGAGTAAAAACTCTCTATTACTTCATACCCGCTATGTTGAGCAAAACTCTCACAACCCATAGCACAAAAATCAGGCCAAGGTGGGAGGATCCAATGCAATCTAGTACTTCTTAACCCTCTGTCAACTCTTTCCCCCATATATAACTGGACTAAGTCAAACTTGGCTTCATCATGGTCATTAACCACTGCAAGGTTCATTTCACTCTGCTGATTCCACACTAAAGGTTCTCCTCCATCAATTTCAGGGAAATCAAGTTTAGGACCTTTAGTTAGGGACTTATAGAAATTGTGAACTCTTTCATTACTAAAGTCGGGATTCCATTGTCTGGGTTGGTACTGAGAGTGAGGTTGACTCAAATACTCTTTAGGACTCTGAGGCCATTGCCTAACTAAAGTTGGTTCGTGGCTAGGGTTTTGGTGATTCCAAGTGGAAGAAGCCAAAGAAGAACACGGCAATGGATCTTCACCCCAACCAGTGATAACTACCGAATACCCAGTAGGAGGGGAATTGAAGTTACCTTCGGGAGAGTTCCTCAATTTTATCCCTTGAGTGCTATTCAGACTAATCAGCCTCAGATCTTCACTTCTTCTGGTCTTCTCCTTCTCCCATTCGGCCGGTGGAACCAGATTTGGTAAATCTCTTGTTTGGGAGGATACTAACCTTTGAATTAGTATCTCTATTCGGTTCATACTCTCTTGCAATCCAGTCATTACTTTCTGAAAATCACCCCTCTGCTGTTGAACCATGTCGGCCTTGTGGTTGGCCACCGTAGCTATTCGCCAGACCGCCGTGGGATCTGACGCCACCGCTTCGTACCTCACCTCCTTCAGCTCAGACGTCATGGGTTTCGTCGTCCTTCACGAATCGAAGCTTAGCTCGGGGATTTTACCACAGATGGGAATCTGGAACCCTCACCAAACGCCGATTCAGGCCGCCGCCACCGATCGGAATCGATTTGGGGATTTTACTGGAACCCTAGTTTCCAACCCAAATCAGCTCCGACCACTTCACGCCGAGGATCGATGTGCTCTGATACCAATTTGTCAGATCCCAGTGAGGAATCCGACTGGAACTGGAATATCACGGGAAAATCTGGTGGATCGCCAAGGGAAGATCGCTAGGGCCACTACGATACAGCTAAGAACTAGGGCTACAGTAGTTTTTGGTAATGATGGTGAATGCCTCTTTCATTCCATTCGCAAAGTATATATATGAGGACATAATTCGACATTAGAGTTTAAGAAAGATTACAGTAAGTAATTGAGCTTAGAATACTAATCACAGGAAGGTAATTCTATGATTAAACCAGCTATTACTTAAGTGACTGGAGATGTTGAGATTCCGCCAGTAAAGCCAGATTCCATCCTAGCTGTCAGATGGAAGCCAACGCAGCGGTGAAGAGTTATTTTCTTCAGACTCCTTCCTCCGTCAGTTACTTCAGGGGGATCTTCATCATATACCCTCCCTTGAATTGGGGATTTCAGGATTTACTCTCCCACCTCACTGACATGTGGGGTCATCATAAGCCACTGACACGTGGGTCAGGAGGATAAATCCTGAATTTCCATCTATGAGGAGGGTATACGATGAATAAATCCTTACTTCAGAATACCAGGTTCTGACACGCCTTCCTCTCAGGATCCAACCCCAAACCGACCCACCTCTCCTACTCCCTCAAACCCACCTCCACCTGTCTCTCCGCCGCCAATGCGCCGCCGCCCATCGTCGTCGTGGGCTCCGCCAACGCCGACATCTACGTCGAGGTCGACCGTCTCCCGCTCGTCGGCGAGACGGTGGCCGCGCGCGCCGGCCGCGGCCTCGCGGGGGGAAAGGGCGCCAACCAGGCCGCCTGCGGGGGGCGCCTCTCGCTGGGCCCCACCTTCCTCGTGGCGCGCGTGGGGGACGACGCCAACGGGCGGCTCCTCGAGAGCGCCCTCGCGGACGCCGGCGGCGTCCGCCTTGACCGCGTCGCGTGCGCGCCCGACGTGCCCTCCGGGCACGCCGTCGTGATGCTGATGCCCGATGGTCAGAACTCCATCATAATCGTTGGCGGCGCCAACATGGAGGGCTGGACCGCGGGGGTCGGCCCGGAGGACCTGGACCTGATCCGGCAGGCCGGCGTACTGCTTCTGCAGCGGGAGATACCCGATTGGGTCAACGTGCAGGTTGCTCAGGTGGTTGCTCTAGTTCTCTCTTACTTACCCACTTCTTACTTCTAAGGTGTTCATCGCATTAGAATGAATCTGGTAAGGATTTGTGCTTAAATTGGTGCTCTTTCTCCAGGAAAGAAGAAAGGATTTAATTAAAATTTTAATGTTTTGTGCATTAGGTTGATTGCATTCAACTTAGTATCTGAAATTTAGCTACTCCTTCTGAAGAGTAATTAGATGGTATTTTTTCAAGGGAGTAAATTTGCTAATGGCGTCTAGCTTGGCAGTGTTTGGCCGTTTGTTAACTTAAGAGTATGGTGTGCTTATTGCATTAATACAGATTAATAGGTTGTATTGCGGTGAAAAAACAGTTCGTTGGGTTGGGTGTTGTCAGTTAATTGGAATTAGCTCTGTTGATTTAGTTTTATTTGTGAATGTGTTGATGTGATTGTTGTTCTGGTTTGCGATTTTGATCCGGTGGTTCACGGTTGTTACATTCCCGCTGCTGTGGGATACAAACTGCACTGGTTGGAATGGATTTGGATAGGTTAGAGGAGAATTTGGGGTAGGATTGGGAAAAAGAAGAGGAATTTGGGAAGAACAGAGGAAGGGGAAGGGGAGTCGAGAGAGGAGGCAATAGTTCAGATTACATTTTTCAGTCCACCCTTCCAACGTTGGCCTTGCTGCCCTTTTAATTGCAGCACCCTCCAGCTCACATGACCGAGGCCAACAGCCCAACCCAGTGGCGGCAACAGCCCATATCCCAGTCCATGCCACACCTTGCCTTGCACGGAGGAGTCTGTGACAGCAGTCAAAGGAGATAGCACACAAAGCCTTCAACTGGATCAAAGGAAAGAAAAATAATCGATGAAACACAATGAGCATGAGTTAGATATTTTCTGAGCTGAAAATACAGCCTCTTTTATTTGCCAAATCTCTTTGTAAAACTTTGAAGGTGCTCGGTGTTCAATGCTCACCTTGTTCTCTAAGCAAATTTGTGTTGTGCACTTTTGTTTGCTTAATTTACTACTAAATTTGAGCATTGTTATATGTTCAAATTTTTGGGTGAAAAAAATTAACTTTACATTGATGCTAACGTGCTTTGCTCATGATATCACATGATTTTGGAGCAAAATAATTTTATGCATGCTGTTTGTTTGAAATGACCATCATATAAGATAGGTTAGATCAAGCCATAAAATATGGTGGTTAAGTCAACTTATATGCAGGCCAACCCGTGACTCTTTGGGTCTGACCCAGCTATAATCCTGATGGCATGGTGTTTGCATTGTTAGTCTCCTGTTGTCTTTCAAGTGTCGAGCTGCTGCTTCTCACATGGATCACGACCAGTGTAGACTGCTCTAGCTACTTCGTCATTCTTGGCCAGTCCATCCAAGAGGATCTCCATTTCCTCTTTGATAGCTGCAATCCCGTTGCGTAGAAACCTAGTGGCTCAGCAATGGCAACCACATTGCCATCCATAGCTTCCTTTTGTCAATTTTGTGGACATCAGCATGCCAACCAGACAATTGAAAGAACACAACGGTTCCAATCCAACACCACTGTCATTGCATGGACTTTAATTCTTTTAGCAGTTGTCAGCTCCCTCTCCCCCCTCACTCTGCACATGTGTGTGTGAATGGGAAGGAGGGTGGAGCATCAGCTTGAACAAAACAATACACACTTTTAGCCTCATGGCATCTTTATTCATTGTTTAGAATTTAGACAGTGTGTTGCTGGTATGAATGCTTAATGGGCTTTCCATGGCCTGGAGGTGCCAAAGGCCTTAAAAGTTTGACCCATTGATCACTTTAGTCTGAACCCACAGCAAGGGCCAAAGGCCATCATGGGCCTGGTTTTAGGAAGCCCAGCCCCTCTAAGATGCACACTTCCACTTAACAAGGCTTGGAAATTAGAGAATGAAGAAAGTGGATGCTTAACTCACTATGGAAGTGTTATACAAAAATTGCTTCAGGCCTAGACCATCCAGCAGGCTCTGGTTGCACTAAATAAAATGCTGTTAACATGCGGAAGGAGATATCCAAATGTTTAATCTGTTTCACTAAGCTCCATAGAGGCAACAGAGTTAGGAAATCTGTAAAATGTCAGATCTTAATTATTAATCTTAGCTATTAACTAGTTCGAAATTTCAAGGTACAGAAATGGCTATAACAGAGTTTTTGTTATTCGTATTAACAGCTACTTCCCAACCCATTCTATATAGAATTGTTTTCATTCCTTCACAAAATACCATAAAAACAAACACATTCGATTCTTATAAATCGATCAGGGAAGCTTATCATAAAGGGCTTCAACAAGGGGTTTTATTCGTTCTTTGAGCAAAAAGATAAAGATCGGATAGATTCGAGGTAGTCAAATTGAATCAGTGATCGATATCTAGGTTTCATCGTAAACCTAATTTGTTACTTCCAATTACATAAATCAATAGTTCAAACTTGGTCGTGTATTAGTAGACTATATATATATCGGTTCACGATGCATTGCCGCTCGAAATCAAGATATTGGAATTGGATTAGTCAATCGATTCATAACTGCCTTTCGAGCACAACCATTTCGAGCACAACCAATATATATTAGAACCCTGACTTAAATGATCCTGTATTAAGAGCAAAATTAGCTAAATGGATGGGACATAATTATTACGGGGAACCCGTGTGGCCCAACGATCTTTTATATATTTTTCCAATAGTAATTCTAGGTACTATTTCATGTAATGTAGGTTTAGCGGTTCTCGAGCCGTCAATGATTGGTGAACCGGCGGATCCATTTGTAACTCCTCTGGAAATATTACCCGAGTGGTACTTCTTTCCCGTGTTTCAAATACTCCGTACAGTACCCAATAAGTTATTGGGCGTTCTCTTAATGGTTTCTGTGCCAACGGGCTTATTGACAGTACCCTTTCTAGAGAATGTCAATAAATTCCAAAATCCATTTCGTTGCCCAGTAGCTACGACAGTTTTACTCTGCTTCGACATAAGATAGATGGAATCACGCTATGTAGGATTTGAACCTACGACATCGGGTTCTGGAGACCCGCGTTCTACCGAACTGAACTAAGAGCGCTTTCATTCAAAAAGAAAACCCTTTTCTACTCCTAACGTGTCAAAGGCTTGACCCAGTAAGAAGAACCAAGATTTCGTCGATAAGGGTTGAAGACAAGACATTTGGACCTTGCAGAGGGAGAACTCACTCTCATGCGTGGATAGCATAATTTTGGAGAAACTCAATTCTACATGTCCATTGTAATGGGCTTATGTAGTCTTTAATTTTAAGCCCTATTGGAATTTGGAAGGTAGTTTCCTAATTGCCTCGAGTTGAACCTCTGTGTGCAGCTTATATATAGCCCAAGTTGTGCAGCTAGATATGTAGCTGCTAGGTATTGTCTATTCTCTGCTAATGGAATAGGTGGCCTATATTATTTTAATGCAATAGAAACTACAGTCAATGTGTTGTGACTTGAGAGGACGAAAAAATGAAGCAGCTTGTTATCTTCTCTGAAATGCTTCCGTGTATGTAAAATCTGAAAGAAATCGTCTCTTTGTCTGCGTGACCAAGTCCTGGGAGCCAAAGCCTTTACAAAAGAGATCCAGTGGTGCAGAAGGAAGGATGTTTTTATTTTTACTTCTTCTGATATCTCGAGTATGCTTCCATGCAGGTATATGTGCAATGGCGATCACGCGCTGTAGTCTTTTCTAGCAAATGGAGGAAGATTAGTATCTTAAGTGGTTCCATTTGGATCAATCACCTTGTTTGTTGAATGTTGGTACTTCATGTTGACATCCCTCTATAACTGAATTTTCAATGTATTGTCAGAATAAATCCAATCTTTATTATGGTTTTCATCTGTTGTACATTTGTACGATTATGTACTTAAGAAACACGAACTTTTGAATTCTAAAGTAGATTGCTGGAGATGCAGGAACAACCTTGTGCCTTTATGTATGTTAAACTGTTCCTTTGTAATAAAAATTGAAACATTTGTTGTCAGGCTGCAAAAGGTGCAGGTGTACCTGTTATCATGGATGCTGGTGGAATGGATGCTCCTGTCCCTGGAGAACTACTCAGGCTGGTGGATATTTTTAGTCCAAATGAAACGGAGCTAGCACATTTGACTGGGATGCCTACAGAGACTTTTGAACAGATCAGCCAGGCTGCCGGAGCATGCCATAAAATGGTGAGATGTTTGAATTGATTTATTTTGACGTAGCTTGTTTCTTTGCATTTCCTCTATATTCAACTATAGTTTCTGTTGGAATTTTTATGTGGCTTTCAATATTTATTGAGGTTATTGTCTTTTTAACTCAATGTGGAATTGTTCATATTATTGATGTACATGATAGGGAATAATTTGATGCGGAATTTAACTCGAGGTGCCGAGAATGACTGTGCTAAAATATAGTAGACATATTTATTAAGATCGAGTCTACTGAAATTTAATATGCGTATATATGTTTAACCCGGGTACAACACAGGGTGGAATAGTTGTATTTGTTTTGAAGGATCGGCTCTGTAAGTTGTTGACCCATGTGCTAAGGACTAATATATTTTAGACTCATAAAACTGACATGTTTGATCGTGGTTTGTGATGTGGTTCAGGAGTTTCACGGTGTACCGGAAACAAGTGGATCGCTTTGTAATACCTGAAAGTGGAGTCTATAAATAGGTCCCTACCCTCTAGCCTCATATGCGATTGTGAGCGACACCACAGAAAAGGCAGGGGAATAGAGGGTAGACTAGAAAGTCTCCACAAAATCAATATAGGGTTTGTAGAAAACCCTAACAACATCTAATTCAGATGACTTGTGTAGTAGTTAATACTCATTTGTTGCTTTTGGTTAGCCACAACCATGGGTTTTAATATCATTATTTAAGACACTTTGATTAATGATTTTGCATTACGATGTTCATGTAACTATCTCTAAGGGACGCAATACCCTCCTTACTTTCTCCCTTCATGTATGTCTGTGTACATGTGTTTCCCATACACATATAAGGACCCATGTCTCCTATTGTTCTAGTTGTATACAAGTTTTCAAGGGTGTCAATTGTACCTCTACATGAAAGAATTTGCTAGATAATCTGTGAACATATATGCAGTCTACATACAAGTGGAATATGTAGATTTGCAAAAACTATGTTAACTCTTGATCTTTAATTAGTAATTACTACCTGTTAATCGGGCTGGTAGTTAAAGATGTTAAGTATATCAAGGCCCAGCCCATGTGGTTATCTATATATTGGCATCTCTACTATTGGAGTCATTGTCTTCTCAAATCCCTAAAGTAAGTCACATGGTATCAGAGCTATGGATTAGGGTTAGGTTAGGATTATTTTAATCCTTCTCTCCCACGATCCAAACTTTTTACTGGCCAATCGGCCTCGTTGGCCAGTCGGCCCTTCGGCCGAAGTTGCCGTCGCCCGTCGCCCGTTCGCCCGTCGCCCGCCGTCTCCCGTCGCGGCTTCTTCCTCGGGGCCGTCCCTGCCGTCGTCGGTTGGTCGCCGTCCCTGCCGTCTCCGCTCGTCGCGGATCCTTCAGCTGCCGTCCCTGCAGCGCCTCGTCAGATCCGCCCTGCCTCGTCGCCGCCGTCTCCGCCCGTGGCGGATTCGTCCAGGCCGTCGCCGTCTCCGCCCATGGCGGATTCGTCCAGGCCGCTGCCGTCTCCGCCCGTGGCGGATTCGTCCAGGCCGCCGCCAGGCCGCCTCCGCTGCAGTCGCCCGTCGCCTCTGCAGCCGCCCGCGCGGCTTCTTCTTCGGCCGGCCGCCAGTCGCGGTGTTTTCTTCGGCCGCCGCCCCGCCTTGCCTCAGATCCGGCGCCGGCCGCCTGCCCCGACTCGCCTCGTCGCCTGGGGGTGCCGCCGCCCCGACTCATCAGATCCAGCGCCGCCTGGGGGAGCACGCGCCTCTGCCGCTGCTTCCCTCGTCAGATCCGGTCGGCGTCGCTGCTTCCCTCGTCAGATCCGGCCGTCTGCTGCTGCTGTCCTCTGCCTGTGACATCACAGTCGTGGTAACTGCTATCTTTGCCTGCTGTTTGTCAACATGTCTCAGATAAATGCAATAGTAATCAATCTCACCCTAGATGGTCAGAATTATCCAGAGTGAGCTTTTTGTGTAGAGACTGCATTGAGGGGCTATGGTTTACTTTTTCACTTAACTGAACCTCCACCTGTGCTTAAGGATGATGGTAGTAATGCTGCTGCAGTAAAAGAATGGCATATTAATGATGGAAAAGTAATGGCTGCCATGGTGAATAGTACTAAGCAATCCATGATTATGAGTCTTTCTAAGTTCAAAACAGCCAAAGGCATATGGGATAACTTGAAGAAGCGTTATGTTCAGGATAGTGGTGCTCTTTTGCATACTCTTATGCAACAAACTCATGACATTGAGCAGAATGATATGTCTATTGATGAGTACTACTCTGCTTTTGATCGACTGATGGGATCATTGACTTCCATGATACCTGAGTGTACAGCTGTTCCCTGTCCAGCACATCAGTTTATTGAAAAGTTTTGTACTTACAGATTTGTCATGGGAGTCCGGGCTGAGTATGATTCCATTCGTACACGATTGCTTCACAATTCTTCTGCTCTCACCATGGCACAGGCATTGTCTGATTTACTTGCAGAAGAAACACGTCTTAAGTCTATGTCTTCTTCTGCATCTGTTCCTCATAGTGTGTTGGCAGCTTCTCAGAGGATCAGTGCACCAAAAAGTACCTCTTCAGCGCTCTGTAAGCATTGTGGCAAGTCTGGTCATCTTCCAGAGAACTGTTTCTCTCATTATCCAGAAAAGTTGGCTGACTATCGTGCACGTCGTGCTGCTCGTGGTCGTGGTACTGGTTCCACTTCTAGAGGTTCAGTGTCTATTGCTGCCGCTTCGCCTGTTAATGCTCCTTCGTCGTCTTGGGTGCTTGATTCAGGGGCTTCTTTTCATGTTACATCTGATCAGTCCCAGTTGGTTGCTTGCAAGCCGGTTACTGATGGTGCTTCTGTTCAGACAGCTGATGGTACATCTTGTCATATCACTCATCAGGGTTCACTTTGCAATCCTCATTTTTCTGTACCTGATGTTTCTTTTGTACCTCAGTTGTCCATGAATCTTCTTTCGGTTGGTCAAGTTACCGACCAACATTGTTTTGTTGGATTTGATGACTCATCTTGTTTTATTCAGGACCGTCGAAGCGGGAAAGTGATTGGGACTGGCCATCGCCGTAAAGGTGCTCCTAGCCTCTACATCCTCGACACCTTGCGTCTTCCTTCTTCCATTGCTTCGTCCATTGAGTCTCCAGCTCGTGTGTCATCCGCTGCTTCGTCTTCCGCCTCTTCCTTCGCCCAGTGGCATCATCGTCTTGGTCATCTTTGTGGGTCCCGGTTGTCCACATTAATAAATAAAGATTGTTTAGGTCATACATGTATTTAGTCTAGTTTTCATTGTAAGGGTTGCAAACTTGGAAAACAAATACAACTACCATATTCATCTAGTGTTTCTCACTCAGCTAGACCTTTTGATCTTATTCATTCAGATGTATGGGGTCCTGCGCCTTTTGCTACAAATGGTGGTCATAAACATTATGTCATTTTTATTGATGATCATTCTCGATATACATGGATTTATTTCATGAAACATCGCTCTCAGTTGTGTTCCATTTACCAGTCTTTTGTTCGCATGGTTCACACACAGTTTTCTACTCCTATTAGAGTTTTTCGTTCTGACTCTGGTGGTGAGTATTTGTCTGATGCTTTTCGTCAGTTTTTGTCCTCTGAGGGTACTCTTGCTCAGCTCTCTTGTCCTGGCGCTCATGCTCAAAATGGTGTTGCTAAACGCAAACATCGCCATCTTATAGAGACTGCTCGCACACTTTTGATTTCATCTTTTGTTCCTTCTCATTTTTGGGGTGAAGCTGTTTCTACTGTTGTCTATCTCATCAATAGACAGCCCTCATCCAAACTGTCTGGAAAATGTCCTGGTGAAGTTCTTTTTGGTACCTCTCCTAGCTATGATCATCTCCGAGTTTTTGGATGTACTTGCTATGTTTTGCTTGCACCTCGTGAGCGAACTAAATTGACTGCACAATCTGTTGAGTGTGTTTTTCTGGGGTATAGTCCTGAGCATAAAGGTTATCGGTGTTATGATCCTTCTTCTCGTCGCATACGTATCTCTCGTGATGTGACCTTTGCTGAGGACCGTCCTTTCTTTTATAACCCCTCTACTCATACCTCATATTCTCCCACAGAACCCACCTCGTTCCTGTGTCTTCCTCCTATTCTACCCAATACTGATGTTACTACACCTTCTCCATATATTACGCGCATTCCTGCTCCTATTTCCATCATGCCACCTTCATAGGAGACTACACCTCCTCCTGCGCTACCTCCTTTTCATTCTAAACCACCTATCACACGTGTTTTCCATCGTCGCCTTACAAACCCCACAGCACCTCCACCCAGTTCTACCACCACGGCCAGTCCTGATACGACCGCTGTTGATGCTTCTAATAATATTGATGAGTCTCATACTATTCCTGATGAGTTACAGGTTGGTCCAAGATATAATCTACGAGATCGTACTGCTATTGGTCCGGCTGACAAGTATGGTTTTCCACGTGTGAATGCTGTTGTTGATGAGCCATCCACTTACCAGGAAGCCTCTAATATTCCGGAATGGCAGCTTGCTATGTCTGAGGAGCTTGCTGCCCTTGATCGTACAGGAACTTGGGATATTGTTCCATTACCGTCACATGCAGTGCCTATTACATCTAAATGGGTATTCAAAATTAAGACCAAGTCTGATGGTTCTATCGAGAGATATAAAGCCCGTCTTGTGGCTAGAGGCTTTCAGCAAACTCAAGGGAGAGATTATGATGAGACCTTTGCACCAGTTGCTCATATGACTACTGTTCGTACTCTTATTACCGTGGCTGCTACTTCTTCTTGGACCATCTCTCAAATGGATGTTAAGAATGCTTTTCTTCATGGTGATTTGCATGAAGAAGTTTATATGCAACCACCTCCAGGTGTTGATACTCCTCCTGGTCATGTTTGTCGCCTTCGTCGTGCTTTATATGGTCTTAAACAGGCTCCTCGTGCTTGGTTTGAGCGTTTTGTTTCGGTGATACGGGCTGCTGGGTTTTCATCTAGTGATCATGACCCTGCTCTATTTATTCATCTCTCTCCACGTGGGCGTACTTTGCTTCTTCTATATGTTGATGATATGTTGATTACGGGAGATGATGTGGAACACATTTCTCATGTGAAGAAGCAACTTGGTGAGCAATTTCAGATGTCTGATTTGGGTCCTCTCAGTTATTTCTTAGGAATTGAGGTGTTGCATTCTGCAAAGGGCTACTATCTCTCTCAGTCCAAATACATACAAGACCTTATTGCTCGTTCTGGCATTACAGATAGTCGAACGGCTGCGACACCTATGGATCTTCATTTACAACTTCGTTCTACCGATGGTACACCTCTTGAGGATCCCTCTCGATATCGACATATTGTGGGCAGCCTTGTTTATCTCACTGTTACTAGACCTGATATTGCTCATGCAGTTCATATTCTGAGTCAGTTTGTGAGTGCTCCTACTTCCATTCATTTTTGGACATTTGCTTCGTGTACTACGGTACTTAAGGGGGACATCTTCTCAGTGTTTGTTCTATGCTCGTGAAAGTCCGCTTCAGCTTCATGCTTACTCAGACTCCACCTGGGCGAGTGATCCAACAGATCGTCGTTCTATCACAGGATATTGTATTTTTCTTGGTTCTTCTCCCCTTGCATGGAAGTCTAAGAAGCAGGCAGCTGTATCTCGTTCTAGTACAGAGGCAGAACTTCGAGCACTTGCCACTACCACTTCAGAGATTGTATGGCTTCGATGGTTGTTAGCAGATTTTGGTATTTCTTGTGATGCTCCTACACCTCTTCTATGTGATAATACTGGAGCCATACAAATTGCCAATGATCCTGTGAAGCATGAACTTACAAAGCATATTGGCGTTGATGCTTTCTTTACTCGGTCTCATTGTCAGCAGAAAACAATTGCTCTTCAGTATGTGCCCTCAGAACTGCAAGTGGCAGATTTTTTCACTAAAGCACAAACTCGAGAGCAACATCGGTTTCACTTGCTCAAACTCAATGCTTCAAAACCTCCGTTTCCACCTTGAGTTTGAAGGGGGGTGTTAAGTATATCAAGGCCCAACCCATGTGGTTATCTATATATTGGCATCTCTACTATTGGAGTCATTGTCTTCTCAAATCCCTAAAGTAAGTCACAAAAGAATGGTACGCTAATAAAACATTTTGATTCATCAAGTTGTTTTAATCATTTGTACATTTTGGCTCTACCTAGCTGTGCTCTATGCCGGTGGCCTAACGACTACTTTAAGGAAGTGGCCATATAGCTTTGGAGTTGTAATTCTACTTTGCTTGCTTGTTTTTATGTCCACAAGTGAGTTTGGTAAAAGTAGACTTACATTAGTTATTCGGTTTAGAAAACCAAGTCCAAGAATGGTACCGGCTAGTAGGTTGGATCAAGGTTCCAAATCTCAGAACCGGGGGTTTTCCCGGCCGGCGACTGGTAACGGTATCTGGCCGGTTACCGGAAATCCTAGGAAAAACTCGAACAAAATTTATATTTCAAGTTTTGAATCTGAACGGTTTCAAACCGGTAACCGGATCGGTTACCGAAAAAACCAGAAAACCCGCTAAAAACCGGGAAAAACTAGAGAAAACCTAGCACAAAATGTTAGGACTAGCATATTTATACATATTTAGTTCATAGAATAGGTAATCTAGTACAAAAAAAAACTTAAACCAACCTACAAAGTGCATTTCTAACCACCGGGATTTTTGGCCGGTTTTCCATCCCGGTTGTCATCAGGATTTCGGGTTAACCGGCTGGTAACCGCCGGTTTTTTGTACCCTGGGTTGGACAACCTTGGTGGCACAATCAGAAAAAAATAATAATAGCAGCGTCTGATCACACAGTGGCCACTTCCAGAAGTTCAATATCAAGTTCAACACACAGAATCTGTGTGCTTGCTTCAGAGAAGAATTAGGAATGCTCTTCAGTCTGTTACTTGCTGGAGTCTTGCTGTTGGTGATAGCAAGATCCTTACTCTCATGGAGAGGATGACACTAGGAGATGGGGCAATTTTCTTCTTTGTTTATTGCTCACACAATGCCATACCAACCTGAGGGGTTGGAGATACATATTTATAGGCTGAGAACCAGCCAAGCATATGCTAAGATGCTATCCTAAAGCGGTCAATATGCTGTCCTAAAGCAAAAGCAGATGCTGTCCTAAAAGCAGATGCTGTCCTAAAAGTAGATGCTGTCCTAAAAGCAGATGCTGTCCTAAAGCAAAAGCAGATGCTGTCCTAAAAGCAGATGCTGTCCTAAAGCAAAAGCAGATGCTGTCCTAAAGCAGTCAAAAAACAAAAACTACCACAGCCCCACAAAGACCACAGTACAGGGACTTATTCATCATTCTCCCCCTAAGTCTTGTGCGTTGTCTTGTGGGAGGATCGAACCATCCTGATCTTGGAGCAGAGCTCAAGGAACTTGATCCTTCCAAGAGGCTTGGTGAGCAGATCCGCAAGCTGATCCGTGGTGTTGATGTAGCTTGCCTTGATGCTTCCTTCATCCAAGCAGCCTCGGATGAAATGGTACTTCACCCGGATGTGCTTGCTCCGTTCATGAAAAACGGGGTTCTTTGCCAGGGCTAGAGCGGACTTGCTGTCCACCCTGAGCTCCACTGCTTCAGTGTCCCTGCCGAGGAGATCACCAAGCAGTCGAGCGAGCCAGAGCGCCTGAGTCGAAGCGGTGGAAGCCGCTATGTACTCGGCCTCACAGCTAGACAGGGCCACCACCTGCTGCTTGACTGACTGCCAGCTAACGAGGCACTTGCCGAGGAAGAAGAGAATCCCGCTTGTGCTCTTGCTGGTGTCAATGTCGCCTGCGTGGTCGCTGTCGCTGTACCCGATGAAGTGTGCCGCGCCGGGACACCTCGGGTAGTGCAAGCCGTAGTCGGAGGTGCCCGCAACATAGCGGAGGATCCTCTTTACGGCCTGCTGATGCTCCGTCGTCGGTCGCTGCATGAACCGACTGACGTAGCCGACGACGAACGCCAAATCCGGACGCGTGTGGACGAGGTAGCGAAGGCTGCCCACGATGCGCCGGTACTGCGTCGCGTCCACCTCCTCCGCCGTGCTGTCGCGGCTCAGCTTCAGCCTTTCCTCCATAGGAGTGTGGGCTGGGTTGCAGTCGGTGAGCCCGCCCAGCTCGACGGTGCGCTTGGCGTAGGCGGTCTGACGAAAGGAGATACCGGAGCTGTCCTGGTGGACCTCGATCCCCAGGTAGAAGGAGAGGAGCCCCAAGTCGCTCATCTGGAAGGCGGTCTTCATCTCCGCCTTGAACGCCTCGACCTCGGCCTCCTTGGAGCCGGTGATCACCAGGTCGTTGACGTAGATGCCTACCAGCAGAGCATTGCCGCCTTTGCCCCGCCGGTAGACCGCAGCCTCGTGTGCGCTCTGCTGGAACCCCATTTGCTTGAGGGTGGAGTCCAGCTTAGCGTTCCAGGCTCGTGGTGCCTGTCGCAAGCCGTAGAGGGCCTTGCGCAGGCGGAGAACCTTGCCCTCCTTGCCGGGGATGACGAATCCCGGCGGCTGACGGACGTAGACCTCCTCCTTTAAATCGCCGTTGAGGAAGGCGGACTTGACGTCCATGTGATGGACGCGCCAATCCTCCTGGGCTGCAAGTGCGAGGAGAAGACGAACGGACTCCATGCGCGCGACGGGTGCGAAGGCGTCATCGAAGTCGACCCCCTCCTGCTGCACGAAGCCTCGTGCTACCAAACGAGCCTTGTGCTTGACGATGGCGCCGGCTTCATCCCGCTTCAGCTTGAACACCCACTTAAGGGTGATCGCGTGGTGACCGGCAGGGAGATCCGCCAGCTCCCACGTCCGGTTCCGCTCGACGGCGTCCATCTCCTGCTTCATCGCGACACGCCACGCCGCGTCTCCCTCCGCCTCAGCGAAGGAGCGAGGCTCGCCGTCGTCGCACGCCAAGTGCAGCTCCGCCTAGAAGTCGCGCTGCGCCAGTCCAGGGACGGGCAACTCGCCGAGGATGTTGTCCATGGTACGATAGCGCAGAGGTTCGTCGTCGTGGTAGACGTCGACGCGGTCCTCGTCGTGAGATAGCGGAGTAGCGAACTCCACCATGCGCTGCTCGTCGTGGACCGAAGCTGTTGGGGCCGATCCCGGTGGTGTGGCCGCCGGTGCAGGAGAGTGGTGAGCCGGTGGTGAAGAGTGGGGCGTAGCCGGTGCCGAAGGTGGTGGAGCACTCGCCGGAGCTGGTGGCGAGCAAGGTGTCGAGGTGGACGAGCTCGGTGAAGACGAGCTGCTAGCTCCCCCGGCTCTCTCGAAGTGGACGTAGTCGATAACAAAGTCCCTGAGAGTCGAAGTCGAACCGTCGTCCACCGCCTTGTCCCACGTCCAGCCTCGCCCTTCGTCGAACACAACGTCACGCGAGATGCGGACTCGCTGTGTGTCAGGGTCGAGGATGCGGTAGGCCTTCGAGCCCTCCGCGTAGCCGATGAACACTCCCGGAGTGCTCCTGTCGTCGAGCTTACCGATGTGGCCAAGCTCCTTGGCGAACGCGAGGGAGCCGAAGACCCGCAAGTGGGAGACCGCCGGCTTGCGCCCATGCCAAGCCTCGTACGGCGTCCTGCCGTCGAGCGCCTTGGTAGGCGAGCGGTTGAGGATGTAGACGGCCGTCACCACCGCCTCTCCCCAGAAGACAGCCGGCATCCCTCTCTGCTTGAGGAGGGCCCGAGCCATCCCCACAACCGTCTGGTTGCGCCGCTCGACGACGCCGTTCTGCTGCGGGCTGTACAGCGCGGAGTAGTGGCGCTGAATGCCCTCATCAGCGCAGTACGACGCGAATTCAGCCGTCGTGAATTCGCCGCTGTTGTCTGTGCGCAGCACGCGCAGCTTGCGGCCGCACTCCGCCTCCGCAACAGCCTGCGTGCGCCTGATGGCGTCTGCAGCCTCTCCCTTGCTGCCGAGGACCATCACCCACATGTAGCGGGAGAGGTCGTCGACGAGCAGCAGGAAGTAGCGTCGTCCTCTTGGTGTGGCCGGTGTCACCGAGCCACACAAGTCCCCGTGCACGAGCTCGAGCCTCTCCTTGGCTCGGAAACTCGCCTGCTGGGGAAAGGGGAGTCGCCTCTGCTTCGTCAACACGCAGACGTCGCAGAGCTGCTCCACATGGTCAAGGCACGGCAGGCCTCGCACCATTTCCGTGGCACTGAGCCGCTTCAGGGCCTCGAAGTGAAGGTGCCCAAAGCGCTCGTGCCACTGCCACGCCTCGTCGTCCCGACGAGCTGCGAGACAGATGGGTTGTGCCACCTGCACGTGAAGAGTGTAGAGTCGATTTGCGCCTCTGGTTACCTTGGCAAGGAGGCGGCGTCGAAGATCCCAAATCCGCAGCACCCCGTGCTCGATCTCGACACGCGAGCCGTTCTCATCCAGCTGTCCCAAGCTGATGATGGAGTTCCGCAGATCGGGGATGTAGTAGACGCCGGTGAGCAGCCGGTGCTCGCCAGTCTTGGCGACGAAGACGACAGAGCCGACGCCCTTGATCTCCACGGCGGAGGCATCGCCGAACTTGACGGTGCCTCGAACGCCTGAGTCGAGCTCGGAGAAGAACTCCCGCCGCCCGGTCATGTGGTGGGTGGCGCCGGTGTCGAGGCACCACCCGTCGGTCTTGTCATTGCCGGAACTGTCGCCGAGGAGGGCGTGTGCTTTTGGCTCGTCAAGGTGGAGGAGAGCCACTGCGGCCGGTGCCGCTGGAGGTAGTTCGATGCTCGCATGAGCAATGAACAGGACCGGCTGCTCCTCCTCCGCTTGCGCGACGTGGGCCTGGCCGCGTCGTGGCTGTCGACACTCCTTGGCCCAGTGACCAAGCTTGCCGCAGTTGTGGCAAGAGTCGTCTCGTGCCGGCTTTTGCTTGCCAGCATCGCCGCCCTGGGCGCCTTTGCGCGGCTTGCCGCGCTTGCCACTCTTGCGGCCGCCTGTCGTGGAAGAAGGCTCCCCCTTCTTCTTGTCACCTTGGCCGGCTTCCCACTGCTCCCGAGTGAGGAGGAGCTTCCCGCCAATGGTGACGGGTCCCGAGGGGCGCTGTGGCTCATCGCTGTCAACGACCTTGAGGCGACCCAACGCCTCCTCGATCGTCATCGTGGAGAGGTCCAGCAGAGACTCGATCGAGCGAACCATCTGCTTGTACTTCTCGGGGACGCAGCGGAAGAGCTTTTCCACAGCTCTCTCCTCGCCGTAGGTGTCGTCACCGAACTGCACCAACTTCTGCAACAGAGTGTTGAGACGGAGAGCAAAGTCATCAACGTCCTCACCTGGCTTGAAGGCCAGGTGCTCCCACTCCGTGCGTAGTGCCTGCAATGTAGACTTGCGGGCGCGGTCGCTGCCGATGCGTGCTGCAGCGATGGCGTCCCAAGCCTCTTTGGCAGTCCGCTTGTTGGTAAGCGAGAACTGCATCTCGGGCGGGACTGCGGCGATGAGAGCATCCAGCGCCCGTCGATCCTGGTCGTAGTCGACGTCGCCGTACCGGACTGCATCCCACATATGCCGCACCTGGAGCTTCACCCTCATCACCGCAGCCCACTCGACGTAGTTGGTCTTGGTGAGGGTAGGCCACCCGTCGCCGGGGCCGACGTCCCTGACGACAGCCTGGTACTCGTGGTGACCACGGTACCGAACCGGGGAGAGAGAGCCGCGTTGCCTGTGAGGGCCGCGCTCTCCGTCGACCCGTACGCCGCCGCCGTGCGTGCCTCCTCCAGGAGCGCCACCGCCGTGTGCGCCTCCTTCAGGAGCGCCGCCGGCGCGTCCGCGCCTGTCTGGGCTGCCGCCGCGCTCGTGGGCGTGCGCGGCTGCCCATTGCGCCGTTCGCCCTTGCGCTGCCTCCCTCTCCAGCAGCTGAGGGTCCGCGTCGGCGCTGTCATCAACAGAGCCGGAGCTGCTGTTGCTGCCGCGCAGAGCCTTGACCTCTGCTGCTGCCGCACGCGCTGCATCTGCCGCCGCCGCTGCTTCCACCTCCGCCCTGGCTGCTGCCAGCTCCGCCGCTGCCAGCCTTGACGCCCTTTCCGCCACCGCAGCGGTCTCTGCCGCCGCTCGCTCGCGCTGCTCTGCCGCGACGAGCTCGGCCGTCTGCTGACGCCACATGCTCGAGGCGACCGAGCGCTGAGACTGCCCTGCGGACATGGCGCGCTACTGGGGGGCTGTTGCGTGGAGAGAGGGCTGCTTCTGGCGAGCTGCTGCCCGTCTCCGGAGAGGAGTGAGCGGGGACAGCCGGAGCTGCTGCTGCTACCGGCTGGGGCTGCTGCGAGGCCGGAGAAGGAGATGAGCAGGAGATGCTCAAGCTACAGGATACTAAGGCTCTGATACCACTTGTTACTCGCTGGAGTCTTGCTGTTGGTGATAGCAAGATCCTTACTCTCATGGAGAGGATGACACTAGGAGATGGGGCAATTTTCTTCTTTGTTTATTGCTCACACAATGCCATACCAACCTGAGGGGTTGGAGATACATATTTATAGGCTGAGAACCAGCCAAGCATATGCTAAGATGCTATCCTAGATGTTGTCCTAAAGCGGTCAATATGCTGTCCTAAAGCAAAAGCAGATGCTGTCCTAAAAGTAGATGCTGTCCTAAAAGCAGATGCTGTCCTAAAGCAAAAGCAGATGCTGTCCTAAAAGCAGATGCTGTCCTAAAGCAAAAGCAGATGCTGTCCTAAAGCAGTCAAAAAACAAAAACTACCATAGCCCCACAAAGACCACAGTACAGGGACTTATTCATCACAGTCTGGTCTGATGTATAAATAGGATGAATTGCTTCTTGGGTTTCGATAATCATACATGTAAGGTAAGAAGTATAATTTGACAGGATATTGAAGTAAGAAGAGAAATGTAAAGACTTGCAGTCATGCAGTATGCCTTATAACTGATCTGGTTTCTTCTTTTCACATAATCGCAAAGCGGTGAATTTGCAGATCTCTATGTTGTTATAGGTTGATAACATTTACCCCCCTTCTTGGTGTTACATTTCTGTGCTTCAGCGGTATCTGGCCTTCTATAACAAGTGCCAGTACAAGGACTTGGCTCTTCAACTGAATGTTTTCCTGTTAATTACTACCTGTCATTTACATTGATTATGGTTTCTTTACTAGAACTTGTTCAAATTATTTTCCTCATCGGCTCCAGAGGTAAGTAATTCCTGCTTCATATATTCTGTTGGCGAGATGCATTATTTTTTACGAGGATGGTGATTGTTTACAGAAGTTGTGAATCCCTTATAAGACATTGGTGTTATTTTCCGTATGCAGGGTGTCAAAGAAGTGCTGGTTAAACTTGGATCACAAGGATCTGCTTTATTTGTTGAGGGAGAGGAACCAATCAGGCAGCCGATAATTCCTGCCACAGAAGTTGTTGATACCACGGGTGTTGGTGACACCTTCACCTCAGCTTTTGCTGTAGCTCTGGTTGAGGGGAAGCCTAAGAAAGAGTGCATGAGATTTGCTGGTACTAAAAACAACCTTGCATCAACATTTGATTTCTTGGTTGATTGACATTTTGATATGAGGCTTCATTTTCTTGAATTTCAGCTGCTGCTGCCTCTCTGTGTGTTCGAGTAAAGGGAGCCATACCTAGCATGCCTGACAGATAATCTGTGATGGACCTTCTGGAATCTGTGCAAGTTGAATAACTGCACAAAACGTTGATTGTTTCACTTTAGCTCCATTCATCCACAATAATGTGAGCTGTTAACCTTCATTCTCCTTATCATTTCATTTTTCTGATGTATATTTGAAGTCGCGTGTAAAATTGTGGTATAGGAAAAGAAGAGAAAATAGTAATTCTTCTGCATTTCTCCTTAGAAACAGCAACACTGATTCAGGAGTTTTAGGTCTGTTGGTGTTACAAAGCTTGCCTGTTTGCCATAGCTTCACTATTGTTACACATTGCCTGTGTCCTTCTCAACCTAAAATGTTCCTGTTGGTAGATCTCATTAAATGTCACAAAAACTACAACACCCTGAAAGTGTGAATTTCTGGAGCCCTGTCAATTTCAGTATCCATTTGTTGGGAAACATTGCTCATGCAGGAGGGCTAGTCAGGTGTCATTATCTACCTCAAATCTAACCAGAATTTGTTAACTTTCGCAGGGTTGCTCATTTACGCGGAATTCGATGGATCCAATGAACTTCTCCTAGAACCTCGTGTGCTCCCCCCAGTAATGTGATAATCTTGAAATGGAAACGCATTTTCCGGTGCCATCCAGAGTCTAATCTCCCACCCAAAATAAAATGGACGTCATGTGCGTTTCTTGCCTTAGCCCATCTAACACAACCTATGTTCTGTAAATACAATGAACGGTTCCACATTGGCCTGGAGCTATCAGACGGTGACGGTGTTCTCACTCTGGTACAAGTCAATGTATAATCTTTATCGCTTCAGTCAGCACCACCTGTCGTGGCCGGCTGCAGATCGCCATTTGTGCAGGCAAATTGGGCTCCCTTGTCACCGCCAGGTTCGCGTACCCCGGCGCTAGAAAAGTCACGCCACCGCGCTGTCGCTACCGGAGAAACAACGCACGGCTCGTCTTGATCGATTGCTTCCTCGCTGGACCGTCCAGAATCTGACGACGAGCCCGCCTGGCTCGTCCCAGCTCATGGGGGATCCGATGATAATGCGTCGTCAGACGTTTGGTGCTTCGATGTCCAGACCTGCCCCGTCGTACGTACGACGCCGACAGCCGCCTTTCATTTCGCGTTTTGCTTCCTCTTTTTTCCGCCTTGGAGGCTCAGATCGTCCTGGGAGACGTGGATTGTCTCGTTTTTTTTTTTTTTTGCTACTGCTGTGACGGAGCCATCGCACGGCCGCCGGCAATTAAGCTCCGGGATGGTACTGCTGCTGCTACAGGTCTGGTGACCATGGCATGGAGGCCACTTTAAGTCTTTCTGAAGGCTGAAGCTTTGAATGAATGAACCATAGAACTCGTGATCAATCGTTGAACAGGCGGCGTCGCTTTCGCGGATGGCTTAGCGATCCCGCTTCCTTCGAACACCGTCGTTTAACTAATGGCCGCGTCTTGTCACACCTACATCTATTTATGGAACCGGAGGCCAATACGTGTGGCGTACGTAGCTTGTAGCCTTGTACATAAGCTTTTGTGCAGAGAATTTTATACTTGCAGCAACACGAAATGAAATGTGCGTATAGATATATATAGGTTGTGAATGGGATAGGCACGGCGTGCTTGACCGTAGAATACTACTACAATAATCTCGTCTCTCCTCTCCTCTTTTGGCATCATCCTGAGCATCATTAATTGATCGGCTAGCCTGGCCGGTCAAGTTTCCGTGTCAACTGCGAGCCCTTGTCGCGGCCGGCCGGCCGGCCAAAGTCTTTGGACGTATGCATGCCGTGGCCGTTGCAGAGTAATAACGGCGGGCTTGACTTCCCTTTCGTTCAAAGGCATGGACCGATCGATCGAGCTCGTTTGTTGCAGCTAAGCCTAATTAATGGTCGACGCGACGGCTGCTGTCACCGGTGTTAATCGCCTGTTTGGAGGAGCTTAAGCCTATCGCTACAAAAATGTCTTAGACTTACCACGATACTAATCCAAAACAGCGCTTTTATATTAGTTGTGCCATTAATTGTATAGTACTAATCTGGTGACGGTTTAACCAGTGTAGTCAGGAAAGGTGGAGTGGAGCAGTGTGAGAGGTTGTACTCTGCGTTTAGCAAACATTATTAAGATACGGAGAAGCTCTACAGACAGTGGCGAAGGGAGGGGATGCTGGCAGCGGCGGTCCCTTATGGTTGGATAAATTTACACTATAACTTTTTATATTCTAAGAAACTTTATTGTCATTAGTGTTATTTGATCACCTCATTAAATGTAATTATATTGTATATGTTATTTGGCTCCTTTATTTCTAAATCCTAGCTCCTCCTCTGTCTACATAATTATGGAATTTTATTTAGACAAACTGAGGGCAAGTGTTCAACAAAATTAACTAACATATTTCTCCATTCTCACAAGAGAGAGTATCTTTTATCCGGTGCGGTGAGTATTATATTGGAGTATTATGTTGCATTCCTTTTGACGTATATTCGGGTTAGACTGAGTCTACGCCGTATTTACGATCGGCAAGTTGGTGCACACCTTGCGCCCCGGCTTTTAATGCTTTTGACCTTCTGGTAGTCCGGTTCTTGTAGCTATCAGGATATTGGCCATGTTGCGTCCCTGGACTTACAACCAAAGCTTGCTCATCTCCTCTCTAGCTATCTCCCACGCCTATCACCGTCACATGTACTCCCTCCGTCTCTCCAGTTGAAAAAAATAAATCATTTTAGATTTAAAAAAAGTCGTTTTGAACATCGATACAGTCATTAAAATACAACTTTGATCACTAATGACTATTATAATATATTTATAAAATTTAACAAAATTATAATGTTATAAATGTACTTTTCGAGATGAATCTACATATATGATTATTACGTATCTAATCTAAATATTTAAAAAGATACCAATAACCAAAGTTTTTGAAGTTTAACTGCATGTATTCTAAAACGACTTGTTTTTGTGAATTGGACTTGTTTTTTTTAAATTGGAGAGAGTAATTCCATCCAACCCAAAAGGTAATCCTAACAAAAAAAAAATACATATTCATGATCTCTTGGACTCACATAGCGATACATAGCATCAGTTCGTCAATCAACCAAGACTGGAAAGATGAAAAAAATAATCCACAAGATTGGAAATCATTAAGCAAGATCGATTTGTGCATGCATTCAGCAAGCAGCTGATAATTTGAGAACAGTGTATATCGCATGCATGATCTCACAGCTCTGAAGAGCTGCAATAGTGCAATTGCACTCTGCCAGTACAAGAGGTACACATGCCAAAGGAGACCATGAGAATCTGCTGTGGGTTAAAAGCTACACAAGATTTTGTCAAAGTTTGCATCAATAATCCATGAAGATGAATGGTCCATCATCTCCTTGATTGATTAGTACTAGTGGTAAAACAAAGGCAGCGATCGATCGATCATGGCCTTGACGAGTTCAGTGGCCAAAGTACAATTGTGCAAGCATCTTTTGCCTCGCCAATAATTAATGGGATGGTCACCAAAGTAGATTTTCTCTCGATCGATGGCCTAGAGCTTTTAATTAAAGAAAGGTGATTTCTGTCACATGTGTATTAATGTTTTCTCCTAGACCTGTTTGCCAAAGGTACTGGTACTTATCCTAGGGAATTAGATACTCAAAAAATCTTTGTGTTTGAGGCGATCGTACTCTCGTCCTCTTCTAGAACACAGAGCAATTAAGTTCTGTATCCAGCCGAAACATTTGACCTTGTATGTACAAACCAAGTAGGAGAATATAGGCTGGTTCGAATCGATTTATATTTAGGTTATTATAGTAAGTAGTTTTTAAACGGTGTATTTTTTAAGATAAATATATAGAAAGATTATAATAGATACATTTATATCGGTTAAAATCGCATATGACTACCAGTTAGAATTCAAAAATGAAAAGTCAAAACTGCAGATCACAACCATCCAATCTGTTTCACACGTACGGCTCAGATCAGTTATCAGTATGATCATATGATGTAATTAACACCACATACTTCATAGCATGAAATAAATATTCCCATAAATAAAATATTATATTGTATTTTTTAGTCATAATAATATTGGTGAATAAGCTAGCATTGGAAAGGAAAAAAACACCTTAAAAAACGATGTCCCACCCCACACTGAAATGTTATATGTCATCATATCTAATTGACCTACTTCATGCACACCCAAAAATATCTGTTATATTTCATGCTGCTGCTGCACGTATGGCCGGTGCACATCCCCTTCCTGGCATGGCGCCAAACTGTGGAAATTGTCAATCAGGGGAACCGACGAAATAGCAACAAGTTAAATACATTGACTGCTAGCTTTAGATCTAGCTTAGCTTTGTTAGCATGAGTCACACATCATTGCACAGTACACTCCAAGGTCGTCCAAACTCCTAACGCCTCAGCCACGAATATATTAGGTGCATCATAATTCTAGCAAACATGGACACTGCGACATGAACGATCATCTCTGGTACTTGAAGCCATATAAGTATACATGCCCGTACGTCCAAGTTTTGCATCAATCATATACACACAACCCTCTGGTAAGGCAGGTTCAGATCACTATGCGTGAGTGGTAGTACTAGTAGTACGTACAACTAGCTTGGAACGACCTGATCAAGTGATCAGTACTTCCAAGAAACAGGCAGCAAAACGGCCCTAACAACTCATTGTACCAACCGCACCAACAATCCCATCACGACACAAGCTAATAGCCAACGTCGTCGTACTTCTTGTCACCAAGAAGAAATCAAGGCATATATGTATGATCGATTACCCTGCAAGAAACCTTAATTCTTCTCTACTAGTCTCTGGTTAAACCATACCAAACATGTGTCATGTGTGCATGTATATATAGTCCATTAAGGCATTAATGGAGCCAGAAGAAATGAAAAGAGGAGCATAAAATTATCACCAAACTCATGGTCAGTACCGCAACAGAGTGCAATGCACGAGCTGTGGGGAGTTAGGTACGTACATGTAACTGAACCGCTAGTACTAGGAGCTATAGCTAGCCATATCGTAGAAATGATACGAGATCCAGAAAGAATATGATTTTGGTGGTTCCACGTCCCCATTTGTGAAAAGGGCATGATGCGACGAAGTTGGCATTGGTTTTTTTTGCGGATTTGTATAACCTTTATGTGTACTACATCTATGAACTTAGGAGTCCTTGAATTTTCGTCCCTCCGATTTGCCTTGGGATTTGCACTCTAACTTCATCACAAGCGATGGCTCTCCGACGACCGCTTTGACGAGTTAGGGTTCAGGGTTCATCTGATTTAGGGTTTGGGTTCACTAGAACCCCGGACTTAGAGGGAGGGAGGGGGCCAGTTGACCTGTGGTGGGTGCTGGTGGGGCAGCGAGGTGGCAGTGGTGCCACCGGCCGTTGGCACGGAGGAGGGCTATGGGCGGATCAGTGCTTAGACAAGGACTTCAGCTGCACAGGGTGCACAACTAGTGGTGCTGGCAGTGGCAGCCGCGTTGGGAAGCGGAAGCAACGGTGTGTGGTGCTCACTGGCGGGCCGCAACGGTGTCGAGGGTGGCAATAGAGTGGTGGAGGGAGGTGGCACGTCAGTGGGGGTGGGGGTAGAGATCGGAGATGAGGATGAGGCGTGACATGGGGTGACTCACCAAATAGGAAGAAGAAGGGTGTAATGGGAGGAGGTGGGAGCGGCGCTGGCTCGCTGGCGGGCAACGTCGGTGTTAGGGACGATGACGATGGGACGGAGGTAGGGTGGGTGGCGGCTAGGGTTTGGAGTGCAGGAGAGGGAGAGGGGAATTTATATAGTGTGGGAGAGGAATTGCACCATTTAGGTCTAGATCCAATGGCTGAAAATTTGATTACCCCTCGTTAGACCATGTGGTGGTTGTAATTAAAAGTGATGATGAATAATTGAAATTTGGATTGTTTTGGAATTTATGTTTGCGAAAGTTTCGATCGATCATAATCAAAGGTTTTGAATCCGAGTGATCTTGTTCAGTTCTGAGTTGCTCCGAGTGATTTTCGTTGGCTCCTAGTGGTTGTGGTTACTCCAAGTGGTTTCAGTCGGCCTCGAGTGGTTTTGGTCACCCCGAGTGGTTTTGCCTTGTTCTAAGTGGTTTTGGTTTATTCCGAGTGGTTTTGGTTGCTCCGAGTGGTTTTGGTCTGCCACGAGTGGTTTCGATCACATACGAGTAGTTTTCGTTTGCTCCCAGTGATTTTGGTTTACTTCGAGTAGTTTCGGACCAATCCAATTGGGTCTGAGTAGTATCAAACGATTTTCAAGTAAGTAATGGATGATCGGACGGTGTTTGAGTACCACCAGAGAATCGGATGGTGTTCGAGTGGCTTAGGAGGATCAAACGGCGTTCGAGTACCATCAAAAGATCGGACAGCCTTCGAGTGGCGCGATCAAAGATTCAGATGATGGACTGATCAAAGCTACAGGTTTTTTGTACGACCGAAGCTACAGTGGTCTGGTCAAAATTGTACGATCAAAAGAACAGTACTCGGAGGTGAACACGATTCAGCTGGTACTTAGAAGAGTACTGTAGCAGAGCTCAGCTTCATGACCACATCCAACTTTGACCACGACCAACTTCAATCGTGTTTGAACTACCACGGCATTTCGACTACGTCTGGCTTCGACCATGGTAAGTCGAATACATAATTTCGACCATGACTAACTTCGACTATGTCTGGTTTCGACCATGACTGACTTCGATCACGTCCGGCTTCGACCACATTCAACTTCGACCACGACAGAACGATCACTGAAGATAATCATAGCTACAATAATTTTTTATGATCATAATTGCAGTAGTTTTTCATGATCGTAGATTTTATTGGTCAATAGTTGAAGGCGTTGCAGCCGATGGTCGTAGACTTTGCAGACTGCTGTTATAGTCGTACACTTCATAGTCTTGTTTTCATAGTCGTAGACTTTGCAGTCTACTGTCGTTGTCTTCGGTAGTCGAACGCTTTGCAATTAGTTGCCATAGGCTTCACGGTCGGTGCTCGTAGACTTCATTGTCGGTTCGAGTGCTTCACTTCTCATGATCTTCAAGTACTTTGAGTACTCTGTTAGGCCAGCGGGATGATTGACTTGGTGCATGGTGGTCAGGTGGTCATGGTACTCGGTAGTCAAAAGGGCTCGGAACTTGATCGTCGTGATTTTTGCGATAGGTGTTGTGATCGGTTATCAGAAACTTGTGGTATGTGATCGGTACTCAGTAGTCGGTACTCGATAGTTTTGGTCAATAGTGATGCTTGTTATTCCCGAGTGTTTTTGGCGGAGCGATAGTTTTTCCTGAGTACTTGTTGTTTTTCGAGTATTCGTTGAGCTAGCGGTCGCAAGAAGTTGTCTGGAGCTAATTTGCGGTAAGCGTTGGAATGCGTGTTCGTGGACGACCTAGTTGATGGTCGTGATTGGTTTTGTTCTTGTCTATGATGGACAAGGGTGGTGTGAGTGCGTGTACTGATGATGGTCAAGTTGTGGAGAACTTGTACCGAGAGAAAGTTTCTTTGGTCTTTGCATGTGCAGGTGAGTGTGGAGACGATCATGGTCGGTGACGAGGAGGACTGGGACTAGGAGGGGGTAATATGAGGTCCAGACGGTCGGGATGTCATGCGAGGTGGTCGAGCTCATACTGGAGCATGTGGAGATCGAAGGTGGATGATGCGTGAAGGTGTGAAGATGGTTACGATCGGTGATGAGGAGGACCAGGACTAGGAGGGGTAATCTGAAGTCCAGGCGGTTGAGATATCACGTGAGGTGATCGGACTCATGCTAAAGCTTGTGATGATGCATGGAGAAGCTACAGGAGGTGCGGTCCTGGAGGCTTCGACATGGGAGTTGATGATGCATGATGGAGATACAGGAGGTGCGTCTTAGAGGCTTTGTCATGTGGTGAGACTGGAGACGTTCCATAACGAGAAGGTTTAGAAATATGGTAAAACCTATGTTAAGAGGAGTTTTGGGTCCTTTGATTTGATTTCGGGTCCCTTGATTTAAAAAAGAGATAGAGTTATGTGTTCGTGTTTGAGACGGACACGGCTTGGACATTAACCTATAAAAGTAGGAAGAAACTAAGGGCTAAGAGCAACTCCAGCAGGGCCCCTACTTGAGCCCTCATTCTACTTTTGAGGGCCGAGGGGCAAAAAACTCACTCCAGCAGGGCCCCTAGTTGAGCCCTCAAAAGTAGGGGGCCCTCAAATCTCCCCCTCAAGCCCTCATTCCTAGGGGGTCTGGAGGGAGCCCCTACTTTTGAGGGCTCAAGTAGGGGCCCTGCTAGAGTGAGTTTTTTGCCCCTCGGCCCTCAAAAGTAGGATGAGGATGAGGGTGGGGTCGTATGTGTCATCCCCTCTAAGAATGAATTTGAGGGTCCTGTTTTGAGGGCTCCTGTTGGAGTGTAGCCCAAAACAGAGCCCTCAAAAGTAGGGAGAGCCCTCAAATAAAAAGTAGAGGCCCTGTTTTGAGGGCTACTGCTGGAGTTGCTCTAACGTGTGGTTTTTGGTAGAGCTTTCAGGGTGAAAGCTTGTGTAGGTTTTTAGAAGGCTTTCATCGAGAGAGCTTTTAAGGGTGCTGTAAGCCTGTAAGGGCACTTTGTAACCACGTTCATGATACAGAAATAATAGATCAAATCTATTCCAAAAAAGTTTGATGGCATCGGCGACGTGTTTTCTGAGCATCATTTTTCTTCTGTCTCCGGCGTGTACTAGTTCGAATGATCAAAGCGTTCGAACGGCTGAAGTCTTTGAGTAGAGGGAGATTACGACTACGTGCGTCGGCAGTCGTAGCGAGCGGTCGTAGCAAGCAATTGAAGGGAGCAGTCGGATGATCGAAGTGTTCATCGAGCACGGACGTGCGAATCAGTGTCTTGCGATCATAATCTATATCTAATAATTTAGATTGTTTTTCTACTACTTTTAGTTTTGGTTTTAGGTTTCAAAAAATGGAAACAATCATCTACCATCTCTAATTGTGCTATACGATCCTACACCCCTAACGAAAAAGACACTAATGTTCCACCTAGACAGTCCCATAAATTTTTCCGGCATTTTTTGAACTTTGCAGGTTTGAATTTTGGAACTTTTTTTTTGCAAACGGGGACGCGGGAACCCCTGTTCACCAACGAATTTCCCGACCCAGAAAACTCTGTACCATCTCGTAGCACAGGCCAGAGAAAACAAATTAAGAAACCAAAATTAAGAAGTGAATCAGGAGGGAAAACCAGATGTTAATTAAACAGCAAGTACCAAATCTCTTATCTAGCTAATGAAGCTTCTCGATCAAGACGATCAAGGCTGGTTGTTGCTGCTGCTGTTGGTGCTGTGAATGAAGGACGGCAGCCTGTCCTGCAAGAGCCCAAAGTCCTGCGCCATGAAGTGCTGCATCTGAAGCGACGGAGGAGTGGTGGTGGTAGTGGTGGCCACGCTGCTGATTGCGCCGCCCAGGCCATGGGGCGCGTGGCCTGCGGCGCCGCTCATCAGCGGCATGCCGTGGTTGCCGCGCGGCAGGAGGCCCAGCACGTCGATGCCGCCACCGGACCGGCCGAACGGCGATCCGGCGCCCATCTGCAGCAGCAGTGGCGGCGGCATGCCGAGGTGTCCGCCGGGTTGGTGGCCGTGGTGGTGCAGGTGCGCGGCGACGAGGTGCGTGCTGCCGCGGAGCGTGGCGGGGATGGGGTGCGTGTGCTTGCCCTCGTACGTGGTGATCACCACCGCCGGGTCCTGGTACGACCGCTCCAACAGCTTCTTCACCGGGCACTTCTGCGTCGTGCACCGGTAGTAGCTCCTGCACCCATGTTACACCTCCTTAGAACCAACTCCACACACTCTACGTACACGTATCTACCATGTATATACATAAACATAATGGTACGTGGCATATATGCATCTGTGCGTGTGTACGCACCTGGGATATGGGCTGTTCTTGACGGCCTTCTGGCCGTACTTGCGCCACCGGTAGCCGTCCTCGAGGTGGTCGACCTCGCTCTTGGTCAAGAACGCGAACCGCGGCTGCCGCTGCCGCTTCTCGCCCTTGCCCTTGGCGCCCTTCGCCGCGGCGGCCCTGCAAAGAATTCCATTTCGCGTCGTACCTGGATCAGCATGGGCTATGGATAGAGATTTTGTTCATACTACGACCGGGATCGAGATGGCCGGCCGGGATCCCGTTCTCACACGGTGGTTGACATGCAAGTCTGCGTGCACATGGTTTTAGGTTCACACCATGTCTGGCCTTTTCTGCTCTCTGGAATTTCCTGGGAGATGCGTCAAGATTGTGCTATGCTGTGCTAGATTGCACCAAAAAGGAAGCTGTGCAAACAAATTCCTAGAGGGAGGGGGGCATCTCTTGGGTGGCTATAGCTTGCATCGTTGTCTAGGGATCCATCTTTGCTTTTTGTTTTTGGGCATGATCTTGGTAAAAAGGGGGGATAAATATGGAACAAAGCGCAAAGAACAAAGATGCAAATCTTTGGTTTTATTGGACCAAGATGTTGTAAGACAAAGCAAGAAATCGAGAAAGCAAAGCAAAGGCAAGAAGGGGGCACAACTAGCTAGCTAATTCGCTGATCAACTTTTTAGGAACCATGAGCGAGTTTTTTGGTTTTGTTTTTTTGTGAGGCATGCCAGTGTGAAACCCTAACGAACCTCACGCCTTTGCCAAACTAACTTGAAAAGGAATAAAGAACAAAGGAAGAAGGAATAGAGGAGGAATGAATGAATGACCAACAAGCAAAGCAAGGAAGCAAAATCTAGCCCACAGGAACCGGCCCCGCCGAACCTTGATCGAAAATCACCCAAAAGCACTAGATAATCTGGTGGTGTTAATTAGCAGTAAGATCAAGAACTTGCACAAAAGGACCCAAGATTTGAAAGACAGGGAGAAAATCTGAAAGAAATTAATGAACAAGTCCAAACCCACCCTTTCTTGCTCTTGTCGCCCTCCTCTTCCCCCTTGCCCAATTCCTTCTTGCTCTCCTCCTCCTCCTCCTTGCACCTCCCCGCCGAGTCACCCTCCCCCGCGCCGAGGCCTCCTCCTCCGCCTCCTGGCTCGCTCGACGACGCCGACATCGACGATGTCGTGTTCGGCGTCAACGGCGCCGTCCCGCAGCCGCTGGGCGTCCTGGCGGCGCCGCCCACCGTGTCCACCACCAGCTCCCTCTTGACGACGTCGTCCTCCACGACCGGCAGCTCCAGCGCGCGGAACAGCAAGTCGTAGTCCATCGACGTCGGCGTGCCCGCCTGCAGGTAGTCGGCGAACCACGACGCCGGCGCCTGCTGCTGCATCCCCGCCGCGTCCCCCACCGCCGGCCGCTGCGCCAACAGCGACGCGAGCTCGTCGTGGAACTGGAACTCGCCCGACATAGGCGGCGGAGAATTGTTACTGCTTCTTGGCGATGGTGGTGGTGGTTCTTGGCGCTGGCTCACTCACTTATCAGAGGCGAGGGAGGGCGAGAGATCGAGATGGCCAGAGAAGGAAGCAAGCATATACGGTATCGGTGGTGGTACTAGTTGTAGTATGGTAGTGGAGGTATCGTGAGGCAAGCCAAGGGATAGCGATAGCTGCATGTGTGCGAGAGACAGAGAGAGAGAGAGAGAGAGAGAGAGAGAGCAGCTATAAGCCTATAACTAGGTGTAGCAAGATGATGCACAGGGAGAGATGGGGTGATGTAGAGAGAGAAGTTGATGGATAGAGAGGTAGTTGGGTTGGAGGATTTTTTTTTCTTAGCTTTTGTCTAGCTTTTCTATTAATTGATTTAGCTTTTGTGAAAGAAACTACTAGTGATTGATTAGGCCCAAATCATATGTCCATTTATTGGCCTCTCCTTTGGGGTTATTTTATCGTTGTAATCGCAAGATAATCTGTGCCTTAGCTTGGCTAGAACAGTGAGTAATAGTACTAGTATAATGCTATTGGTAGTTACAAAAATGGTGGGGTGGGAACAGACATGGCCATGGGGCCGGGCCGGGCTGGCACGGGCCAAGATCATGCCGTGCTAGCCCAGCATATCCAGTCCATGTGCTGTGTCGGCACAGCACATCTTGTCTCCGATGAGCCCAGACACATCCCACTGGCACGTCAGGTCGCCTTCGTGTCATGTTGGTCCAAACTCAACCCTTTTATACTGTGCCAAGGTGGTCACCTCACACCTAGATGGCTCGGATGCTATCGCCGCTCATTAGGCGGCTCAACCGCCATCACCATAGAGGAGCGCCACCCTCCAGGGTGATTTGGCCACTATCTCCGTGGCCATCTATCGTCGTTGCCCTTGCTATCGTCGTGGAGGATGCCTCCAAATCCAATCCACAGCCACCCAGGCCCATGACCTCCATGGCCCCCACCCCAACAAGGTGGAGGTGTAGAGAAAGGTGGTGGCGAGGTGGTGCAAGTAGCGGAGGCATCCGATGTGGGGTAGCAACCAGCGACGGCGAGGCGAGGGCAGTAGAGGAGAGTGGGTTGGGACAGAGAGGTGGGGCGCTGGAAAGGAATGGATGGCGATGGGGAATTGAGGATTCAGGTAGCGGCAACGAAGGACAAGAAGGACATGAGGGTTGTTGTTGCCGCCACCGCTGTGGAGGAGTGGTTCCAGATCTAGACCATGACCACCCATTTGGTTGGACCCATGACCTCTTTGGCCGCCACTGCCAAAGAGGTTGGGGAGGCAGTGGAGGCGAGTGAGGTGGAGGCGGTGGGTGGGTGCGATGGAGGAGGGCAGCGATGGTAAGGTGGGGCCGTGGAAGGGGGGGTGCGCACTCTGTGGTGGCCATGGAGGAAGAGCACATGCTGGCAATGCAGGATGGGAGTGTAGAGGCAATGGAGGTGGGCAGTAGGGGGACGGCAGGCCGGTGACCATGGAGGAGGAGTGGCCCTGCACACGTCGCTTGGTGCCGAAAAAGGAAAGGGAAGGGGAAAAGGTAAAGAAGAAGAGGAGAAAGCAAATAATAGGGGGAAGCAAAAAAATAAAAGGAAAATTATGAAAGAAGTGGAGGGAATAGGAAAAATGTAAAAAAAAGAGAGAAGGAAAATGGGGAAAGTAGAAAAAGGAAAGATGGTATAGATAAGGAGAAGGAAAAATTAATTGTGTATAATTGTGATGGACATTAAACACAAATATTTTGGGGAAAAGCAACTAAATTTTATTAATTGTTAGGTGCAGATACAAAGTTACAATCTCGTTAAAAACCTTACACGTCCAATGTGGGATACCCCCGGTGTGGAAAAGAGTAAAGTAACTACATGCACAAACTAACATATATAGACTAGTTGATGTCAAGATTCTCCAGGTCGGCTATCGCCTCCGTGCGACTAGGGTTTGTGTGGGCGGTCTGCCTGAACCCAAATGTAATGGCTAGTTTAGGTGCATTAAATGCATAGTTACTATCCGTTATAGTGAGGTTCAGTCCAACCGGCCTCTTAATGCCGATCGTATAGATTCAGACAATTTTGGGGATTTCAGCCCCAACAGTTAGTTTTTTTTGTTGTTGTGATGGCTGTATATACCCCTTATGGATGGTTGAGAGTAAACGTTGATGCATCATATTTCATTCTCTTGAGCTAGAGGTCTTCTCTCAATTATACATGTATTGCACTTTGTGAGAAAGGAGAGGAGTCTGTTGTTGCGTGTGTTACTTCTAGAGGTGGATTGAGTATCCACTCGTGCATTTGTTGCACTTGGTGAGAGTCAAGCAAGTAGCTTGGCTTATTATTTTTGGAGGTTGTCAACTCTTAAACGATGTGGAGGCGTCGTTGGTGCACTTAAGTGAAACTAGATGTTGTAGACCTTAATTAAGCAAAATCGATTTGATTTGTGCTTTCGCATCTAAATTTTGGTTTTAGCCAAAGAAATTTTAAAAGTGCATATTCACCTCCCTTGCTTTAGCCTTCTTGACCTTACAATTGCCTAACTTCTTTAGCATGACCAACAATGGCATCTTCCTGCATCACATAAGCCAGCGGGGCTTCCTCAAAGGCTTGGGCCAACAAGACTAGAGGCCATCCATGCCCCTTCGCCAATCTCACGTATGTGCTTCATGAATTTCGCCCCTTCAGTTTCACCAACTCCCAATACGTGCATTGCCATGCCTAGGTAAAAACGCCATGCAACTTCAGGTCATGCAAACGCATGATCCAGTGAGAATAACGGGTACAACTATCTCATAACAGTGCCCCCTAGACGCTGCCCTACATTTGATAGATTGGTTGTTATAGATGAAAAATCGTACAAATCAATTCCTTCTGCATCCATCTGTGAAACCCTTTCTCTATAGTGTATTTTTAAAGCTACTCGTTCAATCATGTCTGTCAATTATTTCGACAACTAATCTGATATTAATGATAGCTGCTCATTCGATTAAATAAATGCAAAATATATCTAATAACAAATTCACTACTCACAAATAAATGCATAGGAGGGGATTTCCTTAACGTGCAACACCCTAAAGAAAGACAAGCAATCGTATGTCTTGTAAAAATCAAAATTACCATTCATGCTTCATCTACATAGTGCACATAATTAATAATAAATCATGCACACATTTTACTCTATATATTGCGAATAGACTTAACCAATAGATATAATATTCCAAAACTAATCGGTGCACTACAACTAACGACAATGAGAAATTAATAATCCTACAAGAATTTATCCTACACAAATTGCTCTAAAAAACTACATATCTGCAACCACACTATTTAGACATCTACCCACTACCCTATATAACAACTACACATCTAATCATTTTATTTGATAACCTACCATGGTTTCAAGATAAAATCTATAAAGAAGTAGAAAACTCACCTCTAGAATACAAAAATACACTTCTTCTGCTATTCCCCTCCTTTCCTCTCCTCTCCTCTCCTCTCCTCCCCCTCTTTCTTTTTTTTAACCGAAGTAAAATGAATTTCTACTGGTTTTCTAGGCCTTATATAGGCCCGGCTTCTATAAATATTTCAAATGATGACAAAGAGTATGGGGGCCTCTGTCGCCATTTAAAATAACGATTGAAGTTACGGAGGTTTTTATTGCCATTTCAATTGATGATTCGTCTTTCTGTCACTAGTTGAAATAGTGATAGATACTGTGGTGCTGACATGACACTCTATCATCCATTGACGACATAAGCTCTATCTCAAACTCAAATAACGACAGTCTCTATCGCCATTTCAAATTACGATAGAAGGTTATTTATGTCAGTTTTTAGTGGTAATATATTCATATAATATTAATAAAAAATATATTATTTTAAAAAAGAAAGATTTTTCCTAATTTTTTCTTGGAAAGGGAGAATGGTCATTTTTCCTTGGACAAACCCGTTGACGGTTGATCAGTGGCAAATATGCGTATTTCTCGTGTTTGTAGAGGCACCACATGAGTTAGCTCGAATTAAGTGCAAATGTGCAAAACTAGGAAACCCTATTGGCAAATATGCAATTTTCCAAATAACAAAAAGCCCAAAACTGGCGGAACATGCAAATCCACAAAAGATTACTTATTTGTTCAGTCACAAAAAAAGTGACACCCTAGAATGCGTGGAGCGAAACCTTATTAATTTTAACAAAAAATATTGCTAAAATTGTATGGTTTAGATATATGAAAATGGTAGGAGTGATTTGTTAACTTTACAACTTTTTTGAATATATAATAATAGAATTTGGTGATCAAATAAGTATCCCGTTGATTTTGAAAAATAAAAAGCGTTACTTCTTTGTGACTGGTAGAGTACAAATTTATCTCCCGTATGTGCCGGTGTGTGTGTGAGAGAGAGCATTTATGCTGGTTAGGGGTGGGCAAAATACCCGCTACCCGTTACCCGTACCCGAATTACCCGGACCCGAACCCGAAATACCCGAACCCGAGGTACCCGATCCCAAATTCGGATAGCGATTCTGATTACCCGAAATTAGTTTGGGTAGTTCGGGTAATATCCCCCGGTACCCGAACTACCCGAATTACCCGAACTACCCCGAAATACACTTGAACTTATCACTTTATTACCCGTACCCGAATTACCCGAACCCGAACCCCGAAATTGCTGCTGAAATTCTATGCAAATTCTGTGCAGTTTGCTGGTTTTTTGTGAATTCGGGTATATCGGGTATACCCGAACCCGAACCCGAATTATCGGGTACCCGAAATTGCGGGTAGTGTTTTTTTGGGGCTAATATCGGGTAGCAGTTTTCATTACCCGAATTTCGAATTACCCGAACTACCCGACCCGAAAAAATCGGGTAACCCGAATGCCCACCCCTTTGCTGGTGGGAAGCATGTCACTATATTCGGTAGATGCTTTGATAACTGAAATTAAACTTGCAGGAAAGAGCCAAGCCCAAGTCAAAATCGCAAATCTGATGGTGCACAAAGGAACATGATACAAGACACTTTCGCGCCAATAAAATTTCCAGTTGATCATCCGATAGGAACGCTAACAAATTCATCAAACAGGGAGGCAACCAACTGCTAATAATCTAAGTATCCAATGCTTAGCCCCCAGAAAAACAACAACTTGGGCCGAGTCCAGACCTTTTCTATAATCCTCTGCAACACCCTGTGACCTGTGAGACTCATGTTACTATCTCTGCGACCTACTACCTTGGTTTGACTTCTTCCAAAGTCCTTCGAGTCTTAAATTTTATGGAATCTGAAGAACGATGCAGAAAGTCTGATCTGACCCGTCCCTTTTGTTTAATCAAGCGCTTAGAACACGCGAATTCTCACCTACTCCGGATCGTCGTTACGGGAGCGAGTACCGTCAGTCTGCGAAGAACAGCTAGCTGCGTTTGAATATGTGTCGCGAGGGAGACATGCACAGTGAAAGAGCGATGTGCGTGCAGAAGATTCCAGTGCAACGCGGAGAGGCTTTTTTGGGGCTTGTTTTTAGGAGTAGCAAATGGCATGTGGATAGACTATTTAGCTGAGGCCATGTCGAGCCTGATTAGCATGGTCTACTTCAAAATGATGGTCGCTTGTGGGCACGAGTGTAGCAAGGCATTGCGGGCCATCGAACTCCTGCAGCAACACGTAAGCATTCGATCCCGTCGCGAACCACTCCTTTTCTGCTCTTTTTTTTCAGTGCAAGCTTGAGAGGGTTGTCGACACCGTTCGTTTCGGTTTTAGTTTCTGAATTCTAGCTTACTATTATTTAATTTTATCTTTTCCTGCTTTTTTTTTATCTTTCTAGGTTTTTTTTGTATTTTTTCGTATTCGTTTGTATTATCTGTAATGGGCTAACATATCTTTTCCATTTTTAAAATTTTAATTTAATTATGTTAAAAATCTCAGCAATTATAGCTATAACATACAAATAAACTATAAACTATTTATTTCAACCGAACTGAGCGAAGCCATGATATGATATGGGTGCGACTGCGCGTTCCCTGGCCACAAATTCCATGACGAGACCTCCTGTATATCATACCCCTGACCGATCGGCACGCAGCAGCGGCGCCAACTTTTGGTCTATAGTGGCCGCACGTCCCTCTCCGACGTCGCGATCCCGGCCGTCGTCCGGCGCCCGCGCCGGACCGCGGTTCGCGCCGCAGACGCGTGCCTCCCCTCCCATTGGGCGCCTCCTATCCGCTTTTGCCGCTTTGTCGCCCGGCGTACGTGACGCTCACGCGATGCAGTGGCAGCGGCAAGCGCCGGTCAGGCCGGGGATGCAACGCGCGGCCCTCCTGCCGCGCGCGCGCGCAAGCACCGATCCGCCTTTCAATTCAGCCAGTCTTGCACGGCTAGCTGGGCGGCCACCGAGCGTGACATGTGCCGAACCGTACCCCCAAGGTTACCTCACATGAGTGAGCTAGTCAATCTACTATCACAAGGGGGAAAATGCAGCCTACAGATAGACGTAACTACGCGTAGACAATTTCGCTTGAGCTCCGTGCACGGTGTGAGTCGACAGTTGGTGCGTTTGCGGCTATTTGGGTTAGGCTCCATCGGAATGACTAACCCATGCCCCCTTTGCCTTCGGGGTGGTGTTTGATATGGCTGCGGTTTATGATTTTTGGTTGAAATTTTTGAATTTTAGCTGTTTACGATAGAGATTACGGAGAGAGATACTCGCTTGCGATTTTAGTTGATACATATGTTGGGCTTTTGACGTGTACTACAATTAACTTGTAAACCCTGTCTTAAGAAAATACTCCGTTTAAAAGTTAGGTACTATAGCAAAAGTTAAAAACCGCTTTTAGAAGCCATTAAACAACAGGCTCATTTTCATGTCTTTTCTTTACCTTCTCTTTCACATGTGAAGATACGTACGTGCACGTCGCAACATATGTTTGTTCATTGAGTTACGGTGACGTATATTTGGTCTTTTATGATTTAAAAATATATGTTATAAAGAGTCTTAGATAAATATTACTATGATTATAACTCCTACTTCTATTTAGATTAGAATTTCTACTCTACATTGGAGAAGAGCAACCATGGTGAGAAACTAAGCAATCAAGTCTACTTGTCCACAACAGAGGAGGCATGAGAGGATTAGAGACTAGAATATACTTTAGCACTAATTTTTTTGTATATAGCAAGAATCCGAGTGTCTTAAAAGATTCAAGAGGGTTGTGAGTGAGCGACAATCTCTCATACTTTTTTGAGGCTATACTTAAATAATTTTCGGTTGGTTTCGTCAAAATTTTTCACTCTCATCATGGTTGCTTCAACGCTGTTATTTTAGTTCTCTCTACAAGATTCATTTTCTTCGTTTTTCATACCGTGCACGCTCGTATTGTATTTCACAAACACTAATCTGATCTAAGGGTTGCTGCACATAAGAAGAGGTATCAGAGTGTAACAAGTGGTATCAGAGCTAAGGTTAGATTAATCTAATTTGTAAAAAGGTTAGTAAAGCATCAGGCAGCACAAAATCAAGATCAATGCGATGATGTGGAAAGTCACGGATAAAAGATTGTTCGAGTTTGAAGCAAATAAATGGTGCATGTTCAGTGGCGATAGTAAAGGACGATTCAGACGTACTAGTTATCAGTCAATTAGGTACTTCTCATGGATAAATATTAATTAGATTCAGGTTGTTGCTTCAGTATATGTTCAACGAGTGAGATATTTGATGAATGATCTCTACGTCTGGTGTATGAAACTGTTCACTTAGCGGATTATAAGGAGTATGCAATTACTAAGGTGGGAACGGATAAATTGGAGATTTATGATGGAGCACATCGCACACATTAATAGGAATTCTGTATGTTCCCGATTTAAAGAAGAATCTCATATATGTGAGGTTGCTTGAACTCAAAGTTTGTCAAGTATCACTTTGAGGTGGAGCCATACGAATTACTTACAAATGATAAGAAATCATGAAAAGTATCTGAAGCAATAGATAATATTGATTAAAGGATAATCTTAAAGGTAGAGCAACTAGTGGGACATCTAATAAAAATTCTGACCGGGAGAAGTGAACCATCTCATTAACGGTAAATACTTAGATCTCATCTACAGTTATATACAGAACTGCAAAGATGGTTGCAAAATCTTATATACGCAAAGGTGAAGGTTCGAGTTGTTGGAAGAAGGAAGATGTGGTGGGACCAACTGCGCGGTACCCTTGAGCAAGTAGAGCTCGAAGGTTGTACAAATCTATAGCATGAAAGGCTTTAGGAACAGGGGTTGTGGTTAACCAAACTACACAACTAAGAAGCTCTCAAGTGGAGGGTTCAGGCAGGCTAGCCCAGTCACTAACACGCATATTGCGGTGATGTGCATGAGCCTCTGTGGTCAGGGTACTCCCAAAAGTGGGAGGAAAAGCAAAAAAAGGTGGAGCCGATTTCGAGTGAATTCTTGAAGAAGAATGGTGACTTCAACGTATTGAGTCAAAGTAGAGATTTTGAGTTAGGATGACTCACATAGTCATTTAAGATTTAGAAAAGTATGTTATAAAGAGTCTTAGATGAATTCTACTAAAATTAGGATTTCTATTTCTATTTGGATTATGATTTTTACTCTAAATTGGAGAAAGATAATGAGGGTCTATATAAACCATGAGTGTGACTATGGAGAAGAACCAAGCAACCAGACAATCAAGTCTACTCATCTAAAGAAGAGTGCTTATAAGAGGATTAGGAGTTAGGATATTTTTTAACACTAGATTCTTATATAGTGCAAGACTCCGAAGATACTAAAAGATTCGAGAGGGTTGTGAATGCGCGATAATTTCTTATACTCTTTTGTACTCTTTTAAAGTTGTGCTTAAAGAATTTTCTTACTTACCATAGTTGCTTCAACGTTGTTATTTTAGTTCTTTATACGAAATTTATCTTCTTCGTTTTTGATATCATACATGTTTATAATGTTTCTCATAAATTTTGATTTGATCTAAAAACTGCTGCGCATAGGAGGAGATTTAGTGTGACATTTGCCATTGCCTTCACTACGAACGACTAATCATATGGAATAGTAGTACGCAGCTAGGCTGCCAAACTAACGTAGCTAGCACTAGCCGTTCGGTGGCGATTCCGGCACTCGCAGCGGCGAAACCTCCAGTACAATCAACTCTAATCGTTGTACTTATTCGGCGACATATGGGTGAAACCAGAAAGTGGTATGAACCTACGGTTAGCAACTTGGACGGATTTCGCTTGCGATTCGTCACGCGCGTGGTGTATTATTAGCCTTGGTCCTACGTTATTAGACATTAGGCGTTTGACCAGTTAATCGGTTAGTAACCATTTCTTTTGCTTCGGTTGTGGAGGCAATTGAGCAGTGGAAGATTTAGTAGACTACTAGATAGAACGACTTTGATACTTGCACGGCATGAAACAATCAAGGGGGAATAGTTTATTTCATACGGGCATGATTTGATCTGGTTAGCTACACAGACCCAACTGAGTCAAACTCAGCTCTTGGACCAACATGTTCAACTTGGACCGGTGACCTCTGCCTCCCATGACCATGGCAACGTACATGCACTTGTTTCAACTGTAAACAGTAGTTTTTACAAGTACCGCTAGCTATATATCGCCATTTGACGAACATGCCAGTGTCAACCAACTGTAGCCGAATCGATAACCTTGCTCCGGTGAATACCAAAATCCTAATCACAGCAACGTTCCATATTATTGGTTCGTGTCTCATGCTTCAGTTATACATGTTGGTTATCTGCTGTGAACTGTGATGCTCACATAAATACATGATCACTTATAGGATGGATTCTTTGGAACTGGGGGTTTATGGCTATGGTTTTTAAATTCTAGCCTATTTATGAGATATAATACAAAGAGAAAAATAGTTGCATACGATTTTGGCTAGTATAGCTGAACTCGGTACAGTTTGTACTATAATTTACCTATAGACCCCGTCTTGAAAAACGCACCATTTAATGGCGAGTTACTGTAGAAATGGAAGTCAAAGCTAAACCATAAGCCCAAAAGAATTGAGCCAATAAAGTTTGTACTATAATTTACCTATAGACCCTGTTTTGAAAAAAACACATCGTTTAATGGTGAGTTACTGTAGAAATGAAAGTCAAAGCCAAACCATAAGCCTAAAAGAACTAAGCCATATGATTTTGCGAAACTGTCACCTCGAATCTTTTCCATGTTCAAAGAGCCACTCCTAGCTATTATAAAATGCACAACAAAATAGATGATCGACTGAACATGAGATGAGGATTTAACGTGAAAAACCCATATAGAAAAACCACAAGTGTACAATGGCATGATATCACTACATGAGGAGAAATTACAAGCATGAAAAACTTCGGCACATCTAAACCGTGCGATTACAGAGTACATATATAGACTAGGAAATAAGAGCCCATAACAGAGAAGGAAACTAAATTAGAATCGGATATGCATGTTGTAGCCACGTCTAACACGGCTCGACACATGCACTGTTCGACACCACATCTGGCGTAATATCTGAAACGGACACTACGAATTCATACCACACTTTAACAATATTCACTTTTGATACGAATTCGCTACTGTAGCCAAATATCAAATCTTCTCAAAATAAGTCTTCTTCACTAGACCTTACGCCTTGAAAGCCCATCGGACTAATCTTCAACAAGAAAGACTGGAACAGTCTTATCCAAACGCTTCTCGTGAAGCAAAATTGAGCAAATCACCGACATATTCAAACACATAGTTATCAACAAAGCAAATGAACAAATCTGGGTCTTTAGTAGTTCATAATCCCAGTAAAGTCTAAGTCTATGCAAATGACCTCTAAAAACAAATGCTCAATCATCAAATGACATAATCCAAAATATCACATGTGGAGCTGGAGCGATAGCGAAAAACTCATAACATGAAATCTGACATGCTCCACCAGGAGCACAAAACTTGACAAACAACGTAAGTTGTTCTGCAACCACCTTATAGTCGTAGACCTTCCTACGACCAGTCTATCTTTGACTGGCTTGTCTACGATGACCTACTATATTGTGGGTCTATATGATAAGGCGGTTAGAACGTGCGCTTATTCCTAATAATCGCACATAATTTCTCTCTGACAACAACCGTCGTATGACGAACGGGCCATCACGTCTCTCTGATAGATAACTTTCGTTGGACGGTTATCTCCCGAAGCGTTGAGGTGTCTTTTAGCCCGGGACAACAGCCATCACTTCGTCAACTATATAAAGATTGATGTCAGAGAAGGAAGGGAGTGGCGAGTCCAAGTCAGAGTTAGTGCAAGGCAATTCACATTATTTTCTCAGTTGTAATCAATCCTCTGAGTAATAGCCACACAGGAAGTAGGGTTATTATTCTCCTAGGAGAAGGCTCGAACCTATATAAAAATTCCTCGTGCCTCTACTCTGCATGATCATAGTCCGAGTCTTCAAGAGTTTCCCCCTAATCCAAACAAATCATACGTAAGATCGGTATTAAAATATTGACAACCCTCACGGAGAAAACATGAACGCGCAAAGGCAAAATATCATTATACGAAGAGAAATTATAATCATAAAAACGCTAGTCAGATATGTCTATCATTGTTATGTTTGATATGGTTTGATGTATGCACTGCTCAGCGTCACGTCTGACGTAGTGTCTAAATCATATACGAAAGAATTTGTATCACACTTTAACATTAGTTATTACTACGTGTGTTCAACGATAACAACACATCCGGACATTGTCATGTTTTCCAACGAGCACGTTTTGATTCCGTCAAAAGGTCCAAGCCTACAAAAGTTGAAAAAACGGACATGTCTCGGTTTCACCCTGCATGCCTTTCGCTTTTCCGACTAGAGCCACCAATTGACTCGGTCGCAATCCTGGCCCTAACCTTGCAATCGATAGCCATACGGAAGAAAGGAAAGGAACGGTGCATGCAGCCATGCAAGTGGTGGAGTCTGATAGGCTGGGAGACCTCTCATTTCCAAACCCCCTGCTTGCCCCCACTGACATATCGAGCAGTGTGTTTTTGTATGCGTGGCAGACAGGGGCGGAGCCACATCCGGGCAGGATAGACTCTAGTCCGAGGTGTGGAAAAATATCTAGTGTATAATCTGGATAAATTCAATCTAACCTGAGTAACATTTTCATGGTCTAACCTAAATAACCTAGATCATTTCAATACTAAATCCGGAACGTAATCAAATTCTGGCTCCGTCACTGATAGCAGAGCAGGTGCAAACCCCCTGCTTGCCCTCTGATAGGTTGGGAGACCTCTCATTTCCAAACCCCCTGCTTGCCCCCACTGACATAACGAGCAGTGAGTTTTTGTATGCGTGGCAGAGCAGTTGCATGGTGTTATTCCCAAATAATCCTCTTGGGTCCTTTTTTTGACTCGCCCTCCTGATCGGTTGGATAAATCGAGGAGGGGCAGAGAATCTTCTCGCAAAAGTCTCGTTCAGTCTGTTCACACCTCTCCACTGGGGGGGCCTCCAATGATTGGTTGATTACCTGTGCTCAGCTCAGAAAGTTTTGAGAGCAGAAATGGCTGCTGTTTTCTGGATGTTTATTTTCCCTTTCTTGAACACATTTTTGGTTTTGTACAAGATCTTGCGTCCTAGTTATATGTGACCAAAACCATTTCCGTGCTTATTTAGAAATTTTCCCCTTTGTTCCTCAGATGTACTCGGATTTAGATGAGCTGAGATACCGAATTGGGAGGGTGTTCATTGGAAAAATGGCACTCTAGAACAGCCCGAGGAATGTTTCGGCCGTGAATTGCTTGAAAGCACTGTAAAGACCATCCATCCACGTTGAAAAATAGCGCTGGCATCTTGTTAATACAAAGTATGACCAGTAATTACATGATCGAGTCGCGGTATAGCTAGCACAAAACGCACGGAACCTGAATAAAAGAACTCCCTCCAGTTGATAAAACCTTGTGCAGTAGCCTTACTGTCGCCTTATCATGTACGTGCTTCAGGAACGACTTCTGAACGTAGGCATATGGTACCTCACGCGGTGACCTCCGTTCAACACAAGACAACATTTAGGCCCTGTACTCCGCAGCGCATAAATGTCCCTTATATCCCGCTGGGAGTGGCGGAATCAGGCTGAAATTATCCGGACTGTAACTCAAGATCTAACAAATAAAGTCTATATAAAATTTTTGAAAAATCATACAAAAACAAAGTTAGCCTAAGAGTTGATTAAAAAACAGCTAATCTAGCCTAGAACTTAGGTTTAAACTAGTTCCGTCCCTGCCCACTTGCCCTCCGTGCGATCCATTCCACCCACCATGCACGCCCGGGACGCACCTTGCCGGTGTCGGGTCGTCGTCAAGAGCGATCGACCGGAGGCATCGAGTCTGCCATCACCAGGCCAGGACCCTACGGAAAACCTCTGCAATCCCACCCGTTCTGTACCAAGCAACCACTCCATCGCGAGCTCAGCATCGGCCGGTCAATCAAACCCCTGTTTCACAATTCACACGACGAATGCAGCAGCAGCTAGCACAGTACTTGGCCGTGCGTGGGTCGCGTCCGGCCGGGCTCCGACTGTGCCGGCACGCAGGCGCAGCGCCAGAGCCCCGCGAAAAAGCGCCCCGGCGCGGGGATTCATGCGTGGCGCGCGCAGCACATGGAAGGCGCGCGCGTCGCTTGCGCGGGGCACGGGCACATGCACGCCGCTGTTGCAGCGGCCTACGCTATGCATGCAGACACTGTCAACCCTTTGGATCTTCTTGGCCAGTGGCTCGCCGGATGTAGCTAGCTGGTGATGCGCCGGTGCGAAGTTACGAAAAGAGAGCGGGGGAGGTAGCTGCCTGTCTGCTTGTCCCGCCTCTGGGTTGGCGCCCGCACGCGTAATTCGTGGTGGCGTCCGTCATTTTGCTCCTTTTGCAGAGGTTTTTGGGTTGCTTTGTGGTGAAGGATATCTCGTCCAACCGTCGGATCAGCACGGTTTTCGGGTGCACTGCCTTTGGTGCCGCTTATTTGAACTGAAAAAAGTGATTTTTGGCTGAAATTATACTGTAATTACTTAAAATTATACTATAGTTAATGATAGCTTATTTATCATAATTAAATTTAAAAATTAAAAATAGAAAAAAATAGATTAACCCATTACGGATAATACAAACGAATACGAAAAAAGAACTGGCAAAAATGTTAAAAAAAGTAGAAAAAACCCAAAAGATGAATTTTAGGAATAGTGAAAATAAGTCAGAAGCTGAAGCCCAAATGAGAGGGACCTTTATCTTTTGAGGATTTGGGAGTTCTTTTTTGGTACCGGTTGTTATGGCCTTATGGGCAAGGGGATTGAGTAGTGCTCTAAATGGTTTATAAGCCTAGGTTTATGATTTTTTTGTATTGTAGCAACTAAAAATATATTATAACTGTTGTTAGTTTTTTCTGTGTAATTAAATTTTAAAAATAAAAGATTTATATCATCATGGACAATACAAATGAATAAGCAAAAAAGAAAAGTAAAAAAAAGCCCAAAAGAGCTAAAAAGCTAGAAAAACAAAATTAAATAGTTAGAAATTAAAAGCTAAAATTATTTGAAACAGGACCCCAATATGCTATCGAAACGAGTGTGAAGTCAAATGCCCCCAGTATTTTAATCCATGCCGTGCTTTTGCCGGTTTGTTTAGTGCCGTGCCTGTAGGGTGTTTTTCAGAGAAGCATCTTTTGCCTCTTAGTCGTGTGCAGGAAGGTTGGTGTTTTGAAATAAAAATGTAAATGGGAGATGCCCCGCTCAAAAAAAGAAAGGTTGGTATTTTGAAAGGGATTGGCCGATGGCCTGATGCTGCTTTGCCAGTCAAAGTGCTGACAGCATGGCGGTCGTTTTTCGTCTTGGTTTCCGTGCAGTTTGTTCCAATGGAAATGTTTCGTGTGGTTTTTCTGCTGGTACATGCCCTGCGTGCTCTTGAGATTTAACAGTGGACGTCTGTTTACACACACAAGGCCACAAGGGAAATTAACAATGGGCGTCTACACTCCTGTCGACGTGATGGCTTACGTAGCTAAAAAACGTCTATAAGAAATCGAGGATTCTCTTTGGCCCTGTTTGGATACGCTTAAAATCCGATTCTGATAGAATTAAGCGAGAATCTCACCTAAACGCTTTGATTATTTTTCGATTCTTTCAACCGCCGCGGTGGGAAAGATCGGCATTTGCACTGGGAATCCAAAATCCTGTACCGCGAGCCCAAGGGGTCGTTTCTTCCACCGCGACGATTCTTCAGACTGCAGATTCTTCAGACCGCGACTTATCAGAAAATCCTGATCAAATTAAAATCGATTCTCATATAAGCGTATCCAAACAGGGCCTTTGTGTGTTCGAAATCGGCCATGATTCCCGGCTGCTGTAGATCGAGTTCTGACTTATAGCTTCTCTTCAACCTTCTCTTAAACAAACTAACTGTTGTTTTGAAACAGATTATTGGAATATCCATTTTAAAATAATTTATCCATATTTGGTTTATTCACATAAATACTTAAATTAAAATAAAAAATTATAAGATATAAGTTATAGAAAAAAACAATTCACCCGTAATCTACGAGCCCAAAACCTACAACTCCTAAAAAGATTGAGCGATCGTGAATGAGGGGTCCAACTGTCCAAGTTCCGGTCGATGGACTGGCGATGTCAACGAAGGAATAACAGTCAGCAGAAGCTTTATTCGGCTTAGGCCCATATCTTATCTGGGCCGAACTCTTCCGTTTCGTTAAGCAAGCGCCGAGCGGTCATTTTAATAGGGCGGCAGTCTTCCGGTCATAAGGCTCCATGGATCGGACTTTCCCTTCCTGTAATATCTCAACATTGGGTCTAAGCTAGTTAGCCCAAAAAGCTAGGAAGATATGAAGGCCCGTCCATCCCATCAGAAAGAAGAAATGAAGCCCATCCCCGGAAAAAAAAGGAACAAAACAATGGGGAGGAACGTGCATCCAAATTGCGTCGGCACTGCTCCAACTGGCTGCGGACTGATGACTGAAGTTATGTTGTAGCTATTGATGGTTTATTTTATTTCTTTGCTTAGTTATTGATGTGTTAGGAAAAAAAACCTTATACCAGTATAGATAATATAAAGGAATACAAAAAAGAAAGAAAACGCAAAAAAGTCAAAACAGTCGAAAAAACAAAAAAAAAGTCCATTGTTGAAGCCCGTTGGATCGCTGCCACATGGGAACAGAGGAGAGGAGTCAAGGAAACCAGAGTGCGTGTGTGTTGTAAGAGTATATATTCGACAGATAGAAAGCCCATAGGCTTCTGCTAGTCAAGCCTGATCATATCAGCTGTAGTTATTGTTTTTGGTTATGGCTAAAATTTTTTATCTAAAACTAAATAGAAGTAATTAAAAGAAGTGGCTTTTAAAAGAAGAAGGTGAGCGGTAAAGAAAGTAAAGAAGAGATACATATGCGAGACATGAGTGAAATATATAGGGTACGTGATACGTCCGAAACTCCTTGTCTTATCTCCGAAAGAGAGGAATGGAGAAGCTACAAACAAAAGACAATACGAATAGACCCTTATATTGATGTATATTGTTGATCATTGCATGCAGCTCCGTTGATTTCGCTTTCGTTAGCCGGTGGCACGGCCAGCAATCTCCTCGTTCGGCCAGTTAGAAATCCTGGTACTGCCTGCATGTATGATGCCAGTTGAGATTGCACTGAAAAAGCTGTGCTAGCCGCATGAGTTCTCAGGCACATGCGCTGTTCGTCCGCCGCGCGGCCTCTCCTCTGAATAAATCTCTCAGGATTTGATGCGCCACAAGCCAGAAATTTCCGTTTCGGTGGCTGCCATGTTGGAACGTTACCGCAGCCTCTGGTTTGATTGACCCGATCTATGACATTCTATTCGATGTTTGAATTGCACGGCTGCTGCACCACAAGATTCGAGTCTCGCGTTCAAATGATTTTGGAAACTGCTAGTTGTAGTTCGCATATTTGCTTCCAGAAGCCTTGACCCTGACCTGGCTGCTGAAGCTAGCGATTTCCCTACACTCCAAGTCTCTTCTTGCCATCCAAATTTGAAACAAGTAGACAAGATTTGAAACTAAAAAACGTTCTGTTTTATGTGTCTTCCTCTGTTTTATGTCTTGATTCTCTAAATCATCGTCGCATGCAACGGTTGCCGTTAGGGGACACGTAATTTATCCAAGGGTGCTAGATGCCAAACAAATAATTAAGGATGCTATTTATCAGTTAGCTAATGTCATCCAAACCGGTGCTTGTGTGTGTTATCCTAGCTATTTTCATTAAGGATCACTGCTAAAATATGAGTAGATTGCTGCCTTTGAGAGATGCTATTGTGATGCGGATGTGCATTGTTTCGCAGGCCAGAGTCGCCTGGTTCTCAACCTAGATGCAAAAAGATTTAACCTCCATACGCAGATGGAAGAGGAAGAACACGCCTACCTAACCCGAGTCGCTGTCAGGTTTAGCTGTGCGTATGCTTAGTGGAGGGTGTTGTTGGTTCCAGCTGCTTAAGCATCAATGACTAACGATGCCGTAACAGATGGAGCTGTTGGTATCGTGCCAGGAATTATAGGTGGAAAACCAACGAAACATGCATCTTTCAAAGAAGAGAATGGCCAATTAATTGGCTGACAGGGAGATGTGCGTGCAGCCGGGTGGCTGGGCTTTTCATGCGGCCAGATGCGAGATTGCCGTTACACCGCTGTCCTCTTCTTTTCGGTTTTAAAAAATCGTTTTTTATAGTAAAATATTTTTCTATATTAACTAGTTTTTAAATAAAATATTTTTTAAAGTGTGATCTATAAATTGATTATAGTGCATACTGCAGCGACTTTATTTATATCGGTCAAAATCGTATGCATATCTCTATCTCATTTTTACTCTCTCAAATTGAACAACCAAAAACTGTAAATCGCAGTAAAAAAACATACACCGCAGCTCAAAAAAAAAACATTCCTCATGGTGCTGGTGTAAAACTTCCATGGTCAACTGCGTAACTTAAAAACGGCAGGAGAGCCAACTGCGGGCCTGTTCTTTTCGGCTGCGGCTTTTGGCTGAAATTTTAGAATTTTGGTTGTTTACGGTACAGATTACGGAGAGACAGATACTCACTTGCGATTTTGGCTGGTATATATGTTAGGCTTTTAACGTGTAGATCGTTTAACTTGTAGACCCCTTCTTGAGAAAATACTCCGTTTAAAAATTAGATACTATAGCAAAAATCAAAATCCGTCAGATTTCAACTTAAAGAACAGGCCCTGCGCAACTTGATCCAACGCTCCACTCGTACACAATGCGCCAGCCATACATGTAAAAAAGAGATGTCGTGTCAGTATAGATGTCTGCTTCAACGAGGATAAAAGCAGCTTTCTAAAGCTACTGTAGCTTTAGATCTTGTGGTATTATCTTGGAGTTTCTATGCATTAAAGTCGAAAGCATTGTGCGGTAACTTCAATTGATAATTGCAACTCCTTCTCTCTCTCTCTCTCTTGAAGGCACAAGCTACAGCTTAAACTTGCAATGCATCGGAGATGCGAAGAGTTGTTGCAACTAATAATCGATGCGATCTGTATGTATTTCGTTCGATCTTCAAGAGAACCGCAGGCGTGGTGGACGTCCTTTTTACAAGGGCGCAGGTGTCGAGAAACGGCAGAAGCAGAAGCAGACATGGGCTTCCTTCCGGGGCAACTGCTCCCGGGCCTTGAACCCTTGACTGACGGTTATCGTCGCTCGAGGCTACCCAACCACAGCCTTTTTTTGACCAAACCACTCAGTCAGAGCCTTCTAGGGCCTCAACTGCCTTCGGTTTGGACATATTTATATTAGCTGATTTTTTAGCTTAATAATTTTTAACTAAAAATAAATAGTAGTAGTTTAAAAAAGTAACTTAAAGACTTAAAGGAGAGTGTGAGCAATAGAAAATATAAGGAAGGAATGCGTGCGTGAGATAAGGGCGAGAGGAATGGGTTATGTGATACGTCTGTGGTTCCTGCCTTATCTTCAGAGTAAGACGAAAGTGAGATAAATAGGAGGACCGCTTTGAAAAACTAGATGTTTATATTGCCTTCTGATTTCTGTAAGTAGAAACCAATATGAACCAGCCCTTAGATCCAAGCCATTTGTTCGAGCACTCACTGCCTTGCTGGATCGGTGGGGGAACAAGAGAAACAAGCGGCGAATTGCACCAGAAGCGCATGGATCATGGCCTTGTTCTATTTAGCTTTTCAGTTGATTTTTTGTTTTATTTTTTAGATATTATTATTTATTAGATTAATAAATTATAGTAAAATAATATAAGCTGTAACATAAAAATAACAGACATATGGTGTCCAAATTGCGAGAAAAAAAGAGGCAGCCAGCGCTGGGAAGCATGTAAGGTAGGCCGCACGCCTTGTTGTCCCGGTCAGTAGGGCTGCAGCCCGGCGGAGTCCAGCACCAGCACGCGAGTCGCGAGCCATACCTGTAACCTGCCGACCTTTTCGGTTTGCACCTGGAGTTTCACGGAAATTATTTCAGATACGCCCTGGTGAGGTGTCCTACATCTGGCAAACCAAAGAGAGAAGAGAGTAATGCTGATTGGAGTAATACCTTGTTTAAACTTCGGGTGATTTGCAACAAGATGACATATTGCGTCGAAATATGAATTATGCATGTATCTCTCATTCTCTACAAAGATGAAATATGAATTATATCTCCTTACGTAGGTTGAGAGTTTTGCTGTTAGCAACGACCTTGCAGATGATGAGTTGTACGTACGTTTGGTGCATGCCTTACACACCAAGCAGCTCAACCCAAATAATCTCATCGCAAAAAGCACCAAACCGAGGGTGCAAACCGCGACAGGCTCCCCTCCTCGGAACGGTTTCCTTTATATGCCCGGCCGGTCTCTCCACTCGTCCCGGCCACCATCCTGACGTCGCCTCCCACGTCTCCGTCCCTTACTCCCATCCAAGAATCTTCTTCTTCACCTAGGTCCTCGGCCTCCTCCCATGGCCATGGCCATCGAGCCCGACATAGCGCCGGCAACGGTGGCCATCTCCACTCAAGCCGGCGCGGCCACTGGCACGCGGCAGCGCAGGGGGTGGCTCCGGCGGAAGATGCCGCGGGGGTACTACTCGCCCGTGGGCGTCGAGCAGGGCACGGCGCCGGGAAGGGCACCCGAGATGGCGCCGATGTCCCCTGTGGCTGCTGTCGGCGAGGGCACAGAGAAGCCGCGGCGCTGGTGGCTGCGGCGGCTGATACCGCAGGAGTACGCGCAGCGGCGGCGGTGGAAGATTCTGGGCGGCGGGGGCGGCGCGTCGAGGTTGGCTGGCCTGTCGCAGTCGCTGCAGTGGAAGCGGCTGTCGCGGCTCTCGGTGAGCCTGAGGAGCAGCTGGGCGTCGGCGCTGCTCGACGCCGTCGCGTTCCGCGTGATGTACGTGGTGGAGGCCGTCGTACTCGGGCTCGCGCTCTCGTGCTTCTTCTGCTGCTGCGGCTGCCAGATATAGATAGCCTACCTCTGCCTGTGCCTCTTGTCATTGAGCATGTAATCTCCTGATCTTTGCGTCATTAGTTTCTTTGTTGTTTTTTTCTCTCTTGTTATGTTGTAAAGATGCGCCGTTCCGAACAAAGATGAAAATTTGCAATCGCCGCTTCGACTTAATTTGGCTAGTCATCCGTGTTATTGGACGTTCTTGGATGCACAAGATGTCGCCTAAATTGCAAGGCACCGGGCACGGGGGTGCTTGCATGTTGCCGGTGCCGGGGACGCGCCCATGCGTGCGCGCATGCTTGTAAATTGTAATGTTCGGACCCCCTACCGGCGTCGCCGCCGCGGCCGCTCCGAACGTGCTTTACGTTCACCGATAAGCATGGCCAGCCACACCGGCAAAGTCAGTGCTGCCCATCATTGCCTCTGTCTCGGGCACTAGCAAGTCTCATTCTTGTTCAATCGATATGCAGGCGACATGCTTCACTCTTGAGGGCATGGAAAAGGAGTTTTACAGGCACGGTGAAGTCTCTACAGTTATGTCTCTTCTTATCTCTACACTAGGCACAATTTAGCTAGTACTGTCTACGGTCACAAATAAGTGATGGTCTCAACAACTTCACTTTTTTGATGGAGCTCAAAAACTTAATTTTGATCGCTTATTTCTATTGTATTACAATTTAAAATCTTAAAAAACTTTATGATGTTATCAAAAAGTTTTTTTAAGACGAATCTGGTAATGCTGCTGATCTTAGGAAATATATCGTTGATCGAAGTTAAGATAGTTTGATTACAAGTTCATTTTTTCGGAGGGAGTATCATCCTTTCGCTGTCCTGGTGTTTGTCTTTTACCATCCGTCGCTTTTCTTGAAGTGATGGAAGTCGTTTGACTGTTCTGTAGTAGCAGTACTGCTACTACATGTATGGTTTCAGTACTACACAACAAAAAACACATTGTTTCCTATGATATTTGTGATCTATTATCAACTAGCACCCTATCCAAACTGGTTTTTTACCATACGGCACACATGGCATCGTTTTCCTTCGCTGCACTGCTGACGGCCTGTGGAAATATCCGCCGCAGCCAGCACGGTTAAGATATTCGTCCTGCAGTCTGCATCACCCCACCTGAAAATCGTAACCCTGGTAGAATTGAAAGAATTTAGGCCCCGTTTGGCACGGCTCCACTTCACAAGTGGAGCTGTTTTTTTTGCTTCAGCTCCACCGGTGGAGCTGGAGCTGTTTTAGTAGACTGTTTGGCAAAACAGCTCCACCTGTTTTATCATACATGGTTGAGAGATGTCAATTGTCCAATATACCCCTGTCTATTTGCATAGGAATGACCCGTTAACATCGGTGGCAGATCGCGTAAATTCACGAAAGTACAAGGGCAGTGGCATGCGGACCTGCGGATGGAGCTACTTTTTTCAGCTCCATCTCGTACATATCTTTTGTCTCAGCACGTTTTAAGGGACTTCTTGGGTGGAGCTATTTTGTTTTACCTCGTTTGGCACAAAACAGTTTCAAACAGCTTCAGGAACCGGTGGTGGAGCTGTGCCAAATAGGACATTAATTTGCTGCTGCTCGTCGTGCATGGCCTCTTCCTAGTGGAACACACAACCTTATCTACAGTTTCCTGTTTCCCTCCCATATTGTGAGGAGACTAGAAGGATAACAAGCGTTCCACAGGCAGAGGAAGAGCAGAGTACTAGGATGTCCGTCTTTTTCCAACTATACTTCGGACTTTTCTTTTCAGTTTCTAAAACTATTTTTTAATTTTTCTATAGTAATTAGTTTTTAAATAAAACATTTTTTTAAAATAAAGGTTTATAAGTTTATTGTAGTATACTTTGTAGCGACTTTATTTATATCAAACTAAATTATATGTGAGTTTTTCTTATTTTATACTTGCATCAAAGATTAGCCAAAAATTATAAACTATATTCATGAATCATAAATCGAAGTAAAAAAAAAAAGAGGTGTGCGAAGTGTCGGCGAGCAGGTAGCTAGGCGGCTGCAAGCTAGCGCGGTGCGTCAGCGTGGTTTCGCCGTGCCCGCCTGAGCTGCCGCCACCCAATGGACCACGCCCTCGAGGCTTCAGTGGCCTCGGCGTCGTCTTGGCATGGCCTCATTGGCACGCCCGTGCAGGGTCGGTGGTTGGAATAGAACGGTACGTAGGGATTGATGTTCAGTGCCTGCCTCTCTGGACTCTGGTCCTCTGCTTAGGGAAAAGCTGGAAACCGCTAGAACATCGGAGCACGCACACTTGGCAAGTTGGCAGTACAACGTCGTTTCGTGTCATCGCAGGTTGGAACTTTACAGATTGTGTAGTTTGTCTTTTGCAGCTGGATGAAAACCATGTACAGTGCTAATTCTGAAACTCTTTAGCTGTGCAGCTTGCACAGTTTTAGATTGGAGGTGTAAATTGTCCTTACTGTTTGACATCTGTAGGTTCAATTTTGCTATATGAGTTTACTTTACACCTTGTTTGCTAAAGTGGATATTTAATGTACTAAATTACCTACTCGGGATGCCCTCATTAGGGTTTACTTCACAAGAAGTATGTGTAACACCCCCATTTTTGGGAGCGTTATGAATTCCTCGCAATTGCCCAGGATAGTTCAATTGCGAGTTACATTCATCGAGTGAATAACATTGCCAACGCGAGCTTACAAACAAAAGTCGACTTTATTACAATAATGGCATAAAGCCAAGTTTAACAGTAGGGCCCACGGCCAGCAGATATATTACACAAAAAGAAACACCACAGGCATACTTGAGCATAGAACGACCCTAATCCCAAGATTCTTCCATGTCGAAGTACACCACTTCTTCATCTTCACCGGGCTCCTCAAAGTTAACAGTTTCTGTTTATGTTTTTAAGCAAGTATGAGTACAACTTCCGTACTCAGCAAGTCACACGGAGCTTAACATTAACTATATGCATGGGATATCAAATAAAGGGGATAGGTTCTTTAATTGGGTAGATGCAGTTTTATTTAATAAAATTTGAAAAGCAACTCCATTAAGTAAAGGGGTTTTCAAGCGTGATTAATATCCAACATTTCCAAACCATTCTCAATCCTACTTATGCCTTACTATTGGAATCACCCATTAAACACAGCTTCATTAACCGGAAGCACGGCGTATTCGAATACCATTTATTTCACTCTGCAGAGTTGCCCTGCTTTACCCACAAGATCTCCTAACTCCCGCGACAGAGTTAAGAAAACAGGGTTGTTCACTGCTCAATTCTTTATATAGCTTCCACCCAGTAGGTCCTTGGCCTCCATAAACTCGGATGACCCCACGGATCACATCCAATTTATAGCAGTCCTACTGTTGTATGGTTAACCCCCTCTCATACAATCTCACCCTCGACTCCCTCAGCCAGTTGTAGAGGTTCAATTGAACTTGAGCAGTTACTAAACCAGGTGTGATAAAATCAACACTTGTGGTTGGGCGAATTCTATGTTCTTTACTTAGCATAAGGGTCTAGTCCTTATAGTTTTCACTGAGGCATCAATCATTCACAAACCCATATTCAGTACCTTCCCGTACTGCCACCATCCCACTCCCATGCCTCCACCCTAGGATAAGGTCTTCGGATCTCCATCTGTGATCCTCGCCTACCCTAGATCCAGTTTTTCTAAATCACTACGCAAATATCCAAAAGCCTTAACAGTATAAACATTTGATGATTTCCTAATTACCATGTTTATATTATGATTATATATTAAATATTACTAGGTTTGTCAACATGAATATGGCCATCAAATTTAAACGGGGCTTTTCAAGTGGTAGGATACATCTATCATTTCATGTCATTCTAAACTAATTTCGCATAAAATAATGACTTAAAATACCATAATGGAAATACTGTAAGATATATACATAGATCAAGGCACAGTAGGTTCAACATGATCGAGGTATGTGCAACTTGCCTTGCGAGTCTACAATTTCCACAAGTTCAAATTCTTCGGAAGACGGGGCTTGAACTGAGTCTTCTCCTTCCAGCTCCTGAGATAATCCGGCGTCGGAGGCTAGCGCAAATGCAATAAAAATAACATCAATTCCATGCCCCAAAAGTCGAGCTAGGAATAAAAAAATTAAAATAAAGAAATGAAATTCAAAAGAATGCAAACAAATTGGAATTTGGGCTTATAGGAAGGTCATATGTGGAAATGGGCTTTGGATATGGGTTATTGGGCTCGAGACGAATCCGGGGAGTATAAATATGTATTTTGGGCTTTGGGCTTGTTACTGTTCATCGGGCTCGGTCAATCGCTGTTCATCGGGTCCAGGTCGGGTGCAACGGGTGCGAGCGAGTGGGCTGGACTCAACTCAACCGGCGGGCGGCGCGGTCGGGCGCGGGGCGCGGGGCGGTGCGACCGGAGGGCGTGCGGTCGGGCTCGAGCGCGCGGGAGCGGGCGCGGTCGGACTCGACGGGCGGTGCAGTCGGGCGCGCAGGTGGCTGGTGCGGCTCGACCGAATGGAGGCGGTCCGGGTCGGGGAAACAGGGCCTTCTTCCTCCTTCAGCTCGCGCGTGAGGAGCGAACAGAGGAGAGAGGCGGCAGTTGGCGGCGGCGGTAGAAGGAGTTGCGACGGCGGTGGAGGGTATAGGCGGGTGCGGGAGGATGTGGGGGTTTCATTTTTGGCTGTGGCTAGGTCGGCGGAGGCGGCAATCGCCGACGGCGACCTCCTCTCCTTTGCGGCTACTATTGTGATTGTGGGCTTATGGTAGCTTCCTAGGGCAATTAGGCCGGTGCTATAGCACCACTAGGACTTAGGTAAACTCATGAGAGTGGCGGTTTGGGCTAGGGATGGCCGTGCAAGGCTAGCCACGGCGAGGTGGTGGCGGCCATTAGGGGCTATCGGTGCTGGAGAAGATGGGACTTCGGGAGGCTAGGGCGGCGGTCGGGTAGGGTTTATGGGGTGTCGGTGATGCTCTAGGAGAAGGTAATTGGAAAGTTATGGGGCGGGTGACCGACATTGGCCTAGGGCTCGGGTTTGGGGATTTTTGCATTTACCGGCGATGGGGGCGGCAATGGAGGGGGTGGGGGCGTCGGGTGGATGGTGGAGGGTGCTAGCTTCGGCTAGGGCAAGCTCGGGCACTTATATAGGCGGAGTATGGCGGTTCGACGCCAGATTTTTCCCGGGCGGCCGTGGAGCGTGGCGGCCGGCGACGTTGCCACGGTGATTGGCCGGTGCAGAGCGTCAGGGCGGCAGAGGAGAGGTGTAAAGGAGGGTCTGTCCGCGCGGGGAGGTGGCGTCGACGGTTGGCGCGGGGTGGCGGTGGCGCACGCAGAGAAGGCGGGCGGCGGGAAAAGCTGCGGCGGCGGCAGGGCAGCGGGGTGGCGTGGCACGCCACGGGGCCGGGCAGGGGTGCGCTGGCCATCCCACCGAGCGGGAATGGCGGGGAGTGACGCGGGCGCGGGGAGGTCACGCGAGACGCGTGAGCGGCGACGGCAACAGAGGGAGGCGGCGGCGATTTTGTCTGAAAAGTACAGTGCACACCCTTCTCCTCCCTAATCCAAAGGTTCCAGCAGAGATTTGGGGCAATGGTTGCTTGAGATTTGTGGTGAATATGCTTAGGATTTGCGAGAGCAAAGCAAAAATCGAAATTGAACTCAAATTCAAGTTTTTGAACTTTCTGAATTTTGGTTTTGTTTCAGTATGTAAAGCCAAGGACTAGGAAATTCAGTGGCAAGCCAAGGACTAGGAAATTCAGTGGCAATCGTAGAACAGAAGAAAGAGACATACACATTCGAAGAAGTAAATATATACAGAGATTTAGGTAATACTCTAAATAGCTAAAAGCCATGTCTTTTAGCTTTTTGTAACTATTCTGTAGTTGTTAGATTTTTTAAACCAATAAATAATAAATAATAATAATAATAAACATTGTTGTATCTTTTGAGACAATGTAAAAAATAGAGAGAGAAAAGTAAAATTAAAAAACTGACAGGCTTAAAATGGCTTTGTGAAGTTTGGAGTGGGACCTTTGCACTTTAGGTTAGGCTAGAGGTGGGCATTGGGCCGTGCTGTGCCGACACGGCCTGGGTCCACCGTGTTTCGGGCCGCTTTGTGCTGTACCGGCTCGACCCAATCATCCCGTCGTGCCGGCCCGCTTGGCCTCCGGTCAAGTCCAAGCACAGCCCAAAGCCCACTGTGTCGGTGTTCGTGCTGTGCTAACCTGTTTTTTCTATTTTAATTTTTTTAAATTTAATTACGTCAAATAAGACACTATCAGCTACAGTGTAATTTTAGCCAGCTACAGTGCAATTTTAGCCATAAGCCACTTTTTCTGTTGAAATGAGTGGACTGTAAGTAGTGCATTATTCTATGTCAATAAGACTAAAACGATATCTAAAAAAGAAGGGAGGAAGTAATTAAAAATAAGATTAAATGTGTGTATTAGAAATTGCATCTATGTCTAAAATGATAAGTGAAAAACAAAGCATTTATCATGGATCCATGTAACCGCAAGTCTGCAGTGACACGAAACAAAAACACAGAGGAAAAGGAAAAAGAAGTACGTTTCTCATCAGAAGGTGGTGAAAATAACTGCAGGTAGCAAACAGAGGCGCCCACCATTCCTATATGGACATGGCACTCATCAGCACACAGACAGAGAGTTCAGAGTGTAATGACCAAGGCAAAATCAATGAACACCTACGCCGCCCGTGCACACGTCCTGCCAATGGTGCCAGTAGTCATCAACCCGCGAGATCGCAATCATCGCCGCGACGAGCAGAGGGAAAAGGATGATGCTCCCTTCGATTGAAGACGGTGATTTTCCCGGTGGGATACCAGACAGGAATCCGAGACAGGCAAAAGACCCTGTGCCACATAGCAAGAAAGAGCTGATTAACCACCGATTACGAACATATCTAAACTAATAAACTACCAGTTAAAATTATCCTATATCCACCCAATAATTACCTACTCCACAGTCATGATCTTAACTACATCCACACCACAATATGCACCCAGAAATACACCATCCTAAAAACGTGCGCACCAGATTAACTCTCCTCCATTCTCTCTCCTTACTCAACCATATCCGACGGTCATCCTTCAATGGATCTGCAGTACCCTCCCGCGTCCCGCTCTCTGCAGTCCTCCACAGTCCCGCTACGCGTGGGCCTCCTCCTCCCCCCACCCCTCCGCTCCGCCGCCGCCTCCTCCTCCCCCCACCCTACGCCGCCACCGCCTCCTCCTCCTCCCCACCCCACCCTGCGCCGCCGCCTCCTCCTCCTCCCCTCCCCACCCGCGCCCCCTCGATTTTTCCGCTGCTCCTTCCCACCCCCGCGCCCCCTCGGTTTTTCCGCTGCTTCGCCGCCAGATCCGCTCCGCCCTCGCTTCTCTCGCCTCCTCCCCCCGCTCCGCCGCCTCCTCCCGTCGCTCCTCCGCCCTCGCCTTCTCCTCCCCACGGAGACACCCAGAAATCGCGGCTTGCATGCATGCAGGTCGATCGTCTCCTGGGTTCCAGACCCGCGGATCGTCTCCTCGTCTCCTGGGTAGGCCGCCGCCTCCCCCGAAGGCCCCGCCTCCCCCGAAGGCCGCCGCCTCCCCCGACGCCTCCGCCGCATCCCCCGAAGGCCGCCGCCTCCGCCGCATCCCCCGAAGGCCGTCGCCTCCGCCGAATCGACTCCCGGCCGCCGCCTCCCCCGAAGGCCGCCTCCTCCGCCGACTCCCCCAAAGGCCGCCGCCTCCGCCGAATCGACCGAAGGCCGCCGCCTCCCCCGAAGCTTGTAAACTGTAAGCAGTAACAACACCATGATGCACAATTTCATTATCTATCTCATTATATTTTCTTACCGTACAGCTAAACCATCAACATAAACATCTGAATGAATCAAAGTTGCTGTCATAAACATCACAATTTTTAGTCCTACTGCATCTTTTCACAATAATTTGAGTTGTCGATGTGAGTGCTTCGCTTCGCCCTCCGGATTCTTACTTCGTTTTTTCAGCTCAATTCCTAACCAATTGGGTGGTTTACTGTGGTTGTTGACTTGTCCTATAGCTGTAGTTTTGGTTAGTGATTCATTTATTTGAATTAAGCAAACAGATCATGGGTGCCAATTTGCGTGTAACAGCAGGAAACGTAGGCTTTTCTCTGTCGATTTGGATGTTTGGATGTGGAATAGCTTGGGATTTGTGGGTGGGATCAGGTTATTCCGATGGGAGGGATTTGTGTAGGTTGATAAGTTCATTAATCAATTCTGTTCTGTGCCAATTGATGTTTGGGATCATGTGATTCGCAAAGTTGGGCTCTTGTAAGTTTGATAGGGCTCTTGTAGGTTTGGTAGTGATTTCAATGTGTTTGGATGTAGGACTGTTGATTTTGTAGATTTGAGCTCTTCAGTTGGTATTCTGAAATGTAGGCGAGAAAGGTAGGCTTGCAGCATTTGTTAGTGTTTAGATGTGGAAACCGTGGGCTCTTGTAGCTTTAGATGCTTCTCAGTTGAGTTGCTTTGTAGGCTGGTACAATTGAGTAGGTTGGCATGTAGTTTTCTGTAGTATGTGGAGACATTGAGGTCAATTTGAGCGCACTTGTTTGCAGTCAATCCATTCTGGCTTTTCTACTTTCTGCTGAGCAATCTGCTTATGAAGTGGTAGATTAATCTCTTGTAGGCCGGATCATGCACATCATTAAACAAGACCTTAATCACTTATTCCTCGCATCCCAATCCGCCCCAATCCCACGCCATAATCCCACGCGTCGCCCCTGCGGTCCGCCCCATCCGCCTCCGCGCCGCCCCTTTCCTCCAGCCAGACCGCGTCGCTCCGCCCACTCCGCCCCTGCGCCACCCCCCTGCACCACCGCAGCGTCCCCAAGCCCACACGCTACCCCCTTCTCCGCCGACTGCAGTGATCTTCCTCTCATTGAACCGGCTTCACTCCGGCGACCGTTGCGCTCCTGATTCCGACGAACTCCTCTGTGCCTCCTCCGGCTATTGCCTCCCTCCTCTCTCTCCCTGCGTTGGCTCAGATCATACATCGCCCACCTCTGGCCCGCCCCTAATCCCCCCAAGATGGGCTGCCCAACTACCATCAGAAATTTCACTTACCCCACGCAGGCATACGCCCATTCCAGAGATGAGGGAGACCAGAGAGTCGAGAGTCGAGAGTCGAGAAAGTCTCTGTTAGTAGTTTTCTTTTTCAGAACATAACCAATCAGTTGATCGTTTTGTTATTTGAATTCCAGTGCTTCAGGCTGTGAAGATGCATCAAATATACTTTGTAATGGTAAAAGATCTAAGTAATGTCGGTTTGTTGTGACCCATTCTACAAGTCTAACAAGCTTGACAACTTTTTTCTCCTTTTTTTGCAGTTGATCCAGGTGTATACGAGGCCCAGAAGGTACCCTACCATTTGCAACACCATTTCTTAAATATTATCTTATTGGTAACCGACCTTGAATCTGAACAAATTCCTTGATAATTTGTTCCTGCAGTGTATATTGGAAGAAAATCTTGACAGGAGAGCTGAGCACTACTTTTCTGAAACGAAGCGAGTTGTTAAGGGTGAGCTAATCACATCTTTGGTGTACGCTCTTCTATGTATTTGATTAGCCGATGAAGATTACTTCCCCATGACAATTTCCATGCACAGGAATATCAAATTCACATTTCACTGTATTTGTACTGCTCACTGTATGCCTTAATAAAGAACTAGAGTTTCACTAACTAAGCACCTTGTATTATTCATAAATGAACTGGAGCTGCACCTATCCCAATCTATGCACATCCAAAATAAAGAGGCAAGATTGCACATTGCATCTGTTATTTCTATTATCCAAGTGTGTTCTGTGCGAGCTCAACCTACTGTGTTGTCTTACTAGCTACTGGTTATTTGCTATTTCCCGTTCACTTACACTTTGGCTAGGCATGCTAGCCAGAAGGTGTTAATATTTCACTGTTCACTGACTTGTTTTGTGTCTTTACTTAAGTTTCGACTAGCATGTCTACAAATAGATAGCCTCTAATTTCGTGAACTATCATCAGAAATGACATTGTGGTGACAAAAAAAAAGATGGTGGCTGTTTGTTGGATTTTTGATAATGATTTGTCGAGCACCATATCAGTTTGATTCTTGATGTAGGAAATCATGATCGAAAGACATCAGTCATGCATTGTGACAAATCTGTGTACAGCATGCTATGGTACATGAAGTACCACCAAAGTAAACAAGGTATGGTCCATTTCATAAAGATTGTTTATCTTGTGGTAAAGATTTCTTCATGGGAGTGAGATGTTTCTTTGTAGATATTTACGCTATTATCTCTCATTGGTTATTTGATGTCTACAAGTATCTTCCATTTTAGATCGTTAATTCTTGAGGAAAATATAGATTTGAAGAATTGTATATTGACCAGCAGGATACTTACTTTCCTTGTTTGTGCCTACAGGAGAGGGCCATCAATGAGTATCTAGGTTACCATGGAAGCTCTTTGGAATTTATATACTCACACACATGGAAGATAATTTTATCTGTTGCCCTACATACCAATTTAATTTATTTTTTCTTATGCAAATATCACAAGGTTATTGTTTCTAGATAATGATTGGACTGGACAATTTTGTGCATGAGATGGAATATAAATTATCATGTTCTTTTCCTTTTGCATCAACTTATTATTTATTTTGTTGTGATATGAATTTCACATGTTTATTAGAAATTTTGTATTTTTTTGCACTTTTTAAAATGTTATTCTTTAGTTTACACGCATCTTATTATTTTAGTGAGCTACTTTTTCTCTTTAAAGTGAACAATAGTAACTGATCATAGGTGACAATTTTTAGAGCCTAATATGTACCAGATATGAAAATATTCATATTCAACTATTGATCTTTCAAGGGATAGTTTCTTATTTTCTTCATTGATATTTGGGGGAGTCAGTTTAACGAGTCATATCTAACTAAATATTAGTGTTAAAAGTTGTCATGAAATGTTTCATTTGTTCTTTTCAGTCTGCGAGAAAGTCGAAAGCAAAGGGAGAACAACCTACAATGAGGTATTTTCTTTGTTATTTCTTTATAGGCTACATTTTACCTTGTTTCGGTACAATCAAATTGTAGAGCATTGCTGGTTTTGAGCAAAGCAACGTACAGAAGTATATAAGTAACCAACGTCTACACACTGTTGTTAGAGTAGTATACAACATACAGATGGACATCCAGAATTTTAAAAAGTGAATCACTGTCATCTGGTATACTTTACATCTATACCGCTGTACGTATGATTAACAAAAGAGGTAGTCTCTCCAGATGGATCGTGGATCTTCTTCATGCTACAGGCTTGTGTTATTTTGTTCACCAAGATTGACCAACATTAATTATCATTTTGTTCATCAGTCATCACTTCATCTTAGTATCACAACTAATGCCTTTTTAGGGTACAATTATGCAATATGGTCTTGGGGCATCCTAACTCTTGTAGCACACTCATATTTGTGCATTTCGATACTTTTAAACAATAAAAATCATATTTACGCTTTGTTAAAATCATGAGCATTGAGCTCCCTAGCTGTTGTAAAGAAACCTTCTCCAGTAGGTTCATCTATATGAAAAATGTTCAGACATGCTACAGTAAAGTTCAGAGAACAGGATGAAATGTAATCAGAAAATGGCATTACATGTAAATGTGACTATGCTTTTTATTAGTATTAATGCATAATTGTCTTTTCTCTTTTTGTTCAGGGAACGAAAAAGAAGCTGTTGAACTCAGGAAAAACTTCTAAAAGCACACCTAGAAAAGAGAGTGCTCCCATGGCTGATTTTGTGGATGATGATGCGGCCTTACAGCAGGTAATATATAATCACAAAGATAGCCACCAAACTGACGTGGTTCTAGAATGGCAATCGAACTCCTAACTTATTTGCCTATGTTTTCATCATGACACCTGGTCACTCCTTAACAATGTTAATTATGCAGGCAATTGCTCTCTCCCTGGCAGGACCTTCAGAAAATTCCGTGACTGCAATGGGTTATACAATATATGAGACGTGAATCTTAATGAATCTGATTGTTCGTTTTATTTTTTACAAATTTTATCTTGTTTTGTATTTTACCGTAGCGTTAGCACGGGCATACTACTAGTTCTTTTGTTGTTACCGTGAGCTGACTGAACTCGTGATGGTAACCGCACAGTTCAATCCAGGAAAAAGAACGATTAGGTTGTTAATTGATCGGTACTATACTACTATGTGAGTGAAACATGAAGTGTAGTACTATACTACTGTTTTAGTCTCTCTTTTTACATTGTACCTGCGGGTAGTTTTTAGCATAATTAAATTTTAAAAAAATAAAAATAAAAAATAAGTTATCTTATTACGGACAATGCAAAGGAATACGAAAAAAAGAAAAAAAAACCTAAAGATAAAAAAATAAAATTAGAAAATTAGAAGTCGGAATCCAAAAGTTTAAGTCGAAATAAGTAGGTGGCCTTCTTTGATCACGCTTGCATCTCCGTGGCATATGACTCCTGTGGTGTGGTGTCGTACACCTGGGCATCAAGGCTAACTACTTTAACAACTATTTTAGGTTCGGATGCAAACAAAACGATAGGTGCAAGATGTAAAATTTGGAGGAATTGGGTTGAGAGTTGTTACAACGATCCCATCAGGGAAGCAGCACCAGAAGAAGTTGGGACGCGGACGGCGACGGCGTCCATGATCGCGTCGGTCAGAACGCCGGCTATCAGCACAGAAAATAGAACGCCTGCTTTGTGACCATGTAATACGCGTTAGTACGAAACAAAAAGGAAAGATCACAGTGGTGCTGAAGGATTCCCAAGAAAGTACCTAGTATAGCATGGTGCAAATCATAGACATGCCTCCTCCTGATGTAGATGATGGTGAAGATAATCATAGGCCCAATGACAGCAATGATCTGCCCATTTAGGACAAACAATTTGATTGGATCACATGAGAAATTAGACTTTCTAGAAAGTTAATCGAGGGAGATACGTATATATGGACCACATTGACGACGATGAATCAAGGAAGGGAAAACGCATCGGCACGGCCTAGAGCGGGACGGTGTTGCTCTTCATGGGGTGTCTGAGGTCCGTCATGCCAGTGCCGACGAACCGGTGGAACGGCTCGATCGCGTTGAGGAGACCATCGACGGCGACCAGGAGGAGCAGAGCCAGCCAGTCGTAGGCTTGCGACCTCGCTACTCTGGCGCCGTGCGACCGTATCGTGGGCAACACGCATGCCAGGACATCGACATTGGCTGACGAAGCCTGCATATCTCCCCTGTCGATCTGCACTTGGATCTTGCAATGCAAATCTGCAGGCCTTTAGGATGTTGGTAACGGTTAGAGTATATATTTGGTAAGATTGTAAAAGATAGAATCGAATCAATTAGGATGATTTATATCCGATATGATTTCTTCCAAATCTCTATAGTAACCTTCCATATCTGTATTAGATTGGCTTATTAACAAGTTATATTGCACCCTATATATACGCCCCCAAGACTCAAGCAATACAATCCAACAGTTATTCTGACTATTCTAACAATACATCTGGCTATTCTATCTTTCTACATAGTATTAGAGTGGGTTCACATCTATGCCTGCTCCTAACCATCACCAAATTCCGTAACGCATCGCTCCTGTGAGAGATGATTCAATCTCCATGATCTAATCTCCTGGGGCTATGCAAAACATTGTAGATAGATTGCTTCCTTTCTTCACTGATTAGTAGACCGGATCAGGTCTGGTTCGCTGCCGCCGCTGTCAGATCGACCTGTCCTCTCCTCCTCCCTTCTCCCGCATGCGCGCTACCACCCTTCATCCGCGTGCACTGCCCGAGCTCACGCATGCCCGCCCGTGCCGCCACTGTTGCCTGCGCAGGCATCACGCTTCCTCTCGGCCGTCGCCAACCCAGGATCCGGCCCTCTTTGCCGCCACCATGCCCAGGTCTGGCCTCCTCCGCGTCGGATCAGCGTTGCCTCACCCGGATCCGGCCTCCTCCATGCCGAATTCGGGCGGCCCCCACTGCTCTCCTCGGTGGTCTCTCCACCTGAATCTAGAACTGGCTCTCTCCGTCGCCCTCATCGCCGGTCGTTGTCATCGTCATGGATCCCTTTGCTTGCCCTGACCAGATCCAGTCTCCACCGTTGTGCCTCCTCCAACTACACTGAACCGACTCGGCGTGGCCTGCACATGCCACCGTCGTGCTGCCCGCTCCATGGCCACAGCTTGGTCCTGCGGCTCGCTCCCTGCGCGCCTCGCCTCCGGCCACATCCAGCTTGACATTTCTTCTTCCTAGCCTCCCTTTGCTCTCTCTCTCTCTTCCCCCTTTCTTCTCCCCTTTTGCCTTCTTGCCCTCCCCCAATCTCCTCCACATCTGGCCGCTGGCGAGCGCTGGGCCGCAGCTCGTCGGCGCGCCACCATTGCTACCCTACGGCCGCCTCCCTCCACCAGCATCTCTCCCCATTAGCAGCTCCCTTCACTGCACCACCATCTCCATAGAGCGCTGCCGCCTCAACTCCCTCCGACCACCACCTTTCATATCTGCACCTAGACGCCACCATCTCCCTCTTCCAGCCACCTCCTCTTCTGCGCCACCTACCTTAACCTGCTTCCTTCTCTCGGTAATCTTGACTTGTTTGAGTTAGTACTGTATAACATGTATGATATTATCTATTTTGGTAGTAAATATTAGATTATGATAGTAAGTGATAAATTCTTAGATTAGTTGATGAGTTAAAATCTAACTTAGAGTCTGAGTACAGATATATGTTATTCGGAGGGGACTAACTTGATTTGTAACTTGTTTTGAAGAAAGAGCAGAGCAATAGAGAAATTCAGAATATTCAGTACCGCAGTTGCGATCAAGCGATTCTCGTGCGTTCTCCCCTCGAGTGCGATGTCAGGACACGAACGGACGGGACAATGCTCTTGACTTGCCCTCCGGATCATCTTGTCGGACAACGCATCTTCGTTTTTAAAGGACCAGAACTGGATTCGAAATTAACAACACGGGGAATCGGAGAAGAGGATGATGATGAGTTGGCAGGGCACTAATTGATTGGAAGTTGCTAGGGAGTTTAAAGCCTGGCTATTCATGGCATTTTCTGAGACCGGCAAAGTACCAGCGATAATTGGATTGCACGGCTTGGCCAAGTAGTATTGCATGGTGGCTGGCCAGGCCAACGCCATGTAACCATGCCTTGGCGGTTGGCGCGTAGACCTGACAGTTGCAACCGCGTATAGGCAGCGTTTGCACCGCGTAAACTGTCCCCAACACGCGAGTAGCACTACTCGTACAGCTCGAATTTCTAAGCAATTGCAACGCGTTGACTCGCATGTCTCTCCGCTCAAGTCATCTCAAATTCACAGGTGCTACCACGCTTACGGTATAAGAAATACTTTTATAATATTATACTTTTATGATATTTTATAAATTTATTAGTGCAAAATTAATAGTTAAAATTTTATCTTGGAGACAATAAAAAATCAACATTATCAAGTATTTGCAAATAGACGGAGTACCTCACTAGATGCTTATACTTTCTCTATTATAACCGGGGGATTCCCGGCAGCCCACTGCACTTTGTGAAAAAGCCCTCCGGTTTTTAAAAATGTGTGTGGGTCCTTGACTATTCCAAAAAAAAGCCCTCGTCACGTCAGCAACATGTTAACGCTTTTGCGATAAACCTCTCCGCTTTTCTAAAATTACATATAGGTTATTGATTTTTTAGGGAAGGCCTTCTTTTATATGATTAAGCTCTACGCTTTTCCTAGAATTATGTATGGATCCTCTATTTTTTAGAAAAGTCCTTCGCTTCTCAGAAAATACGTAAGAGTTCTTGATGTTTTTAGAAAAGTCCCTACGAATTGTGCTAGAAAGAGGAAGGCGCCTGTGGGGAGGGGACTGGTGCTAGAAAGAGTGAGAGATGGTGGGGATGAGAATGAACGGAGACAGGTTCAATGGATGACATAAGAGGTGGGAAGCTACTTGGAAGCAATTCCCTTAAAAACTGCAGAGAAATTAAAATTATCACCTGTGTTTGATCCGGATACTGTAGACTGCGGTGCGCCGATTTGGTCATGTACTGCTGTGCGCCTTGTCTAACCAGTAAAATAATGGAGTGGAGTGTTTCCAAATTTCCCATCCTGGGCTCCATGGCCCAATGGACAAGGCGCTGGTCTACGGAACCAGAGATGTGGAGTCGATAAGCCTTCTTTTTTATTTTGCTTTTCAAATCTTTCACATTTTGTTGTAGGGTGAAGAATTTCAAATTACCATTCCAAATCCTCAACCAAAATAGTGTGTGTTGTCATATGTCAATTGTCACGTCCATCTAGTATGTTTTTAAAAAAGAACTCCTTCTGTTATAGATTTAAAGGGAGCTCGTTCTTGTATAACTCGTGATCTCCTCTGAATTAAACTTGTAATCTTTTATTTTGCTTTTCATTTCTTTCACATTTAGTTGTAGGGTGAAGAACTTCAAATTATCATTCTAAATTCTCAACCAAAATGGTGTGTGTTGTCATATGTCAATTGCCATGTCCATCTAGTGTGTTTTTAAAAAGAACTCGTTCTGTTATAGATTTAAAGGGAGCTCGTTCTTGTATAAACTCGTGATCTCCTCTGAATTAAACTTGTAATCTTACCCAATGGAGTCGATAAGCCTGTTTTATTTTGCTTTTTCATTTCTTTTTCACATTTTGTAGGGTGAAAGAACTCCAAATTATCATTCCAAATCCTCAACCAAAATGGTGTGTGTTGTCATATGTCAATTGTCACGTCCATCTAGTGTGTGTTTTAAAAGAACTCGTTTTGTTATAGATTTGAAGGGAGTTCATTCTTGTGTAAATTCGTGATCTTCTCTGAATTAAACTTGTAATCTTCCCCAATGGAGTCGATAAGCCTTTTTTTTAATTTTGCTTTTTCATTTCTTTTTCACATTTTGTAGGGTGAAGAACTTCAAATTATCATTGCAAATCCTCAACCAAAACGGTGTGTGTTGTCACGTCCATCTAGCGTGTTTTTTCTTGAAAGAACTCATTCTGCTACAGATTTAAAAGGAAATCGCTCTTTGTATAAACTCGTGATCTCAAACTTATAATCTCACCCAAAGAGTTGTGCACCTTCACACACCTTATTACATCCAAAATGATCATATGAACGCGCAAACGCTTATCAGTTATCACCCCATGCACTCGGCGTCACACCGTTCCGTGCAACATCACCGATTATTGTCCCCAACCCTCCTCGACAACGAGACCAACAACGACAACACCAGCAGTGGCGCACAAACCTAACTCCCCGAGGCCGGTGCGGCCGGCGGCGCGGCGTAGAGCGACCTGAGCTGGCGGCCGATGAGCTTGCTGTGGTTCAGCGCCACCTTCAGCTCGACGTCGTCGGACCACCACTGCTGCAGCCCGTGCGCGTCCAGGAACTTGCTCGGCCCCTTGGATGCCACCAGCATCCTCGCCACACATCCCTTGCCGTCCCGTCGACCCGCCGCCGCCTTGCCGTTCCCAGCCGACACGGTCGCCGTCCCGCCCGTCGCGTCGTTGTAGTAGCAGCAGATGTAGTCGTTGGAGTTGATGTACAGGTGCGGCAGCCACTTGCCCATTCCCGCGCTCGCCAGCGACGCCTTCTCCTCGCACTCGCTGCTGCCGCCGCCGCCCGTGTTCGCGGCCTGGGATCCCAGGTAGGGGAGCCGCGCGCGCACGCGGCTCCAAAGCTCGCCGGCCGCCTCGGCGAATCCCCTGAGGCTCATGGCCAGCGACACGGATGGCGGGTTGAAGACGTGGCACTCCACGAAGACGCCCTCCTTGGCGAGCGCCTTGCCCACCTGCAGCGCGAACCCGGCGCCCAGCGAGTGCCCGCCCACGCACACGTTGCCGGCGCCGAGCCTGCACGCGGCGGCCCGCAGCGCGGCCAGCGCGCTGGCGAAGCGGACGGAGCCCTTGAGGCTGTCCCAGGCCAGGAACCGGAGGTCGTCCTCGATGTCGCGGCGGAGCGTGGGCGTCGTGAGCAGCGTGCCGCGCAGCGCCACGACGGCGGCCGGCGCGCCGGTGGGGCGGAACGGGATGTAGTCGGAGAGCGCGGCCAGGCGGTCCCACTCGAGTACGGCGCCGTAGACGGAGCCGTCACGCTCGTCCACGAGCGCCTGCGCGAGCCTGTACTTGAACTGCCGCCACCACTGCGGCGCGAGGCCGGTGCGCTCGTCGCGCTTCTCCTGCCGGTCCAGCTCCAGCAGGTACACCCCCTGGATGAAGCATGCGATCGCCATTCGCCGGTAGTTTGGATTCTTCCTGCACGCAATGCAACAAAATGCTTGCGTAATCGCAATTCACAAGTGGTGCTGAGTGTGCAAACCGTGCAAGTGTCACTAACCAGCTTGAGCGAAGGAGATCTCTCCAGCTCGGGGACGACAGGTTGCGGGGGCCACACACATGGTACTCGAACGGACTTGCCGCAGGCGGCGGCGTTGCCTCCTCGCCGGCGTTCTGGTCCGGCGCCTTCTTGGTCATTGTTCTCTCGTGAGCCTGCGGGGTCCTTTCAACTTCAAGAGCACGCAGCAAGGAATAGTTCGGAGGTTGAGCCGGCGGCGGGATGATATGCAGCTCGGCAAGAATTGTTTGCTCCAAGTTGAAAAGAATCACAGAAAGCGCGACGGCACTTTTTATCCTTGGTTTTCTTTCCATCATCGGGTCTTTTTCTTCCAATCAAGGGAATATGGAGCCTGCTTTCTCCTGTCAATTGCGCTTTACCATGGAAGGCAGAACTTGTGGACAGTTACAATCGAGAACATTTTGTTTGCGCACAGCATTAGCCAACTTTTGAGCTACCCCACCTCACAGAAATGGAGGTGCCCATTAGTTTGCACGAACCGAATTGCAGCCCCAAAAAGTATTAAAGTATGGCACGAATTGATGTATGTGTCCAAGTGAACTCAGTTGTCGACTTCGTCTTTATTTTCTAATCTAATAGAGTTTATATATATATATATATATATATATATATATATATATATATATATATATATATATATATATATATATATATATATATATATATGAGCCTCTATAGTTATACGGTTGAGATACACCGATATCTTTATCTTTTATTATATAGTGAATTTCGTCTTCGTGCGTCTAGGGTTTTTTCGTAAGGGGTTTTCACGTTAAAATTCGTGTTTCCCACTTCTTTGATTATCTATTTTTTGCTGTAAGTTTTATACCAAGTGGTATCTAAGTTCTGATTTCAAAATTCTAATCACTGCCACGGGCGATCATCGCAAGACAACAAGAGGCGGCAGAGAATACAAACAACAATTTTGGTCGATGTTCAAGTGGTATCGCGGCATCAAGTGGAGTAGCATCAAGACGAGCACAGGAGACGATCCAATAAAAAAATAAGGCGACTTCTCTACGTCGACTCGCCCGACAAGTTGATACTGCAGTGGAAGCAGAGGAGGAACAACCAAATTTGATCCGTCCAAGCCGCATCAGAATCAGGAGTAGCGGTCCAGCCACTCGTCTTTTTCCATCCATCCGCAAAGCGAAACTTATTCCCGTGCGGCAAAGCGTTTCAATACAATAGTTTATCTTTTAAGTTTATTTCTAACATTTTCATTCAATTAAAGACAGCACTAGAAATAACACCTTCAACAGTAAATCATTTCTTAACTATTTTATACTATATTTATCATAACTTCTTGTCTCGCACCTTTTCACTATTTGCATTGGTTTACGGGCTCAATTTGTCTCTTGTATAAGAAATAGCATATTATCTCTTCTCACCTTCTCTTAGCTGAGATAGCATTATTAGAGATGCCCTTTGTGATTAGGTGAAACAGCAATCGCTCTGCGCATCAATCGGGAGGAGAAAAAAACAAGAGTGAGGTGCCGTTGGCTTGAGCGCTTTTGCTGATTTTCCACGATTCTTTGCTTTGTGCACTTAACAATCATACCAGGAGATTGTCAACAGCCTAAACTCAGTGGTTTCAACTTGCCTCAACTCTTTTTAACGACTCAACGTAGGAGAACTCCAAAATGTGGCAGAAGTAGAGGCAACAGTTCCTTTTGTCGCCAGTATTACCATTCATAAGCAAATGTTTAGTAGTGTTTCCTTTTCATTCAAGAAACAATATGAATTGAATCCCGTGATATCCAATACAGAGAAACACAAAAATGGATTATCAATATGAACCAGTAATCCAGTATCTAATGTTTTTCCTGAAGAAATTCACGCTTGCCACCTGGTACGACACATAAGCCGTACGACCTAGTCTCGGTAAACCTAAGCACAACCTAATCTTGCAAAACTGGTGTTGCTAAAGCCGAACTATGCATATGCATACGCAAAGAGAGATTAAGGCCTACTCAGTTATGATTCAATCTTCCTACTTGTCTGACGCAAGCACGTAGTACCTATACAAACAAAATTTCTTACTTGTCTGACGAAAGTCACACAACCAAATATTAGTAAGCACGGTACAACCTAATCTTGTAAAAAGACGGTTCCAAAATCCAATGCCAAGTAGTAGCCGCATGCTTTCACAGATAAAGATTAGGACTACTTAATTCCGTAATTCTCTTAATAGAGCATACAAATTAACCTGGAATCTAATACGTAAGCCAAGGGCACGCAATGGGATTGATTCAATAATTCTTCTCGAAACTAGCATCAAATGGCCACGCTACAATCACACAGAAGCAATTGCGTAAGGATGAGAAGAAGTGTGGACGTACTTGTGGGCACGTGCGTCGACGCCGGAGTTCTTGGCGCAGAGGGGGTCGGCGGGGTCGGACCGCTCCTTGGCGCGGCGGAACTCGCAGGAGGCCGCAGCGGCGTCGGGGGCAGTGGGCTTGCGTAGGGGCGGAAGCAAGGCTAGCCGGTGTCACAGAACACCTGGTCTAAATTTTTTAGCAGATATCAGTATCTTCTGTCAATGTATGAATCCTTAATCTAAATTCAGTGCATGTGGTCTCTTCTTTGAAGTCTAAAAGGAGAGTATTAATAGCCTAAATTTTACAGTACCTAATAGGAGTTCACGAGGACCTCCGGTTCCCCTAACCCATGAGACATCTGTAACAGACCGAGCTAGCACTTGCGCCAGCCCAAGAGGAAGGACCATAACAGGTGTGTGTCACCTCGCAGCAGCTCTCAACATCTGTTTGTCTCGCACGGTCGACCAGGAGATGTGCATCACACCCGCCGCACAGCCGTACCTAGCTAGACAGCGATCAGTTGTCGAAGAACAGAGAAATTGGCGCCACCGACAGCCTTCACTTGTCATCTCGTTGTGGCACTGCCTGATCCATGTTGTCTTGTGCCCTCACCACCCAAAGAAAACTTAGGTTCACTTGATCATATGCATTTTGCTCTAAATTTCTTTCAATTCTTCCAATTTATTTTAAAAACAAAGGCTAAATTTGTGAGTTGTGGTTCCATTGTGATGATTGTTGTTAGGGTTTCATTGTGACGATTGTTGATTGATTTTTGTCGAATTATAAGGTTAAGGCTTAGGGATTTAATTTTATTTTTGGATTATCGGCTTAGCTTGTTGCAAATCGGAGATAAAATTATAGTATTTGATCATAATATCAAGTAAGCAACCGAACATATTTTTCTATTATATTGTTCTTGAACTGTTGAACATACAAAAATCTAATTAATCTTTTCAATTAATTGGTGATGATTTCATAAATGATATGCTTATTTGATATATGAAAATTACTAATGATATTGTGGTTCATCGTTTTATGAACTTGAAGGGATGTAAATACTAAAAGTTAATAGTTAACTTATATTTGATCATTCTACTTTTTTACTTGAAAACTTTAAATAATTTCATTCTCTTCTAATAGGTCATTGAGGTCGAATAATGTATTAACCAAAACCAACTAATTTTTTTTGTGATTTTGCTCTTAGTTTCTTCAGTTTACTGCAACTAATCAATATTATTATCGAGTATCTTTATTTTGGTAAATATTTTGATCACTATTTGTTTATTATTATATATGTCATTGGTTATGTTGATGTATTAATGCTAAAAATTGCCGAACACGTTACTATTTAATAAAATATTACTTAAATATTATATATGTTATTAAATGTACGGTAAAATAGTAAGGGTCTGTTTGGCAGAGCTCCACCAACTCCAGATCCACCAAAAATAGCTCCACTCCACGAATTTTTACCCAAACGCTACAGCTCCACGAAATCTGGATCCACCAAAATACTGAATCTAGCTCCAGATTCATGAAATCCATGGAGCACCTCAAGGGGTGCTCCACGAAACCTTGTTTCGTACTTACTCGTGGAGTTGGGTGGTAATTACCCACCTTTTGCCACTGGTTACACACCCCATCCTATACCACCATAAAACTCATGGGCAAAACAGGCAATTCCCACAAAAAAACTCAGTTTCGTGGATCTGAAGCTGCTGTGCAAGCCAAACAGTTTTGTCTAGCTCCATGGTGGGATCCCAGATTCACGGTGAAGCTGTTTTTGATGGATCTGCTGCTCCAGATTCATTTTTTCAGTGGTGGAGCTCTGCCAAACAGCCATCTAGTCGTTTTCGTTGTAGTTCGGACGTGCCGCCTCCTGTGTGCGGTAGAGCTGGGCCTTGAGGTCCAGGATGGATGCGGCGCCGACGCCCTCGATGGCCTTGTGCTTCTTCGGCATCAGCGCCGACTCCGTCAGCCACCCCTGCGACTCCATCCGTCGCTCCCTCGACCCTCCCTGCTGCGCAGGTGGCTGCGGCTCGGCCGAGGACGCCTTCCACTTCCTTCCTCTCCGCCGGGCTCGAGGCAACAGAAACTGCGCCTGCGCCGATCCATGGCGTGCAGCTTCTCGCCGTCCTCCGCCGCGACGGCGGCGGCGTCCATGAAGAACGCCAGGTCCCCCTCAACCTCAAGGCATCCGTCTCCCCAGAGCAGAGATCGCTGGGCGGCTGCAGGGCTGCCCGGCGGGAAGGCGCGACGCAGGATCCCAGCGTCTCAAGTTTTTGGATGGAAAATTTACAGGGGAAGGCAGTACGTCTCCTTAGTTTGTTGATTATTTGTTGGCTTCTCGCACAAGCTCTGTATGGTCGAACTCTGTTATGGCTGTAGAATAACCGTGTAATGTGTGACGAAACAAGGAGAAGAGTTGCAGTACAGAAGTACATCACGGCCTGCTCAAAATTACTTCCTACGTCTACAAATATAGCCCACAACTATAGTTTGTCGTGAGATCTGTATAGTCAAGTATTTGAAAGCATTGATAAATGTTAATGTATGTAGATTGACCATATAAAACTTACAAATATTTCTATAATATAAAATCTTTTTTCTACTAATATACTACGATAAAAAAAAACTGTAGCCAAGACTCTAAAAAAGGTCAACAATATTTCTCCAGTATCCGTGCTGTTCTCTTTTTCAGAAATAGCATACGAACGTTCGCGGTGTTGTACCAGTGTTTTCGTCCTCCGTAACTTAATTCAGTAATTTGTTGAGCAATGTTCGAATTATATGAGGGTATGCCACTTTATGCTCCATTGCTAAGAACGCGAATTCAAATTCCTTAGAAAATCCAAAGCTAAATCCTGAAGGAATCGAAGCGCGGTTCATATGTTTGAAATACATGGATACTACTAGTCTACTGCAGTGCTACTGGTATTTTCGTTACACATTTCCCATGTGTAGCTGGCAGTTGACTGGCATTGCCATCTTGTGTTCTCGAGCTTCTTCGGCGCGCAGAGGAGGAACATCAAGAGGCATGCGGCCCTGCTCACTAGGGCTGTGCAGTTTCAAACCGAATCGAAAAAACCGTATCAAAAAAATCGAATCGAATCGGTCAACTCGGTTTGATCGGTTTTTGGTATTCGGTTCGGTAGCTAGAAAAGTGGTATTTTTCTGGTTCGATTTTTCGGTAAAAACCGATGAAAAACCGAATTTCCCGAAAAATACCGAACAGTCCACACGCTGCGGCTCAGATCTGCGGCCTGCGCGGCCTGCGCGGCTGCGCCTCTGCGCTGCGGTCTCGGCACACCGGCCCACGCACCGTCTGATTGCTGATAGAAAATGCCGGTATCAAGAAGATGATGCAGCCATGAGTTGCCGTGCAGAAATTATGAACTGTCCTGTTGACTTTTGGCCACGTACGTCCTTTAGCTTTGGGGGATCAGTAATGTTGTGCATCCCATTCTCTAGTCTAATTTAGTAGAAATCTTAGGTTGACACTGTGTTCTTGATACTGGTGTTTCTGTATGCAGTGTAGTATTATTGCGATCTTGTGCGTTGGTGATGATTCATTGATTCAGTATTTCTTAACTATGTTCATGCTCTTGGTACTGATTATTGAATGGAGAATTGAAGTCTTGGAGATGAGATTAACGTTTAACAATTCGCGTAAACTTTGGTAAAATTGGTATTAATCGATACCGTACCGAAATAAAATGGTATTTACCGATACCACACCGTATTCTAAAAAATACCGTATTTCTCGAAATACTTAAACCGTATTTACCGATTAAACTGTATTTACTGAACTGTATAAACCGAAAAAACCGAACGAACAGTCCTACTGCTCACCAAGGTCAGTGGACGGAACGACTCGGTGTTCCTCGCGACCGTTGGGGCATTTGTCCTCGTGCCGCCTTTCGCCATCTTAGCTATTGCTGTCCTAACTGGTTCTGTCCGGCTCTTGCCATGAACAAGAAGGTGCAGGTTTTTAAGTAGTCATCTTCAGAGAGTATATAGGAACCAAGGTACTTTTGCTCTGCAAGAGAATTGTATGTATATAGTGAGAATTTGTATATGGGGTAAGTAGGTATTTATCAATTTTGGTCTTCTTGGTACGTTATATGTAAGGTAACTTGTACGCACTTGATATTGATATACACACTAACTATAAAGGGAAATAAGGATATGGTGTTATATAGGCGTGTACTGTGCATAGATGAACAAAATCATATGTGTTACAGGTCCAAATGGTAATCTTTTTTAGAATTAGCACTGTGAAATGTTGCATCTGCTGATCCTGACAAACCTCGAAAAAAACATGTATGCACGGAGAGAACATGAAGACTACGGATAAGCATCAAGCGCGGTTCTGATCGTTTCTTCCCTGAAGAAATATAATGTTGCATCTATCTACTTTCCAGAAACAGTCTATGCTGAAGTTTGATCCGAATTTATTCTGTATCTATATAGAACATTGTATCATCTTATACCAGACGTAGTTTGATCGGTGTCAGGCTATACATAAGTTGTACCAGGCGTGGTGTTAACATGTAGCAGCCGACTCAGATTCGGCTTCCACTCCAAGAGAGACTTGTTTCCCTTGTTTTATATATGTACCATAGTAGTCCATAGGAAGAGTAAGAACCTCATTTTATTAGTTTTTATATAATGAACCATTTTCGTGCATTCATAATTTTATTCCTAAAGGTTTTTCACGTTAAAATCCGTTCCGTCCGTTCTTTAGATCTTCCATTTCTGCCTATATTTTATAATGAGTTATATCAGGTTTAAGCTTTTAAGACCAAAGCCGCTGCCCAGGAGGAGATTTCCGGGGCGGTCATCATATGGGCATCCGCAAGCAGGGAGATCAGTTCAAGAGAAAAAAAAATTCAGAGCTTTTCTCGGCGTCCGAGTTTTCAGCGAGTTCGAATGCAAGCCGGGCTCCTCCATCCGTCTCCGAGCCGAAGCGAGCCGCGTGATAAAAGCATTGAAGCGTCCTTTGGTTTCCAAACGTCTTCGGTTCCTACGCAGAGGGCTCAACGCCAGAAATCGAGAGCAAGGACAGCATCGAGACATGCACCAATGAAAGAGAAAAGTGTACCAGGAAAAGCTTCCGATTCAAGATAAAGAGGGGTTCAAAATGGTTTTTTTAAGTGATGTATGAATCTATGATTGAAAAACATTGTAGTTGATTGAAATTGTACTGTAACTGATGGTGGCTTATTCGGTGTAATTAAATTTAAAAAAATAAAAATAGAAAAACAAGTTAGCCCATCACAGACAGTACAAACGAATACAAAAAAGAATCGACAAAAAAGCTCAAAAAAAGCCAAAAAACCAAAACAGACAAAATTGTTAAATAATGAAAAATAAGCCAGAAGCCTAAGCCGTTTTGAGCGGGACTGCCTCGAGAGGAGAAGACTCTCGGGATGGCCATTGCACGAAACGGATTAGGCTTCTGGCTTATTTTGACTGCCACAGTAATAAGGACTTATTTTGATTCTGCTTTATAATTTGACTTTATACTAAGCGTCAATCCGTACTATTCTTTGGCAACTGTTCTAGTATCAAGTTCGCCAATATCATCGTCTGCGCCACTCGACGCCATGCCCTAGTGTCATACTACATCATTTCCGTCGAAGCTGTGTCATCAACTCTATATGTTTTTGTTTGATGTGGAATTCATTGTAATTCGAGCTGTTGTGCCTATTACTGGCGTTATTTATGCGAAATTAATTATATGTGATTTATTCGATGATTCATCGTCTTTTACATGTTACTGTGGTAAGATTCGCACATATAAAGTCTAAGACGGAGTTGCAGATTTTCAACACAATTTAGGCTACGCTTTATTGATGACACTTTTTTTTAAAAAAAAACTAATATCAGTTATGGGGACAATTGAATTTAGTGTTTCAATTACTGTTTGTATATATTGCAAGTTGGATTGCTTACACGACCATTATGGAAGCTTTGGCAACATTTAATTATCATAAATTTGATGACCCCTAATAGCAACTAGCATGAGGTTGTTCGGAGTTTTGCTGTTTGAAAGTGAAGGTTTTGTTTTAATTTTAGTTTCAGATGAAGGATTTAAGTGCAACAAGAAGTTTATTTTTATTTGGATACAATAATGTTCTCCAGTTGTCACAGTTCGATATGAGGGGTTTGCTGTAATTTATACTCCATTGATGACATGAGAATTCCTTTCATTAGGACAGTTTTATCAAGCAGTTTCAACAATATCATGAAATTTAATTACTTTTAAAACCGATAGTTTGATATGTGTGATGATCACACGTGCAAATTGTTCTTTCATTAAGCATGGTTTACCTAGTTTTGTATTTCAGATGAAGTATGTCAAGATTCCATGAGATGAGTTTTTCACTATCTATCACGCGTCACGTGTGATGTCTTGGCTTATGTTGTTCGACGATTGAGCATTTATTTCAAGAGTTCAATTGCGCAGACTCAGATTTTTTTGCTAGAGTTATGAATTGTTGAAGACTTAGATTTGTTCGTCTACTTTGTTGATAGCTATGTGGTTAGATATGCTAATGGTTTGCTCAATTTTGCTTTGTAAGAAGTGTTTGGATAAGACTATTCTAGTCATTCTTGTTGAAGATTGGTCCGATAGACTTTTGGCGTACAAACTGTTCATCCTGATTTAATTGGAGAAGTTTATTATGTTTTTCAATTATCGAAGGAAATTCGGTTCAAGGTAGAGATTGTTGTAGTTTGATCCAAATTCGTATTGTGTCTGTATAGGATATTGCATCGCCTCATGCCAGATGTGGTTTGACCGGTGCCAGGGCCATGCGCATACTATATCAGACGTGGTGTCAACATGTAGCAACCGATTCTAATTCGGTTTTCTCTCCATGTAGGATTTGTTTTCCTCACCCGATATATGTACCTAGTAGTCTATAGGAGAAGTAAGAGACTCATTATAATTTCTCTTTATATATTGAATTCTATCTTCTTATGTTCGTAGTTTTTTCTACAAGAGTTTTTTACGTTCAATTCCATGCCTCTTGTTCTCTAAATATTCTATTTATACCATGAGTTTTATAACAATCAAAATGTTATCTTGAAATAAACTTTATAAAGAACGCGGCACAAGATACAACACTAGAGGCTCCGAATTTCCGATCATCTACAATCTAAAAAAAAAGTATAAAAACTGTACAATGTTCTTCAAGGCACACCTCTCAAACCAAACAAGTTGCCAAACCATGCAGCAGCATCTGCCTTCCTGCATTGTATTTTATTTGGAGTTTCACTCTTGCACCATTCCCAGCTCCTGCCGAAGAGTAGTCGGATATGTTTTGCGATTATCGGTAGGTCTTAGCTGCTCGACAGGGACATGTCCTTGTTTCATCATGTAGCTCCATCTGTCTATCAATAGGTAGAAGAAAGCTAGGAAGGAGACCTCAACGGTGAGGAGTCCAGTCCAAAGCCTCACGCTTTTCGTGGTTCTCTCATGGTATGTGCGAAGGCCAATGTAGACGTTTGCGATGCCAGTGGCGCAAACTGCAATGCCGAGAAGCCAGTGGAAGAAGTACCACAGACTCCTCACCTTAACACCTCTGCAGAGAGAGAGAAAGGGATAAGGTCTAGGCATAAGCTTTGTAAGAAACATGAAAAGGTTGCAATGGTACTACAGGAAAGTTGTTTCGTCTACCTTTCTGGTCTGAAGAAACCGATGAGTGGCTGAAGCCACATGAATCCATACAGTGCCAATCCTACTCTTTGGTGACTGTTACTAAAGGAATTATCAAAGTTCATCAACGACAGAGCCGCACCGCCGGTAGCAAGGAGGACAGCGGCAATCTGAAAACTCAATTGAGCATGTAATATGTATCAGATGCTGTATAAAACAACAAGAAAAAAGAAGAAAGATCAGCAAATGTTATGCCTGCAGAAGATACAAACCTGAGAAATGACATGAAAATAGAAAAGGACCCTGATGCATCTGCCGCTTTTAGATTTGCTTGACATTCTGGCTAGCAGTATCCCTACCGGCATCAAGAAACCAAAAGAAGACCAGTGGAACAACGCGTGTAGCTTGAGTTGAAATGATTCTTTGGGCGTCAGCTGCAAGAGAAAAAAGCAAATATTGTTGCTGTTAGCAGTGTAACACTTCTTGTACCAAAATCCATTAAATGTGAAATAACAAATAGTTCTCTGATGAATGTAATTCAGAATTACATATCTTAAAGAGTACGATGCACAGGCCCCAAACTAGATGTACTCTGATTACCTCCAAAGGACGCCCAGTCTTGTTGTGGCTTTGACTGAGATTCTCTGTGGAATTTGACGAGCCATCAGACGGCGTAAGAAGCAAAAGAATCAGAAAACTTGTGAACAGGAGGAGCAGTCCTTTTCTTCTAGACACTAGCATCTGTGCTAGTCAATTTAATCACCCCTCAGAAGAAGCAAACCAACAACAAGAAGTGGGGTTCCTAAACTGGAGGAGGACCAACTAGGACAAAGTTCTACGCCCACACTTCAATGACAGAAGAAGAAAAGGGGCAAAATTGTAGGAATCTCTCCCTCCTACACTCACCTCAGGCTACCTTACATGCATCCTTTCTTCCTCTCTCTTGAGATACTCTTACCATATAAACACACCAGAATCCCAAGAACAGAAAAGAGAGAGAGAGAGAGAGAAACCTGTCTGAACTAAAGAATGAACAGAATCGACAGGAAAGTCAAACGCCTTCAATTCTCTCTGCACAATGCAGGGGTATTAATCCCAAGACAGGATGAACATGGCCAGGCAGCAATGGTTCAGTAGGTTGTCCCGTGGCCTGTGGGAGATTTTGATATTGCAGCTAAGCTCCCTTTTGCTCGGTGCTCTGCAATATATTATGGTGGACTTTGTGTTGCATGGGGGACGGATGGAAGAAATGAGAGGGAGGGAGGCTTTTGAGCGCATTTTGGCCGAGCTTTTACAGCTCCGTGGCCGTGGCATGATGATGGTGTGGTAGTGGTAGGGCGAGAAGAGGCTTTTGCTGTGCGGTGCGGTGCGCGCGGTGCTGTGACGCGGCAAGAGAAACTGTTTGCTCTGCTTTGTGTGCCTCCAGCTGAGGGCCTATTTGGCAACGGCTGCGGTTCTAACTTTTGGCTGGAATTTTTAAATTTTGGCTGTTTATAGTACAGATTATAGAGAGAGATACTCACTTGCGATTTTGGCTAGTACAGGTATTAGGCTTTTAACGTGTACATCGTTTAACTTGTAGACCCCGTCTTAAGAAAATACTCCGTTTAAAAGTTAAGTACTGTAACAAAAAATCAAAAGTAGCCAGCTTCGGAGGAAAAGAACAGACCCTGAAGCGCAAGAGCAGGTTTTGGTGCTCGAGTGCCGGCCAGGTGTCAGCAGTTCCCGCTCGGCCAGTGGAAACCGGCCGGTTTTGACACTGTTTTCCGCGAAAAAACCTATAGACCACACTGGTTTGCCTGGTTTACCGGGAAACCGGCTAGGTTTCTCGAAAAGCTTTTACATTTACTTAATTTTAGAAATGCTTACGAATCTTAAAGCAAAGTGGTTGATATTAGATGGGGGCAATTATGCATAACGTAAAAAACAAATCAAATTGAAGATTTGCCCTTTGTTTAAGGCTAATGCATATACCCTTAGTACCTACTGGCCGATAATGGTCACTGGTGACCGGCCGGTATCCACTGGGAACTGAACCCTGTTAATGTATGCGCCATTGGTCATCTCCCCAGCTCCATGTCTCCGTGTTCGATGCTCCGTTTAATCCATGCATGGCCTTGTCTAGGACACCTCTTAGCTAGCTACAAGTCTGATTAGGAGTAGCTTTCACTTTTGATTCATGTGATTTTGGCTGCAAAGGGGAGGGAATGGCGAAAAGATTGACAGGGCTGGGGAATTTGCATGGCGTAAGAGGCCGCAAAGCTAGTAATCGTTGCTAATGGGAAGAAATGTTAACCAGTCCTTGTCATCTTCCCTACCTGTCTACCTCACTCTGATCTACCTGGGGAATTCTCTGTATCCACCAATCGTTGTCTGGGCGCTACAACGTTTCTACTTGAAGAACTACTGAACTACTAGTACATGGTTATTAGATACGGCAATGCCGATTAGTCGGTTACGTTTCTTGATGCCGCCATGAGTGATTATTATGAGTTCTACTGTGGGAAGTGGTAACCGTATTATCAAAGATGGTTGTGGCAGATGTTATGATGTCTGGAGCAAACTCTTACCGTTCTATGATCAAGTGAACTGATTGTCCCTAACGGTTACTCATCGTAGGCAAATCCAGAGCCGTAGGCAGATCACTTCGCACATCAGCTCAGTGGCAGATGTACTGTAAAATTGGTTGGTGTATCTCTGCAATTCAACGAGCGAAAGATTTTGGCTTCGTTTCGCAACGATACCTTGCGGAGAATGATGGAGCCCAGAGATAATGCTAAGTTAGGAAATGTTTATACCAAACTGGGCCATGCCGCCCTTTTCCTCTAAAACGTTGTCAATGGTGAGTTTTTAGATAGAGCTAGATAAAGCGCTAACGACAGCAATTAGGCAGCACGCTTATAATGACTGGTCATTTTCTACTCCCAAACACAATCATTTCTCCCAACTTTGTCCATTAGGAAAATAGCTGAGATAGAATCCGACATGGGACACCGATAATTTGCGAGATAATGTTTTACAAATCTCCAAACTCACGTCACACGCAGATACGATGGTGAAATTATGTGCTCACAGGCAGACCAAAACGTGCTATGAGTTCCATACTTTGCAGTCTCACTCGTTAGATCCTGGACCAATACTCAACTCTGTCCATGCAAGCCCAGTGAGAGACCAGTGAAAAGGTTCGGTAATACAAGGCAGCCTTTGGTCTCCATGCTACCATTATATGGTTCTTTTCCTCAGTTAGGTCCCAATGTCTGCTACTCTCACAATGTAGTATCTATGATTTCTTTTTGCACAGGTCAAGGTCTGACAAATGACCATTTCACTCTACTCCTGTCTTTCCCCTTCCAATGCAATTTCTAGAGTTCTACTGAGTTTTTGGGAGAATCTTTGATCTTGCGTCGCAAATTTCTTTCGACTCATCGCTTCGAGTAGCACCAACTGCTCTTCAGATTTTAGACAAGAAGCTTCAACATTGCCCAGCACTGGAGAGTTCTAAACATAGTGATCACAACGCACTGATACATCACATTTGTGACTTATATGAGTTGAAAGTTGAAACCAACATGTTGTTCCAACTTCCAAGAATAAAATATGTATTTTCCAATCTTGCAGTATGGTACACACAAAAAAGGACGGTTGAGACCAACATGTCGTTGCAAAACCCGATCAAGTTGAGCCCAACATGTTGTTGCAAGCACTGATACACAGACGGTTGCAGCAGCCGTTGATACCTACTTACTTTCTTAGAAGATAAGGGAGTCGATCAGTAGCTATCAGCTAGCTCATGAAAATGCAGTTCATTTGAAGCATAATAATGCCTGCGATCTCCTTTCCAACAACCGCAATTCACCAATGATGGCCACCGGAATTCGATCGGTTCATGCTGGCTCCTGCATAAGTGCCCCCTGATTAGCACGCGGATTAGTTCTGCCCGTGGTGTGTGCTGGAAGCCTGGAAAGATTATGCATAGCATACGGGTCACTGTATGTGAAGAATTATGAAGTACTGTGGTTTTGGCCCATGATGCTGATTTTGCAATAACATGTAGAATGTTAATTGTAGGGTGTAACATCCCAAATTTTCGCTTTTTGAAAATTTAATTTTAAATTAATTATTTTAAAGTATTTAAGTCTTATTTGGATTTATCTGGATTTTATTTCAAAATTTAAAGCAATAAAATGTATTTTAAATATTTTATTAAATCCAAAAAGAGTTTATTATATTTTGCCTAGCCTTTCCTAAATTTTTAAATAATATTTGAGAATTTTCTGAAATTTAAAATCAATTTTCAAAGTTAAAAAGTATTTTATAAAATTATTACATTCAAACCTGAAATTAAAAATATTTTTACTAAGTCTAAAATGCTTCCAGGAATATTTTAGGATTTTTCTGGAATTTTTAGACGTTAAATATTATTTTTTCAAGTGTTTATAAAGTTTCTAGTATTTTCTGAAATTTATTCCGAAAATAAAAATCAAATTATTCCTAGCCCGCCAAGTGTCCCTCCCAGATTAAATCAATCTCTCTCCACATTTTAATCCTAGCCACAAAAGATCACTTACCCCTTCATAACATCCAAGAGCCATGAAACATCCACTTGCCACGTGTCGCAAATCCGACGGCCCGTACCCCTTCACTTCTTCTCTCTCCCTATGATATATGGACCCCACATGTCATAACCTTCTTCAACCTCTCCTTCTTCCTCCTCCCACCCTCTCTCTCTCCTCCACCATTAAAACCGAAATGGAGCTTTGAAATCCCGCCGTTTCCTCCTCTTAACTCCCGATTAAAGCATGGAAACGGAAGCCCTAATCACTCCGCTCTAATCCGCCGGCCGTTTCCCCTCTTTTATTTCCCCTAATTGCGGTTTGTATTAATTCCGGCGAGCTCTAAACCGCCGGCCTCCCCCCCTCTCCCCACCTATAAAAACCCCCCTCCAAAACCTTTTTCGGCACCGCCTCCCACCGCTCCTCCTTTTCCCCTTCTCGGCCGACCGTTGCAGCCGCCCCGGCCGCCTCCCGTCGCCTCGCTGCCGCCTCCTCCTTGCGCCGCCGCCGGCCGCCCGCCTCCCGTCGCCGCCGTCGGTAAGCCGCCGCCGCCTCTCCACCTCCCACCGCTACTCGCCGCCTCACCGCCGGCCGGACATCTCCCGTGCGGCTGCGCGTGCGCCCGCGTGGCCGGTCTCGCCCATGTGGCCGCCACCTCGCGCCCGCGTGGCGCCAAGTAATCGAGCGCCACCTTGGCCGTTGTTTCCTCCCGTAGACTTGGTTCACGGTAGACCGGGCCCACCGGTCATTCAAATATTTTTCCCGCTCGGAAAATTCAAAATGGCTGACATCATAAATAGCATTTTTCAGTTCAAAAAATAATTCCCGAAAGCCGGCTTTTCCCTTTTTCCCTCCTTTTAATCTTTCGGAAGCCATAACTTTCTCATTATAACTCCGATTTGAGCCGTTCAAATTCCTAAATTTTTCTAAAATCATAAACTATCCATTTATGGACTCTTTTTGAAATTTTGAATTTTATTTAAATTTTGTTTGAATTTATTTGTTTTGTTTGTCTGTCTTCTCGCGCGTAGATTCCGCCGTTGCTGAGGATTTCATCGAGTCGCAGCAAGAAGAACCAGTTAGCGCTCAAGAAGGCAAGTCTACTTTGATCATCTTGAACCTATGATTTTGAAATGTTTTACTTATTTTAAATTATGTGCATTGCTATTTACAAAAAACATTAGTTCAAATCTTAAGGTAATAGTTAATCCAACCTTGTTATGCCCTCACTTGAAGTTGATTGCCATGTACCTTTGCAACCCTAGAAATTCCTTTGACTCATTAATGAGAGTTATCTATTAAATTGTTGGTATTAGAATGGTAGAACAATGCTTAGCCATGGTATTGAATACCTCATAAATCTTGCAAATGGGAAATTATGAATTATTGTAATACCCTTGTTTTACAAATTTAGTGGTAATTGGAGTTACCACTGTTCTTTTAAAATAAACTAAAATGTGAAAGTTGGTTTAGATTAGGGTGGATGGTTGGTTTGGGTTGGTGCAGCAAGCACGATATCTTGTTAAGTGTATGTTCCACCCTAATCAATTAAGGACCGACGATTGTGTTTGTCCAGACTGAGCATTAACCGTACAACCATAAGTCTATATGGGTACGACCTAGCTGACTAACTTATGATAGTCTAGTTTAGGTGCCACCAGTGGAAAGTGGGTGCCAGGGATTTACTGTTTATTCACAGTGATGGACAGAGATTTACTGTACTCATATGGCGCAAGAGGGGGCTTCGGTTCGGGCAGTTAGCCTACCTGCGGTGAAACCTCAGCGGGTGGTATCTAGCTAGATTAGAGTAAGGTAAAGACTTTGTGATATTTTATCTGGGTCTCATGCCAAAGGAAGCGTGTTGACTTTTAGGATAATTTATCTCTTGTGGGTAAAGTTGTACAACCTCTGCAGAGTATAAAACTATTCGAATAGCCGTGCCCACGGTCAAGGGCGGGCAATGAATGCTTTCACATGGTAGATTTCTGGTTTTTGGTTTTCAAATCAAAGTTTTTGTATTCCGAGAGTGGAGGGAACTCTCGGAAGGGTATCCTGGCGGTTGGAGCCAGAGAGGGTGGATGGAACCCGCAGTTTTAAACTTGACCAATTGTAATTGGTTGGCTAGTGTTGGTAGATGGAACCTTCACTAGAAAGTTAATGATAGTTTCTGCTAAAATATTTACTTTATTAAATTGATGCCTTCGAAAATAATTAGAAGTAGTTGAATGAAAATGTTGCTTTGTGCAAAAGAACCATATAGCCTTCCTTTGTCAAGCTTTGCATCTATTGCATTTTTCCCAAGACTTGCGGAGTACTTTATGTACTCACATGCTACACTCAAAAATAATAACCAGAGGAGTACGAAGCTCAAGAAGGCGACTACGACTTCTTCGCGGGTGGATTCGAAGAAGGATTCCAGGAGTTCTAGGTCGCGCTTCCCCAGTCAATTGCCTGTGGCGTATTGATAGGTCTTCACCGAGTTTATCTTTTGCTTCCGCTGTGTTTCGTGTGTGCGAGGTCTTGAAACCTCAATTGTAATAATGAGACCTTTCGGTCTGTACTCTTTAATATTGTAATAAAGCGTTGCTGGTTATGTATTCATTTCTGTTTAACTGTGTGCACTAGCTTTGATCTGGGACTAGCGCAGTAATACACAGAGGGTTCGGGTTCGGAAATCCGGGGTCCCGTCATAGGGTGCGTTCTTTTCAACTACGGCTTATGACTTTTGGTTCTAATATGAATGTTTGCGTGAACAAACTAAATGCTAAAAATACATAAACCAATTCGAACAGACTATCCTGATAAGTCGCTTCGAAAAAATGACGAAGAAGTCATCCCACTTGTTTGTTCGGAAGAAACTATAAGTTATAAGTTAAAAAAAATAAGATCGTAGTATATGCTAGTACATATATAGGTCCAATTTTTTTTTGGACATTGCTACTCCACGCTACACCTTTGGACAATGCTATTCCACGTTAGAATCATTTCCAACGGCATAGGCATATTTCACCTGAGTTTCAATATGTTCCATACATATTTCGCAAGTTTTAAAAAGTTTCAAACATATTTCATAGAATTTCAGCGTGTTCAATAACTACCAAATCTTAAAGTTAAAAGATTCAATGGGTTTCACAATTTAAACTTGATTGAAAAATGAGTTTAGAAGATTTTCAATTGAGTTTCAAAAAAACTTCAAAGTTTCAAAGAGTTTCAAAAAGTTTTGTGGAAAATTTCGTAAATGTTTCATTTAAGTTTCAAAGGAAACGACGAATTCAAAAAAGTTCATTGGATTTCAAGAGTCAAGTTTTCGGTGAATTTTCACAAAGTTTGAAGTTTCAGCAAAGTTTGAAAATATGATGATTTAGTTTAACAGTTTTAGTGGTGCGTTTCAATGAAGATTCCAATCAATATTGGAGTTTAAACAAGTTTCAACCGAGTTTTAGTTCGAAGCTCCAGTTTCATAAGAGTATCATGCAAAAGCTTCAATTTTCAAAAGAGATCAAGGCAAGTTTCATAAAGAAGCACTCTCAAAAGAAAATCTATGTGAGTTCCATGCTGAAACATCATTTCAAAAAAAGTTTAAGGTGAGCTTCACTTGAAAAAAATCAAGTTTCAAGCGGATTTCGAAAAGTCAAAAACTTTAGAGTAGTTTCAGTTTTCAAGAGAGTTTGAAAAAATCCTTTAAGTTTCAAACAATCAGTTTGGCTACTAGAGCTCACCAGAGGCAATTAACATGAGTAGGAGGTGAGTTTCGAGCACGCCACCCACCACCGTGCTCACTTGTGGCCGTTCGCCGTTCATCTCATTATCGTCATTGTGCAAGTTTATGACTCTTATCACCCATAGTCACTCGCCTTTCTCGGGCGAGCCTATTGCCACCTGCCATCATGCTCAGGAGAGCCTGTGGTCGCTGTGCTCGCGCAATAGCCGCTACCACGTGAACTCGCGCATGACCATGCACCTCCAAGATCACCCACGGCCGCCACTCATGTCCATAGGGGTTACTCCCCATGGTGTCTGTGACGACCCGCATTATTACCGTGGGGTAATAACGCTAATCAACGGATTATTATTCGTTTTAGCCGATAGAACATCGCTCTAATGAATAATAAGCCATCAGAGTGTTGCAGCAGAACAATAATTAGAGACAAAACACAATATTACAATAATATTGCCACGCAGGGTTACAATTTATTACAAAGCCTCAAAGGCTTGAATATTACAATCTTTAGACAAAATATTCTAACTACTTCCTATTCAATAACGACCACACGGAGTGTCCACCTTGTACCCACTGTAATCCGAGTCTACGGTATTTCATGCAGGTAGCTTCCTCCTGATCTTAGCCATTCCCTGAATTGACATGCTCCTAAGCAAAGGGAGGATTATAGCAAGGGTGAGTACAGAAGTACTCAGCAAGCGTTAATAGCCAAAAAAATGCACAACATGCTTAACCTTTATACAATTAGGAATCTCAATTCCTATCCTCAAATCTCTTGCTCATTTTTTAATACTCTTTTTCAATGTCATTTCCATGACTTACAGAAAATAAGGTTTGTTGGTTTTAAAAGAAGTCCGATTTATTAATTTAGAAAACTACTGAACATATGCATGAACAGCAAAAACCCCCATAAGTTTCCGTAATTCTCCTTTCCCGGAGACAGGCATGAATTCATGATTTTGATAGCATTGCGCAAGCTTGTATCACTTTACCCATCATCACTCTGCTCGTGTTGGCTCTTGGGTTATCCGCAATTCCTTTGAAGCGGCGCCCAGAACAGAGTACAGTACAATTATCTCTAGCTCAGTAATTACATCTCCACCCGGTTACTCACAATCAGCAGCCTGGAGCCACGCAGACCCACCAAAAGCGACATAACCGTTGGCTGGTAGGGTATTCAACCTTTCCCCAGCCCCCCTGCCAGCGTAATATAACGCCAATGCGTAACCCGCCTGTGGGTTCTTACACTCCGGTCTTATACCGGTTTCTTTGGGCCTATCCCATAAATAAAATCACCCCTGTGGAGAATATAACACCTCACTAGAGTACCGACTGCCCGTGAAAACGGAACGATGGTTGATACGGTTGGTACGGTCTGTCCATACGGATGAAGTTTGTAGCCCCTTATATTCTATTCTTATGCAGAGGTCCCTTCCTTGCCCACTCACTGCCTCCCCTGGCAACCTCTGCCCACCTTTTTACTTAACTTTGGTGGCCAACTGCTCCATCAGTTGCCATCTAACCCTTTTCATTCACATATAGCCATTGCTTGATTTAAAACCCTTTTTATTTGTTTTATGCAAGTGATACTAGATTAATACAAAATACTTGTTTTATGAATATACTCCGCAGAGGTGATCAAAGGAATGCTTGCCTGAATTTTAACCATAAATTCGGATTCAAGTAGGATCAGGTGAAATCACTCCCGTAGCTTGGATTGTCGCCTGCAATTAAATACGTCGACTACGACTTAATGTATGACAATATAATAAAATACGAGGTGTCGAAGTGCTTATACTCCTAAGGTCATGCATCGTTCCATTTAACCCGATTGCGGTAATTGAGGTTAGTTTTGGTACACTACTCGTCGTTCGACATTATCGCGCTAGCGTCATGAGATATGGTTGATCTAGTAGGCATGCCCAATGTTTTATTAATTCCTAGTAACATTAATTAAATTATACTAAAGCGTCTTCGTACGACTTCTAGGTTTTATTTTAGCTATGTGCGAATTGTTATGGCTTATGCTATTTAAATCACTATATACCAGTTTAATCGGCGGGCACAACTTTTAATCATGGCTTACTATTTTAATTTGGTACCGGTTATTCTAGTCGTCATGACCAGTTCTAAATCTTCTAACGGCTGTTAATTTATTCTAATAATTCAGAATAGTTATTAGTGGATTTCCACAGTTTATATTCAACTAACAAAATTTAGCTGGGCATTTAAATGCGCAATATAATGTTCTCAATAATATTATGATCATTTGCTTCGCATGAGTACAATTTCCAGTCTATGGGCATCATTTAATTTATTTTTAATAACCCAGAATGTTTTACTAGGGAAGCGCTGCAATTTAACACTATCCAAGTTAATTGGGTATTTAATTATAACTCTGAATAATACAATTGGCAATGCATCACTTAAATCGGTACATGCTACGCTTTAATCTTCATTTATTCTAATCATCATAAATACTAATTAACGGTTTTCTACTGTTTAGATGGACTTAACTAAACTATCTGTGTATTTAAACTCGCTACCAAATGGTCTAAGACTACAATTCCTTAATTTAATTCGTACACATACAAGTTTAATCCACATGTATAGTTTAAATCATCGAACCCCAATTAACATTCTAATTGTCCAGAGTAATAAATGGATTTCTATAATCTAAATGCGAGTAATAGCATCGTCTGAGTATTTAATTATGCCATGGAGTGGTCTAAACGAAGATACACAAATTTTAATAAACCTATGTATATGTTTTAATCCATTGACGGGCTTGGTTTATTTATATCGATCATGAATATTTATTAGTGAGGTTTCACAAATTTATACTACCAACAGAGTTAATCAGGTCTTTAATTAGGAACTCAAATGATCTAAACAGTAATGTACTAACTCAATCGATACACGCCAAGTTTTAATCTACTGACAGTCCTTAATTAAGTTTCAATAGTCATAAATATTGATTAGTTATATTTTGTAATTTAACGTAATTAGCATAATGCTCTTGAGTAATTTGATCTACAGCGCCGAATAATACCATGGTTTAAGTAGCTAAACGAATCCTGCTAAATGTGCTTGCGGTTTTCTAATTTCTCATTCTGCTTATAATCAATTCAACGTCGCTGATATGCATAATGATCTAAGGTATTACACTATACTGAAGGTCATATTAATTCTTTGTTTCTAACGGAAGTCTATTACATTGGTGTGGCTAATATTCATTTACAGGTTCTTACACCCTTGCAGTTAGTTTATTTAATTTTTGACAATCTGCTATAGCAAGATTGGTACAACGCATGATTAAGAGTATCCTTAAAATTTGTAACCCTAGTTTTTCACATTTTATTCTATCTACCTACTTTTCTTGTTTTTCCCCTATCTTTCTCTCTTTCTTTCTTTCTGTCCGGCCTCCCCCTTTTTCTTGCTGTCGGCCGAAGCCGACCTCTCTCCTTCCTCTCACTACCCCGACGCCTCCTCATATCCTCCCCATTTTCCCCATGCGCTCGGCCCTCTCTCTCTCTCGGTCTCCCTCCACGCCGAGTCTGCCTCCTCTCGGCTCCTCCGCCGCCCCGGGCCTCAGCGCCTCCGCTCCGGGTCCTGGCTCCCCGCTGCGCCGCTCCCTAGCGCCATCACTCTGCTCCTCCAGCGGCTCCGCCGCCCACTCGTGCCTCCTCCTCACGCCGCTCCGCCGGCGCGCCTCTTTTGGCCGGCCGTTCCCGCCGGGATGACCGGCGCCGCCTGGGATCTCCGGCCAGATCTGGCCAAATCGAATGTTTCCCATCTTTTCCCCCTTTCTTACTTGATTTAATTTTGTAATTTGCTAACTTGTGGGGTTTTGCCTAGGGTTCGGTGTTGGGAGGCGGGTGACTGTGGCTGTCTCTGCCGGTGAACCGTCGCCGTACGCCGGGGGAGTACCGACGGCGGTGAACCGGTGGCTCGGCCGGGAATCCCGCAGCCGCCGTTCTCATGGTAACCCTCTTCTCCCCTTCCTTTACCTCCGGTGACATTCTTATGGTTGCTAGCCTATGTTGGATGAAATGGGGTAATAGCAATGCATGGATGGTGGGATTGTGGGGTTTACCTGCACTGGTGCTTGTGAGGGATGCTAGGGTTTGGGCTTGGGGTGGTGGCCGGTTGGCTGTAGTTGATGCTTGATGCTGGCTTGCGGTGGTGGATGATGGTTGCTGGCTTGCGGTTCTCCTGTGGCCGTCATGTCCCCATCGCCATGTCCCCGTCTTCCTTCGGCTTGTCGCTTCTTCACTCCCTGGACCTTCGGCTCCACTCGGCTGGGGACTCCTCCGCGGTCTGGGGATTGGCTGGAAGAGTTGGGGAGTGTTACCTTACCTGGTTTTGTCCCTCTGTGCTCTTTCCTCTCGGTTTGGCTATGGTATGCGCTGTGGGATATTTTGGTGGATGGCTTGCCCGTGAGGCTTTGTTGGCTGCCACTGCTCTCTGGGCGTGGCTGCTCTGGCCCGGTGCTATCTGGTTCACTGTGGTTGGCATTTGCATGGTGAGGGCTTTGACAGGTGTTTCTCTGTGGTGGTTTGGGCTGGAATGGTTTGTGATATCCTGGTCTTTGCCTTGGTTGGATTCCTATATTCAAAACAGGTTTGTATATATATAATACCATGTGATGAGCCTATGGTTGTGAGAGGTGCCGACTGGCCCCCGGACGGTCAGGTATCTCCGTGAACGGATTACCCCGCCCGAAGTTAATCCTTAGGGCTCTGACGGCAACGCTTTCTTTACTTCGCTTTATTTCAATTCATTCTTTTGTTCGGTCTTTTTCGGTCTTAAAACTTAGTTATTCGTTCATAAGTAAATAGCGATGTAACGGCAACTCGACGACAGTCTGATTCATGTATGTAATGGCCTAGATTGTAATTCGGCTTTCTCTTAATATTGATGTGTACCGAATAATGCAATTTATCTAAATGTAATTTCTATTCTCAATTATTCTGGAGGTAATATCTATGTATGAGATGAATCTCGGTGTAAATTAAATCATGTACTTTCTGACTGAATACCATTGTATTGCATTTACTTAGTCTTTGAGATGATTATTGGGTGAGCCATGGAATTGTATAATTGTTGTAATTTAGATTGTTGCTATCATGTAATGCAATTTGTAATACTTTTATTTGACTTGATATAAGTCCTAATTGTTGTTCAATGGATGTTATTGATTTTACCAAATATGGATTGTAATAAATTACTGTTGTACTACGGACTGTTATATATAATTTAATTGAGTTGAATACTATACTAGCCGCACAACTAAATTTTCTTTCTCGCTTTACTCTATACAGTTTAGTAGTCGCCCTCGTCGATGAAATGGGAACAACAACGTATTATCTTATCGCTCGTTGATTTCAATTTATACGACTAGATAGAAAATTTTAAATTCCCTCGTATTTTTAGATTTCTTAATTACATAATTAATCATGCTTAACGTTGTAATTCGTTGCTTAAGGTTAATTAATGATGTGGGTTGTTACAGTGTCGCTCGTCCAACACAACTCGCATGCAAGCAGCTGCAGGAGAGAAAAGAGGGGGAACGATAGAAACATAGGTGCATGCAAGTAGTTGCAGGAAAGGGGAAGGGGCAGGGGTAGAAGAGGGGAATGAGAGAAACATGTGGTAGAGAATGGTTATGACGCTTCATCCTTATTCCTTATCCCCTTGTATGTATAAAAAATCGGAAGGTTCAATGTACATGTGCTAGTTTGAAGGATGTGCGCTTCCTATCCTACCGATTTTGAATTCAACGGTATAGCATTGTATTGTATCTCTCTTTTTTTCTGTCCAATTGGCGCATCTCAATCAGTATTGCATATATGTAAATATGAAGTTAGCATGTTTTTTAACCTCAATTTGTTTATGTAATTTTATGAGCAAGCAAAATTTTGTGTATGTTGCACCTAGTAATTTTCAGCAAAATGATTCCAAGAGTGTGTTACTGAAAATTTGTTTTTCTTCCCCCCACAAAGTTTGTCGTTGTAGCGATTCTTTTTGTTAGATAAGATAAACAGCATGCAATGTTCAGTGTATGTTTTGCCTGAAGTGACAAAAGATCCCTTTGAAAAGAGGAACTATCAATTTAGCTTTATCCATACACAAAGAAAAGGAAAAGAAGACCAGGAACAATTGTTAAGAGGACGAGATGTTTCCTTTATAAATCTCTTTGCTATTGCTTTGCAAAACAATCCTACCAACCATGGTTTCTAGAAGCTCAATTATCTTCGGAGAAAAGATTATTTGTTCCTGAAATTTCATATTCGTGAGTCTATTCTGCTGAATCTATCTGTCTTCGAAGTAAAAGGAGTTGTAAATTGAGTTGCTGCCAGCAATACAGTGAAGAACAAACTCCAATTCTTCAGTTAGATGAGATGCTTGCTTCTAAGTATTCAGACATTCTGATGAGTATTGCCCTTTTGTCATTGCGTCAGTTGACCTTTTGTTCCGCATATCCGAAGATGTTGAAGTGGTTTGATATGCTTACAACCACCGCTTAATTTTCTGTGTGAACGAAAAGGTAAAGCCATTCTTGTGCCAAATGGTGGCAATCTCAAAAGCCTAACTCCACATCTTTTACAGGGAATTCGTGGTTCCACCGAAACATATATTGGGCATTATGCATGGTATGCCATTTTTAAGTGATTGAACAAACGACTAGGATTTAATAATGTTGACATGCACAGTAAAAATGGTAAATTTGTATCCAGTGATGAAAAACTTCTAAACAGACATTTCACTCTACGTTGAAACTAGCGGCAGTCCTAACACGAGAGAACAATCCCAGCAAGAACAAAAGTACATAAGAGACACAAATATTTGTTAACGAGGTTTGACAATACCTACTTCCCAGGAATTGAATCGCGACAACTCCATTTGTATGAGGAGTTTCTTTCCACGATTAGGATTATAAAAGGTTAGTGGTATATATTTATACTCCGAATACATGTTTGACTTGGATATCTATCCGTATAGCGGGGCCGCAGCCCCTCGCACCCCTGGCCCACAATATTTCGTGACACCGCACAACTACATTAACTTCTTTTGAAGGGCTGTGCCCGAAAAGGCTACATTACACTCCACTTTTCCGGACACGGCCGCTTCCTTTGCGTACATGAGCCATGCACGGCACACTTCAACATTAAATCTAAAGGTGCACATACTATCTTCAGACTTCAGCTACTTACACCAAAATTTCAGTTTGCATGACAGGCACAATCACAATTAGCTTTAAGTTTTTTTATACCATTCATGCTTTAACTTATCAGAAGAAAGTTCAGACATACTTTGTAGTTAAAAAGAACATGATCTCGCCCTTAATTAGGTTTTGTAATTTGTATGATGACGCCGTACGTTCGGTTAGTTTCCTTAGAATTGATCGATTATAATAGGTTCAGAAAAAAAGAAGGTTTTACCAAAGCGAGAGGGAGAAACGAGTAGCATCTAGGAAAGCTGTCGCCCCTTGCATATGGTCCCTCAACAAGATGCTCTACAAATCATACTACTGTTTTCCTTCCCCTTTGCTACCCGTGTCAAAAGCTTGCAAAGAACACAAACGTGGGCACGTCAAAAGCCTAAGGGGGTGTTTGGTTTGTGACCACATCCTGCCACACTTCAACTTAGGCATGCCATACCTTCTGTGGCAACTGTTTGGTTCATGATTTAACTAAGGCATGCCATGGCCACACCTTCCTACCGCCACAAAAATTTTCGCCAAGAGTGTGGCGGGCATTTTCGGCGCCACACTGGCCTCAGACGCGCCAATTGCTAGAGGGCCCACCCGCCCTGGCCAAAAGTGCGTCCTGTGCCTGCATTTTCTCCTCTCTCCAGTTCGATTCGCCGCCCTGCCGCTCGATTTGTCCGCCCAGCCGCTCGATTCCTCCGCCGCCGCCGCTCCCACCGTCGCCTGGAAGCTCGACCGCCGCTCCCACCGTCGCCTGGAAGCTCGACCGCCGCTCCTTCCGTCCCCTTCCCTCCCCTCCGAGGTCGGCAGCCACTCGAGCGCGCGGATCTGAGGATGTAGGGAAGCTCCATGGCGACGGCGGCCTGAGGCGCGGCGCTCTCCCAGCCGCGGTGCCGCTCCCTTGTGCGGCGTCCTTCTCTCGGCCGCGGCGCCCTCCCGGTTGCGGTGTCCCCATCTCGGCTGCGGCCGCTCGTCGGCCGCGGCGCCCCCCTCGTCGGCCGCGGCGCCGCCCTCCCCGGCCGCGGCGCTTCCCTGCTCCTCGCCGGCTCGTCGCCTTGCCTCCCTCCTCTGCGGGTGTTGGATCCAGGACCCAGGAGGGCGTTGAATCTGTACGCTCGACGCCAGAGCAGTGAATTTGTTAGCCCGACGTCAGTGTTGAATCGCCTGAAGCCGGTGAGGGAATTTGTTAGCACCTAAGCATTTGTTAACCTGTAGATTTGATTACACATCATACAATGGACAATCTGCTAGCTTGATTCAGGATGATTGTTATTAGATAACACAAAGAACATATTACATGGCATTTGTATATTTCATAATTGTACAACAGATGAATAGATGGAGGTACAATTCTAGCTTGATTTGAAATGTTTGTCTAATAGACCATGTCTAACTTGATTTGATGATTTGAAATGCCTTGTCTAATAGACCATGTAATTTGCAGGAAGTGGCAACCCTGGGCAGTCTCCACTCGGGCTCTCTCCTCGGTATATTTTGTTGTGTGTTGAATGTTGAACTGTTGATGCATTTCTTTTCCTTCTGCTGATTAATGTCTTACATATGAAATTATGTTATAGATGGGTCAAAGGAAACTATATTTAAAATATTACTTGGAGTACTGCCATTTCTTGTGGAGGAGAAGAATGATTGATGATATACTTATGTGCCTAGCCATGTATTGGTATATGATTAATAGAAGGAAAAGGAAAAGATCCATAACATATGCTCTTATGATTGACAGAGATATTCAAAGATTGAGGCGTCTAAATCGTTTGTATCATGGAACTGAGGCCCATTGCATTAGTGAGCTGCGAATGAGAAAAGCGGTATTTCATAGGCTGTGTAATGAGCTTAGATCACGTGCATTGCTAGAGGAGACCTTTCATGTCACAATAGAGCAACAAGTTGCCATGTTTATCCATGCTGTTGGTCAAAATTGGTCAACAAGAGCAATTGCATTTGAGTTCATTAGGTCAAGTGAGACGGTTAGTAGGTATTTCAATCTTGTTCTAGATGCCCTTTGTATCCTTGCTCGTGACCTCATGTACATCAGATCCATTGAGACACACTCCAAGATAACAAGTTCCCCCGGCAGATTTCACCCTTATTTTGAGGTATATCCATATGCCATAGTCACTATTTGTCAAACTCTAGGTGTCAAGCTCTTCTAATTTTTTATTTTCATAGGGATGCATAGGAGCCTTGGATGGTACACATATACCAGCTTGTGTACCTATCCATATGCAAGGCCGATTTAGGGGTAGAAAGTCTATTACCACTCAAAATGTGCTTGCAGCGGTTGATTTTGACCTAAGGTTTATATATGTTCTTGCTGGATGGGAGGGTTCTGCCCATGATTCTTTTGTACTTCAAGATGCTCTTTTCACGTCCCAATGGCCTTAAAATACCAGAAGGTAGGATTGCCCCCTCATGTCCTAATATTAGCTTGAATCATCAAGTTCATTTTTTCCCTAATTAATCTACCCAAAATCATGATGTAGGTAAATATTTCCTAGCTGATGCTGGATATGCAGCTAGACCTGGTGTCTTACCCCCATATCATGGTGCTCGATATCACCTTAAAGAATATAGGGGTACTAGAGAGCCAGAAAACCCAAGGGAATTATTCAACTTGCGGCATTCCTCACTTAGAACAACTGCTGAACGGGCATTTGGCACCTTGAAGAATCGTTTCAAAATCTTTCACAGTCAGTCTTTCTTCCCTTTGAAAACACAAGTAAAAATTGTCATGGCGTGTTGTGCGCTTCATAATTGGATTTTAGAGGACGGTCCTGATGAGTACATATATGATGACGTTGCATGGTACACAGCCTTGCCACAAAGTACAAGAAGCCGTAGTGATATGCATCAGGAGAATGTGGCATGGGCAAATAAAAGAGAGGAGATGGCTAATAAGATGTGGGAAGATAAAGTAGGAACAACTTTATGAGTGTAATGACTATGATCTGCCATTTTTTTAATGTACTTCATGTATTGTGTATGAGACCATTTAATGTACTGAACTTGAGTATATCTTGACATTTATTGATCTGCCATGTTTCTATTATCATGTTGCTATGAGTTTATTTGAGTATGATCTGTCATGTGTTGTCTTGTTGTGATGTAATCAGTAATGGCCAAAGCAAAGGTGAAGGTTGATGCACTTGCATCCTCTCGTGAGAGGTCCTTGACTTGGCATGAGGATCAGACCAAGTTGATGCTAGAGTGGTGCATGGAGTACTTGAAAAAACAACATGCAGGGTTTAAGTTCAGGAAGCAACATCTCATGTTGTGTGCAGATGCTTTAAACAAGAAGTTTGCAATGGGAGTGACTGTTGATCAAGTGGACCGTCACTACAGGTACCATAAAGAAAATTGGAAGTTCATTGCAGCAGCCTTGAGCAAGAGTGGCAATGCATTTGACCATAGCAGAAACTTGCTAACCATTTCAGAATCAGAAAAGGCAAAGCTATGTGTAAGTTATTTGCACTTAAGTTAGTTGAATGTTTTATTTCAGCATCTGAACTGCACATACCAATTTATCTTGTTTGCATTGAGTACAGGACAGAGCAAGGTGCCTACTATCTAAGCCAGTCAAGTTCTTCCATGAGATGCAGGAGCTATTTACAGGATCTAGTGCTGATGGTTCTTTGGCTAGAGATCAGAATACATACTTGGATGGTAGTGATGGCTCACATAGTGATGATGATTCAAGAGATCTTATGGACCTCAACTCCTACACTCAACCTGAAGACCTTGGTGAGGATTCTGATACTTTGCCAACTCCAACTAGGAATGCCACTATGGATAATAGCTCTTCTAGCACTAGTCGGGTTAGTAAAAAGCGTACAAGGGGCAGCAACTCCCCAACTAAGAAGGAATCAAAAAAGAAGAGTCGTTTTGCAGATTCCACCGATGAAATAGCTGCTACAATGAAATCACTTCGAGATGCATTTCAATCCACTGCCCCTCCTCCAATGCCACAACCTACTGATCCTCATGAGCGGTTGTGGCAAAGATTAGAGGCTTTCCCAATGACAGCTGAGCAGAGGGTTCTTGTTGGAGATTTCTTGTCATCCAAGGAGAACAAAGGTAAGCGTGGTTGGCTGTGTAGTGCAAGTGATTCTACTCTGAATGCTTGGGTGTTCAAGTTCTTATGTGAGAAGGATGGAATTAACCTCTGAAGTTCCTGTTGGATGTCAGCTTATTTTGGCTATGTGAGACAATTAGCAATGACTAGAATTTGTGTTGTTAATAGTTCATGCTTATTTTGGTTGTTGGTAGATGGATCTTTATGTGATGGTGGATGGAGCATTGGGACTATTGGTTCTGTGATTATTTTGGCTGTTGGTATGGTAATGAAGACTCATGTGGGATGACTACTGCCTAATATTTTGGTTGTTGGTAGTTGCACTATTGTATTATATTGCTTATGGACTGTATGGTACTGTTGAAATGTATGGTATAATGGTGGATTGTTCATACTATTGGTATCTTAGGTGTTGTTACTCTAATAATAATTTTTACACAAGTGTATTAGCCTACATGTGGAGTAATCCAAACACTTGCCACAATTTTTTGCCACACTTTTGTGGCAATGAACCAAACAGTAGCCACAAAGTTTTTGCCACACCTTAGTTATCAACCAAACACCTCTTTTTTGCCACAAATTTAGCTAGCCACAAGTGTGGCAAATTCTTAAGTTGAGGTATGACAAATTGTGGCCTCCAACCTAACACACCCTAAAGCATCACGGGGTGCAGATGCCAGTTGCAAGTCATTGGACCAGCGTGACGTGACGTCACTCCTTCAAAATATTCCTCATGGAACATGCATAAAATAAAATTTCGTATTAGCTAGGTCCACCCGTGACCCCGTTCCTCGACCCGGTCGACCCACATTCCTGGTGACTATGAATCTATGATGCTGACCTTTGTCTTCTACTGAATTCCATGCTGTAGCCAATTCTGGAGGGAAACCCTGGGGTGATTTTCTTTGTGCTTAAGAATGCTATGACTTAACCATTTTCTGATTATTTTTCTTACTTCCAGATCACAGCATGAACTAGAAGTTTCCACAAAGCAAGCAATATTTGTGGGTTCTAGTGTCAGTGATACAATCAAAACCTGTATTGCAATGGGAAATGAACGAGCTGCACTCAAAGTGAAGTCAAGAGTTTCAAGGTATTGAACTTTACACTACAAAAAAAAAAAAGAAATGGCTGATGAATATTATTCTGGTGTTTCTAATCTCCGTAATGCTGCTTAGGTTCCTGATAAGAGGTGGTACTGGCTCAAATCATGTGCTTTAGCTACAATTGGGAACTGGGATGCTTTGGAAAAATTTTCAGAAGAGAAGAGGCCACCAGGAGGTAGGTTTACATGAGAAGTATAGTTATATTGGAGACATCAGAATCCATGCTTCTTCCATGCGAATGATAATTCCATCTTAATAATAGTACTTCCTTGTAAAAATACTTCACATGATCATATATCTGTTTGAGTATGGTAACTTCGAATTTTCATGAATTTACAGGCTATAAACATTTCGTGGAAGCATGTATTGATGCTGGTCGAAAAACTGAAGCTCTCAAATATATTCCACAATTAACAGATCCTCGAGAAAGATCTGAGGTATATTCTGTATTTAGTTCACATGTTATGTATAAATGGGAGCATATAGTAAGCTTTACGCATATCAGAGAATCTCTTGCTGCATTATTTCTATTACATTTGGTTCATCTAGCTTGCCAGATCAAGCTTTTAGTTAGTGGTAAGCATTAGGGATTCGATGACTGCTGGATATTATATAAAAACAGGAGGAAGATGTGCCTAAGAGAGTGTAAATACCGTTGAGGGTATTTTGAACAATTGATAGATCGCTGTAGAAGATATCTTATTTTAAGGATATACAAGTTGAGGACTTCTAGGATGAAACTTTGATGCAAATAGATCAAGTGGAAGATGGGCTGACAGCCAACTTAGCATTACAAGTTTTAACTCAAAACTAGTTAGGAGGAACGAAAATGATAAATTTACAGTGAATAGTAAGCAACTTTTGTCCTTTTATTTTTTCCATTTTCTTTGAACTTACAGTTTGTCGGGGATTTCTCCTTTTTTCCCCCTCTCCCCCAGCACATGTAATGATCTTGCCGTTGTTCTTGTCCAGGCATATGCACGGCTCAACATGGCAAAGGAAGCTGCAGATGCAGCTTCACAGGCCAAAGGTAGTGACGACGAGCTTTTTGGTCGCCTGAAGTCTACTTTGGCACAGAATACAGCCGCGGCTTCCATTTTTGATACACTGAGGGATCGGCCATCCTTCCAAGGAGCGTATTGATTGAGCTACACGTTTGTGTTTTAAGGGCCAATAGGTGCAAACAGGTCGATGCCTTTCGATTGTTTTTATTTTTCTTCATTTGTGTATCATCCCCACTGTGTGAATACCCCATCCATAGAAATTGAGGATCCCCACAGCGATGAAAGACGTGAGTAGATGACGCTTGGCAAGCTGGAAGTTTTGAAGTGGATAGTGGAATATAGGCCTGCTCATTTCGGTTTGAGTTATTGACTTCTAGTTTATTTTTCACTATTTTTAAATTTTGTTTTTTTGTTTTTTTAGCTTTTTTACTAATTCTTTTTTTCTTTTATTCGTTTGCATTGTCCGTGATGGATTAACTTGTTTTTTATTTTTAAATTTAGTTACGTCTAATAAGTCATCATCAGTTATAATATAATTTCAACTAGTTACAGTGTAATTTTAGCAAATCAGTTTATTCAGCCCAACCGAGCGGGGCTATAGACATCTTGCTTGTTGATATCATATCTTGCAATCTTGCCCAAAAGCTTTCATTTTGTGAAAAATCGGTATATGCTACAGCTGTGGATGCTAGGATTTCAGAGAACCGTGATCTGGGCGGACAACGCTGGCCGTTGGCTCATGTCTACGAGTTGCCGCTCGCACACGCGTGATAATGCGTGCATCGGTGCGCCTCCGCTTCCGGCGCCATGTACCACCGAAACCAGAGCAATAGTGGTGCGTGCACCTGCCGTTACTTCAGACTCGTAGTGAAGCCCACAAGCTTCCGTCTGAGGGCTTACCTCCGATTTCAAGACAAGTTTCGAACTTCATCTTCGCTACACCCTTACTGTTGATAAACAAACATTTCAAACCCACACAAAAGCCGAACGAAAGATATTAGTACATGGCTCAGCATATATCAATGAATGATTGCAGTAACACAGCTGAATAACAGAGAGCAGAGCTACGATAAGAACACCTCCACCTCCAAACAGATTATCTATAAAGTATCAAAGGAGTGCTGATTACTAACAAGATCGTACTCAAAAAGGTTCGCCAAGCATGTTTCAGAACGATAAATAAGCAACTGCTCAAGTCTTAAGTGCACCAAAACTTTAGCCAAACGGAGAAATTTTTAACTCTTGTGCTCCCAAACATCGATCACAACATCCACCACAACCCAATCACATGAACAAGTTTGGCCTCGACGCCTTGAACGTGGTCTTCAGCTTCCTGGTCGGTGGCCTGACCTTCCGGTACACGAGGGGGAACTTGATCTTCGAGTTGTGGAACTGCTTGGTGTTGTCCCTCTTGCAGAGCTTGAAATGGACAGTCGCAGTCTTGATGATCTGAATGCAAGGGGATCTCACACGGTGGCGAGAGGCCATCTCAGTGTACATCTGCTCCACGGCTCCATTCAGTGTAGTGTCACGGTACTCCTTGTACATGTTGTGGTAGCCGGTTCTGCTCTGGTAGCGCAGCCAGATGCCATAGTTCTTGATCTTGGTTGGGTAACGCTCAAAGATCTGACACAACAAAATTTTTGAGCAATACAGCAGAGTGTATTATCCGTGCAAAATATGAAGTGATGTAGGAAGTCTAAGACAATATTGGCATGTATATTAGAATTTTCCAACGTCAAAATAACCAACACATGTGGAGTAAAATTTCTGAAGAACCAAATCACTAATCACATCTAGGGCTTCAAGCATCATTCATTCAGAGACATCCCAATCGGTTCGCCATTGCAGTTTAAGCTATGGCCAACAGCCTAACACTACCATGACAGTGCAGACAAGCCACAAAGATATAAAAACAACTGACGAAACTGATGAATATGAACTATGATGGCAAACCTGCTTGCCTGTATACTTGGAATCATCTCTGCGAATGCAATTACTTTTCTTATACTTAAGAAACCTAGACACAACTGATTTGTGTTTTGAAGGCATAATATCTTCAGGTGAAGTAATATGCTACAACAAGATCGGGACTAAATTTAATTGTTGCAAATAGGCAAACTGATCCCCTAACCTTGTAGGAAGACAGAAATTAGAAATTCAAACCAGAAGTCATTAGCACATGGGAACATACCTCCTATTTATCAATATAACTACAGAGCCATACTTGGGGAAAAAAAATGGCATGCACCATGGTCACAACAAAATGAAGGAACATCACTAATTTGGTAATACAAAGAAAGACATTCAGCATACTCACAACTAGGATGATAAGCTACAACTTACGGCGAAGTTTCTACTAATAACACCACTACAAAGTACAGATCACACTAACAGTTCAGCACTAATAACCAAGCGATATATACGTAACAAGATTCCGCATTTGGAACAAAGTCATCGCGTATTAACAGTTGATTGATACAAGGTACCACTAACCAAGCATGTCTAGGTTGACAACGTCTACGAGGAGCAATCAGAGGCAGCAAGAAAAGCCATAGTACCTCGTTGATGGCGAGCATCTGGCCGTTGCTCTTCTTCACTTTCTTCAGCTTCCTCAGGAAGTACCTACACGCACGCAAGAACCGCAATTAGGGGAACCGCATCGAAGATGAAAGACGCCTTCATAAATCGTAAGAAACGTGAAGACGACGGAGCGCTCACCAGAACTTGCTCTTGGCGCGCACCTCGTTGGTGGCCCAGAGCTTCATGCGGTAGATCTTCGGGTGCTCGTCGCCGGGGGTCGGCAGCGCACGACCCACTACCTGGTACTGATGGAACTGCACACACGCACGCAGAGAGATCAATCAAACACACGGATCAAACGCATGGAGACGACCGCCTCCACCACCAAAGCAACGGCGCGAGGATAGACTCACCCTGAAGGCCACCATTTTTGCGAGCTCTTCGAAACCCTGACGTAGCCTAGCCTAGCGAGATGAGGAGGAGGGCAGGAGAGGCGGCGGGCGAAGGCGGCGCCAGTGGGAGGGAGAGGAGCGTTTATAGGTGAAGGGTTCGGCAGTAAACCCTAATGGGCTTTGTTGGTTGTTGCAAGTCATTGGGCTTTTCGTTATTCATTTTTGTCGCGTGTACTTTTTGTTATGTTTGTAGCTTTTCTTTTCTCTTTCTCCCCTCCTCCTCCGTCTTTTTGTTTAGTACTTGGTATTTAGTACTTTGTTACGTGTGCATGTGAATTCTACGCTATCTTTTCTTTTTTTTAGTTAACCTTTTAGAATGTATGTTGTCAAACTTTAAAAGTTTGATCATTAATAGATTTAAAATTATCTAGATTGGTTATATGAAAATTATATAATTAAATTTGTAGTTAAAATACTTTTATAATATTATAGTTTTATCAGATATTTTCGTGTAAAGTTATAAAAAAATAATGATCAAAATCACACCTTAAAGATCATAAAAATAAAAAACATTAAGTAAAAAGGACCGAAGGAATTAGTTTGTTACTGATCAATGATCATACACGAGTAATCCCGCATTAGGGCTTAGTGTAGAGTTAAAAGAGTATACAATAGCCGAAGCAGTCCTAGACCCCAAGTTGGATCTTTTTTAGATGTTCAGTTGGGTTGAATGTTAGTGGTTTATGTCTGAAATTTTATTGTAACTGGTTAAACTTACACTGTAGTTAATGGTGATTTATTTGGTATAATTAAATTTAAAAAATTAAAAATAAAAAACAGATTAGCACATCATGTATAATGCAAACGAATACAAGAAAAACATCTACAAAAAGCTAAAAAACTGAAAAACCATAAAAAGACGAAATTTAGAAATAGTAAAAAATAAACCGAAAAGCAGAAACTCAAGTCCAAATGAGCAGGACCTTTATCTACCATTGTGTACCACCCAATCTAATCAAATGTTTGATATTTAATTAAGTTCTCGTTATCTTATTTTAAATATGATATAGATGCATTCTACAGATTGATACATTTTAATCATCAGTTTAATTACTGTGTTTTAATCACAAAGGTGCTGAGGAAGACATCTGTTTTTTAAAAGCAATAAACCCTAATTTATATTAAGAGATTAAGCGGTACAAAGGTCCTGGCCTTACGGAACAGTCCTTGAAACAACAGGAAATTACAGAAGCATCCTGGGAACTGAATCCACTGCTCTGTTCTCTCCTCTCCTTTGCAACCAAACTGTGCTTAGCAAAAGTAAACATCATTGTAGCCGTGATGATGGTCGGTGCTGAACATCTGCTTAGATGCAAAGAACTGGACGGCGCAGCGGTCGTGCTGCCATGGACTTGCTGTTGCGAGGGGTGCGTGCTCGTGGCTATGTGACTCTAAACTCGTTGGTGCTTGGGTGCATGATTATGGCTGCGGGGCTACGAGCCTGCCGGTTCCTCTCTTTGGCTTCGGCCATTGCAGTAAGGTTCTATTTTCCTTTTTTTTCTTGTATATTTGTACATGTGTCGCTTATGGTTTCTACAGTCTCTTATTTTAGTTTTAGGATTTATACATGTGCTTAGGTTTGAAATTAAATGATTATTACTTGTTCTAGCAATCTATCTTCGCCATGTGCTAGCTATTGGCCAAATTGATTGTGGTCTATGCTATGTACTCATGCTAGTTATTGTCCAAGTCTCTGGTTATTTATCCTCACCATGCCATCTATTCTCTCTGTTTTCTTACTGGGTGTCAAACCCTCCATGCTATTAGTCTCAAGACACTAGTTAGTTTATTTTAGTTCATTTTCATATCTACTAGCTTCTCATGCTCTCGGCTATTACTACGTCCAATTCATATTCTTTTCATGTTATTTGTATGGTTTGTATTATTGGTGAGGTGTAGTTTACTTGTTTATCTTTTTGTGCCCGATGCTATTGCCAGATCGTGATATGTGAATGCTCTAAAGAATAAGCGGTGAACAGGGAAATCATCTTTTGTAGTTGTTGATGACCTTTCCTCCTTTTTAGTGATTGTTCCCACGTTTTCATGGCTTCTTGCCCCTTCTCGGCTTGGCTCCTTGACCGACTGTCTTCCTCCCTCTAATTGGCTGGTCTTGGTGGACTATGTCGTCATTATGACTATGGGTAAGGCCACTGGTCCTGGTGGCTGTAGATGGTGATGCTTCCTAGCTAAAGATTCTTAGTACTATTGCTTTTACTGCTCTACTTTGTCTGTGTCTGGATAGAACTTTTCTTTTCCTCCTTTCTAATGTTATTGTGCTCCCTCTTTTATACTCCCTTCCCCTTCTCTCCTCCCCTATTGCCCCTTGTGTTGTCGACCCCATTGGCCCTGGGCTTGGCAGCTATGTGCTGTTGAGCTCACATTGGTTGGCTGGTGTCGGAACTCGGAGTAACGACTCCTGGATTCTCTGTGTAAATCGCACTAGTTCAGGATCAGTTAGCGCACACAGTACAACAAAGATATATATCAAGCACAAATGATCAACTATATTAAATAAAAGGGTACGACCTTATGGCCAAATCTTACATCAACGCTCATTGGCAAAGATAAATTAAGCAAATAACTACGGAAGCAAACTGATAAATAGCCAAGCCCAAGCCTGCCCACAGGCAAACGACAGTAAGACGTGACCTACTCGTCCAGATCTTCACCGTAGTCGACATCTTTCTTCTCTGTAGGGAGGGTGCAAGGTGAGTAACTTGTACTCCGCAAATCACACGGAGAAATATAACGTAATGATAAAGGCTTCAATGGAAGGCTTATAGGGTTAGTTTGCATAAAACTGCATTTAAGGAAATACAATAAATAGATTAAAAATGCTGAATTTAATACAGTAAGTAAAAACAGTAATTGTAGTTGAAAATAATACCGTCAGTGCAGGCTCTGACCAAACACCAACCTATCCACGGGCATCCCACCCGGACCATCTTTTCCAAAAGATCACGTATAGATTCCATCCGTCCACACGTTTCCAAACACTCGTGGATTCCATCCATCCACAAGCTTCCAATCTCTCTCATGGGTTCCATCCACCCACAAAGTGTTCCTTCTCTCATGGATTCCATCCATCCATAAGGTTTTCGAAAATCATTTTTGAAAAACAAAGTCTAATCCATGAAAAAACTTTTACTCAGCATGCCCATGACCGTGGGCACGGCTATCCAGGATAGAATATACACTCTGCAGAGGTTGTACAGCTTTACCCACAAGACACGATAATCCCATATTGCCGCGCGATTACACACTTCCTTAGGTGTGCGGCGAGAAGTCGTGACAAGGCCTTTACGATGCAAAGCCTTCAACCTGGTCAAGCAAACTCTAAGGTTTCACCCCAGTAAAGAATCCACCAGACTGGGACCCCCTCTTGAGCCTGAGTGAGACTTCTCATGGCTACAACCACGCTCACCCAAGTGGGACTTCACATGGCACCAACCACACCCACCTTCAACCTACGACTTGACTCAGATTGGGACTTCACAAATTATTCAGCCAAGGCTGTCCCATACCAGCCATGTGGTAGTACGATAGGGCTTTGCAAAAGTAGCTCACAGACCGGTCCTTAATCTGATTTAGGCCCAACCACCTACCCCTGTGCACAACAATCAACCACTGCGGTTCCAACCAACAGGGCATGCCTGCACCCACCAATCTAACCCATTGCCTAAGTCTAAACCAGTTTTTATATTTTGTTTTCAAAACATTTCATAAACCTCCTTGACTCACCAAAGTTAAGAGGACATTTGAAAAGCTTATCATTTTATGTGAAGAGGTTTGTCATTTCATGTGAAAAAGTATCCCAAAACGAATGTTATAACTAAGCAGGTCTAAGCATTTAATATAATATTTTCTAGCCAATACTAGTGTACCAACTAGGGTTTTCATCTAGGGTGACAAGGTATCGAGGAATTCAATATCAATGGAGGAATTAACAAATAGGCAATAACTAAATTTAAAACTGAATTGAAATGCGTTGAATAAAAATATGCACGCAATATAATTTAAATCAACATAATTTTATTTTGAAACTGGTATCAATATGATCAAGGAGTGTGACTTGCATTGCTCTTCAACTTGGTTTGAATCTTCGTCGAAGAATTTTACCGAATCGTCGAAGTCTACACGTGAAAATAACCCACCAAATTCAAATTAACTTCAAAAATTTGAATTTAGGCCATAAATGGATAGAGGGGAATTTTTGATGAATTTAGAAATTTGAATGGGCTCAATCGGAGTTAGGACGAAGAAGAACGGTCTCCGGGAAATTTAAATTCAGAGAAAAAGGAAAAGATTGATTTTCTGGAATTATTTTTCTACTGAAAAAGGATTTATGACGTCAGCACTGAATTAATGGAATTATTTTTCTAAGAGAAAATCTGATTTATGGCGTCAGCCCTGGGGAGATTCTCGGACATGCCACTGATGTCTGGGCCCGGGTCTATGGACCGGGTCCACAGAGAGAGGAAACGGCCGAGGTGGCGCGGGGTGCTGACGAGCAGGGAGGCGCTGCATTAGCGCTGAGGTGGTGCCACACGGCTGCCACCTGGGCACGGCGGGCGGGCGTGGCCGGTCGGCCGAGGCAACGCTCGGGCCCGGGGAGTTCGCCGACGCTCCGGCGGGCAGCGGCCGGTGGCGAGGGCCAGAGGAGAGAGAGGGGGCAACGGGGAGTGCGATGGTGGGGTCGGCGATTACCGGAGAAGGCCGGAGCAGGGCCAACGGCGAGGAGGGGCGGCGGCGCAGCTCGGGTGACGGCGGAGAGGGCACTCCGGCGGCGGAGGGGCTCGGCCGAGGGGTCGGGGAGCTTCGCACGGGCACGGCGAAGCTCGCGGAGGCAGTGGCGGGGCGTGAGGAGGACCGGAGTGGCCGGGATTCCTCACCAGAGGAAGGGGCGGCGGCGGCAAATGCGCAGGGCGCGGGGACGCTGCGGAGCTTAGGAGAGGCGCGGGAAAGCGGCGGGAGGTGGAGTGGGGAGAGGCTAAGCCGGGGAAGGGTTTAAATAGGGGAGGGGAGGGGTACGCCGGTGGGAATTCATCGCCGGAGTGGGGCGCGGGGGCGGTTGCGGGGAGTTGGGGGAGTGGGGAGGTAGGGGAGAGGGGGAAATGGGCGCGCGACGTGCGGGGAGGAGAGGGAGGGGGCGGCGCATGCGGGAAGGCGGGGGAGACCGGGTAGGGCGGGTGGCGGTTGCGCTCGCGGGGAAGAAGGGACGTGGGAAAGAACGTGCTAACGTGTGGGCCCGTGCGGTCAGCGGGAGAGGAGGCGCGGGGGCCTGCCGGGTGGGACCCGGTCGGCAGAGGGACGTGGGAGAGAAGAGGGGCGCCGACAGGTGGGCCGGGTGAGAGAGAGGGAGAGAGAGGAGCGGCTTGGGTGGCTGAGATTGCGCCACACGGGGAGAGGGGAAATCGGGTGGTGGCGAGGAAGAGGGGAGGAGCGGACGGGCGGATTGGGCCAAGGCGCGGGGGTGGGCTGATCTGGGTCGGACGCGTGGCGGCCGATGGGAGGGGGTAGGCGGGATGCGCGGCGGATCCAGGCCGTCCATGTGGCGGCCGGATGGAAGGGGAGGGAATTTTTATTTTAATTCTGATTTTGGGTTTTTCAAAAAAAAAAGACTAGGAAAGTAAATATGGCTCAGAAAAATATGAAATTACTTCCAAAAATTACAGGAAAATTCACAGAAGCTCCTGGTGACATTTTGAACTTAATAAAAAAATACTTCCAACTAATGTTGGTATTTATTGTTTATACTTAAAATACTTTTTAATTTCAAAATAGATTTTAAACTCCAGAAAACTCAGAAAACCCAAATAAAAACCAAATAACACCAAATAATTAAATTTAAAATAAGATTTTTATAGAAAATCAAAGTATCATTTTATTTAATAATATTTTCAGGTTTTCACTTAAAATACTTTTCAAATACAACTTTTTTCAAAAACAGAAATTCAAGGCAAATCCAAAATTAAAATTTAGGCAACAAAAATACTTATTTAATTTAAGTTTTTATTTTAATTTATTTTTATTTATTTAGTTTTATTTTAATAAATACATGGCCTGTTACAGCTGGGGTGTGGAGGACCCTCTTGTGATCATTTGCTACTGCTGGTTTGTCTTAGAATGAGGTTGTGCATGGCTCTTTGGCATCTTCCTAGATATGGCATGTTTTTGGTTGCACAAAATAGAAATATTCCTCCAAAGGCTTCCCTACCTATCTATGTGGCCTTGTGGGTTCCTCTCTCAATTGGTTGGCTTTCTAAAGGTATTGTATTGGCTTTTTTGACTATCTGATGGTGGCTTTCGGGGCTGTTTGTGATTTCACTGGATGATGAACATGGTATCTTGGTGAGCTAAAAGAATAGATACAAGGTTGGATCTAACAATACTTTAATAACATTTAACTTTTGTTTGTTTTGTTGTCTCTTTTGTGGGGTCAAAATGTATCTTGTATTTTATTATTTATGTATTTTATCAAGTTCATAATCTGAGTATTTTCTCTTTTGTAAAGTAATTATATTTGTGTCGGCAAGAGATACTATATTTGTGAACTAATTTGTAAGATATAGATTGTTATGAATTTTAGTTACCCTCTTTGTGAGGTTTTATTGTGATTTGCTTTTACAAGACAATGTCTTTGATCATGTGTTTAGGGCATGTATAATGGTATGAGCTAGTTACTAGCTCTAAGATAACTTCTCCAATGATATTAACTTTTAGCACATAGCTCATAACATAAATAGTCCAACATGACATCCTCATATAATCTTGGATGTGTGTATGAGACTAGCTCTTGATCAAGAGCTAGCTTTTCTCTCTCTTCTATTAAAATATGAAATAATATGTTTAGAGCTAACTCATAAATCACCATTGGACATGCCCTTATAGATAGTTAACAAGTTAATTGTTAAATAAAGTATCTGGGTCGTTTCAAATACTAGTAGGAAGGTTTTAAAAAACAATACTAATAGGAAGATATATACAAAAAAATACTAGTAGGAATATTATCAATCAGATGACAAGTTCGGTGTCCGGTGTTTTCTCTTGAACGGTATTCTCTCTTCAATGAAGTAATGAACAAGCATAGCTCTTGACATCCGTTTAAAAATCCGAGTCCAGGGCACAAATTCTAAAACCGCTAGGAACCATAGCTTAAGGGTGCTTTCTTTTTCACTTATTACTTATAGTTTATAGCTTATGGTATAGTAACTAGCTTTTAAACGGTGCTTTTCTAAAAAAACAGAGTCAACATAAATATTGTAGTAAAAAATATACTAAGTTTAGATGTACTGATCAAAATCATATGTGGTTATTTTCCTTTGCGTATTGCTTCTCACGAACACCCAGAATTCAAAAATTTAAGCCATAAGTCACAATCCAAAAGAAACATAATAGTATGGATGCAATTGTCTCAAATAATAAATACAAGAGTACATCAAGGCCGTTTCACTCTACAATTATACGTCAAACAACAAATATGAGAGTGCATCAATCTCCTTCCACTCCATTCTCTCTATGCATACATGTACAAATCAGAAGACTCAACAAAGTAGGGGGAGAATATATATTAAGCAAACCGCAGATAACCGTAGGCAGTTCACCACACCTCTGCTCCTTTTGTGACACCAAGCAGGACAGCAATTGCAGCAAGTGAAGCCTGTTTGTGGCACAGAAAGTTCAAATCAAAGTTTGTATAACTGTTAGTCGAACAGCCAACTGCCAAGAGCCCAAGACTAGTAAATATTACAGGATCAACAATTTCTTTTATCATTTCTGTGTAGTGACTAGTTAAATTGGTGCAGTAAAGTTTGTATAACTGTTAGTCGAACAGCCATATAAATGCTTCCAGCCTATAGCTCAGTTACTGCCAAACTTAGAGCTACAAGCAATATCAAATCCTTTTTTCCTCAGTAAACTTAGCTTTTTAGAAAACATAAAGAGGATGCACAACTATGCAGCTGCACTCAGTCTTTTGACTTGCAATGTCATCTACTATAGGCAATAGTGTTGTAACGAAACAACAGGATAATGATATTGTATTGTCTTTATGGCTTGTGCATGCACAAACTGTCAAAATGAACCCGATAGTGCAGCTACAATCTTAAGTTTCAGAAAAAAGCGAACACGTTAAATACACAAAGAAAACACATAAATATAGCTGGCAGTAACTTAGGAACCACAGAGCATTGCAGTGGTAGAAAGGACTTACAGCGATAGTACAAGCAATGTATCCTGGTTTCTCCCTGTAATCATGTACTCGGACACAGATCAGAACAAAAGCTCCAATATACCATGGAATAGCAGCAAGGAAGAAGCCAATAATGAACCTTTTTCAAAACAGTAGATACACCAAATCCTCAGGGTCCAATCCAAGTTTCTGAAATGTAATGCAAACGATAAATGTTCAGAGAAACTTACAGAAACCAACCCATGCCAAGGCCACAGCATGGAAGACGTCGCATCCTCACAGGCCGTCCTTCAACAACAGGTATATAACCTAACAAACAACAAACATTATAAAATCAATAAGCAAAGATAGGAAAAACTTCCAGTTTAATTTTTCACTTCATTTCTTCTTCCTCAAAGGAAACTGCATATAACGTAAAATGCTTGATTGATTAAATTCATTTGAGCATTTCACTACATTCTTAAATCGTTCGTTCCTCTTGTGTAGTCCTCTGCAAAATTATGTTGGATAATGTTTTTGCACAAACAATATCAGACAATAGCACCAAGATGTTCCTTCAGGAACTTGAATTTGATCGATAGATAACCCACTTACTGTTCGACCATTTGTTTACTTGTTCTACTTCTTTGTTGTTGTATATCAAATTTCCTGTTCATTTAATTCAACACATTAGAACACTATAAAAAAGTGCCTACAAAATTTAGTTTTCCTCTATCAACCTCTAAAGTTTCTTCCAAGACATGGCTAATGCCATTGACTGCGATTAGGAAAGAAGTGATGGTCAAATTTGCAACTGAAAAGACTAAGAACCCCTTAAAAGTTTGATCACAGATCTGCAGCCCTGTGTGCCTCACACACCAGCAAACAGGCTGCCTCTGGAGTGAGAGTGACTTCATAATGAGCGCACACTACATTTAGCACATGCCAACTAACAATTGAAACAGAATGGCGCATGCAACCAACAAATTCAGACACATAGGAAGACACCAAGGCAAAGTGAGACACCTGAATTCAAGCAACTAAGGACATCCTAATACGACATGTGCTTTCACAACTCCTCCCCCAAATGTCAACATGCACTCTAGCCCCATGTGACCATGTTTGCATAGATGATAAGCAAATCCCAAATGAAACAATTTCTACATTAAACATGTTGCCCTTGGTCTAGTATACCATTTTCAAAGCTCATTCTAGTTAAACAATTTCTAAATTAAACATGTCGCCCTTGGTCTAGTATACCATTTTCAAGGCTCATTCCAGTTAAACGATTTCTAAATTAAACATGTCGCCCTTGGTTTCTTCTATTCCTAACTTCTCCAAAAGCTTGCCGCTTGCACTAAATCAACATCACGAGACGAGACAAATTCTCCAACAAAAAACAGCCCCAGCCAATCCATCCTATCATAGGCGTGAGCCAAGAGAAGGACAGAATCGCATTAGCACGGCTAGGGTTTCCCGTACCTTGCACGGCCTGGTAGCCCTGGGCGTAGTACGGCGCGGCGGCCGAGTAGGGCTGCGGAGGAGGGTAGACCGCGTACGACGCCGGTGGCGGCGGCGGGTAGTGTCGGAGCCCGGGTGGCGGAGCTGGCTGGGGAAACCCGACCGCCGGCTGCGGGAACTCGCCGGAGGTGGACGGGGGCCCGAAGGTGCCATACTGGGGGAACCCTGACGGTGAGGGGGAGGCCGACCGGGCCTTGCCATCGGCGTCAGGCATCTCGCCGGCCATGGCGCTGTGGGAGGGAGGGGTTAGCTCGTGTTGGGGAATTGGGACGTGGGGGGACAGAGACGAATAGGACGATACTTAGGTGGACTGAAGCAAAATTTTAGTAAAAGAGTCGGCAATTTGTAAAAGGGAAAATTGCTCTAATGCCACAAACTTATGTGTCATCCTTCCTTTTGCCACAAACTTAAATAACTTTGTTATTATGCCACAAACATAGTGTTTATTTCTTTCTTTTGCCATTTCCTCCACTTAAGTTACCATTTTGCCCATCTTCTTGCTCCTTCCTCCCTCTTCCTTCTCCAAGTCCGGCACCGGCGAGGAGGGCGGCGCGGTTCGCCTGCAACGCCACGGCGCCACCTGCGTCCGCGCGCTCTTCCAGCTCTCCACACCGCCCTCCGCTCCCACTGCTCTCCAGCTCCCACCGCGCGCTGCTCGCCGCCAACGGCCTCTCGCTCTCCACGCCGCCCTCCGCGCAGGTGCCCTCGCCGCTCCGCATCTGCCTCCCCTGCCTCTGCTTCGGCGGCGCCGGCGCCACCTTCCAACGCCCCACCTACCGTATCCGCGCCGGGGACACCCTCGACGCCATCGCGCGCGGGGCAGAGACAGGGGAGGCGGATGCGGAGCGGCGAGGGCGCCTGTGCGGAGGGCGGCGTGGAGAGCGAGAGGCTGTTGGCGGCGAGCAGCGCGCGGTGGGAGCTGGAGAGCGGTGGGAGCGGAGGGCGGCGTGGAGAGCTGGAAGAGCGCACGGACGCACGCGGCGCCGTGGCGTTGCAGGCGAACCGCGCCGCCCTCCTCGCCGGCGCCGGACTTGGAGAAGGAAGAGGGAGGAAGGAGCAAGAAGATGGGCAAAATGGTAACTTAAGTGGAGGAAATGGTAAAAGAAAGAAATAAACACTATGTTTGTGGCATAATAACAAAGTCATTTAAGTTTGTGGCAAAAGGGAGGATGGCACATAAGTTTGTGGCATTAGAGCAATTTTCACTTTGTAAAAGGGCTTTTGGAAAAAATTAAGAATTCGTACGTATCTTCGAGAAAAGTGGAGGACCCTTTAAAAAAACAAGGATCCGTGCGTAGTTCTAGAAAACCGAATTTTTTCTATTTTAGCTCTTTTTTTGAAAAATATTCACATTTAGACCCCTGGTAGTTTTAATTCCGTTTTTGGACCCAGGGGGTCGGCGCCGTGACCCACGGCGCCGAGGTAACACATCTCGGCGCCGAGGTGCCGAGCCCGCACCAGCGTGGTGGCCTGCGTGGCACCGACGTGGCAGCACCTCGGCGCCGTGGTCAGTGGCGCCGACCTCGGAGCCGTCAATCGTGGCGCCGAGCTCGGCGCCGTAGATCTTGGCGCCGAGCCCTGGCCACTGACGGCTCCACGATTGACGGCTCCGAGGTCGGCGCCACTGACCACGGCGCCGAGGTGCTGCCACGTCGGCGCCACGCAGGCCACCACGCTTGTGCGGGCTCGGCACCTCGGCGCCGTGGGTCACGGCGCCGACCCCCTGGGTCCAAAAACGGAATTAAAACTACCAGGGGTCTAAATGCGAATATTTTTCAAAAAAAGGGTTAAAATAGAAAAAATTCGGTCTAGAAAATCCATGGGGCTTTATTCCGTAAAAGGAGAGTTTCTCTGAAAAACTTAAGGATCTATATGTAATTTCAAAAAAGTAAAGGACTTTTTCACAAAATCACTGACCTGCCCTCCTAAATTCAAGAAATCGGAGGACTTTTTTGCATTGCCTATGTGGCATGGCTCTCCCACGGTAGGATCCCCAAAGCTTAATATAGGAGTATCACCTAGTTCTATTACGACATTGATTATATTTACCTCGCTTTGTTAAGCGCTTGATTTTTTTGTTGGGGGTTTATGACTTTAACTATTATGAGAGGGAGCGGTTTTTACCGATATAAATAAAATCATTACAGTATGTATTATAATTAACTTGTAGACCTCACCTAAAAAATATTTCGTTTAAAAACTATGTACTGTAGAAATCTAAAAACGTATTTTAGAAATAGTAAAGAACAGGCCCTGAAAATAGCGTTTGAATAGCGTAGCAGTCCAACCTATAAATTTTGTAGTAAAATTGTAAAATCAAATCAAAATTTACAACTTAAACGCGCTAAATCAAGAACAGTAGTAATTAGCACGGTTCTCCACAGTTTTCTCAAAAGAACCGTGATAGTTACAGGGGTTTTTCTTTATTTAACATGGTTGAAATGCCACGGAATGACTAATTATTTCCTACTCCACAACCACAATAGCATGTTAGAAACACGTGCAAGATTGTCCTTGGCTAAAATCTGGATCTTTTAGAGGAAAATCTGGAAATTTGATAAGCTGTTCAGCTGATTAAAGCCACAAAAAAACCTGTACCTCACCTTAGCGGCTAGGTCATCAGGCTGGCGTGTTGAGATCATAGACTACTCATTTCTTCTAAGCTGTGTGGTACAAAAACAGCGAGCTTTCACACATACGTTTTCGGTTTCAATGGCGTCACGAAGGAAATGCAGTAGAACAGCAAATCATACGGGAAATAGAAAATGCAGTAGAAACAACAAATCATTCCAAAAATGCGTTTTCTTAATTCGAAGGGTTCGTGTGTTTTCTGAAGAAAGAAAAAATTTATGAAATGACATGATTCTTTTCAGGTGATCTATTATCTTTGGCTTATATTTCGTATACAGTAGGATTTGTTTCAAAATGATCCCAGAAATGATTTGCAATAAGAACTTTCTACTGCACAGGAGAGGAGGCAAGCCAACTTCAATTATTCTCGTCGATCTCATCAAACAGTAGTCCCTTACACGTTGCAACAGGAGGCCACATCAGCCAATGATTAATTACTCTCTCAATATTGCAGCGAACAAATTATTTAATGTACAACATATATAGCTGCGAGCCTCTCCAGCTGATCGTGAGTTGACAACAACCAGGAGCACAACTGGAACAGCTCAGACCTTCGATGGTAGATCCTGGATACCGCAGACCAAATTGGCAGGTACAGCTACATCGATCATCTTTGGATAAGCCAAGTTCAAGTCTGCCCAGGAAGAAAGTAAACAATCAAAGATCTTCCATTAGTGCAAAGAAGAAGATATCAGTTTGGTAAGTTAGTAGGTATGCTCCAAAAGAACATTGGTATCATATACTGATGTACAGAGCTTACTTTCCATAATCGTCTTGAACGTTTCCTACAAAATAACAAGTAACATATAGTTAGGGGAACACAGATAGTTGTTATTAGGTGCAAATGACGAATTTCAGCCTAATTAGCAAGTACCTTATCCTTCGTTAGTCGGGCATTATAGGCAACCTCCTCTTCAACAGTAGTTACCTGCAAACAAGTCAAGCACCTGACAACTTGGATGGCAAACTTTAAGATACTGACTTGCTGAGTATGCTGCTTACTGTGAAACCTTTGTAGTCATGGGCAGGATAAAGCAGGGTATCCTTTGGCAATGTGAAAATCTGATCAAGGAATTGAACATTTCAGTTTGTTAACAAACTTCATACCTTCACTTACGTTTTGCATGGTATGATACAAAATTTCATGTACTTGCCTGTGAATGCACTGAGTGATACAACTGCTCAGAACTTCCTCCCTGTAATACCACAGAAAAAAATAAAGTATCAATAGAAAATAATTTTTATGTGGTTAATCAGAGTGTATTAACATGAATTCTCAACTTCTCCATGCAGACAGAAGCCGCAGAACTTATGTTTGACTCACAGACTAGCACTACTGTGGAGCATAACACACAGAATAAGTTCCAGTCCGTATCCTCTAAAAAGAATGAAATCTAGTACCCAATAAGTGGATTTTGTTGGGCTGATAGCTTATGGTTTAAATATTTAAATTCTAACTATTCACGAGAGATAATACGCACAGGAAAATAGTCGCATGTGATTTTGGCCGATACAGCTGAACTCAGTACATTTTTATTACAATCTTCTTGTTAACCCCGCTTTGAAAAACGCACCGTTTAAAAGCTAGTTATTGTAGACTGTACAAGCATAAACCAGCTGAAAGTCAAAAAAACTTAGCCATTAGCTACATTGTCTTTAGCTTTCAAACACCAGAACACTTGCATGCGATGGCGTTTGCTTAAGATTATGTTTTTTCTGTGCTAGATCAGGAATAAGTGATAGTGGTAACCATATTACCTGGAAGTCTGTCCTTCCACATGCACGGATAATTAAGGTATCACCAGTGAAAGCCATTCTTGGTGAAGGTTGATCATCACTATCACCTGTTACATAAGTCACACAGCCAGCAGTATGGCCAGGAGTAGCTCGCACCTGAAAAGAATTTTTTCATTTCTGCCATCAGAAATTTTATATCTACCAATACTATAAGATAAATTACTTCAAGATAAATAATTTGAATGCTGCTTTTTCCATCATTTGGTCGTATGTATAGAAATTTTTATTCATATTTAAACAGCTGTGGATATGACGAAATTGTAATCATTCCTAAAACCCATGTTTCAATAGAAATAGAGAAAATTCAGTTTCAGCATTCAATATATCTGCAGACAATGATAAAATAGTTGAAAAAAGGAATACATTTAATAATCCATACAGCACATGAAACCATATACCTTCACAATGCTTCATTTTGTATGTATAAACCGACTGCAAAAAAATTTTCTGTAGTCTATGCTATAACATTACACACTTCTAACTTGAACTCTGTGCAGAACTGTAGATCATCTTACTAACAAGTAATCCAGTACAGTTAACATGTAGACATTCCTCACAAAAAAATGTAGATGTTAATAACATTGATGACCTATTGACCTCTACAAACAATCCATGCAGATGACCATATATAACAAAGTATTTCCATAATTGAAAGTGAATAGTTTGCTCATGAAAGAATGCTTCGAGGATTTCATATTCAAAGACAGTAAAGAGAAAGCTTCGATTGAAAAGGATGCAACTGCAAATTTTAACATTTCCTTTAACACAGGGAAGCATTTTATAAATGATTGATCTGGAGTTCAATATCAACAATTTATTAAATGCAATCAAACAGAAGAGCTCAAAAGAACTAGCTTTAGTATTCGCCATGATTTTAGGTTAGCTTTTAACACTTGGAGAACCTGGTGCTAACATTAAGAAGTACAGAAACCTGTCATTTTACTACTACCAAATGAAAGAAGCAACGCATAGTAAGACAGCTTATTAAAATGGGATTTCTACCTCAAGGAAAAGGTTGCCAAAGTATATTTTGTCCCCATGCTCAATAAAATGGTCTGCTTTTGCTCCACTAGATTTTGAAATGACAGATTTCACTCCTGGTAGCTTGGTCTGCAAGGACATTCAAACCGCTGACCATGTATTACCAAAGAGAACAAAGTGTTAAAAACATGAGAAGCAATAACAAATCAAAACATCTGGAGCTGCACTTACCTTTATCAATCCTGTTCCAGTGATGTGATCAGCATGCACATGAGTATTCATAGCATAGACGAGCTTCAATCCCAATTCCTTGATAAGACCGAGATCTCTATCAACTGTTCTGTCAACAGGGTCAATCAACTGACAACACAAAATCAAACTGGTTAGGGAGGAGATTGACAAAATGCAAACAAATATAGCTCAAAATCAAATCCATAACAGTAGTATAGCTCCAGCCCCTTTCTTAAAAAAATAAAGTACTACAGCTCAAAATCAAGTAAGTAATTTCATCTGATCTAGTTAAGAGCTTATCGCAACTCCGGTTATGTAGCCTTCTACGTAGCCTATATAATTTTCTACGTAGCCTGTCCCAAGCCAGGAAAAAAGAGGATGGTTGTGTTAGGCTTGGCAAGCCAACGTAAAAATCATGCCATCTTTTCATGGAATGAAGCCCAAATTAAAAGTTTTGTTGGGGCGTAATCCTCTTAGCGACACACCATATCGGAACCCGGGTGTGGTGGTAAATGAGCAATGGCCGGGACGTCACTCCCTTAGTGACGCGCTATGTCGGCGCCCGGATGTAGTGGAAAATGGGCAAGAGTCTTCGCACTTTACTCGACGAGTGCGAGGGGCAAGGAATCTAGTCGAGGAGAGTAGGATTCGTATGGGTAGTTGGAATGTAGGGTCTTTAACAGGTAAGTTAAGAGAGATAGTTGATACAACAATTAGAAAACGTATAGATATCTTGTGCGTTCAAGAGACTAAATGGGTGGATCAGAAGGCAAAGGAGGTGGAGCATACTGGATTCAAACTGTGGTATACTGGAACAGAACGAAACAAGAATAGAGTGGCCATCTTAATCAATAAGCACCTCAAAAGTGGAGTTGTCGATGTGAGGAGGCAGGAGGATAGGATTATCCTAGTCAAGTTAATCTTTGATGGCTTGGTTTTGAATGTTGTTAGTGCATATACTCCACAAGTTGGGTTAGATGAGAACGCTAAGAGGCAATTTTAGGAAGACCTAGATGACATGGTTAGAAGTATGCCTATCAATGAAAAGATTTTCTTAGGAGGCGATTGTAATGGTCATGTCGGTACAAATAGTGGAGGGTTTTAAAGGGTGCACAGGGGTTTTGGTTATGGTGATAGAAATCAAGAGAGAGAAGATATCTTAAACTTTGTCGTAGCCTATGATCTCATGATAGCTAACATCTTCTTTAGAAAGAGACATTCTCATTTAGTTACCTTTAGCAGTGGTCAACACTCTAGCCAAATCGATTTTGTTCTTGTTAGGAGGGAGGACAAACGAGCCTGCCATAGATTGTAATCTTATACCTGGAGAGTATGTTGTCCAGCAATATAAGTTGATAGTCTCCGACTTTCGCTTTAGGTTACGGGTCCGACAAGTTAAGGTCGCCAAAGTCACGAGGACAAAGTGGTGGAAATTCAAAGGAGATACTGCACAGGTGTTTAAAGAGAGGATGGTCATGGAAGTTACGTGGGACGTGGGAGAAACGAATAGCGAAGCGAATAGTATGTGGACAGAGATGTCAACTCGTATTAGAAAGATGGCTAAGGAAGTGCTTGGAGTGACCCAAGGGACAAGAGGAGAACCAAAAGACATATGGTGGTGGAACGAGGAAGTGCAAAAGGCTATTAAGGAGAAGAAGATATGCTACAAGAACATGTATCATGATAGGAGCGATGACAACGTACAGAAATATAAAGCAGCAAAAAAGAATACGAAGAAAGCAGTGAGTGAGGCACGAGGCAAGGCATATGAGGAAATTTATCAGAAACTAAGTACAAAGGAGGGAGAGAATGATGTCTACAAGATAGCTAAAATTCGAGAAAGGAAGACGAGAGATTTCAACAAAGTTAAATGCATCAAAGATGACACTAATAGACTTTTGGTGAAAGATGAGGAGATCAAGGATAGGTAGAGAGATTACTTCGACAAGTTGTTCAATCACGATAATGATTATAGTATGATTGAACTGGATAATATTTTTGACGACACCGATAAGTGGTTTGTTCGAAGAATCCAAGAATCGGAGGTAAGAGAGGTCTTACAAAGGATGAAAGTGGGTAAGGTGTTGGGGCTTGATAACATCCTTATTGAGATGTGGAAAAGCTTAGGAGAAGTGGCGATTGTTTGGCTAACTAAGTTGTTCAATAGCATTTTTAGATTGAACAAAAAATGTCAAACGAATGGCGGAGGAGCACATTAGTATCAATTTTCAAAAATAAAGAAGACATTCAAAGTTGTACTTATTATAGAGGAATTAAGCTCATGAGCTACACAATGAAGCTCTGGGAACAAGTGATTGAGCGTTATTTAAGAAAAGTGACTAGCGTGACGACAAACCAATTTGGTTTTATGCTTAAGGGGTCGACCACAGAGGCGACTTTTTTGCTACGACAGTTGATGGAGAGGTATAGGGAGCAAAAGAAGGACATTCACATGATATTTATTGACTTGAAGAAAGCCTATAATAAAGTGTCAAGAAATGTCATGTGGTAGGCGCTTCAAAAGAAAAGAGTCCCAACAAAATATATTACCCTAATTAAGGACATGTACGAAAATGTTGTGACTAATGTCAGAACATGTGGTAGTGTTACTAATAACTTTCCCATTAAGATAGGACTACATCAAGGGTCAGCGTTGAGTCCATACATTTTTGCCCTAGTGATGGACGAGGTTACACAGGACATACAAAGAGATATCCCTTGGTGTATGCTCTTCGCTGATGATATGGTGCTGGTTAATGAGAGTAGGATAGGTGTTGATAGAAAACTCGAGTTATGAAGACGTTAGAATTGAAGGGCTTTAGACTTAGTAGGACTAAAACTGAGTATATGATGTGTGATTTCAGTGGTGTTAGGGTAGATGATGGAAATGTTAGATTGGATGCACAAGTAATGCCTAAGAAGGACATGTTTTGTTATTTGGGATCGATGCTACAGTGGGACGGTGAGATTGATGAAGACGTGAGCCACAGAATAAGAGTGGGGTGGGTTAAATGGTGCCAAGCATCTAGTGTCCTGTGTGACAAAAAAGTCCCTCAAAAGTTAAAAGGTAAGTTCTATAGGATGATGATCAGACCCGTGATGCTATATAGAGCAGAATGTTGGGCGACTAAAAGACAACATATGCAAAAAATGAGTGTAGCGGAGATGAGAATGTTGCGGTGGATCTGTGGTCAAACAAGGCGGGATCGCATCCGCAATGATGATATACGTGATAGGGTGGGGGTAACACCAATTGAAGAGAAGCTTGTCCAACATCGCTTGAGATGGTTCGGACATCTCCAATGACGACTTCCTGAGGCACCGGTACGTAGTGGAATTTTAAGACGTACTGAAAATGTAAGAAGAGGCAGAGGTCGACCAAAACTGATATGGGAGGAAGCACTTAAAAGAGACTTGAGGGATTATAATGTATCTAAAAAATTAGTTTTGGATAGGAGCGCATTGAAGTTAGCGATCCATGTACCGGAACCATAAAAAAGTTAACAATGTTTTAGGCTCTTAGCTCAGATAGTAGGTTGTACGGCTTAAGATTTTTAGCATTGTAGGTTTTATTTCAAATCTCTCGTCTCTTTGATCTTGAGAATGTTTTATTCCTAGCTTACTCCAACTTATTTGGGATAAAAGGCTTTATTGTTGTTGTAGTTAAGAACTTATCGCGCTAATCTGGTGTACCTTCTCAAAAGTCTGAAGTTTGTATTTTCCTTTATTTGATAGATAAGCTCTCAGATGAATATTTTTGCACTTGTACTGCACATAATATAGGTAAGAAAGTTCTAAATTTGCTTCATTTTTATTCAATCAATATGATTACTGAAAACAAACATAACTTGAACTGTTCTCTTAAACCTAACCGTGGGAAATTGGATAAGCCTTCAGATTAATCAGATATGAAAATGTTGAATTCTTAAACTAAGTAGTGAAATCAGCCATTGATGTAACTTAACATCAAGTCCAAATTTATTGAAACCATGTAATCCATCAGAATAATATCAAGTAATTTGATGGGTTTTCATAATGTCTCATCATAAGTGCAGATCCCGAATTCAATTAATACAACCCGAATTCAATTAATACAATTACTTTCACTGATTTAACATATCCGTGACTCATAAAAAAATCCAAGCTGATCATTTATCGCCATGGATTACCTGGTGATCCCACAATTCACAGGTAAATCATTTATTCTGTTTCAGGCCTATTTGGAGCAATTGCACAACGTATGTTCGTATCTACATTCTACACTAGTTGAACACATACTGCTGCTACTGTCTCCGTAAAAGGAGGCTTCTTTCTACCCGATTAACATCTAAACCCACGATTTGCCATCCAAACCAGCCCACAGAGCAAACCCATTCAAACCAAAGCAAACCACCCAACCCACCAACAAAGTTACTAGCCTGAACCCAACCCAAGCCAAGAACTTGAGAGCTCACCACGGCGGGCTTCTCGGCGTCGCCGATATCGGCGAGGAGGTAGGTGTACGTGGAGCTCTCCTTCTCGAACAGCTGTCTGAAGAGCAGCCTCCTGCCCGCGCAAGAACCGATGCTGTACGCCGCCATTGCGAGGACCGGCAGCAACCGCCGGCGCCGGAAGATCGGCCGGGGGGCACACGAGGCGGCGGCGGCGGCAGGCGCCAGCGGCGTTGGCCTGGCGGCGGCGGCCAGGTACGGGATCAGGTGGCGACACAAGCGAAGTGGCACCATTGGACCTGCTCGCTATTATACAAGGCGGAGTCGGCGGTGGTAGTCGAGTGGGCAAAGCTTGGTTGTTATCGCGTGGATTTGCACGGGGTCTGGGCCTCGCGGTGGTTCGGTTCGGGCTGGGAATGAATAAAGAATTACGCCGAGCCGATCGGCGCGATGGGACGCTGTAACGCCCTAAAATTGGAATAATTGAAAATAGAATTTTTTTAAAACAATTAATGTATTTTGTTGATATTCAGATTTTCTGAAATTCAATTGAGTTTTATCAGATTTTATGTATAACAAAATCAATTAATGAAAATAAAATCAAAACCTAGACTAAGGGCCAGGCAATTAACAAAGCGAGTAAAAATACAAATTTTGAATCTGAAAACGAAAAGCAAAAGCAAAAGAATATTGAAATTTGCATTCAAATCATTCAGCCAAGATTTTAAGCAAAAATTCAAATTTATTTTTCAATTCAAATTCAAATCCAAAACCAAATAAAAAGAAAATTTTCAAACCAAAGTTGGGTCAGCCTATCTCTTTCCCCTCCTTCCTTTTCTCTCCACCAGCCCACTTCTCTTCGGCCCACCGGCCCATTCCCCCTCCCTGCCTCTGCTCTCTCTACTCCCGGAGCACGCACCCAGCAACACCACTCAAACCGCACACACTCGCACCTGTGTCGCCCATGCCGCGGCCACATGCCCGCTCGGCGTGCCGTCTCGTCGTCCACGCCACACCTACCTCGTCGCTCACACCCCGCTTGGCTGTGCGCATCCACACTAACACCGCCCATGCCGCACACACCCACAATGCGCACTGCGCCCATGACACCCTAACACCGCTCACGCCGCACGCACCTATGATGTGTTGCACCTATGACACCCTAACACCGCCTGCGCCTACTCCTCGCCCCACAACGCGCAGAGCGCACCCTCGATGCGTCGCCAGGCAACACCTTCGCTCGCCGCGCCACTCCATCACCTATAAAAGCCACTTCGGCTCGCCTCCATCTTCCCCTATTCCCTTCCCCATCCCTCATTGTCTTCCTTCTTCCTCAGCCTCGGCCACTACCCCTGTCGTTGTTCCGATCACTCTGGCGATCCCTTCCCTAATTTGTTCACGTCACGGTGTGTTCTACCCATCCAATTGCAAAGCTCCAAATTTATTTTGTCTTTCCTCACCGGAGCTCGCCGTGATGCCCTCTTCCCCACTTGTGGCCGAGAGCCACCGTCACCACAACCTTCCCTTCTCCGGTGAGCCTCTCTTCTATTCCTTTGCACTGGAGCATCCTCATGCCTCATTCTTCCTCCCCCAACCCTCTGCTTGGGCCCTCCCTAGCTTGCTCCAAGTCGCTACCATCGATGACCCTATCGCATCGCCTCAGGTCATCGTTGATAGCTTGCCTCGGCTCGCCTTCGTCTCCGTTTTATGCACTGGTGAGTTCCCTCCCCCCTTCTAATGCTCATGCTCCCATCAATTCCTTCCCCTCTCACTCTAGTCCTGCCACCCCTGGCAGTCGTGCACTGTCGTGTGCCCGTCTCTGCTCCGCTTGAGCCACGCCATCGCCTTCCCTCGCATCCTCTGCCCCCTAGCATTCCATTTTGATGGTCGATATTAGGGGTGTCAATCTAAGCCAAATTATCTATTTTATCCCATATTCGTAATCGGACTATTCGATTCACATTCGATACAATGAGACTCAAAGAGTGTCAATCATATCGTTATTATCAGTTTTATCCAGCGTCTGTGTCCAGACTATTCAATCCATTGACACCCCTAGTCGACGTTGCCCCGCCGTGGTCACCTCACCACTAGCAAGCTCGCCAGAGCCTTGTGTCGTCGCCTCCCTGCTCCCTCGATTCTCTCTCAGTCTCTCTGTTTCTTGCTCTTTGTCTCTATATGACAGCTAGGCCCCACATGTAATTAAGTTTTAAATGGAAACATAAGTTGAACCATATAGTGTGTGCTTAATATTTATTTTTATAAATTCAAATACTAATTGAAGACACTATTAAAATACAATTTTGTATAAATAAAAATGATAATTAAGATATTGGCCACTAGTACTTAATTTTAAATAAAAATTTAATTAAATACAATATGGAAATATAATTATGTATATGGAGGATGTCTAAATACTAATGAGCCCTAGGACATGAATAATACTTTTGCAATATAGATTAGGTAATATAGGCCCATATAATTAGGTTTTAACTAAAGATTATTTAGTGTTAGCTGTTACTTGGGGACACATGCACACACACGCGCACACACACACATACATACATGTGTATGTATGCATATACATATACTATATACACACATATACGTATGTACATATATATGTGTGTAGTCCCAGTAACACATAGGCCCCACTCACTCAAACATAAAAATAAAATTTAAAAAGCTTTAAGTATGACTTGTGGACCCCATACTAATTAGAGTTAATTTAGATTATTATATTTAGTTAATTTTTCACTGGCGTGCAGTCCAATCCATAAGTTTTGATATTCAAAAATGCAATTTAGAATATAATGTGCACTCGGCATATAGATCCCACATAGACAGTCGATAGTTAAACTACATTGATTAGATAATAAATAAGGGTAGTTAGTGTGTCCATGAAAATCCATCAAAGTGCACAACTAAGGAAGACACACTGTTGATATATAAATATATACACTTTTATACCTAGGTATGTCTGCTAAATATAATTTAGTGTGTAGATGTCCGGAGGGCCCTAGGTTATTCGTAATTCATTTTACATGTAATCTAAAAACTTAAAACTAGTATGGCTTATAGTCACATAATAATCAAGGTTTAAGTTGGGTTAGAAAACCAGGTTAATTTTTCAATGGCTAGTGGACCCACACTAATTATTGATATCTAGGAGAAATTTCATTCAACAAAAGACCCCACATTTTAGTTAATTATTAATTAATCACTCAATTAATTGGCAATTGAACTTCAAATAATAATATTTGGTAAATATTGTTCGGTGCACCATGTAGACCATCCTATGTACCCATAGGTCTCATCTAACTCATGGAACTTTTGTAATAAATAGAAAATAATAATAAAAGAAATCATTAGGTTAGAATAAAGTAATAGTATCCGCTGGTCAGCTATGTCTAACCACCTTTGAGCCCCGAGCGGAATATTCCTATGAATATTCATCCACCCTCCTTGATCCTTTCTTGATGTTCTTTTGACAGTTTTCCTCTATGACCTTTTCTCAAACTTCGTTTGACTACGTCTGCATCATGCATTCTCTAGAACCCTATCTTTTGTCACCAAATTAATCATGATAAAAGTTAATTAAGTTTATTTGGATTTATTTGACTTTTGATGTTCATTTGAGTTGGTTCAAATTCTTTTGAATTTATTCAGTTGCCTTTGGATTTATTTGGATTCGGTTGATTTTTACAAAATTAGAATTCAAAGTCTCAAGAAGCAACAATTCGAGCATGATCAAGGTCCAAATAAAGACCAAGGCCTGTAGTAAATTGAGCGAGACAAGTCATCTCTTTGATCATATTACACATACCTCTTAAATGCAAAGTATATTATGTTAAATTATTAAATTGCAATGCAAAGTATATTATGTTAAATTATTAAATTGCATGCTTATTTTATTTTATTTTTGATGAAAAGACTACAGGGGAGACCCCTACAGTGTAATTGAATTAAAATAAAAAGTATGCACATAACCGAGGAATTTACAAGCCCTCAACGAGGGCAAAAAAACTATGGTAAAGACTCTAGCCAATGAAAGATGATAGATTTTAGATGTTGTTTAACTCTACAAACATGCAGAGCCATCTCCTTCTTGAACAAAATTTTCCAATTTAAGGAAGATGGCATTTTTGTTCAAAAACTTTTCCGTTACTTTGCTTCCAGATATTCCAAGGCCCAACGATAAATACTTCCATGAAGAATTCTTGTGGGAAATGTTGTCCAATTTGTTGAATTCGTTGGAAAATAGTCAAGTTCATGTCCCATTGTATTCCAAGGTACGTAATTCCAACAGTGTTGACTAAATGAGCATCCGAAAATGAGGTGATCAATTGATTCTTCATGATGCCTTTGGCATAAAATACAATGTATATCTAGACTCGAATAAATATGTCTTCTTTGCGGCATAGTTTTTGTGGTCAACCTATCAATAAGAAGTAACCACGCAAACACTTTAAGTTTCATGATATATCTGCTTTCCTAAATCCATTTGAATGGTAATGGAGCTTGTATACTTTGAGAGAGGAATTTATAGTAATGTCAAGAAGAGTAGTTACCATTTCCCTAAATATATCTCCAGGTATCGTTCTTGGAATAGTCTATTGTAAATTCCTAGAGATCCAGCATCGAATAATTATATTCCATAAAAGCTTCAGTGGATAAATGAATATGAAATGAGCATGTATGGTCATATTTTCAAAGAAATCATGAACCGAACAATCCTAACTTTTTGCAAAAGAACACAACATTGGATACTTAGATGAATATAAATTTCCAGCACAAACATCATTCCAGAAGGGTACTAAAGTATCCTAACCAATTTGGCATGAAGCGATACCTCTGTAAATCGAATTCAATTCGCAAATATCCCTCCACCAAAAAGATCATGTATCCTTTGTGGCATGCGGCACATGTTGAAGATAGTAAGTGTTCCCGATAAGATTAACCCAAGGTATATTTTGTCTATTATATAATTTATGTAGGTTTTCAGAAGAAGAGCGTCATTTTGTTGTCTTAGAGTCAACACTCCAATGCCTCCTTTTTCTTTTGGTCGATAAACCTTATACCATTTTGCTAGTGATTTACTTTTAATATTAATGTCAAAACCCTACCATAGGCAATGTCTTCTTGCTTGATCAAGCGTTTCTATTACAGCCACTGGTAATTTTAGAGAACCCATGTAAAAGGTTGGTTGTTGAGAGAAAACTGAATTCACCAGTGTTAAACGTCCTCCATAAGAGAGATGGTTGAACAGGCTGAGAGGCGCTGCTCCACCCTATCAGTTAAGGGGGAGAAATCTTGTATTCTTGGTTTTGTAGTGCCTAGAGGAAGTCTCAAATATGTGAAGGTAAACTTCCTATCTTACAGCCAAAGATTCCACTCAAAAGTTCAATCTTATCATTAGGAACATTGATTAGAATTAGACAAGACTTACTATATTTGATCTTGAGTCCAGTAGATTGCTCATATGTTTGGAGTAAACCTTTAGACAGTGCAACTAAATTGTTGAAGCTTGCATGAATAGCAAAGTATCATCTGCATGAATAGCCTTGTGATGATCTTCTGAGCCTCATGCTGAGGGTAGCGTGGTAGCAGAATAAGTTGAGCATATCTTGTGGGTAAAGTGTGTGACATTTGCAGAGTAAAAACTGTTCGAACAGCCACGTCAATAGTTAAGGACAGGCATGGGAATTTACTCGAGTTAGTGTCTATTTTACAAAAGATCTTTGTGGTTGGGATAAAAACAGGAGGTGTGGATAGAACCCTGACTTTGATTTTCCCTGGGTGGATAGAACCTAGCGAATATAGTTGGTGAATAAAACCCAAGAAATAAAAATAGCATATAGTGGATGGAACCATGCTCTGCAAAAGGTGGATTCAACCTTCGCTATAATTATTATTGCATACTCTTACACTCTTTAAAATATGGTTTAGTTAAAATACTAAGTCTCAGCCTTTCTACTTATCATATTTCAATTGTGGCTTTCTGCAAATAAAAAAACCTCAAACCTCCCTTTGTTAGTCCTGAATCTATTATAATTGTATTTTGTGTGGTGGCTTGCTGAGTACCTTCATTTACCCACTATTACTCAATTACTATCATTTAGTAAGTAAGAAGGAGAAAGAAAAGCTAAGAACTAGGTTACGAGCCCCAGTCGAATGCTTGTGGGCATATCTTAAAGGTCCCATTTGTATGATGTTTCCTTTTTCGCTGCGGCTCTTTAAAAGTTTTAGCCTTATTTGCCCATTTGTAAGTTAAGAACCGTTAGATCTATTTATGTATTGTCCACTACTATTGTATTAGTTTTGCTTTCACGAGATATGATTTGATGTTAGTAATATATTTGTATGCAGTATCTACTGATCTAGAGAATAGTGCAGCGGAATCACATAGTATTCTGAATTGTAAATTCAGAGTCCAACAGACGATGGGATTGGCGAGGCCGTCGATGCAGAGGTAAACAGGATGGGATCGTTGAGGGACGGTGGAGTTGAGCCGGGCGCAAGGGGTGTGGAGATGTCAATGGGGATGAGATGTTTCCGCTGCTAATTTCCATGATTTTGGTAGTTTTATTCCTTCAAAAAAATGATTTGGGCAGTTTTTTTCAATGAAACTATATTGGTTCACATACTAATTTGCACAAAAGCCTGTCAAAAAAAAGTTGCAAGCACAGGAATAGCCCATTGCCATTAAAATATCAAATTTGGATTCAATCGATGTTTTTAAAAAACGAGGTACTAGTAGCTAGCTAGCTGCCGTCTGTGCAGCTTTGCTTCGTATAATACCAGTGGGCATCTAACAAATCGCGAACCATACTGTGCACTATGAAGGTAGTGATGGATGACGTCCCATTACATATAGCGAAAGGGATCGACGCTTGCATATGAATAGAGTAATGTTTTTAATTTGTAGTTCTTGAACTCGCAATAATTAAAGCGGTATACACACTGATGCTTACTACGTTGGAACCAAGTTGATCACTGCTTGTTGCAAATGCACTAATTTGATGCGACTTTCAGATTCATATATATGGCACCAGCGTGTTAGTGGGGCTAGCAGCTTGTCCAAAAAACTAGCCGTGTAATCACGCACTTCCGCAGGTGGATACCAGCAGTGGAAAGCTCTTGGATACGAAGTTGGTCCAATAATACCTAGTGATGTATGTACCTGACAATGCATGGCATTTGCACGAAGACTGCCCTACATGTTGATCTTGAGCCTCACCAGAATACTAGTCTTTGGAACGTAGGAATCTAGAGACACAGAATAAGAAAAACGCAAGATTGAAATGTTATTACCTGTTGAATACCGTAGGAAATAAAACCATATAAAATTTTTAAAAGATGTGTTTGGAAGCCTTACAGAAAAAAATACATAAATTTTGAGATTAAATGTTAATTGATTAGAGAGAATGGAGAGATGAAGATTAGAGAGAATGGAGAGAGGAAGAAAGAATTTGCATTGGAACTATCAAAAGGAATTGGTAACACAAGAGGCCGCTCGGTTGGGCTGAAATAAGCTGATTTATGGCTGAAATTGTACTGTAACTGACTGAAATTACACTATGGGCCTGTTCTTTCGGCTTCTAAAAGTTGCTTTTCGGCTTTTCTACAGTAACTAGCTTTTAAACAGAGTATCTTTTTAAAATAGGGTCTACTAGTTAATTGTAGTACATACTGTACCGACTTTATTTGCATCGGCAAAAACCGCACGTGAGTTTCTATTACTTTGTAATCTTTCACACGAACAGCCCAAAAGTCACAAGCCGCAGTCACAAGCCATAAGTTTCAGCCAAAAAGAACAGACCCTGTAACTGATAGTGGCTTATTTAGTGTAACTAAATTTAAAAAAATTAAAAATAAAAAACAGGTTAGCCTATCACGGACAATGCAAACGAATACAGAAAAAAAGAACCGGCAAAAAAGCAAAAAATCAGAAAAAAGATGAAATTTAGGAATAATGAAAAATTAGCCAAAAGCTAGAAGCTTAAGTCAAAATGAGCGGGCCTGCTAAAATTACTCCGAAATTTGTAGCAATTTTTCCTATCTTGTAGGAATTTTTTCTTTGGATTAAATTTCTCCATTTTTCCTTTGAGATTCCTTTGAATCAAAGTGGCCCTACTATTGAGTTTCATGATGCACCGACTAATTCATCTAAAATCTTTGATTAACAGGATTCTAAAAATGCAGAAATAGGAAACACACAAAAAATATAATATAGGAATGCATGGACAAAAAAGAAGATTGAAAAACACATGAATTTTTGTAGGATTTGGTGTTTAGAACACATGAATTTGCCTCGACCCTAAGCGTAGCTGTAACAAATTTAGCCCATGATTTCTACTTTATTTCTCGCATAAATTGCATTGCAAAAAACTGGTTACAAGCATCTCAATATATATGCTAATACTCCTACTAACACACGTATTAGGACTTCGAATTGGACACCACTTCAACTCGAATTACACACGAAAACGAACTCAACCGCGACTAGGACTCTAAGTCAAGATTAATTTTAACAATCTCCCCCCCTTAATCTTGACTTTCTAAGTTCTTTCCACCTTACTTGAGTTTGGACGGCGACACATCTCAAACGTCCCTGACTCAACTCATCATCAGAGCACTTCATCTTTGCTAAGCGCTTCGGCAACAAACGCTTTCTTCGTCTTCGGCTTTTGGCATTCTAAAGCAAAGTGTCCATAATCATTACAGTTATAATACCTCACTTTTGCCTTATCAAATCTCCGACCTTTACGGCCTTGGCCATCACCCCTAGAAGTGTTCTTGCCTTCACGCTTCGATGATCGGGCCTCCCACTCAGCGCGAGTCAACAAGAGCTGTCCTTCACCTTTGTTGCTATTGTCATGGATGCGTTCCTCATATGCCTTAAGACGACCGATGACCTCCTCTATGGTCATTGCCTTTAGGTCTCCAAATTGCTCTATGACTGAAGCAATCGGGAGAAACTGTGAGGGAATAGCATGAAGGAATTTCTTTACCACATACAACTCTTCTACCTTCTTGCCAAGGGCCCGTATCTTGTTGACGATGACCGTCAACTGGACGGCGAAGTCATTGATCGACTCCGTTTCCTTCATACGTAGCACCTCGAACTCGGTCTTGAGAGTTTGTACCTTTGCTTCCTTCACACGATCTGCGCCAAAATGCATCGCTTTCAACGCCTCCCACGCGGCTTTGGCCGTTTCCTTTTCGGCCAGTAGGAAGAGCATCTCCTCTGGGATACCCTGATAGATGGTCGTCAATGTCATCTGATCTTTGCGCATATCGACGTTGCCGTTCTCGATCGCATCCCACACTCCTTGAGCCTTCATGTACACCTTCGTCTTGATTGCCCATGCTGCATAATTGCTCGTCGTGAGCATCGGATAATGCAGCAAAATAGCGGAACTCTCCTTCGCCATCATACCGGATGATGCCTCGTCACCGGTGACACCGCTTCCCGGAGTACGCGACATGATCTTGAGCACGGATCAAAAAATTTTGGGCTACTTTGAAAGCCCTTGGATCGAGAGAAAACGGAAAAAACTGCTGTTTTTCTTTCTTTTTTTCTGAACTTTGCTCTTGCTGATTTCTTTTGCACTCTCTGTTGCCTGAATTGCCCTTTGCTATTTTTCCCTCGCGCAGTACACTTTTATTTCAGGAGCGAGGAAACCGAGTCGGAGGCGCTGCCTGGTTATACTCTATCTCAGAGACGGACGTGCCGAATTCTTTCTGAGCTGACAAGGCAAAAAACAAACTTTTCTGTACTGGCGCAGGAAGCAAGGAAAAAGATCTCTCTCTGCTGCCTTTTTAAGTTACTCTTCAATGCTTGATGAGATCAGCATGCATGCTGCTGCTTTGATCTTTCTTTCTTTGTGCCAATATTTTTTGTTTTATTGATCTCCTGCGATGCCTTTTGCTTTTTGCTTGTCTCTGCGCGATTCACTTATGCTGTTGACACGAGCTTGCTGCTGGGTGATGAACCTGTTACAACTTGTGAAGTTGTACGGATGATCTCATCCATAAAACATCTGCAGTTACTCTCTCTCTCTCTCTCATCTGAACCGATGGCTCCATGGAGCAGTTGCCCATGGCGTCCGTACGGCATGTATAAATACATATCAATGATCAATCAAAGAGTAGTGAGTTCATTTGCCATTCACTGTTTCCAGTTTCCATTTACATTTCACACGTTATCAGCACGCTCTGCCATCCACACAAAGACAACAGAGACGAAAGAACAAGAAGGTAATGGCGCTGGCACTATGTGCACATCACAGACAAGCACTTCTTGATGTTCTTGCTTTAGTCGACTCACTGCACGAAACCCTGCACGCCATTCTTGCTCCTCTTCATACGGAGTCTCCACCACCACCACAACCACCACCGATGACCACCACCGTCATCGCCACCGGCCATGGTTCTGTGCCGCGTCGTCGTCATCCATGGGAGGCACACGGCGTCTTCACTTCGGCGAAGGCTCCACGCTATGGACCGCTCCGGCGACCGGCGCACGCCTCCGTGGCGGCTAACCGCCGTCCCGGCCTCCGGATCCGTACTCCTCCACCGGCCTCCTCTGCAGAGGACGCCTTCTCCTCCACTTGACTCAAAAAGAAGAGGGGAGGGGGAGGGCGCACGACCTGGCACGGCGAGCGCCCCGCACGGTCGGCACGCAGCCCGGCGCAGTGCGATGCATGCGGCCCGGCGGCTCGGCGCGCGGTCCGGTGTGGCCCGAGCCTCTCCACGACAGGCGGATCTGAAGCCCGGCGGTGAGGCGGCCGGCTCTCGGCGCGAACCGACGTGGCGATGCCCGAGGAGGCCCAGCGATGGCGCGGTGGGACCCAGCCCGGCGCGCGGCACGGTCGGCGCGGCCGATGCGGTCTGTGCGGCCGGCGCGGCGCCCCACCGGCCGAAGGCGGCGGTGTCCAAGGCGGCCGGCATGGCGACGCGGGAAGGCGCGGCGTGGCGGCGCGCGACAGCCGGTGAGGCAGCGCGGGAGGCGGCGCCGGCGGCCGGCGGCGGTGGTGCCAAGGGCGGTGGCAGCGGCGCCCCTGGAGGCCGGCGGCTGGTGGTTCTGGGGTTAGGGCTACCTAACCCCCACTCCTCACTCCATTTTATATGGATGCCCTCAAATGGGTTTTGGCCCAAAACCATCCCACCTCCTCACATGGGCTCAAAGACCAAATGGGCTTCAGCCCAGGTTGCCGAAAATTTGCTCAAACCCCCCTCCTTTTTATGGCAATTGCAGAATTATTATTCAAATAAATTTTGTATTATAATTTCGCAGTATTTTTCATCAGTGTGGTAATCTAAATTGTTTTACTGTTTTAGACGCCTGATGTAACCATGTATTGTACATATGTGTTTCCATGCAATGTATTATACATCAATTATTGCAATCAACCTTATGCAATTTAAATATTACGTTTTCTAGCTTACCATACAAGCACTTAATATTTTTTTTATGCAAATGCTTTAGGTTGATTTTCTCTCATTTTGGAATAACACAAAGTTTCTTAACTTTGATATTGGCCATACACAAGGTAGTACCATAGTACTACTGCGGGATTTATTGCTCAACGTACGTACCCAATATCAAGTTTTGAAACAATTTGGTCTACACTTTTGGGTGACTACCTTTATTTATTTTCCAATTGGCCATACACAAGGTAATACCATGGTACTACTGTGGGATTTCATCCTCAACGTGCGTACCCAATTTGATTATAAATTATACAAGGTCTACACCTAAGTGATTACCATGGTTCTTTTTCACATTGGCCATACACAAGGTAGTATCAAAGTACTACTGTGGGATTATCATTCTCAAAGTGCGCACTCAATGTTGAAAAATGAATTAAATAATGTTAATACCATTGGTGATTAACTATGTTGTTCCACAATAGGAGAATGTCCCTTTATGTATTTCAAATTTTACCTTGATTACTTGCATTTCGCATTGCTTATTTAACATTGCCAAAGATTTTAACAAATCTGTGGCCCTACATATGTAGGCACAATGGCTACTAAAGAGTTTGAGGCACTCGCTCTTGACGGCCACAACTTCCCCACATGGGCGATGGATCTCAAAGTGAGTCTATCGTTGCGCGGAATGTACCAGGCAATTGTAGCCCCCCCAAGAGGGTGTAGCTCCTTTGGCTGAGACTCTCAAGTACAATACCTTATTTATCATAAGGAACCACATCCATCCTGATCTCAAGGCTGAGTATCTGATGGAAGAAGACCCACGTGCTCTGTGGCTTGCTCTTCAAATACGGTATGAACAGCAGAAAGCAGTCATCCTACCGGAGGCTGTCAATGAGTGGAACCACCTCCGCATACAAGATTTTAAATCTGTGGGAGAGTTCAACCATGCTGTTCATAAAATCAGTTCTAAACTACAGTTTTGCGAGAAAGAACCATCTGATGCAGAGAAAATTGAGAAGACATTGTCTACTATACTCCCCGCACAAATGATCCTTCAGCAACAATACCGTGAAAAATGTTTCACCGTTTATTCTGAGTTGATTAAAACATTACTTCAGGCAGAAAGGCATAGTGAGCTCCTACTTTGGAACTCTAATCTGCGCCCTTTGGGCACTAAGCCTTTGCCAGAAGTACATTCTAACACTCAGAACAAACCTCAAGGGAATGCTACTAACTCTAGTAATCCTGGAAACTTTAAAGGGAAGAACAAGCTCAAGAGACAGCGGAAGTCTCGTGGTGCTAACAAGGGAAAGGATGTTTCTACGTCAAAAAAGAACAAGTCTAACACTTGTATCAAGTGTGGCTGTTACAACCATCCGACTGAGAAATGTCGTACTCCCAAGCACTTGGTGGCTTTGTACTTGAATTCCGTGGGACGAGCACGCTCCAATCAAGGACGTTCCAATCAAGGTGGACAATTTGAAGCACACTTCAACTCCCAACCTAATGTCAACATGGAAGAATTCCTCCAACCTGACATTACTAAGAAAGATGCCCCTGGGTGCTCCTACTCTGCTCCTACAGCTGCGGGACCAAGCAACACCACGACACTACCTCCACTTGATGGGAACGTTGACGATACGGAGAACATGATCGTGGAGTTCACTTCTAACGATCCGTTTGGAGACTTTAACTAGGCTCCTACACTTTGAGATACCTTATTTAATTATGCCTTAAATGTGGATGTCGTTTAATTGTGAATGTTGTCATAGGCTAGTTGTTGTCCGTACTTCATTTAAGCACAATGGGTATTGTAATTTGTATTAAGCACAATTGATACCTATATATATATATATATATTGTATGTATTCTATATATATTTGTTGAGAATTACATATTCCAATTCTCCATTTTGTATAGATTGTACGGGAGTCGATCTGATGGATGAGGAAATGTGCCTAGTGGATAGCGGTACCACTAACTCTATACTCAGGGAGATAAAATATTTTCAAACTCTCACAAAGAACAAAGGAAATGTTTTAACAATCGCTGGACGCGACGCTGTAATAGTCGGAACCGGTCGGGCCACTATTATGCTCCCTATGGGTACATCGATAACAATTGAAAATGCACTCTTGTATCCCGATTCAACTCGTACCCTATTGAGTTATAGAGATATCCGTAAGAATGGGTTTCATGTTGAAACTCATGAGGACAACAATGAGGAGTTTCTTCTCATAACAAAAGATCACGGATATGGCAAAGAGACACTTGAAAAGGTTCCCTCACTCCCGTCTGGATTGTACTACACATACATCAACCCCGTACCACATGTTGCTTACAAAGTAATTTTCCAGAATGTTAACGCATTCCAAACTTGGCATGATCGTCTTGGCCATCCTGGAATAGGGATGATGAGGAAAATTATAAGCAATTCTGTTGGTTACACTTTAAGTGATGCAAAATTTTCCCAATCCTCAGATTTTATGTGCACCGCATGTGCCACTAGGAAATTAATTTTGAGGCCCTCTTACCTCAAAATTCATGCCGAACCTCTAAAGTTCCTTGAACGCATTCAAGGTGACATATGTGGTCCCATTCAACCATTATCTGGCCCGTTCAAGTATTTCATGGTTCTAATAGACGTATCTACACGATGGTCTCATGTGTGCCTTCTTTCCACACGGAACCATGCATTTGCTAAAATTGTTGCACAAGTTATCAAACTTAAAGCACAATATCCTGAATATCAAATCCGATCAATCCGAATGGATAATGCTGCTGAATTTTCCTCACGTGCCTTCAATGATTATTGCATGGCTTTAGGAATTCAAGTTCAGCATTCGGTCCCATATGTTCATACTCAAAATGGGTTGGCAGAATCTCTCATCAAGAGAATGAAACTTATTGCAAGACCTTTACTACAGAATTGCAATCTACCAACATCATGTTGGGGTCACGCAGTCTTACACGCTACTGACTTGATTCAATTGCGTCCAACTGCATACCATGCAACCTCCCCGTTGCAACTAGTACGTGGAAATACACCAAATATTTCCCATCTGCGGAAGTTCGGTTGCGCTACATACGTACCGATCTCCCCACCGCAGCGTACATCTATGGGCCCACACAGGAAATTGGGGATCTACGTGGGATATCAATCTTCGTTGATCATTAAATACTTGGAACCCCTTACAGGGGATCTATTCACTGTCCGGTACGCTGATTGTATCTTCAATGAAGATCATTTCCCGGCATTAGGGGGAGGAATTGAAAACCACAAAAAATGCCAGGAAATCAATTGGGATGCCATAGACATCTCCAACTCTGATCCACGTACTTCTGAAACTGAACTCCAAGTTCAGAAGATCATTAATTTGCAACACATTGCAAATAACATGCCAGATGCATTTACTGATTATAAGGGTGTTACAAAATCCTATAATCCTGCGAGAAATGTGCCGGAAAGAGTAGAGGTACCAAATAAAACTACTCAACTCCCAAGTAAGAGGGGGAGAAGTACGGCTATTTCCACAGATGCAGCTTCTAGCAAGCAAAGGAAAGGGAAGAACAAATCTTCTAACCCAATAAATGCAACTCAACCTTACGTTGAGAAACACCCTGTGGAGGTTCAACCTTCACATCCCACATCAACAGTGCACTCAATTACTGATGTTGGGACATCGGAACGCTCTGATGCAGTCATTTTGGGAAATAATGATACATCACAATGGGTGCTTGAAATTTTCATCAACTATATTGAATCTGGAGAATCATATGACAGAAAGTCTACAATTGTCGACATCTATTTCTCTGAAGCAATTGCAGAAATCATCCGAAATGATCCAGATCCTAAGACCATGGCAGAGTGCAGAAAGCGCTCGGACTGGAATCAATGGAAAGATGCAATTCAAGCAGAGATAACCTCGCTAGCTAAAAGAGAGGTATTCACTCATGCAATACCTACACCTCGAGGAATCTTCCCTGTGGGATTCAAATGGGTTTTCGTCCGGAAACGGAATGAGAACAATGAGGTGGTGAGACATAAAGCGAGGCTTGTAGCACAAGGGTTTACGCAGAGACCCGGCATTGATTTCAATGAAACATATTCTCCAGTTATGAGTGGAATAACATTCCGATATCTTATATCTCTGGCTGTTCAAAATCATCTATCTATGCAGTTGATGGACGTAGTGACTGCATATCTATATGGGTCACTTGATTCGGACATATATATGAAGGTCCCTGATGGAATCTCTATACCGGATCCAAACGTAAATCGCAACATGTATTGTGTAAAGCTTCAAAAGTCACTCTATGGCTTAAAGCAGTCGAGAAGAATGTGGTATAACCGACTTAGTGAGTTCCTTTTGCAGAAGGGATACACTAACAATGATGATTGTCCATGTGTTTTCATCAAAAAGTCTCAAACGGGATTTTGCATCATATCAGTATATGTTGATGATTTAAATATCATCGGCAACCCACAAGATATTGATGAAGCATGCAATCATCTAAAGAAGAAGTTTGAAATGAAGGATTTGGGTCAAACCAAATTTTGCTTAGGTTTACAACTTGAGCATCTTCCCACTGGAATTTTAGTGCATCAATCAGCCTATATCCAGAAAATATTAGAGAAATTCAATATGGACAAATCACATCCATCCAAAACTCCTATGGTTGTTCGATCTCTAGAAATGGAGACTGATCAATTCAGACCACAGGATGATGGAGAAGAGATTCTGGGACCTCATTATCCTTATCTCAGTGTCATTGGAGCGCTTATGTATATTACAAATTGCACCAGGCCTGATATTGCATTTGCAGTGAACTTGCTAGCTCGACATAGCGCTGCTCCTACCAAACGTCATTGGACGGGAGTAAAACATATCCTCAGATATGTTAATGGTACAAGAGACCTTGGATTATTTTTCCAAAGGAACCCAGATCTTAATATGATTGGATACACTGATGCCAGCTATTTATCTGATCCCCATAATGGCCGATCCCAGACAGGTTTTGTGTTCTTACATGGAGGAACAACCATTTCATGGAAGTCTTCAAAACAGACTCTGGTGGCTACCTCAACAAATCACTCTGAAATAATTGCACTATATGAGGCCTCACGTGAATGTGTTTGGCTCCGCAGAGTGATTAACCACATACAACAATCATGTGGCATTGGTGCCATCGATTCACCAACTATTATCTATGAAGATAATTCTGCTTGTGTTACACAGATGGAGACAGGCTACATCAAGAGCAACATAACTAAGCATATTTCTCCTAAGTTGTTTTATCCCCATGAGTTAAAACAAATGGGTGAAATAAACATCTTGCAAACCAAATCATGTGATAACCTCGCTGATTTGTTTACTAAGTCCTTACCAGCTTCCTCGTTCCAGAAATGTGTTCAAGGAATTGGTATGCGACGACTTCGAGATTTGCAAGATTCAGGGGGAGAAATCTCCTAGATGTTACTCTGTCCAAAGCATCATATTGCACTCTTTTCTTTGTATGAGTTTTACTCACAAGGTTTCTCATATAAAGTTTTTAATGAGACAATATTAGCATAAGCATATGTCGTATTTCCTATTTTTCCCCATCAAGGTTTTTTAGGAGATATCAATGACATATATTGTCCTCTAAACTATCTATGAGTTTTCTCCTGCAAAGGTTTTTCTCATATGAGTTTACAATGAGACAATACTCATTATATGTTGTATCACTTTCTCCTTATTTTCCCATTGGGTTTAAAGGAGTTTTTAACAACGTATCTATCAAATATTTCTCCTCGTTTTTATCCTACAGGACTTTTTGGAAGATTAATACTATTCATTGATCTCAAAGATGGATTCGATCAAGGGGGAGTGTTACAACTTGTGAAGTTGTACGGATGATCTCATCCATAAAACATCTGTAGTTACTCTCTCTCTCATCTGAACCGATGGCTCCATGGAGCAGTTGCCCATGGCGTCCGTACGGCATGTATAAATACATATCAATGATCAATCAAAGAGTAGTGAGTTCATTTGCCATTCACTGTTTCCAGTTTCCATTTACATTTCACAGAACCGGCGGAGGCCCCAGCTATTGCAGAACCTGTCGTAGTTGCAGGCCCGGTCGGAGCGCCGTGAGTAGATGACGTCGCCGTTGGGGTTGTGTTGATGGAAGGCGAACTCAGCGCGGACGGCACTGATCTGCGGCTTGTAGAGCGTCTGCGCGTAGAAGGATGTCCAGTCCGACTCGGCAGAGCTATAGCCGTCGGGGTAGAACCGGATGTACCACGTGCGGTCGTCGACGGTGAAGTACTTGCCCATCCGCGTACGCAGCCCTCGCTTAACTCCTTCTCTGCAGCAGCGGCGTGCGACGGTGGCCGCCCCGGGAGTGGAGAACCTCCCGGGGTAGCAGCAGAAGAAATCAAAGGTTGGCTCTAATACCAATTGTAACAAATTTAGCCCTTGATTTCTACTTTATTTCTCGCATAAATTGCATTGCAAAAAACTGGTTACAAGCATCTCAATATATATGCTAATAACTCCTACTAACACACGTATTAGGACTTCGAATTGAACACCACTTCAACTCGAATTACACACGAAAACGAACTCAACTGCGACTAGGACTCTAAATCAAGATTAATTTTAACAGTAGCAACATAAAAAAAGGTTTTGGTCAATGTTAATTTTCCTATGGTTTTCTTGTGGAACCGTAGGGATAGGAAATTTTATTACGTTTTCTTTTGCTCCATGGCTGTGAATCAAATAGATGAAGTATTGTTGCTCTTCCTATGGAATTTCTATTCCTCTATTTTTCCTATTTTCCTATGAATCAAACAGGCCCTAAAAGCTAGTGAGAGAAGACGTAAATATCCTTCGACTTAAGCTATCTGCACCATGCATATCTCTCCAATCTCCATTTTATTCATACTTTATCCGGCTTCATATATCCTATTGCAATTTGCAAGAAGCCTAAGAACTACCCCGGCAGGTAAATCTGAACTTGCTTTCCGACAACTAATGTATACACTATACAGCAAGAGTTGAAATAATCTGGTAAAGGATGACAGGACAATAATATGTGAAGAACTTGAGTTTTTTTCCCCTCACACGAGACCCGTGACTGTTTGAAGTACAACTAAGAAAGAGGGAGTATGATATAAGAAACACAAGGCAGATTTTCCCGGCAATTTTCTGCATAACTGAGACGATGGTGCCCCACCAGGCAGTACCTGAACATCTCATGGCAAATCTTCAACCACGTAGCATCTGGGACTACAGTTTACAGGCTACGGCTACCCTGTGAACTTGTCAACTCCGTCGAGTTCCGTGCCAGATTGTACTACGATCGATTGGACAGCATTGGGCGGCCATGTAAAGCCAGAAACACAAACTCTGTCGGTTGCGGTTGCTGCGGCAGAGGAGAATCCGACATGCAAGGCTCTCTTTTTTTTCTCAGTTTTCCCAATGAACAATGGTGATAAGTTCAGAGCACTTTTGGTCGACCGAATAATCAAAGGAAGTACTATCTAGCTACCTTATTTACAAGATGTTAGTACCTCCTATCAGAACAAGATATTACTTAACATCAGTGCATGTTTATGTATTTCCTAATTACCTTCGTACTAACTCTCAAGTTTTTATTATAACCTATGCAGCACCGTCTGCTTCACATGCATCGCTATGTGAAGAGTTTTGAAAAACTTTGGCAGCAAGCCTACGGTGTTCGCATCCTGTCATACAAGGACAACCGTCACAGCCCCATTGTTATATATAAGCCCCTGCATGTCTTATCCATCATGTTGTAGATTTTCTTTAAAGGGTGTTGATAAACATCATTTGAATATTTTTCTCCTAACTATCATTCAGATTTATGACCCTTGGATTTTTTTGAAACAGATGGGGAAGATCCCTCTGATTTCTTTCATTCGAAACCGAGCAAATTCACTACAACGGTTCGAAGCAAAAGCAAGAAAGAAGATAGCCAAGCAACCGGTCCTCCACACAAGAGACGACCAGCGACCTGAACAGAGTCTACAGAGCATAACACCACGCTAATGTAAACTAAACTCCAGCCATCATGTTGTAGTAGTTGGCATCAGTTTGCTTCAGCTTGTATAGTTGTATCCCAACGTGTCTACATGAGAGATGGGAACGTTTGTTTCGGCCGCGAGCGAGATGTATCTGGTAATTTTGAGGTCCGATGATTGCGACAGAAACCAGACGATAAATCAGAATGCACAAGTGGCGGCATGAGAAATCTCAAATCCCTATCCAATCGAATCATGCAATGCAAGACCATCGATCGGATGCTCAAACTCATCCAAGACCTGCCCTCGGATGTCGGATCGTCGACACGCATGAATGCCAGATTTTACCTTCACGGCCAAGGGTACGAGCAGGATTTGCCCGTAGCCTCCTGCTGTATCTGTGGCTTGTGTCCACTGCTCCAATACTCCAGGCCAGATACCCTGTAAGTTTACCTGTCAGGCTACGCCCACAGTTTCCAATTTCCATGGACCCAGAGGGAAAGAAGAGTTTGTGGTTGGTAACGCTACTTTTAACTACTTTAATTAAACAGGTTTTGTTCATCTCATAATACTATGATAGTAGTACATTTGGGCTATAGCTGCCGATTAAACATGGTTTTGTTCATCTCATAATACTATGATAGTAGTACATTTGGGCTATAGCTGCCGATTAAACATGGTTTTGTTCATCTCATAAAAAGCCTTTTGTCCCTGCGATAGCTGTCGATTGTTGGTAGCTGTTTATGTGCATATGGGATTTGTGCAATGGCTTGCCAGGATGCGTGTGTGCCTCTGTTAACAGATTTTGTTCATCTCATAATAGTAAAGTACAATAATCTCTACTTCCCTGTGAGTACAGTGACAATTAAAGTACAGTGTATTCTCTCTCTTTCTCTCTCTTTCTCTCTCTCTCTCTCTCTCTCTCTCTCTTCACGGGAGCGCAGTATCGGTCGGATTCCGCCAACTTAGCCAACACATGCGCTCGGCTTCCACTGTTTGTCTATATAGCTGCAAACAACGCGCTCCTTTCCCTCACTTGTCTCGCTCTCGCTGCGTATCTGCCGCGCTAGACTAGGAGATAAGCCAAGCTAGCTACTTCCAGCCTCCACTTCTTCGTTGGCCACCATGACAATGGATTCCTCCAGGGACATGCGCTTCCGCCGCCCCCTCTTGTTCCTTTCGCTCGTCGTGTCCCTCGTCGGCACTTGTCCTGCTCGGGAGGCGCCGCTGCCATTGCCGGTGCAGGTGCCTGCGGCGCCACGGAGCGCGGGGGCTACCGGCGGCAGGCGGGCGCCTGTCCGGCACGAGCTGTCGCTGGACTTCTACGCCAAGACGTGCCCGGCGGTCGACCAGATCGTCGCCAACGTCACCGCCGCGCGGTTCCGCGACTACCCGGCCGCCGGCCCCGCCGTGCTCCGCCTCTTCTACCACGACTGCTTCGTGGAAGTACGTAAGCAAAGCTAGCATGCACACATTGTGCAATTCTCCCATGCAAATGTAAACCTTACCACTTAACTCCCCAGTTGCACCCACATTGTTTTGCTGTGGTTTTCCATGAACGTCCAAAGTCCTTTCTTTGTGGCGCATCTTAGCACGTTCACGCCTCGCGTGCTAAATTGCACACATCACCTTTGAGTTCCACTGCTTTCAGAGCACATACCTTGCTACTGTAGGCACGTTCTCGGCATCGGTGTCTGATCAACCGTGGATGTGATGTGAATGTGCGTACAGGGCTGTGACGCCTCCATCCTGATCGCGCCGACGGCCACCGCCGCCGGCGCGGCGGCGCGGCCGAAGGTGGAGAGGGACATGGAGGAGAACAGGAACCTGCCGCAGGAGGCGTTCGACACCGTGGAGATGGCCAAGGCCGCCGTGGAGAACAAGTGCCCCGGCGTCGTCACCTGCGCCGACGTCCTCGCCCTCGCCGCCCGCGACTTCGTTCAGCTGGTACGCGCACTCTGCCCCTGTCCTATTAATTCTCGCCTTTTCCCCACTGTTGCTTCACGCGAAAATGCGTGCGTTTAGCGGCGCGCGCAAACTGAGCAATCATCCAGGAGCAACTGTGCAAGTACAGTAGTATGCAACAGAACCACAGAAAGCAGCAGCAAGCTGATAGCCTGGTACTGTGGGTTTCAGCGAGAAAAAAGCAGTGCAAGTATGCAGCGTTGCATGCAACTCCTAACTGTCAAAGTCGGTGTGCAAGTCTCCTTTAAAAAAGTGTAAGGACCAGAGCGAAGCGCGGCCGGCCGGGGAAAAAAGTTTACCTGCTCTGCTTTGCTTTGCATGTCGATAAAGCGCGCCCTCCATGTGATGTGATGTGATCCGAGCGAACGTGTCGTCCGGAGCAGGGCGCCGTGTGCTTAGCTTAGCGCCTTAGCCAAGTGCAATACGATTGGACACGTTAATTATTGTAGACACGATATGGAATTCACCAATACCGATTAAAATTATATATAAATATTTATTTTTATATACTTTCTCTTATAAACGGTTAGAATTCAAAATTTTAAATCATAAACTATAGTAAAAAAAATCCACCCAATTTATCTTAGTCACGCACCAGCCGGTAAAAAAAAAAGATGTGTTGTCCCTTTTGTTTTGATAAATCTATCATAATTAGTAGCGCAGTGCGGTGGGTGATCTGTTGCTGGTAAATATTGCTCCTAGATAGTTGTTGAAGTGGGGCTTAATTTGTAGCCGTGTGTACGTGCGTAAGTAAATGTTAGGTTTTGGCTGTGCTAGTAATTGTCTCTCTCGCCTCTTGAGATGAGTGGGTTTTTAATGCAAGTCACAGACACGGTTAACAAACGATCGAGTAGTCTGTTTGGGTGATTGATTGGCTGGCCTAGCTAGGCAGACAAGGTCGCTACCTCAACGGGTAATTAGGCATGGAGATTCGACAATCCGTTGGATCTTATGGTCCGTCAGTACAAGGCTACAAAGGATAGGCACCATCGTGTCAACACCAGCAGATTTGGTGCTTGCAGTTTAGGGGCACATTGTGTGTCCGATTGACACAGGAAGCTAGCTAACCAAATGACAAGTTGTCTTGGTTTGTCCGGTACCCACCAGTAGCCTCTGAGCAAGTCAAGTGTCCTGTTCTTTCCTCTCAGCCTTTTTTTTCCCTGCCACGATAGTCAAGCGTCCTGCCTGGCCCTTTCTTTGTTGTGTAGCACGGTCGCTCTTCTTTGGAATCTGCTCGTGCATCTTTCTGGACCACTTTTGCCTAGGTAGGTCACAACTCACAAAAAGGATAACAGATCATACAGCAAAATCGTCGGCTTATAATTTTTGTTCCGGTCAATTTATATGTCGAAATGATGATCAGTTTATGTAAATTTCATCAGGGAAGAGTGGACAAAACGACCAACTTATATAGTTATGTTCACCTCATCCTTATTTTGTATCTTCCTATGAACATTAGAACTTTGGAATTTTTCACAGATTCATGTGGAAATTGAATAGTTTCTTGTGAAATTACTGTGATTCATAGCATGTCTGGTCTGAAAACATGGCAACAAATTTAAGGAAAGCCCATAAACACTGGCCTAGGTGGGATTTGGACCGGATAAGAGAAGTTAAAAGCCCATATATATATGGGCCAAGGCCCAAGACTTGTTGATCCCTAAACCCTAATCACTAGTCGGATGTAGAGGGCTAAACATGGTGATTTTGTGGTGCAGGCGGGTGGGCCGTACTACGCGGTGAAGAAGGGAAGGAAGGACAGCAAGGTGTCCCTGGCGGGGAAGGTGCGCGGCGGCCTCCCCCGCGCCAACTCCACTGTGGACGAGCTCCTCCGCGTGTTCGCCTCCAAGGGCCTCGGCGTGGGCGACCTGGTGGCGCTGTCGGGCGCGCACACCGTCGGCTTCGCGCACTGCGCCCACTTCGTGGGCCGCCTCTACGACTTCCGCGGCACGCGGCGGCCGGACCCGGTCATGGACGCGCGGCTCGTGAAGGCGCTGCGCATGTCGTGCCCCTACACCGGCGGCAGCGCCCGCGTGGTGGTGCCCTTCGACGTGAGCACGCCGTTCCAGTTCGACCACGCCTACTACGCCAACCTGCAGGCCAGGCTGGGCCTCCTCGCCTCCGACCAGGCTCTCTTCCTGGACGCCCGGACCAGGCCGCTCGTGCAGGAGCTCGGCGCCGACAAGAACCGCTTCTTCCAGGCCTTCGCCGCCAGCATGGACAGGATGGGATCCGTCCGGGTCAAGAAGGGCAGGAAGGGTGAGATCAGGAAAATCTGTAGCCAGCACCTGTTTTGATGTATGTTCTCGATCGATCGCTCGATCATTTGGTTCATCGATATTGGTGGTCTATACAAGAAAGATCGCTCTGTCGTTGTTTCCACGGGGAGCTTGTTCAGAGTTTCGAAGAGCTATCTTTTGTTGTCTATGCCATTCAAGAGAGTAGCTCGATCTTTTTCGTTTGTGCTTGTGCAGGAAATGTGTGCAGGTTTCTCTTGTTTTGTTTCCTTCTCGGTGTGTTCCTATGGTCGTACAGGTTTGTACAAGCACGTCGCGTGTATGTGGCTTCCATTTGTTTGATTGGATTATTGCAGCAGCAGGGGACGGTGTGCGACGATCCGTGTAAGCTCAACCTAGCAGCTCATCCAAGATAAATGGAATAAATTACATAATTCAAAAGACCATGTGAGATAGTCCAGATTACTGTTGTAATGAATCATTGCATGTTTGTGGAGTGATCAATTGGTTTTGCAAAGATCACACTCTGTCTGGACTGGTTTTAGGCAGAATTTGAGGATTTTGGGATTTGAGTCATGGATTTAGTTAGGCTGATCTGAGTCATTAGATTACGATTGTATGATATATGTCTTGGCTAATGTAGATCAAGTTGTGTCTAAAAATGATTTCTTTGTCTTTAGATGTACATGGTCACTTGAAGTCAACTGTGATCAATGGCGGTGATTGGGCCTAGGCTCATGAACGAGTCAAGATCCAGAACAATCAAGGATGCCGAGTGAGACAGTGAGAGAGAATGTTGAAGGCGAGTTCGAACAGCGAAATGGCGCTAGGTGGCTTGCAGGGGCCAAGTGAGCCATAGTTTGGTGAAACCGGGACGGGAGAGACTTGACGGCTCGTGGTAAGCTAGTGGTGTATCTACACGTGATAAGCATGGCGATTACTTGTAAAGGATGGTGATGACCGGGTCAACAAGGGGTATTTTGGTATTTTTATCAAAATACCGGAAACCATCTTAGATCAAAACCGCGACACATAGGCGATGCGTTGGAGAGCGGTTTAGGTCAAGATTGATTTGATCAAGACAGATCAAAGCTAATGATTTAGCGGATGCATACTATGCGCTTTGAAAAGCGTGCATAACTGAACTTGAATGAGTAAAACCCGTGTGGGGGTTAACGGATTCTTAAATTGTAATAGTGAAAAGGATCCATTAAGAGATGCAGGTGGTTAGTTGTCCACCTATAAAAGGGTTGGGATGGAGACATGTAGAGTTAACCATCCAACCCCTCTCTCTCTCATGTGCTCTCTTGTTTAGGATTAAGGTTTGAAAGTGGAGCACTTGGTGTGCTCTTTGTCCTCCAACGTGGAGTGGCTGTAAACTCAACCTTCTCAAGTAAGCAATACATCAATCTTTATGTATTTCCATGGATCCATCTTGATTTGATTTGGTGTTGATTTGGTCTCAAAGTGTGATTTCTTGATCCGAGAGTTTTTGAGCCAATTTCTTTGATGTTCTAACTTACTGTGACATATGGGAATATATAGACTCATCTTGGTCATCATCCATCGATTTTGATTTTGACTCGGATTTGATGTAACCTTCTAACAAATTGTAAAGGTCTCATCTTTGACCATGATTTTTATGATCGTTTGTTGTAATAGGTTCACAATATTCTAGAGAAGATCTCTACAAAGTTTCATATTATTTGCATCTATAGATCGAAAGTTCCATCAATTTTTCGTTTGAAACTGTGCTAAAATTCACACGGATCTCCTCTGTTTTGCTCTATTTTCAACCACGTTGGTTTCGACCACAGTCAGGTCTTAGATCGCACCTCATCTTTTTCGATCACGTTAAGGCTTTCGACCGCTCACTGGTCATCGATCTCGCTGGTTGACTTTCGAACTGATTCGACCATGTCGGTCTTAGACCACTTGTTGGCTTTCGACTACATTAGGTTTTGACCGCTCATTGTTCGTATTTTCTACCACGTCGGTCTTAGACCACTCGTTGTCTTATGACCACATTGGGTTTTCGACCTCTGACTGGTTGTTGACCTCACTAGTTGTATTTCAACGAGATTCGACCATGTTGGTTTCGACCACGTTGATTTTGATCACGTTGGTTTTCGATCGGATTTGACCACATTGGTTTTAGACCACTCATTGGCCTTCGACCATGTTGGTTTCGACTGTGTTCCTTTTCGACCACGTTGGTTATCGACTACGATAGTGTTCGACCGCTCTCATCGCTGACCACTCAAGTCGAATTTCGACCATGTCGGTTATCGACTATGTTGGTTTTTGACTAGTCTCTGGTCGTCGACTACTAGAGTCAAGTTCTGACTACGTTGGTATCTGACTAGCAGTCGATCTTCGACCACGGTGATTTTTGTCCGGTAGTTGAACTCTGACTATGTTGGCTTCCATCCGATAGTCGTAACTGACCACATTGATTTCCGACCAGTCATCGTAACCCAACCACGTAGTGTTCTGAACTAGTCGCGTTTAGCTCTGTGTTCCTCTATTTTTCAAGAAGACTTCATATTCTAATCTTCATAGCTTTTAGCTATTAGAGTAAAGGATTAGTGAATATTTTGAAAAAATTTCAAGGCATCATTCACCCTGCCTATCCAGTCGTACAGTATTTAACAAGTCCAAACCAAGCATAAACGGTACCGAGTAATGATCATATGAAAATGTTTCCTTCCTGAAAGTAAGAGTACTACTTGTTGCAGCTGAACCAATGTATTAAGTCTTGTTCTGACATCAATCAAACAACAAGTAACATTTTTCCCGTCTTCAAAAAGGAAGGAAACGAAAGGAAACTGACCCAAAAATCCACAACTAGATACAAAAAACAATGAATGATAATCAAATCATGAGACAAAGTTTTAATGGGAAATTTCCTTACGAGAAAAATCGCAAACATAAAATAGATAAAATCACTATATGGAGGAGAAGTTACATAACACCCTTTGGCGTATTACATGTGTGGGTAACTTATGCTATACGCCCCATATATCATGAGGCTTACAGGGGTACAAATAGAAATTAGAACGAAAGTCCCAGACAAGAAAGGAACATAATTTTAGTCAGCAATAGAAACAGAATCCTACTCGAAAACTGGAACAATGTCCTACTCGAAGATGGGAACACCCCGCTTAGAGACGAAATAGTCTCACAAGATAATGATGAAGAGTTAAAATCGGAAATGCCTCGAATAGTCACTTCTGACTTTAGTCATAACTTTCTAGAGAATATTATTAGAAAGATGAATTTGAATTTGAGAAAGAGTCTTACGATATCTCACTTACTTTTCAACAATGGACCATGTAGCATGCATCTTATCAATTCTCAATAATGCATCATCCAAATCACAGATGCACAATCAAATAAATCACAGATGCACAATCAAAGAAATCATTATATAGGAGAGAAATTACATAATGCACTGGACGTATTACAAGTGTAGATAACTTATAGTGTGTAGTGCATTGCATGTGTCTACCATGAGGCTTATAAGGGGTATAAATAGACTTGAAAACAAAAGTCCCAGATAAGAAAGAAATAGAGTCCTAGCCAGTAATGCAAACACAGATCTACTTGAAAATTGGAACAGTAATCTATTCGGAGACAAAAACAACACCCCGCTCGGAGATGAAATAGAGACTCAGCAGATGAAGATGAAAAGTTGTAGTCGGAAGCATCTCGATTAGCCATGATCGGTCTCTAATCGGTGCCAATACCTTTGGACAATATATCTGGTAAAAATCGGTGCAGAATCCATCACGAATACGAAAATATCCCAATTATAACCCCTGGCTAGCTCGTATTACCGCTCCATCATTCTGAATATATTCTTTTAAGCGGAATTTACGAATTCTGATCGGATTCTTTGACTGTACGAACGATTTGAATCAGAAAATACAGTAACATGTGATGTAGCTCTCTCTCTCTAGCTGCAGCTGCTCTCTGCTTCTCTCTGCTCGGCAGCAGCTAGCTGGGGAAGGGGGAGGGGAGCCCTGCTTTCATCCTGCCGCACGGGAGAGACCTGCTTCCACGTAAGGTATGTCCCCCTAGGCCACCACAGTACGAGCTACAAGATGCAGTGCATGCGTTGTGGTGATCGGTGAGAATTGAGATGGACGGAACGCGCCGATCGAGAGTCAAGTGCTCTCGCCATTTCGGGAGATGTTAACAGACCGGCCGGGCTCTGCACCGTGCAGCGCAGGCCTTCTAGCTCGAGTTCTCTCTGTGTTTAGGGTAATCGAGGTGCTTCCGACTAGCCTCGGTGGATTTGTCGTCGTCTTCAGATGGTTTCGGCTTCAGATTCTGACTTCTGACTTATTTTTTATTTTTTTATAAATTTCATCTTTTTCTGAACTTTTAGTTTTTTTAGCTTTTTTACCAGTTCTTTTTTCTCGTATTTGTTTGCATTATACGTCATGGGTTAATATGTTTTTTTCTATTTTTAATTTTTTAAATTTAATTATGCTAAATAAGCCTCTGTCAGCTACAGTGTTTTTTCAGCCAGCTACAGTGCTTTTCAGCCATAAGCCACCAAAAAAAACCCAAATAAGCACCACCCAGGGCGGATCCACCTTGAGTCATGGGTATTCCATCGAATACCCAAAATTTTTAGCAAAAAACCACTGTATACAAGGCATAATACATATATATACTAGTAGTTAGACTAAATTCATTTTGTTCACACCCAGTTAGCCTAAATTGATGCCATATCCTTTTGGCTCATTTCCCCCTCCCATCGACACTGGCCTAAACCCACTGTTATCCCATTCATACCCAGTTGTAAGACCGTGTCTCACTCAGTCTCTTCTCTCTTCATCTAGCGTCTAATCGTCTCTCCAACTCTCGGCACTCGGCTAGTGCCTAGCGGCAGTGGGTGTCCGTGCTTCTGGTTCTGATTTTCTGAAGATAGCGTAAGCGGCAAGGGGGCTAGAGGCTGCGCAGGTGGCAGGAGCGTTGGAGGTCGGAGTGCCATTGGCCAAACAGGCATTGCCGCACTAGGGCCTGCAGTACTGGGGCAGGTTCGTCCTCTCCGACCCGGTGACCTCCATGCTGTAGAATCTAGATGCGTAGATGGTAGATCTGCTCTACTTGTGTGCCTCTAGAGTTTGTAGTTTTGTACTTCCGAGCTAAGTGGATGATAGATCCGTGGGTGACTGAATGGTTGTGGATTTGGCATATGTTTCTCCTTTGTTTCACTTTCGATGCTTAGATTTTGTTTAGATGTGGTGGATTACTGTATTTGGCTTAGTTATCTTTAAATTAGTGGTTATGCCTTATGAATTGAAATCCATGTTCTGCATATCTTTAAATCTGAGTAGCCTATATCTATATGCCAAGTATTTCAGGTGTGTGAGCTACAGAGCTTTATATCATACCTTCATCTAAGCACTTTGCTGTAAATCTATGAAATAAAATCCTTAGCAGCAGACAAATTATTGCTTATGAATTATTGAAATATATATTCTACACTTCTTACCTGTGAATCTGTGAACAAATACCAAGTATTTCACAAGTGCGAACAAATAGTTTCAAGTCGATTTTCACTATCCTAATGTGAATTCACTATCCTAATGTGAATAGTAAATATAGATAGTTTCAGAAGGGACCATAGGAGCTAAGTGAAAATGCATATTAGTGGAACTAATTGTAATCTTTTAATCGATTCCAAGGCACAAAGAATCGTTGAGTTAATTTGTGATTTTTAATTATTTTTTATTTTTTATATTATTTGAGACGTTGTCTCTAGTATGAACATTTCTACTTTAATTTTTGCTATTATAGACTTTTATGTTTTCTATTGAACAATATTTTTGTAACTTCGAATACCTATTTTGAAATTTCTGAATCCGCCCCTGCTGTTTGCCACGCTAACTTCTAGACGCGAAAGGAAATTTTACCGTGACCGTCGAACATAGCATACAGCCACTTGATTTGTGTCATTCTGTACGTAGACAGGGGTAGGACCGTAGGACTACTGCTGAAATTCTTCAGAACGGGGGAAATTTTTAATTCGGCATCGGATCCGTTCAATTTCTTACTTTTGTCTATGGAGTTAAAAGCACTATTTCGAACTCTTTTTTGATTTCTACAGAAATTAAATTGTTTTATGTAAAATTCATGCGAAGTATGCGTAAAACTCTTGTGTTACAAATGAATCCTAAAATGTGACGTTTCACTCGTCATGCTCGGTAAGAGCCAAGAGGTATGCTTCCACAACTAGTTGCCCAAATGTTCATGCATACCTAGTACAATCATAGTTGATAGGGCATTTGTTTTGTGGAGTCACCTTATCTCAGGATGGATTGGTCTATCATAAAATTATCCTATGATTTTGGTAGAAATGAGTCAGGTCATGTTTCAAATTACTGTGGTTTTTGATTGAAATGACAATATAATGGATGTTATTTTTTTATGATGTATTCAATTAAAAAATAAAGAAAAATAGATAAAAAACTAAAAAATATTGTTATATTTCCACATAGATGCAAAGGAAAAGAAAAAGGAAAGAAGACAAGGAGGGAAAAAGAAAAAAAAGCCACACCAGGACATTCAATATGTTTCAAACGATTTTTTATTTCTAGAAGCATAAGCCATAACTGTTTAGAACGGAGCCTCGATGACTCATTCCTTGTATTTGTATTAGGAGTAGTGCTCATGACTTATGAGGGATGGCGCAGCGAGGGACTAACTCGTCCAATTCCTTAAAACCAAATCGGCGGGTTAGGTTAGGAGTTTGTATCAGATAGTCTACTCACCAGTCACCACCCGTGGTTCCTCGAACCAAACAACCTGATAGATTTCTTAATTTTGAAGGGCATTTCACTCTCTTGAAATAGTTTGGCGAAAAGACTAGGCAATTATACAAATACTCCTATCGTATCAATCTAGCCACATTTCCATCGAAACAAATTAGGACTACCCATATGTAGGTTTTTCTTAATTTTTAAAGTATAAACTTTGAGAGTGAAATATGAACCCACGGCCATCCATGCATTTAAAAAATTTTCACCAACCGACCATCGTACTATTACAATCAACATACCAGAAAGAAGATGAATGCAGGTAGCTAGTAACCAGTTAACATATTCTGCTCCAGGACCAATTCTCTTAACGTGAAATACTAAAAGACCTCCTAAAAATATTACATACACCAGCTTATACAGATTTAAATGATCGCCTGATTGGGTTACTGTGGTTATTTCTTTCAGCAAAAAATATTCATTTCACATAAGACACTTAGTTCACCTAATCATAAAAACTATGTTTAATTGCTTTACTTATTTATAAACAAGTAAGCATTTCTCACGCAAGGGAATGGAACCAATTCGTACTTCCTAGGATGTACCATGCGTGTACAGCGTTGTTCATTCGCTCACTTCGACTTGAGCTTCTGATTTTTAACTTATTTTTTACTATTTCTAAATTTTATCTTTTTCTGACCTTTTGACTTTTTTGTCAGTTTTTTGGTATTCGTTTGTATTGTCCGTGATAGGTTAATCTTTTTTTCTATTTTTAAATTTTTTAAATTTAATTACATCAAATAAGCTATCATCAATTACAGTATAATTTTAATTAACTATAATATAATTTTAATCATAAATCACCTTTTTTCAGCGATCGATAGTCTTTTTATGTCATGTTCCTGTACACCATGAAGGCTGGCCGTAGTGCTAGCTTGCGTTCCTATGGCCACATTTAACACAAAACAGTAGTAGATGTGATCGTACGTACAGGACGAAAGAGAACGTAGTGTACTGCATGCAAAGGGCCCAAGAGGTATAGGCATCTAACGATAGTAAATATTGTTAACAGAACTGCATATCTGCATGCGTCCGCGCTATCTTCAGAAGGCTGCGCCACCAGTCAGGAGATATTGTCGGGGTTGGTTTCCTGTTTAACAGATAGTTTCCTTCGATTGTTTTTTTGACTCGGTTGTAACCTGGAGTCCTCCTGTATGATATAAGCCGTTTGGCTTCAAATCAATATCAAGCGCAATCTCTGATTCGCCTTCATGGTATCAGATTCTTTCCGGTCCTGAGTCCTCCTCCCATGGCACCGCCTGATCCCGACGCAGCCACGGCTGAAGCCCTCCGCCTCGCCGCCGAGAAAGAGCACGCCGCCAAAGCCGCTCTATGGGCGCAGGCTGTTGCCGTCTCCAGCGTCCGGGCCGTCGTGCCGCTTACCCTTGATCTTCACTCCAACTACTCCCAGTGGCGTGATCTCTTCACGGTGGCTCTCTACAAGTATGCCCTTGAAGATCACGTCGCCAAGCCACCGCCACCGGCACCCGACTCCCAATGGCTCCGTCTCGACGCCCTTGTTCGGCAATGGCTCTATGGCGCCGTCTCCACCGAACTCCAGGCCATGGTCGCTGCGTCAAGCGCCTATGCAGTTTGGACGAATGTCGAAGCCGTTTTTCGCGACAACGCCGACACGCGCGCCATCCTCCTCGAGCATGAGTTCTATGGTCTCCAACAGGGCAGCATGTCCGTCGGCGACTACTGCCGCCGCCAGAAGACTCTTGCGGACGAACTCGTCGCGCTCGGCACACCCATTGTCGACAAAAGTCTCGTACACAATACGCTCCGAGGACTTGTTGCTCGTTTCTCACACCTACGAACGCTGTTGTCCATGCAGCGTCCGCTGCCGACGTTTGCTCAAGTGCGCTCCGCCCTCATGCTCGAGGAACTCTCCACGAGTTCCTCCGATACTGCGCCACCGGCCGTCTTCTACTCCAACACCACCGGCAAAAGCACCTCTGGCAACACCGGGAACTCCGGCGGCTCGTCGAACAACTCTGGTGGTTCCCGCACCGGACAAGGCCATGGCTCCAACAGCGGCACCTCCAGCTACAACTCCGGCGGACATGGTACCAACTCCTGCTACAACTCCGGCGGGAATGGCAACCACATCTCCCGTCGCCGTCGTGGAGGCAATGGCGGCGGCAACAACGGCGGCACAAACGGCTCCAACACTGGTGGCAGCCAGGGCAACTCCAAACAACCTGCCCCTTGGCCCTCCATGCAAAATCCTTGGTCTGGGTCCATCCACATGTGGCCCGGAGCTGCACGTTCACATGGGCAGGGGCTGCTCGGTCCTGCGCCTCCCGGAGTCTTCACTGCTGCCCTTCCTCCGTCGTCAACCACTTCATGGCAAGGTGCGCCGTGGCCTGTTGCACCGTGGCAGCCGTCCGCTGCCCCTGAATCACCAACAGTCCCTATGCCATCCTGGGATCAACAGCAACTGATGCATGTCTTCAACACCATGTCCCTCACGCCTCCGTCTCCGGCAGAGTGGTACATGGACTCCGGTGCATCGACGCATATGACCTCGGAACCTGGTAACTTGACGTCCATCTCGTCTTTGTCTTCCGCTGCTCCTCCATATGCTATTGTCGGCAATGGGTCTCATCTTCCTATCACTCATACCGGCACTGCATCCCTTCCCACTCCTTATTCCTCTTTTACACTCAATAACGTTCTTGTCACTCCTGACCTTGTTAAGAACCTTATTTCTGTTCGTCAATTCACCATTGACAATCATTGTTCTGTTGAGTTTGATCCTTTTGGTCTCTCTGTGAAGGACCTTCGAACCAAGAACGTGATCATCAGGTGCAATAGCCGCGGCGACTTCTACCCCTTCCGTTGGCCGTCCGCCGCTCACAGCGCCCTCTCCACCACCACCCCATCCTCCACACTGTGGCATCGTCGACTTGGTCATCCTGGCAACGAAGCTTTGTCGTATCTTCGTAGTCAATCTATTATTTCATGCAATAATAAACGTTCAGCAGACCCTTTGTGCCATGCGTGCCAGTTAGGCCGACATGTGCGTCTCCCATTCTTTGCATCTACTACCCACACAAATAAAGCTTTTGAGTTAATACATTGTGATATCTGGACATCACCCATTCCCAGTGTTTCCGATTATAAGTATTACCTTGTCGTTCTCGACGACTTCACACACTACCTGTGGACTTTCCCACTCCGCCTCAAATCCGACGTCTTTGACACTCTTCGCAATTTCTTTGCGTACACTCAGACCCAGTTCTCCTCGGTCGTGCGTAGCATTCAGTGTGACAATGGAGGCGAATTCGACAATCGCACCATGCGTCACCACCTTCTCTCCCATGGCATAGCACTCCGCATGTCATGCCTACACACATCTCAACAAAATGGCAAAGCCGAACGCGTCATTCGCTCTACAAACGACATTCTCCGTTCGCTTCTATTTCAGGCGAGCATGCCTCCTGCCCTACTGGGTCGAGGCGCTTCATACTGCCACTTTCCTCCTTAATCTCCGCCCCTCAAGGCCCTTCGCTTCCGTACACCGTACCAAGCTCTTTTCCACTCACCTCCCGACTACTCCTCTCTTCGTGTTTTCGGTTGCCGGTGCTATCCTAATCTTTCCGCCACAGCCCCTCATAAGCTCGCTGCGCGCTCCGCGTCGTGTATTCCTTGGCTACCCAGCTAATCACCGCGGTTACCACTGTCTCGACCTCTCCACAAATCGGATAATTATCTCTCGTCATGTCACTTTCGATGAGACATCTTTTCCCTTTTTCGAGCAGCCAAAACCACCGGCTCCTGCCGATTTTGATTTCCTCTCTAATACTGCTGCACAGCCAACGCCAGCTCCTATCGCGCGTCCTGTTGCTCCGGCTCCCGCACATACACCCGACGCTCCAGCGCTTCAGGCGTCTCCCGCTCCAGCGCTTGCTTCTGTCTCTCAGCAGGACGACGGCCTGTTTTTCTCGGACAACGCCGCACTAGTAACTGCTCCTCAGCCAGACATTACGGTTGTAGCTCCCGCTCCTGATGATGTCGCTCCGATCAATCCTCCTGCCATTCCACCCACGGCCACACCCATACCTCCCGTTGTTAATAACCATGCCATGACAACTCGTGGCAAGCACGGTTTCCAGCAGCCTATTGATTGGTTCACACTCCATATGGCAGTTCCCTCCCCTCTGCCTTGGACGTATCGTGCCGCTCTTACTGATGACAATTGGCGATGTGCCATGCAGGATGAGTTTGATGCTTTATGCAGGAACAACACATGGGATCTTGTTCCACGGCCATCTGGTGCTAACCTTGTCACCGGCAAGTGGATCTTTCGACACAAGTTCAAGCCCGATGGCTCCTTGGATCGATACAAGGCGCGTTGGGTGCTTCGCGGGTTCTCTCAGCGCCCCGGAGTCGATTTCGACGAGACTTTCAGTCCAGTCGTCAAGCCGGCCACAGTGCGCACCGTCCTCACCATTGCGCTCTCCAACAGCTGGCCCATCCACCAGCTGGACGTCAACAACGCCTTTCTCAACGGCACACTCGACGAGACCGTCTACTGTCAGCAACCATCGGGTTTCATCGACCCTGCACATCCCACGCATGTCTGCCGCCTCAACAGGTCCTTGTATGGCCTCAAGCAGGCCCCCCGTGCCTGGTTCACCCGCATCGCTACCTTCCTTGTGTCTGTGGGATTCCTTGCTTCGAAGGCCGACCCATCACTGTTCATCTACCGCCGGGGCCTCGACACGGTGTACCTGCTCCTGTACGTCGACGACATTGTCCTCATGGCTTCCTCGACCGCTCTACTCCGCCAAGTGATCGACTCCCTCCGCGGCGAGTTCTCCTTAAAAGACCTCGGCGACTTGCACTACTTCCTCGGTGTCTCCGTTCAGCGCACCGCCGCCGGTCTCTTCTTGTCTCAACGCCAGTACACGGAGGACATTCTTGCTCGCGCTGGCATGAGCAACTGCAAGCCCTGCAGCACCCCTGTCGACACGTGCGCCAAGCTTCCCTCCGCCGGCGCACCCGTCGCCAACGCTACCGACTACCGTAGCATTGCCGGCGCCTTGCAGTACCTGACGTTCACACGTCCAGACATCGCGTACGCGGTCCAACAAGCATGTCTTCACATGCACGACCCACGCGAACCTCACGCCAACCTGCTGAAGCGCATAGTCCGTTACCTAAAGGGCACCCTCGACTTCGGCCTTCAGCTCCATCCTACTGCTCCGACATCTCTCACAGCATATACGGACGCTAACTGGGCTGGCTGCCCCGACACCCGCAGATCCACCTCAGGTTACGGCATCTTCCTCGGCGACAACCTCATCTCCTGGTCCTCCAAAAGACAGCAGACAGTCTCCCGTTCCAGTGCCGAAGCGGAGTACCGTGTTGTTGCTAACGCCGTGGCAGAGACTTGCTGGCTTCGCCAACTCCTTACTGAGCTACTTCGCCCTCTAAAGAATGCCACCGTGGTTTACTGCGACAACATCAGCGCGGTTTATCTCTCGACGAACCCCGTCCAACACCAATGAACGAAACACGTTGAGATCGATCTGCACGTTGTTCGCGACCGCGTCGCCCTTGGCGAAGTTCGAGTTCTTCATGTTCCTACGACTTCGCAATACGCCGACGTCTTCACCAAAAGACTTCCCACTACACTGTTCAAGGAGTTCTGTTCCAGTTTGAATGTCCGCTCCGCTCCCGTTGATTGGGTTAGAGTGGTTATTTCTTCCAGCAAAAAATATTCATTTCACATAAGACAGTTCACCCAATCATAAAAACTATGTTTAATTGTTTTACTTATTTATAAACAAGTAACCATTTTTCACGCAAGGGAATGGAACCAATTCGTACTTCCTAGGATGTACCATGCGTGTACAGCATTGTTCATTCGCTCACTTCGACTTGAGCTTCTGATTTCTAACTTATTTTTTACTATTTCTAAATTTCATCTTTTTCTGACCTTTTGGCTTTTTTGCCAGTTTTTTGTATTCGTTTGTATTGTCCGTGATAGGTTAACCTATTTTTTTCTATTTTTAAATTTTTTAAATTTAATTATATCAAATAAGCTATCATCAATTACAGTACAATTTTAATCAACTATAATATAATTCTAGTCATAAATCACTTTTTTTTCAGCGATCGATAGTCTTTTTATGTCATGTTCCTGTACACCATGAAGACTGGCCGTAGTGCTAGCTTGCGTTCCTATGGCCACATTTAACACAAAACAGTAGTAGATGTGATCGTACGTACAGGACGAAAGAGAACGTAGTGTACTGCATGCAAAGGGCCCAAGAGGTATAGGCATCTAACGATAGTAAATATTTGGATATTGCTTTGACTCTTTTGTCTGAACGAAATGAGCACTCTGGACGCGGACGTGGCTTATTTTTATCTACATAATTATATCATTACTTCACTTCTTTGTCATGCACATGATGACATCTTGCTCCACCTCTCGTCTCCCCATTAGCTGTCTCTTTAGATCATAGCACGTGCTCTCTCTCTAACCTTCTTCTTGCTCTCTCTTATAACCTCTCTGTCTAACCACACATAGCCATGATTAGATGGATCTCACCATCCTCCTCTCTTCTCTCTAACACTCACATTGTACCAAAGTCTCAAGCAGAGGCCTCCCGTTATGAGGCCGTCGCCACGCATGCTCGAAGGCTCTGCTACGGTCGGATGCAAACTCCACGAGCCCGCAGCTATGGTTGATGGATAAGAAAGGACAAGTGTTGCTCTACGGAAGCAATGTTGTAGTAGATCATTCAAATAATTGCAAATAGGTATTTTGAGATGTTTCATCTGTTTGTATGTAGACATTGTTGTAGGAGGTTGTTCAAATTATTGCAATAGATGTTTCATCTATTTACTTTAATTATTGCAACAACATTTTTAAATGTAGTCGATGGTTCGAAATGTAGCCTTTTTTCTTTCAAATGTTGCTCTTGTTAATTTAGATTGTTGCGGTAACATTTTCTAGAAATTCTTGTGTAGTTCAGCCTATCTGTTGCGATTTGGTGCTTATTTATTGTACTTCTTTGGTCACATTGTTGTGATTCATTGGTTTACTTGTTACGGACGTTTGGTGATTTGTTTTGTTGCAATTTTATAATTGATTGTTGTTGTGCTAGTTATAAGAGAGGAGCATGACATTATAAGATTCCTGGTTATCTTGAATTCTCATTTTGTTTCAAACTAGATGAGCCGTCAGAGTTGAACATGTTCTAAATACGTGAAGACATGCTCGCGAGAGGAAGGTGATGTGAGGAGCCCCAGGGAGAAAAATCATAGCAAACATCTGGCGGATATGGTTGAACGAGTTAGTAATTAGACGGTTATCCTGATGGGATATCCTGACGCTATTCGTTCCCATATCCAAAATATTTTCAATGCGATTGATCGATCGGATTTAAAACACATTGCACGCAGTAAGATCGCAACATTATATTACTACTAGCTGTCTAGCTAGTACTATTTATCACCAACCAAAGCTTCATGTTCATAACATGCTAATTAGATTATACTGGAAACAACATCAGCATACTACGAATTGAGATAGACAAGATAGCAAGAAACAGAGCTCTTTCCAATACGATGGATGGTGCCGTTCACTAATTAGTACACGTACGGTCATGCATGCACGCGGAAATGACACAAGATAGAAACAAATAAAACCCTAGATTAATCGATCGATACCGATAATATAAGCCACCTTGTGCGTGCAATACGGCCGGAGACGCGCGGTTTTTGCTATATCAGCACACAGTAGCTATATCAGCACACAGTAGACAGCACCCTGCTGGAGCGGCTCGACGGTGAGGCCGAACTCGTCGACGAGGACCGGTTCGCCGTTGCAGTGGAACAGGACGGCCGCCTCGCCGAACATCTTCACAACGTCGAGGTGCGTGGCCGGGACGGTGTACACCGCGCTGGTGCCCGCGATGCACACCACGGCGACGCCCCTCGCAACGGCCACCGTGCCCGTGGGCGCGGGCGCGACGCCGGTGAACCCAACGTCCGCTGGTCCTGCTTTGTTGCAGACAGTCAAACAGACAGCAAGTGATAGTAATAACGGCATGCATGCACTGCAGAGAAGTTATTGTGGCCCGTGAATTGAGAAATCAAGACTACGAGGCGATCTAAGTGAGCGACAGACATGAAACGGTGCAGATACAAGGTTGTTGCATCTGCACGCGGAGTGCCATGAAGAGCTAGCTAGCGTCTCGGATTTGCCACGCAGGCGGTCACTCTAGGTAAATACGCCTACAAGTGTGAAAGAACTTCAAGTGCTTGCTTGGACGCCGAGCAGGAGAAATTTGACCGCCATCACCTCAGTCTTTTCAACAACGTACGTGCTCCTAGTATACACGCATGTAAAAATTAACACCCCTAGCCTCTTCGACCCTTTTTTTTATCTTGACAGAGAAAAGACATGACAAGACCATACAAAAGAGGCACAATTTATGTGTTGTGACTTGTGAGTCGTGACCAACATAGTAGGCCTATTTACTGCTCGTCTCATCCGAAAGGCTCCTTTTGGATTCCTGAACCTCATTTCCTCTAATCTGGCAGCCGAAAGTCCATCCAATTCTAGTCTTTTCACACGTATATTGGAGTGATTTCGACTTAACATTACTGCTACACCGCATGTGTGCATATGACAGGACCATAGTCCCATTTTGGAATCATATATGGTCATATGAATTCGGTAGTGTTCTTTCGGCTCCAACGGATGGATTATGGTGGTGATCGGTTCGGCTGAAAAGCTCGTGGCTTATGGCTGAAAACACTGTAGCTGGCTGAAAAAAGCACGGTAGCTGACAGAGGTTTATTTAGCATAATTAAATTTTAAAAAATTTAAAAATAAAAAATATGTTAGCCCATTACGTATAATACAAACAAATACGGGAAAAAAAGAACCGGCAAAAAAGCTCATCAAAAAGCCAAAAGTTCAGAAAAAGACGAAACTTATGAATAGTGACAAAATAAGCCAGAAGCCGAAGCCGAGTTGATCGGGGCATATCTATAGTTAACAGCTTTTTAGTTCTAGTTAGAATATTTGTGCGAACGAATCGTATACCGATAAACATTTCAGAAAACACTATCTCGATAAGTTTGCTTCGAAAAAACATAAATAAGTCATCATATTTATTTATTTAAAAGAAACTATAAACTATAAATCAAAAAGAGCCCAGCTATGCTTCTGTTCCTCCCTCTAGTCTTTTTCCATGAACATGTGGAATAGCTCCATGCATGCACGCATAGATGGATTCATTACTTGCTAGATCGCATGCATCTACATGTGATGATATGATGTTTTTGTCACCATGAAATAGTTCACATATTTGTAACATCCCATCATGAAATCTACTCTCTATTATTCCTGATGGAGAACAGCTCAGAAATTTTGGTCTTGTGTAAAGCTGTGTGCTTACAAACAGACAAATTCTTCCCATCTTTATCATGCATGGAAAAAATCATCCATGAACAGCTTGGTGACAATAAGATTGGGCAGGCACAAGAAATTTTGACATTTCCAAAACTTGTCTCGTTGCCATGAATATGGCCATAAATGAACCAAGCTTGAGCGAGCCCATATGGTTCGAGCTTGGAATTAGGCTCGACTTTGGCTTGGTCAAGGCTCGGAGGATCCCAAGCTCAGGCTTGGTCAAGCTCAATAACAACACAACATGGCAGCTATAGTGAAAAAAAGAGAAGGAATTAGAGGAAACCAATAGAACCTGAAAGATAGAGGCGGCAGCAGGCGCAAGAGCCGAGGTAGGAGGGGCATCGGGGTGGGGAGGTAGGAGAGTGTGTCGAAGGAGATGGCAGTTGGTGGGTGGTACAGGCGGCTGGCGGCCGGTGGGTGGTACAGGTAGCTGGCGACCTCACCGGTCCTCAAAGGACGGCAACTGTGAGGAGGATAGGGGCAAATAGGGACGAGCGGCGATGACCTGAGGGGAGGCGGCATGGGGGATATGAAAACCTGGATAGCAGTGTGTCTTTCCGGAGGTCGATGGCAGGGGCGGGCGGGCGGCTGGTGGTGACCTGCAGTGGTCGATGCCAACACATGCCCTAATCACCATCGGACGGGAGAGTACTAGAGCAGAGCAATACTGTAAGAGTTATGCTACTGGTAGGGCTGTAAATGAGCCGAGCTCGAGTAAGCTTGGCCTTCCAGGCTCGAGCTCGGTAAAAGCTCGAGTCGAGCTCAGTAAAAGCTCGAGTTGGGGTCCGAGCTTAGATTTGGGCTCGAGCTCGGCCCGGCCTAAGTTCAAATAGGCTCGAGTTCAGCTCGTTGAAGCTCAACAACAATTAAAATAATTTATTATGCACTATTTTTCAATAACAAAAAATTTTGAGTTTGAGCTCGGCTCTAGTAAGCTCGATAACAGTCAAAATAATTCAAACATACACTAATTTTCAACAATAAGAAAAGCTCGAGCTCAAGTTCGGCTCGAGTAAACTCGGTAAGAGTTAATATGTATCGCTATTTAAGCTCAAATCGAAACTCGCGAACTATTTGAGCTCGGCTCGGTAAAGCTCGTGAGTTTGAGATCAAGCTCGAGTTCGGCTCGTTTAAAGCTCGAGCCGAGCTCGAATCAAGCTTAAAACAAACCAAACTTTAATAATTCGTGAGCTTCAAGCTTTTTTATAGCCTTAGCTACTGGGTTGTTTGGAATGGGGCTTCCCTATCCCCTCAATCCAAACCACTCATATCTCATCCAATGGCTAGGCTTTTTTTTTATATTTTCAACATTTGCCCATCCATCATGAATAATACAAAAATGCAGGAAAAAATAAAATTTATTTTTTATTATAGTTTTTTTAAGAAAAAAATAAAATTATAATTTCTGTAAAAAAATTATAATAAAAATAAAATTTGTTTTTTTCTGTATTTTTGTATTATTTATGATGGATATGGAAATAGTGAAAATATAAAAAAATAACTAGCCATTGGATGAGATATGTGTGGTTTGAATTGAGGGGATAGGGAAAAGGGGATAGGGAAGCCCCATTCGGTTGTTTGGGAGTTAGGGTTGGTGAGTTGGGAAGCCTATTGCTATAGGGTCGAGGGAAGTAGCAAAAGTCCACAGAACACTGATGGCTGATGCGCTGCATGTGTTCAAGCCTATATAGGAACTGAGCGATATCTCCCTAGGATCGAATAAGGATTTCCTACCATCTCACTCGAGCTAGTCATAGGTTGGAAGAGTACACACACATACACACACACACACACATATATATATATATATATATATATATATATATATATATATATATATATATATATATATATATATATATATACACGGTCCGTACTTTGTGAGGTCTTAGCCTTTACTCTAGTTTAAAGTGTGTGCTAATGGATATACCCGCGTGTGTGTGAGTTGGGGTGTATGTGTGTGGGGTTCAGCGCATATATGTCCTCTTTGTACTATAAAAAATATGTGTTCGATCCTTGCAAGAGTAAACTCCAGCTTATAGCTCATGAAAGATCCGAGCTTTGGTGTAAGCTTGCGCTCAGCTCATTTGAACGCTCAGACTCGAGCACAGCTCAAGCCAAGTTCGACCTATTTTTACGGCCTTAGCCATGACCAGATGTTGGACCGATGTGATTGGAGCCCTAAAGGAAATTTGTACGCCCCCACGCATGCAAACACACAAAGATTGGACGTCTTTGCGAATATCATAAACAATGGCAATGAGCATGCAAGCTAGCTAGTACTCCGATCTATTCATGTCAAGCTAAAGTTAAATCCAAACGGAACTGAAACGGAGACACGACACTACAAGAGAAATGACTTCCTGAGTGACGCTTCTAATCCATACAAACATGAACGCATGGATATGCATATGATGATACTAAGCAAAAGGCAAAAAAAAAAAGAACAGATCTAGAAATAATGCTCCAAGATTAATCAACTTAATTATCGCATACCCTGCAACTGATTGTTGGCGCCGATACCATTAGCAATAGTACATGCAGCAAAACTCGCAACTGTGACACGGTCACTCTAGGAAAAAAAAGCCCTACGTATAGCGTGAAGTTTTGCTTGGGCGCCGAGCAGGAGACATTTGACCACGATCACCTCAGTCTTTTCAACAACGTACGTGCTCCTACTATATACGCATGTAAAAATTAACACCCTTGCCTCTTCAACCTTTTTCTCTTCAGAGAGAGAAGCCATGACAAGACCATACAAAAGGGACACAATTTATGTGTTGTGACTTGTGACCAAGTTTTTCTTTTTTTGAGATAAGAGTTGTGACCAAGTTAGTAGCCCAATTTACTGCTCTTCTCATCCAAAAGGCTCCTTTTGGATGACTGAACTTCATTTCCTCTAATCTGTCAGGTGAAAGTCCATCCAATTCTAGTCTTTTCACACGTATATATGAGTGATTTCTACTTTTACATTACTGCTACACCGCATGTGCGCATATGACAGGATCATATCTCCTCACATCATCAATAATTAAGCAATATATCTGTGCTTCCATAGTCCCATTTTGGAATCTTATATGGAATCTTATGCTTCAATTCCTCCAAAACCAGTCTTTTCATGAACATGTGGAATAGCTCCATGCATGCACGCATAGATGGATTCATTTCTTGCTAGATAGCATGCATCTACGTATGGTGATAATGATGATTTTGTCACCATGAAATAGTTCACGTATTTGTAACATCCCATCATGAAGTCTACTCTATTTTTCCTGATGGAGAACAGCTCAGAAATTTTGGTCTTGTCTAAAGCTGTGTGCTTACAAACTGACGAATTCTTCCCATCATGCTTGGAAATGTCATGCATGAACAGCTTGGAGTGACAAGATTGTGCATGTACAAGAGATTTTTAACATGGCCTAACCTTGTCTCATTGCCGTGAACACCTTATGTTGGGACCGATGTGATTGGAGCCCTAAAGGAAATTTGTACGACCCCATGCATGCAAACACACAAAGATTGGACGTCTTTGCAAATATCAAAACCAATGGCAATAGGCATGCAAACTAACTAGTACCCTTGTTCAATCTAGGTGGTGATCATTTAGGCTTATTTTTGGTGGCTTATGGCTGAAAAGCACTGTAACTAGCTGAAAAAAACACTGTAGCTGACAGATGCTTATTTAACATAATTAAATTTAAAAAAAAATTAAAAAATATAAAAAATATGTTAGCCCATTACATATAATACAAACAAATACGGGAAAAAACCGGCAAAAAGCTCAACAAAAAAAACCAAAAATTCAGAAAAAGACGAAATTTATAAATAGTGAAAAATAAGACTAAAAGCTGAAGCCCAACCGATCACCCCCATGTCAACCTATAGTTCAATCCGAACAAAACTGAAATAGAGTGACTATTTGTATTCGTTTTGGTTAATGGTTTTTTTGACTTTGACTTATAAATAGTAGTGATTAATAAAAATAACTTATTGAAATTGATGTATTCGTATTAGTTTATGTTTTTTACTGAGTGCATTATGTAAGAAAGCGATCAAACAACTGTGTAACGAAACATATTACAACATAGGGACTGTTATATAACTTACGAAACTATGATATAATAAAATATAAAAATATAAAGTAATGACTGATAATAATAACTTATAAAAACTGAAACGTTTTTCTTCGCTTGAAACAACAGACACCAAACCTAATATGAATATCATAAACAACGGCAATGGACATGCAAACTAGGAAGCAAATTTTCTGGGAGGGCCCTCACTTGAGCTCCCTCCCCAAATGCTGCCACGTACTCTAGAGCCACATGACAGCATCTCCGATTCTCCTGCAAACTAGCTAGTACCCTTGTTCGATCTATTCATGTCAAGCTATAGTTAAATCCAAACGGAACTGAAATGGAGACACAACACTACAAGAGAAATGACTTCCTGAGGTGACACTTGTAATCCATGTAAACATGAGCACATGGATATACATATGATGATACTAAGCAAAAGGGAAAAAATGAACAGATCAAGAAATGGTGCTCCAAGATTAATCAACTTAATTAGCACATACCTTGCAACTGATTGTTGGCGCCGGTACCATTAGCAGTAGTACTTGCAGCAAAACTCGCAACGGTGACGGCGGCGTCCGGCGAAGCCGCGGGAAGCAAAGCGGCAGCCGGAGAGGTAGCATCCACGGCAGGCGCACTAACGCCGAAGCCGTATGGTAGCAGCCCCAGCTTCGTGGTGTCCTCGTGCGCCTCCTGCCTAGCCACGGCGGTGTTCGACGCCGCGCTGCTCTTGCCGAGGACGAGCTGATCGGCGCCGCTGGGCCAGTACTGACCAAGCCCCGCGCCCCAGGGGCCGCTCCCGTGGCCAGTGGTGGTCGGCTCTGCAGCCACCTCGTTGCAAAGCCCCAGGAACATCCCGGTTGGCGATGCCGGCGGTGGTTGCTGCACGGGCACGTGCATGTACTGCGTGCCGAGAATGGCGGCGAGCTCGGCCGCCGACAGGCAGTGGCCCTGCGGCCACTGCAGGAAGATCGGCTCGTCGGTGGCCACGAGCTCCTGCACCTTAGGCGCGGCTGCCGGAGCCGGCGCGACAGGCTGGCCATGGTAGTGCATCTGCTGGTGGCACGTCGCGGCAAGCGGCAAGAGCAGGTCCATGGCCGCCGTCGCGGACATCGGCTGCGCCGCCGGCTTCACCGGCTTGCTTGACCCGGACGAGCGGTCGGAGGAGGACGAGGACGACGAGGTGGGCGCCACCGGCAAGACGAGCAGCTGCTGCGGCTGTACTTGCTGGGGAGGGGGTGGGGGCGGCGTAAACGGCGCCGCGGCCTCGCGGGCCGGCGCACAGGCGCGGGTGAGCGCCGCGCGGCCGGCCGCGGCGCGCAGCTTGTTCTTGGAGCGAGACTTGCGGTTCTGGAACCAGTAGAAGACGTTGGCGTCGCCGACCTGGCCGTACTCCTGCAGCTGCATGCGGATGCGGGGGATCTCGTCACGCGGTGGGTTGACCATGCCGGAGTTGAAGATGGCCTCCAGGATCCGGATCTGCTCCGGCCGCGGGTTCCACCGCGGCTTCGGATCCGGGCTCCTCTCCTCCGACCCCCCTACAAAAAAACCACAACGCTCATCAATCAATTCCCCCTTGATCGTTTAGAAGAAAACCCTACCTAGTGCGTGCAAGTGCGCATGTAACAGTAGCATGCATGCGATGCATGCACGGCGCGCGTACCTGAGGAGAAGGGGATCGACTTGAGGGTGCAGCCGGTGGTGGTGGAGGAGCCGGAGACGAGGGAGGGGGGCGAGTTGCCCATGTCAGGCTGCGGCTGCCACGGCTGGCTGGCGGCGTGCTTGGACCTGAACATGCTCGGCCAGTGCCTGTTTGATGAGGAGGCCATGCTACTGCTGCAGCTACCTGCCTTGACCTGATGATTCCTCCTGTTCTTTCTTGTTCGATCCCCTTCTAACAAAAGCTGTGGCCTTTTGTTCACGGTGATGACCAGGGATTCGATCTACAGTCTACAATTGCCCCTCGATCCTGTGGAGGAACAGTGGTGATGAGCTAGCTTATTCACATTCGCCTACCTACCTAGGCTGTATATTCACATTTGCACAGCCTCATTCTTGCGTATTGCTGCCTCTTATAATGGCCTCACCTACCCTCGGCGCGCAACGTTGCAGCACAATAAATGTGAAATGTCTCCTACTCGCAGCATCATTTTACTCCTATCTTTTTGCCTGGAGATACGTGCATGCGATGGGGTTGCATGGTGGTCGATGGGTTTTGCATGCGTTGCATCGCGAGGGGCCTGATGGACGGTTGCCCTCGCTGGGCAACGGACGCCTGATAGATGCAAGTACGTACAGTACACTGGAGCTGGGCTTTCCCTCGTATGCCAAGCAAGGAAGACACGGAAGGCAAAACTGAAGACACGCTGGCCTCCTGCGTTTCTTCCCCGCTGTTAGTGCCTTGTGCATGGGCGCCGGGGCCGGTTTGATGGTGAGCTGGGATTGATGGTTAACTTTTCTGATCACTTCATTTGCAGGAACGCATGAGACTGTACTTAGGGCACTCCTAATGCAGAAACTATGAAGTAGTTTCTATACTTGCCAATTAATGTAGATATTACCCATGGAAACTATACTCCCAATGAATAGTTTCTACAAATAAAATTTTCATCCAATCATCTATCTTCTTTCTCCTATCATCTACCTATCACAGCTCTTTCTATCTTGGTTATTGTGTAGACATGGTTTCTATATAAGAAACCATTTCCTTATCTCTCCTCCTTAACTCCAATGACACATCAGCATTTTGCTTACTTAGCACCTTATTTAATACCATAGAAACCATCTATAGTTTCTGCATTGGGAGTGCTCTTACGTTGTACTCCATGGATAATTAATTGGAGATCATGTGCATATTCTGAATGGATCGATGCAGTAAATGTGTCCACCATGAGGTCGCAAATGCATTCTTTCATGCACATCTGGAGAAAAAAAGTGGCAAAAGTATGACCGTAGGGTCAGTACATTATACATCTACTGCACGCAGTGAGAAACGCAGGAATAGAAAAAAAACGGGACAATTGAATATCATATCTTGTTAAATCCTACATGAATTAGAAATACATGAATGTGTAACAAATGCGTTTGTTTGGACCACAGGAAAAACACATGAATCTTCGTGATTTGCATGGTTGTCAAAAGACTCAAAAAGGAAAATTAATTTTCCTCCATTTGCGAGGTTTGAGTAGATGTTCATTTTCCTCCAAAATTCCCTTGAAAAACACACTCACGGCCCGGCATTTCCTTTGAACCAAACAACCAATACAGGATTTCCCCCCGTAAGAATGGATTCCCCTTCAATCCAAAGACGCCCTAAATTCAGTTTGAGTGGATGCTGGATTGAACGTCCATGTGGTTCGACACCTCAATGGAATTGAACGTATGGTCTCGTACATTAACGTTACGTGTACAATTACAAAGCGCAGTAGTAGTACAAGGATGCGTTTGGTTTGAGAGATGGGGTAGGATGGAATGGGATGGTTCCTTTGACCAAGTCTATCCATGTGTTTGGTTTGAGAGATGGGGTGAGATAGAATGATCCAAAGTGGGATAAACCTATGCAAATTTAAAGAATATTCTTCTTCACGAATTTTGGAGTGCAATTTACTCACTCCACTTCATACGTACCCAGTCAAAAAAAAAGACTTAGGGGGTGTTTGGGACTGCTCCACAAACTCTGCTCCACAAACTCCACCGTGGAGCAGCTCCACAAAAAACTGGAGTTTGTGAAGTACCTCTTTAGGTGCTCTCACAACTCCACCTTTTTTCCTCGAACAGGGTGCATGGAGCTGAAACCGTTTGGCTAAAAACGTGGAGCGGAGCTGAAAAATGTAGAGCGGAGCAGTCCCAAACACCCCTTAATAGTAAGTTCAAAGGAAAAGGATATGTACCGGACTACCGGTTCCTCTTCAGTTTTTGCCACCAGTACGTGTAACCCACTCATGATGTGCCAAATGTTAGAAACGCCCCGGCGTTCTCCCAATTTTGCGTGACAATTTGCAGACCATTGGCACAATTCGCTCCTCATTTTATCCGGTCAAAAAGGTTTAGTTAATGCCAGTGGAAGTGGACTGTGTGGTTACTGGATGCATGTCATCCGTGTCTTTCTTTCTTTTGACAGATGAAGAGATGGAGATAAGGTTTCCTAGACCCTAGTTTCATCCCTCTCATTGCTTGGTTTGTTGTGAACTAGGCTTTGATTGTTGGCTGCATTCGATGTTTTTTAGTGGTAGTTGATGATTTTTATCTATAATTTTTGAGATAGCAGTAGATAATAAAGATATTGATATAAATGGTGCACACAATTTTGGGCTCAAAAAGCCGTTTGAAGAACCCGCTTTAAAAAATCGTTCTATTTGTTTCAATTTTTGAAGAAACCAAAAACTCAAAAGAACAAAGTGTGAATTCTTCTAGGCTTATGGTTTAGTTTTCTGCAGTAACTAACTTTTAAATGAAGTATCTTTTCAAGACAGAGGTGGTGATCATTTGGGCTTATTTTTGGTGGCTTATGGCTGAAAAGCACTATATAGCTGGCTGAAAAAACACTGTAGCTGATAGAGACTTATTTAACATAATTAAATTAAAAATTAAAAAAATATAAAAAAATATGTTATCCCATTACATATAATACAAACAAATACGGGAAAAAAGAACCGGCAAAAAAGCTCAACAAAAAGCCAAAAATTCAGAAAAAGACGAAATTTATGAATAGTGCAAAATAAGCCGGAAGCTAAAAGCTGAAGCCCAACCGATCACCCCCAGAATCTACAACTCGATTGTAGTAGCCATTGTACCGACTTTATCTATATCGACCAAAATCACACATAAGTATCTCTCTCCGTACTCTCTCGTGAACAATCATAATTCAAAATTTTAAAACAAAACTATAAGCTATAGCCTAAAAGAACCCACTCAAAACCGAGACCCTAAACATGCATGCAGGGGAATGTGCGTGTAATTTGTGCATGCACACGGAATGGGTGTGTGATGTTGGAAGGTCAAGACTCATGAGGCCCTGCTCTAACGAGTTTCTGCTTCCGGCTTCTAGCTTCTTAATTTTATCTTATTTAGCTTTTTTTGGTTTATTTAGCTTTTTACCTTATTTCTTTGCATTGTCCGTGATGATATAATTTTTTTGCTATTTTTAAATTTAATTACGTAGAAAAAACTAACAGTAGTTATAATGTATTTTTCAGTCGCTACAAGCAAAAAAATTCAGAAGCCTAGGCTCATCAGACTAGGAAAGAAGTTGTTTAAAAAAACAGGGGGAGAGAAACCAGCGGTTGATTGGGAAAAGATTTCTGGTCCAAGGCAGTAATAATAAGATTTTTTAAAATAATCAATTTTAACTCTAAATTATAGCATTATACCTGCTTTTAATTTTTTTTTTACAGTTTTGACCGTATGTCGCTCAATGGTTGAGTGACACATAGCCAAGTCGCCCAACGGTTAGGAGACTAGTCTAAGTAAATCATCAGGCGTGTACTAATTATGGAAAAAGAATAGGTACAAAGAGAGAAGAATTTAGTCCATGGCCCTAAGACCTAAAATTATTTAGATAGTTATATAAATGTGTATGCACCAATGAGAAATTAAATAGGCATAATAGCATATGTGAAATCAGCAAGGAATGATTTGAAGAATTCATGGAGATACACTATTAATAATTAAACTAGTAATTGTATCATAATTGCTAACTTCAAATTGATTTGCAGATATGGCTTACGACCTTGGTGGTCTGGACTGGCCTTTCGGCCTACTGGACCGACAGTCGATGCGTAGCACCACGTGAGCTGTCGTGTCCCGCATCCTAAGGAGACACAGTTAGGGGTGGTCCGTATGTGGACATCCTGACGGGGTTGGAGACTACACCCACACTGGAGAGATAGGTTTGTGTACAAACTATGGCACGTCTTTTTACGATATTTGCGCTATGTACAAACTTCTTCGTGCTTCGCAGGCTGAGCGATGCTAGCCTTCTACCTCTCGCACAGATGGTGGAGGACACTGACAAGGATGTTGCTCCAATCGAGGAGGTCGGGGAGGTCCAGGCTGGCCTGAGGCAGTCATGATGGTTCCCGTTCAATCGGTCGTTGTTGAAAGCTTTGCTAGACCGGTGGTGGCCCAAGACGCACATCTTCCACCTCCCATCCGGGGAGATGGCCCCACTCTGCAGGGCGTCGCAATGTCACTCAGTCTGCCTATCACAGGAGAGGTTGTCTACCCAGCGGATGCGCCTTTCAACTAGTGCAATGACCTGCTGGGCAGGTTTGACAGCATTCTTTTGGATGAGGCCACGGCAGCATACCACGTATCCGCAGCGCGACAGAAGCATGGCCCTCCCCTGTGGTGGCTTTCACAATTTTGGGTACGTATGTTATCTATTTTCACTATTTAGCGATGCACTCCATCGACGCCTGTCTCGTACGATATGCAAGGGCCATCGCCGACGGAGACGAAGTGCACTATACCTGGGGATTAGCCATTCCTGCCATGATGTACCGTGGCATGTGTGACACTTGCTGCAAGACGAGGACGACCCCTGTCCTCATAGGCTACCCCCTTCCGCTGCAGTTATGGTCATTCGAGCGCTTCCCCATCGGATGGCCGATGCTACTCGACAGCTGTCCATTCCGCGTGGACATGTACCACGGGGGCACCATGGACCAGCCACCGTAGGGTCCCTTTGGTGCCGTAGACGTGTACATGCTCTCCTGAATCTTTACTATACATGTAGTACGTGCCATCCTCTATAACCACTGTTCTGTCTCACAGGCACAATTTGCACGCCTATAGGTCACCCATGTGTACGACAACTTCATCGAGCACCTCGACCGCCATACCACTGACGACGTGCGCTAGAAGCCATACTCTGGTCAGGTGATGGTCAGGTATGGTAGTTTGGCAGTCTGCTGCCTGCATGCCACCTAATGCATATAACCAAAATGAAGCTTCTAGAGAATAGCACATGTAAGATGGTAAGATAGGTTATTTAAATTAACTTTTGTCTGAATTCGCTTGTAGGTTTTAACATCTCCATATTGATATACATGAACTAGATATTTATGTATATGTGAATATGTAGACTACTATAGACTGATTAAGGCATCAATAAATATGGAGTAATTATAATGCATAGATAATCACATTTGAGGCTGATGTGCCTATAGCTTATTCCTAGAGGGGAAAATACCTTTTCTGTTGTAAGCAAATTGGAGTTCCATGGAAGACGCCCTCTACTTTGTTGCCAACTTCTGAAAACTTCAATTGATGGTCTGCAAGTATGTGTAAATCAATATGTAACAACTGAATTATGTATAGAGCTACATATAGCTGTACAAAGAACATTGAGACCAGATTAATTAGTGCTTAACACACACATTTGGTATGGCGTTGAGTGACTACAGCGGAGCATGGTGTAAGCTTTCTTATCTGAAGATACTGCTTTTCCATCCTGTGACGCGTAAACACAGTGACCAGATTAATTCATGGATCAATTATAGCTAGCTAATATTAGCATAATAACCAAAAAAGAAAGCACACAAATCACAAGATATATGTACTTTTGAAGATACTTTAGTGTTTGTTTTCCCCAGTTTCTCCTTAGACATTTGGAATGACGAACTTGTTTCTTTAGCTTCTGGTTCTTTGTCCTTAATATTTGGAGAATCCCCTGATCTTGTGTCTGAAAATCAAATGCCAAACTACCCTAAACCAGAACCACTATAGTACCATAAATAATTTCTCTAGTACAATGAACAACTTTTTAGACATCTCTAAGCAGCCATCAAAGAGTGGGCACGATAGAGAATTGATACAACAGCAGAAAGTAGCACCAAATCCTTTACAAAGCACAATCTTTCCACCAGTCACACAAAATAGGAGCCAAGGAGGAGTGCGCTCGTACCTTGAGGTGTCAGGAGAGGGGGTGCCCCTGGAAGTGGAAGCTGAGCTCAAGCACCATGCGTGGGTCGAGCTTGATGGCCTTGATGCCGGCCTCGAGCAGCCGCTTCGTGAGGTTCCCCATGCCGGGCCCTATCTCGAGGATAGTGTCGGTGGGCTTTAGGCCAGCCTTGGTGACGATGGAGTCCATCAACTTCAAATTTCGTAGGATGTATTGACCCTTGGACTTCTCGAATTGGATCCCGCCCCACAATAGCGCGCCACCTCCCCCGTGCCGCTTCTTCTGGATCTTGCCGCTCTCCATGGTGGTGCGCTTGGGTTCCCGCCGCCACCGCCTGAGGAGGAGGATGCCATGGTGGTGGAGAGGTGGCGGCGATCTGTGGCACGCACAGGCAGTGGAGGGAGAGAAGAGGAGTCTAGAAGACCTGCTGCCGAAGGAGGAGGTGGTGGTGGTGGTGGAAAGACGGTGCTAGTCTATAGTGCACATGGGGATAGGGGAGTGCAGGGCTGGAGGGAGAGAGGTGGGAGAGTGAGGGATCTAGGTGGGGAAGCCAATTACGGTTCCCTGGTTTTTGAAGGAAACTATCATCGTTAGTAGTGGGGCTGGTTATGCGAGTAGAAAGGGGTGGCTCAGATCCACAGTAGTCAGGTCAGACGGTTGAAGAGAGAGAAAGAAAAATACACCGACAACCATCAACTCGTGTTTTTAAGGAATCGAGATAATACTGATGATTTTTGCATAATTGTTTTTAAAAAATTTAAAAATAGAATAAACAGGTTTATCTATCATAGATAATAGAAATTAGTAAAAAAGAAAAGTCAAAAAACAAAAAAGTTAGAAAATATAAAAATAAAAGGCTAGAAGTTAGTAATCACAAATCAAAAGTTGAAACTCAAACTAGCGGGCCAAGGTTGGTGGGTGGTTGATAGCCGGAGCGAGGCTAATGGTGCGTGTGCTTGTGCAGCTCTGCACAACTCGTGTGTCCCCTCGTGGGGATCGACTCTGACACCTGCCTACAGAAACATGAACATGGGGGACACACAAGTGACAGAGCCACAAGCGTACGGTGCAGCAGAAAGTGCGGAAGGCAATCCCGTCGCTCGTGGCAGAGATGAGAGAAGCAAGACCGAAACAGAGCTCGGAAGTGAATGCGAAGATGACGACGTGTGTTTCTACCTCCTCTTTGCTTCTCTCTCACTTAAGGCTTTAAATTTACGGTACGTTAGTTTTCCCTTTGGTTAATGGTTAATGATTTTTAATTTTTACTTATACGATTGAAGGCTTTAAATTTACGGTACGTTAGTTTTCCCTTTGGCTAATGGTTGATGATTTTTAATTTTTACTTATACGAATGAATCAATCGTATATCAATAAACTGTTTCAAAATAAAAACAGAAAAATAATGTTATTTATTTATTAGAGAAAACATAAGCCAAAAAAGAACTAGGCATTAGCTACGTCTGCTCCTTATCTCGGGAGTTGTGCTAGCGCACGGTATACTGTTAGAAATTATTCTAAGCGCACGATATACCATTAGAAATTATTCTAACGGTATAGACAAGTTTCACTGGGTTTCATCATAGATTCATGGAGGAAGAAGAAGAGGAAAAGTATCTCATCACTGGCCGTCTTCGCCGCGCCACCCTGGGTAGCTCCACACGCCCTCTGCCGCGTCCACCACCACCTGTGGCCAACGGCGCCATCGCCGCCCCACCCAGCCTAACTGCCACAGTCGCCGCTACCACCGCACTCCGACTTCGCTCACCGCCCACCGTCGGTCCACCGTCTCCCCCCAACCTCCTTCTATGCCTAGAGGAAAGGTGAACTTGTAGTGGGGAGCCGAATTTCCCACCTTTGACGTCAAATCCGTCGGCGATGCCCCTCTAATCCACTAGATCCGATGTGCGGTGAGGTCGGCGGTGGAGAAAAGTGAGGAGATGCTGCGGTAAGAAGAGAGGGAGAACGAGAAGAAGAGGGAGCAAGCGGCTGCAAGAGCAGAGCAAAGCGAGCGAAGTGTCATAATATAGCTACTTTGTGATTTATGCACAACTTTGAATCCAACAGTCATCATCTATTTTATCAGAACGGTAGTCCGTGTGTTAGTATTTCTCTGTCTCGGAAGGGCCCTAATTCGCTTGTTCTGCTGGGGGACAATGGAACAAACGGGACGTTTTGTGCGTACGGACCACCCATCTCGTGCTTCGCCTCGCAATTCACAACACGGCATGGCTAGCCCAGCTCCGGTCGCTTTACTCCGTGCCAGTTACTTGTCCAAGATATTATTTTCCTGGGTATCAGTAGCTACATGATCGATCAAGCGATGGCCGCTCTTCTGCTTCTCGCTTCTCAAATTTTCTGAGACAGATCTGAATGCTTTGGATAGTGGTGGTCTTAAGAAGTGGCTAAACATAGCAAGTTTGCATAAGATTATTAATCGAGGAGTTAGAATGTAAGCACCAGATATCTCGTTAATTTGCAGTAGATATCTAACCTATCGACGTGTAAGCGCTTGTATTTTTGCCCGGATGTGTCTATAAGGAGAGAGTATGTATTAAATCATTGTTTAGATATAACTGTCCTAATAGATAGTGTCTATTTGTTTTATTCCAGTATCATTATTGTTGCATGTATTATAATTTACTCTATATTTTAATCTTGTAGCGTACAAACATGTGACCAGGTCGAAGATCCGAACGGACGCATAAAATCCGATTAGACACAAAACGTGTGCTCTGGACATCCAATTTATCGCAGTGGGGTTTCTTCCGTGTCTATCTGCCTTGTCCTCTAAAAAAGATGATGTCTTACACAAGATATTACTCTCACCCCTCTCTCTTTAAATATACTTTCACATTAGATTTTTATTTATGTAATAAAATAATTAAAGCTATAGATATCAACTATATGGAGCATGAAGAGCGCCCTTAAAGCCTCAAAGCTGAGGTCCGATTTTTGGTCAATAATCGGTGGGCTGACCGACTGGCTAGTGAACTAGTGATCGCGAGATAGCCTCAGTTATTGACTTGTTATTTTAGATGTCTCCCATCATGCATGCATGACGACGAGAGAGCGGCATGCGCGCACATGTACGTCACTCGCCGTCCGCCGCCTCGCCTCCGCCGGTGCCGGGCGTGGCCGCCTCGCGCCCTCGCTTCGGCATGCCAGCCAGCCTGCCTCCGTTTGTTTTCTCGGCAGACGGCTGGACGCGTGAAAACTGAAAAGCAGGCCCAGCTAGCGCGCGGCCCAGTTGGTCGATGGACCCAACCAAGACCATCGTCGGAGGTCCCGATATGAACATCACGTTGCATTACAGTACTAGAGAGCTCCCCGCACCACTAGTATCTTTTCTATAACACCCTAAACTTTATTTAAAAATCTATCTAGCACTTTAAATTATAAAATCAGATATTTAACCTTCGAAACTTTACAATCTAGATAAAATAATACACTGATCAAATTTTGCATAGTGGTATTATTCGCGTGCCATGATGAGTAGACGGTTTTTGCCACGTAGAATGACACGCTGGTTAAGTTGGGTCAATAACATATGGAGCCCACCAGAGTTTCTCCCCCTCCATTAAGCTCTCAGTCATGCTTCCACGATCATACCCCTGTAGTTACTCCCTTCTCTGTTTTGATTTGGAAGAGAAAGCCCTTTAGGCTCTACCTATTATTCACATAAACTTGAGCAGCGTATCATTTTACATAGTAAAACTGTCTATTCATCGTGTTATGTGGGCAATACCATCATTTAAAATTGGGTCAATGTGTTATTTGAATTAGATTATAAAGTTCAGGGGTCGAATGTCTGGTTTCATAGTTTAAAATGTTGGATAAACTTTCGAATAAAGTTTAAAATATTATATGGACTTTTTACTTTCTTTTTTCAGAGTACCTCCTAGTATCTTGACAGAAATCGGCTGCAAAAGAGACATTCTCCCATGGCCCATCGCCCCCAATAAGTATAGCGATAGGCCAGTTTATCTACCAAGAGGGATAAAACGGAGGCAGAGGATGTGATCAAAATACCAAAATGAAATTATCACAATCACCACCGCTGTTCCAATTCTTTAAATCATCTCAAAAGAAGATTGGCAGCATAAACGGCTGTAGGGAGGCTGGGAACCATGGTCTCTCCCCCCTATGAAAAACTTGCTAAAGAAGCACTTTGTTTTACTACTCAAATGCAAAAATAACACTAAAATATTTCTTTCTTCCTAAGTTATCTAAGCATATGTGAGCCAAAGGGGACCATGACACCCCTCCATATGGAAAAATTACTAAAGAAACACTTTGTTTTACCACTCAGATCCTAATATTACACTAAAAATATCCCTCTCTTGCTAAGTTATCTGTGATGATTGATTGGCACCCTCTATATTTTCCTTTAAGCTCCACCATTGCACGATAATTACTAGCACGGAAAAACAAACACCATATGGACATATGGGATCGGTAAGCAAGCCATACTTGATTCATCGATGTTATCCGGAAGCAAGTTGATGCAGTCTTGCCGGCGTGCGATGTCTGCGAACTTGCTCATACGCATGAAGCAAAGCAAGCATCCCCTGCGGGAATGTGTTGCGGCTCGTCGTTGCTCTCTTTCCTGAAGTCATCACTACCTTAGCAAAGATGGTGGTGGTTGTCATCTTACTTGCCGGTCACGTGAGAAACGATGGCAGCATCTGTGAGGCCACCATGATCGCACCACCTTCTGCTGCTGGCCATGTGTGACGACTCTGTTTTACTGAGGAGTAATAATATTAGTTAACGGATTATTATTCGTTTACCCGGTAAAACACCGCTCTAATGAAATAATAAACTCATTATGGTGTTACAGCAGAATAATAATTCGAGATGGTACATAATATTACAGGATAAATTGTCGTTAGGTTGAGAAAGAATTTTAGATTATTGATTTAGAAATCTACTGCATACTCGTATAAATGGATAAAAACCTCTACTGGTTCTCGTAGCCTCCAGTCCAGAAGGTAGATATGAATTCATGATTTATATAGCATTGCCTAAACTTGTATTACTTTACCCATGGTCACTCTAGTTTTTATAACGAGTGAATCTTTGCATTTTCTTAGATGCGATGTCCAAATCAGAGTACAGAACTTTCAACTCTATCTTAGTATATGATACCTCCACTTGACTTATAATTCTGGGCTCAAGACGGTTTACTACCCTCTCCTGGCACCCTCGTAATTATAAGACAATTGTTGGTCGGATCGGATATTACCTTCACCCGACACTCCACGTTGTTAAATATATGCACCAGACGTATCCTTTATGGCCCAAAGTTCAATTGAAACCTTGCTTGATTTCTCCCTAAATAAATTTACTTATCCATTTGTAGAGTACATAATAACTTTATCGACGATTGAATCGCCGATCTTACGAAATAATATAAGGAAAATAGCTAAAAATCTTTAAGAGAGAATAGAGATGTTCTTTATTGCTATGAATTGGTTACAGGAGTACCCTCAACAAGGTGAGAGACTAGCCCTAATTACATTAAATTGAATGAGATGTGAATCCGTCTAGAAAAGAGATTGATTGATTGTGCCTTTGTCATCCAGCTTTAAATACCAATGAAGAGACGCTAATTATCACTAGGGAAGACGCCTTATAAAACCAATGCGTCTGGTCAAGGAGGCAGTTATTATTAAAGAGACAATGCCTAATCGTTGGTTGTTATCAACGGGAGATGAATGTCAACAACAACCGCATGACAGTTGTTATCAGAGACTCAGGGCCGAAGCATCGTGCTATTTGGAGTGGATAAAGTAGGTGTTCCATCCATCGTACGGAAGGAATACCCTGGAATCTGGTCCAAGGACAAATTCATAGACTCTCCAAGAAGTCATCTGGTTGGGTAACACGCATAGTGTCTCTCCGACCAAGGTACTTAGGGAGCAATTTCTGAAGGTTTACGACCACGGGGTCCTTTAGCTTTAATTATATATTAAAGCCATATTTAGAGATTTATTCAATCCTCATCAGTTAGCACTCGAACTTTAAGTGAATTTATAATCTTCTGATTGAATCAGGAAAGTACTGCTTTAAACAGTTAGTAATGAAGTGGTTCTTGTTCACTTTAAAATTGAGAAACTAACCAAGAAACTGAAAAGTCTTGTATCTGTTGGGCTTCGAATTGGGTAACTTCATTTTGTAGTAGGAGAGAAACCCTTATAAAACCCTTAGCGCACTGCCTTGGGGTTTGACGTTTTCAGAAAAACCTTTCATCTTTTTCTCCATCCTTGTGCTCTTCTCCTATAGCCTTGAATCCTTTCGGTCCTCTTTTTGATCTATAGCCATCTACCTAAAATATCAGATCTTATCACCAACTAGTCAGTGTCAGAGCTTGGGATGAAGAAGCTCGAGGAAATAGAGATGGATGGGATGCTCTCTAACAAGGTTATGATCATGTGGAGATTACAGTCGGGGAGAAATTCCTGAGTGGGAATGAGGGCGAGATTTTGGTCTTCTGGGCATATATTGAGTGCGGGTTTCGATTGCCAGTGCATTTGTTCCTCTCACAAGTCTTGGAGTATCACAGAATCAACCTGGTAAACCTCATCCCTAATTCAATTGCTAATCTTAACATCTTCTTCTACCTCTACGAAGCATATTTAGGGATTCGAAGCATATTTAGGGATTCTACCAAACTTAGTGCTCCTTAGATACTTTTACAAGATGACAATGTCAGGGAAATTAGCGGCGTCACCTGAAGATTGCACTTTGCGTCTCCACGATGGAAAGGCTAAAGAATACATTTTCAAATGTATTCTAAATCTTCGTGGTCATCATGGACGAAGATGTGGTTCTACATAACGCTCAGCAAGGACGACAACATTTCCTTCACCGGTCGGGTGGCCATTGAGAACCCAAGATGGTGATCCTCCTTGAAGGAGGGAAAGGTGGGTTGATGGATCGATGCCATCCATCATCTAAGGGTGAGAGGTCTTACTTCATGGCACATGGTGAAGGATTTCTCTACATATGGAGGGATGACCTGACCAAGTTTCTCTAGAATGTAAGTCTCAAAATTTTTGACCAGTCGAGTTTTATTTTTTTGGTTGAATCTTTTTTAACATTAAAGTCTTCTCTAATTTTATAGCCTTATCCTCTACTAAGGTGAGAGAGCAAATCAAAATGATCTACGCAGGGGAGCCTATCCAGAAGGCAGAGGTGCCCTTGATCTTGGCTGCTACCTCTCGAGAAGAGAGGATTGAAAGACTCAAGGTAAAAATGATTACCTTTTTCATCACTTGAATATTTTTTGATCGGTATGCCACAATGTTCTTATGATATGTAGATGGTCATGTTGGAGAGTGGTGAGCTGTCCGAGAGCTTGGGAGATTATCCTCCGAGCCCCAAGAGGTGGAAGAGTGTGAGGAAGTTCAGGTTCAAACCTGGCTCCATCATCAACTACCTTGGTTATCCCCCCAGTCACTGCTCCGATCGCTTCTACATCTACTCCGGTGACCATGCAAGGTTCCAGAGCGGAGTCCCCTCGGAGGTAGACTTTTATTACAACTTTGAAGGTTTTTCCTTTAAGCCTACTCTTTATCTTATAAGGAGGATAGAGAAACAACACCGACAGGAATATATTTCTTGGATGAAGAACTTTGCCAGTCCAAGTCATGGTCCGCACGCTATTGCGAGTAGGGCAAAGGCCCCTCACTTCCCTGATCGCCTCCACAGCCGTGCGCATCTCGGGGAAATGCTCGGTGAGGAGGTCATGGCGTCGTCATAGTGCATTTTGGTTTGGTCCTATTTGGAACACGTGAATAAAAAAACACAGGAACGATAAAAACATAGAAAAAGAATAGAAATGGAGTAGCAAAACATAGCAATAAAAAACACCGAAAACATAGGAAATGTTATTTGGATCAAAGGGGAAACACTAATTAATTTACAGATAACCTGCTGTAAACATACAAACAATTCCTAATACTTTATTACCTTAAAAATTGCAATACTTTATTGGCTTGCCTTTTATGGTTCATGCCATTCCCCTCTTCTCTTGTCTCCATCTTCTCTGTGTTCCGGTAGCACCGGCAGTGGCAATAACGGTGACCAACAGCGGGCTGCGGCGAGAACTTGTTTGCACATAGCAGGGCAGAGAAGGCGTGCAAGAGTAGGGCAAGGCACTGCTGAAGCCTCCCATTCACCACCATCGCATGTCCAACCGCCATCACCATCAAGAGCAAGCCACTGCTCCCACCGCTTCACTCATGCTATAAAGTCTTGCCAAGCATCTAGCTAACCTCCATTAGCTCTCAATTGCACTTCCTAGCCCTTTCTTCTCCAACCCCGGCCCCAATCACTGCCGCCACTAAACCCTGCGTTGGTGAGCCCCAAATTTGATTCTCCTACTGTGGCCAACCATAGTCCAATTCCTTATGGTACTAGCACTGCTCGGACCCTACAAGCCTTATCGCCACCTCGCCATGCTCTCCCTTAGTTTCTAGGTCGCTAGCGACGCATGCCATTGCCGTCCAAGTCGATCTATTGTGGACAGTCGCCTACAAACCGAGTGAGACAAAACCAACCCCGCCATTAGTCTCGCAGACTGCCGTATATGCTTAGAAACCCTTGAGCAGTGCCGAAGCCTCAACAGAACGCCGCCATGCCATGGGCATGGTCCAACAAGCTCCCACGACCACTAGACTTTGCCAGAGTTTCCCAAGATTTGCCAAGGTCAAAAATGAAACCCTAACACCTCCCTAATCCAAACCATGTCCTCACTTGCCGTCCGCGAGCATCGTTGGTGCTCACTTGAGCTCGCCGCCATTCCCTGCTCAGGCGCCATGGCGCCAGCTCAAGCTGAGCTGAACCATGCCAAAGGCCTGACAGGTCGTGCGTTGGGCCAACTAAATTGACCCAAAGGTCATAAACAAGCTTAGTCAAGCCAATGGACCGAACCCATAGTGTTTGCCTACTACTGTTCAAAGCATAGCCCAATACTATTTAAACTCGAACCCAACACTGTTCAGCCTAGACCCATTACTGTGCTTAACCCGACCTATTATGAATAGTGCTAACATATTACTATTCACCCAAAACCCCATTTAGCATATTTATACCTACTTCAACTCAAACCCATCTAACCCATTTTTAACTCCATTTGACCCAACCAAGCACTGCTTAGACCCTATTTGCCCAAACCCATTTTCTTTTATATGTTATTTTATAGCATTTTATTCACAGCTTACATTCTATAAAACAAGAACTTATTTGTACTCTTTTTTTTTTGCACTAGCATCCAGATTTAACTAGTTGCCCGATAGAGAAGATACTAGAGCAATTAAAGTAGATGGTGTAAACTTAAAGCTTACAAAGAAATAGTCAAAGACTCTGGATAAAGAGGCAAGTCACATATTTTTAATCATATTATGTAACTATCAAGTACTTCCATTATTATTATTTGCAAAATGTTATTTATTTAAAATAATAATTTAGAATAACATGGTAAATATCTAGTCCTACCACTGAAAAAGCTATGATTTACTTGGAGGCCATATTTACCTTGACAGGCTTAATAATAATAATAAATTACTGTATAAATAATTATTAGCAGATTAGACAATCAAAAGTTTTACATTGCTAAGTTGTTTCGGTATCTTGCTGATAGATTTTAACATGATATCAGGGTTAAGGATGTCTCGTAGAAAGCCACTAGATGATTGGAGTTCATAACCTTAACTTAGGGTGGAGACATTGGTATGAATTGGTGGTAAAATTGTAACGCACTGGATTTTTGATTGGTTGCTTCATTTATGAAAAGTAAGGACTAAAATCTTATGCTAAGTAAAGCATACAGAAATTGCTCAACCATAAATTTTGACTTGTCAGACCAGATTTAGTAGCTACTCGATTAGATTGAATATCTATGGAAGGATTAGCTTTTCCAAGGTAATGGAACAGCCTGTGTACAATGGGGTGATATGGAAGTAGTATCTTCCATATTTAACAACGGTAGGTACACCTAGAGTCAGTTCGCGGTTTCCACTTTGGCCAGTGGATTATTGACAATGGGTAACCACAAGCCTATCGGGTAGAGGCTAGAAAGAGAAGAGTAGTGAGTAATCTTGCTATCTCAACTCAGTCGCATGCTAATAGGTTGTGTGTTTATAGCTTGACATTGTGAGTCTAAAATATTTTATAGGTAAAGTTGGGCACCTCTGCAGAGTATAATAAATGATATTCGAATACGTCGTGCTTCGGTTAATAGAGTTGTGTTTTATGAGTGATTCCAGTAACAAGACATAAGTAGAATTTGAAGAATTTTAGTATGGAACTTGTGGATGACGAACCCCTTTGTTAACTAAGTATTGTTTTGCTGATTTAAATGCAAAGTCCTTTCCCAGCAAACTTGCATATATTATTATTATATTATAACATATGACTATTCACTTGAACTCCGTACATATTAGTATATAACCTTCCTATGTGGCTTGCTGAGTACGTAGTGTACTTAATCTTACTTATTTTTATTAGAACAGACACAAGAAGAAGAAAGGATACATCAACTATCTTGTTAGGGTTAGGACCGCACTCAAACGTTCCTGCGGGATTTTTTGGATCTTTTGAATGTAAGTGAAGTTTCGGGTTTGGATGTTCGTAAAGTTGTTGTATTTTAGCCGTTAAATTATATTTTAATCAAACTAATCCTTTTAAAATGCTCGTGAATAGACATGATATTTTTTTCTATCTGTAACAGAATTTCTAGACTGTAACAGAAAACTTCTTGACCCTGTTCTAAAAATAGGGTGTTACAATCTCTCGCTTAGCTTTCTCTGTCTTCATTGCGCCCGTCCAACTCTAAACCCTTTTATGCACTGTCACTAGTTACGTGTCGTGCACTCGTGCTGCAAGTAATCAATCCAATGCAGGATGCAAGATTGAATCCAAATCAGTGAAGAGCATTGTGTATTTCCGTTATCAAAAGATCCCATACAAAAAGTTCACGAGTCCTCAACGAACTGACAGGCTGATGAACTCAGACGAGGACCAGTGTTGCAAGAACATGCATGCTGTCTTCTCCTAATACACGGTATCAAGTAGTTTCAACCACCTCAAGCGTTGGACGCCAATCATCGCGACCGCAACATGCAACGACATGCTGCCTTCGATGATCCCCTACCACACACGGTGCCAACAACCACCAGCTCCGAAGCGTTTGACCTGGGCTAAGCCGAGCAGCAGCCGTCTTTGTTCAACGCCGGGGAGACGTCGTCCTTGGCGCCCACGTTGATGGTCCGGCCCCTGGGGGGCGCCGCCGGGTCGTCGCCGATGTCGAGCGCGTTCCTGCTCACGACGTGGTAGATGTGGCTCAGCACCTCGGTGAATGCGCCCTCGACGTTGGTGGCCTCCAGCGCGGACGTCTCCACGAAGAAGGTGCCGTAACTCTCGGCGAACGCCTTGGCGTCCTCGGCCGGGACGGCCCTGAGGTGGCGCAGGTCGGCCTTGTTCCCCACGAGCATGACCACGATGTTGGCGTCCGTGTGCTCGCGGAGCTCCCTCAGCCACCGCTCCGCGTTCTCGAACGTGATGTGGCGCGTCACGTCGTACACGACCAGCGCGCCCACCGCGCCCCGGTAGTAGGCGCTGGTGATGGCTCGGTACCTGGAGATGCGAGGAACGGGGAGAGTCGATTGGGTCAGAGCTATTCCGCACGCAGGAACAAAGCCAAGGGTAGCGAAAAGGCATGTTGTAATTGCAGACAAGCAAGAAACGCAATGTTGTAATTGCAGACAAGCAAGAAACGCAATGTTGTAATTGCAGACAACCAAGAAACGTGGTTGCGCATTGTACTGGTACTTGCGATGAACATGACTTGTGCTGCTAACCCATCAGATTCAGCTTAGCATCAGCGGCAGACGGGCTGGGTTCGGCAGGGTTTTCTTCTTTTGCTTTTCGCTTTTGCTACGGTAACTACTTTCTATATTGTGTCTTTTAATCTATAGTTGATTACAGTAGACATGGTACCGAATTCATCTATACCAGCTAAAATCGTATAAGATTATTTTTCTCTTCGTACTATCTCTCGCTCAAACGAACAACCAGAACTCAACACAACTTCTTAAAATGGTGCTTATCAATGTTTTACTAACACTTGCGATTGCCAATCAGACCGTGAATTGAATCCTAGAGATGGGCTGTGAAAGAAGTGCATATAGCGTGGCATATAAACAGGGGCAAATGATCGTGGAATAGCTACGATTATAGAGTATCAGAAGATGAGGTGCTACTACAGGAATTAGGAGAGTGGTACCTTTCTTGGCCGGCGGTGTCCCAGATCTGCGCCTTGACGAGCTTGCCGTCGACGCGGACGGTCTTGGTGGCGAACTCGACCCCGATGGTGGACCTGGTCTCGAGGCTGAACTCGTCCCGCGCGAACCGCGACAGCAGGTTGGACTTGCCCACGCCGCTGTCCCCGATCAGCACCACCTTGAACAGGTGGTCGTACTCCTCCTCCGCGCGGTACGCCACCGCCATCCCCTTCGCCCCTCTCTCTCTTCCACTTGAACCACGGCGCGGCCTTACTGTCCGATCGATCGATCGATTCGGTTTAATCGTTTCGCTTCCCGTGCCCCGGTGCGAGGAGCTAAACAGAGCGCTCTCCTCTTCAATCTACGAGTTTATGACCACACGGGTGCGGCGCGGCGCGGCGCGTTTCTCTTCTTCTTCGTTGGGTTGCTTTGGGGGAGAGGGGGGGAAGAGGTCGCCGCGGTTGCTGGGTTGTTGGTTACTGGGCTAGGAGATTGGAATCGGATTGGCACGGCACGATAAGGTGGAGAAAGCTAAGCGGGAGATGACGAGTTGTTGTCTCGGTCTCCGTTTCGTCTCGGTGACTCGGCATATGCGCGTTTCAGGCTGACTCGGCATATGCGTGTTTCAGGCTGACTGGTCTCCATGTCTTTCTTCTTCCTTTGTCTTTCTTCTTTTTTTTCCCACTCTTTTTTGCGTGATGCAGCTGGCAAGGCTGATCTTCACGTCCTACTTGGGGGTGGGTGAGAATCGTGAGATGCTTTGAAGGAGGTTTGAAGCAAGGGCAGCGAAGCACAGCACTACACCGATTATGGACCGTCGAATCGGAAAGCGAACGGGTGAGATCAACGCCTACATTACGCTAGCTATAACACAAACGCATTACAGTAAAACCCGCACAGCGCATCTACAGTGTAGAACATTGTCTTTGCTTCAGTGAATCACTAGTATGTTTCGCCAAATGTTGCGATTCCGAGTGAGAGACAATATGGCCACGAACACCCAGGCCACGAATAGCCAGCACGAGAGCCCCCTACTCAATCAAACTACCAAAGCCACCACTCCAGGAACCATAAGAATCATTGGTTCTCTCGAGTTTTTTAAATGTACAGAAGAACACTTGTTCTACTTGTGTTTAGATAAACTTAGTGATATATACAAAGTATGCCTAGAAATGCCATAATGACAGCATTTTTTTGGGTCCGCCTTACGATACACATGGGGGCGGACTGAGTAATTTAAATATTCTACATTTGAAGAAAATGATCAATGTTATGGCTGTACAGTTCTAGGAAGCTGAGTTACTCCCGAGCACAAGAAGGTGAACAACAAATACAGCTAGCACAATGGTCTACCGTTCCTTATATACAAAATTGAGCTGAATGTTTGTCGGAAGTAAATAACTAATAAGATTATTTCTGTTCGTTATCCACTTCTCCTACCGCCAGACAAAGCTGTTGTCTTGCAGATGGGGCATAGGTTCTTTACCATCAGCCATTGTTTTATGCACTCTGCATGGTACCTGTGACCACAATCGAGGGTTCCAATGCACTCTTCAACCCGGTACTCTTCCTGCAAGATACATCGCGAGAAGTTTCTTAGAACTATAACTAGAAATTGAACTTGATTGGATGTCAGTGGATGAAAAAACTAAATAATCTGCTATCAAATGTAGAAAATGAACCATGGGAAGATTCACTTTTCTAGGCCCAATCAATATGTATGGCTTGTTTAAATGAAGAACATTTGTCCCTCCCCCCTTCAATTCCTACAGCGCTTGGACTTCGCTCTAGAAAATCATCACCATGGATCGGTCCAGCACTTGCTAATGTTAATTTCACACCATATCTACTAACTAGTAGTACAACTTAGAGCAGTAGGAATGCATAATAAACCGAGGACATTATAATATTAAAATAACAAATATTTTATTTCTCAACATAGACATAAGACTACTGCAAGGAGATTATTTGAGACTACCCACTTGCTGGAGCCTCAGCCAATTTAATGGGTAACATGATACATTAAGTGTGCACATAAATATTGCATTAGCCATTCCCCCCTGCAGCATCAGAACTTCAGAAGATGCATAATTAATCATACCACAAGCTCCAATCGTAACTTTCGATCTGAAAGTGTAAAGTTCAGACCATGCAGAAGGCTAACTTCCAAGTCATAAATATTCAATAGCTATGATGTTTCAACATAGAACTGACAGCTGATTGCTGCTTTATAGTAACAGCTGAAAATTTGGTTTTCAAGAAGGCAAGGTAACAAATTGTAGTGCAAGAGAAGGACCTGGCATATTATGCAAGCACCATTCTCCATGGAGGATTCAGATGACTCATCAGACTTGCAAGATGCTCCTGGCACATATAAGCTAGTCTTCAATTTCTCTACAATGTGGCTTTTTGCCAGACCAGTATTGACATCTCCAATCTGCTCTTCTAATGCTAAAAGCTCCTGTAATGGAAATAAAAGAACAAATCTTAGATAAAACCTACCATGGCATGTGAAGTCGCAAAGGGTGGCCTGAATGAGCTGGTATTCCATACCTCATATGTCATGCTGTCTATATCTAGCCGCATATCTCTATGCTCATCTACAACATTTGACACTCCATACAATCTCAAACAATCCATTATTGTACCATGCTGCAAGGCCAAACAAATAATTATCTGAACTACATGTGCAACACATACATCCTTAACAGAAATAAGAGCAGGGTATTTTATGCGCTGTACATTCTAACATAGTCGGTGCTGACTGAATTAAAAATTAAGACGACCTGTGCTGAAAAGAACCTAACCAATCATAATCATTAAGGTTATCTATGATCATGCAGGTACTCAAGACATGGGTTCAGCCTTTTGTTATATAGGCCATAGGGTCAAAGGCAGTGAGTAGTTATATAAACAGGTAACGAGGTACCATAGTACTTTTTACAAATGGCAGCAGGAAAGCAGAAAGCATGAATTCAAAATGCAAAGAAAATAAGAAATATGATAATCTTGATTCCATTGGCTGGAAATAAAACTAACAAAAGATAATATGATGCAACTGCAAATGCTGAAAAACATTCTATCCCAGCAAAAGCTTCGCTGGGCCTTGAGCATTCATAGTTTCATACAGAAGAAAAAGTATCAAAGAATTCAACTTCTGCAATCTAGTAGCCAACATATAATTTAAAGCATTTCAACAAAAAATTCTCCAAGAATATTAAGTTAAACAACAATGCAGTGGAAAATATTTCTAGAACAAGATAATTACAAGTCTGATCACTGCCAGTGCTATTTCAACATCATTTAAAGGACATCTTCCATTTAAAAATGGGAACACCTTTCTATCATGTAATATACAACATTTCATATGCATTAAGGGTTTAAGGCAGTTCAGTACAGGTCCAAGATATGCAAAACTGCTAGATGAGTTTCCAACATTTCCCAAAAAGGAACAGAACACATTAGACATATCAAGTTATACAAAGAAAAGGAAAATGCAGCAATCATCATAATTATTGAGTTGTTTGCGTATCATAAATGGTAGGAAAATAAAGTGAAGTGTAAACTAACCTCAGGAGGCAGGATTCTTATGTTCCTGTGATTAACTGGATTTGCCAGGAAGGGATGCTGTGGAGGCTCAAAACTGCGCTCAGAATTAGAGAAGAGAACTGGAATTCTTGGACCCAAGTGGAGCCGGTTGCCAGAATGATTTACACCACCATGTAAGACACGGCTATTGTGACATTGTTGGTAAGGCACTTGCATTTGTGTATGATCAAGGAGATTATGAGATTGCATGCTATGCATAGCATGCTGATGATAATAATGTAAAGGCCCTCGACAAATGGTTGAAGGGTCAGTCTGATATTCACCAAAGCCTCCATTCACTATTTCTGTGGCCCCTGAACGGGCAAATCTGCCTGCTCAAAGCAAAAGGTTTCCAAATACATTTCCTCAGCCGTGCACACACAAGTTCAATTGTAAGTGGAACCATTTTTCGAAGTTTTCGTCACTCTTAACATGTAAAGCCAAAACGCTGATTCAACCATCAAGGTACAATGCAAACAATTAAAAGATGCATTGAACAATGATTCTTATCTTTATAAAGCAGAAGACAAATAAAATGAGAATATTTTCATTATCATTAGAAATTGGCTCTGTTATTTGCTTACTTACCTGGAGCATTAGTCATTGCATTCATGTATTCCCACTGTGGTACTCCATCAGCAATACCATTTGCAGCCTGGGAAATCCGTGTATTGCTGGTTGGTTGAAAGCACTGGCTGCCATGACTTGTTGGAAATGTATAATTACCATGCTGTGCTGATTCTGGGTGAGCAGATATCGAGTTGAACCCGTTAGTTCCAGTAACGGAAGATCCTTCTAAGGATGGCCAATTGCTGTGGCTATGATATTCTGATGGGTTGAATGGTGCAATGTTAGGCAAAACATTTGATTCAAAAGAAGGATCCCATGGCCTATATGTAGGATTCTGGGATGCATGAGAGGATGAGCTTGAGCTTGCAAATCCATTAACAAAATGATAACTTCCTGCAACCGCAGCATTTTTCCTTTTCAGGAATCCTCTAGCACTTTCACCAACATGTTCATTTCTGCTACTCTCATCCATACTTCCTGGGACAACTTGGTTTAAAGGCAATCCAAAGCTCTGAGCATGAGAGACATATCTGTTCATAGATGTTGTTGACATGCACGGGTTGTACATACTTGATGGGAAGACAAAACCAGAATCAACACCTAAATTTGGGGGCGAGCTATGAACAGGCTGTTGTGGATGATTCAAGCTCACATCGTAGTAACTCCGCATATCAGATAGACCAACGTTCGTAGCATTTCCTACAACTCTGACAGCATGTTGTGCACCTTGGTTGGGTAAATCATTCCCATTGTGATTAAAACTTTCAGAATGCACTGGAGGATGCCCTCGCTCAGATTCAAGATCAATGACTTGGGGGGTGTATACCATATTTCTATATGCCATAATGCCAATTATTATTTGCCTTAGCTTCAAGAAGAACTACTGCAAGCTAAGTCAACAACTATGTTTTATCATCACCTCTACCTGAAATCAGATTAAAAACCAACTGTTAGAATCAAGTTAATAGCTCTATAATGCATACGTGTGAAGCTTGGCAATTTACATCATAGAAGACATGCACATTCTCATACTTGCATGTTAAAATGAAAGGACAATAATACAGAAAAACTAAGGACGGTAATTGGTATGGGTGATTAGCAGAATTGATTTAGATATAAAATACTGAATATGCTGCACAGAAACATAGACAAGTAAATATAACTAGCAATAGGTAACAAGCCATAAACAGTGTCCCTCGAGCACTAGGTTCATAGGTCAACAGCACAAGTTTAAGCCACCACACGGCGTGGTTCACCAAAATTCCCATATAAAGTTATCCAACTTCTCTGATGTAGGCACTAGGCAATATGTGATATAAGTTGGTTGTCAATGTAGAAATATCGTAAACTTGCAAATAAAAAAAACACCTGCAGCAACCCCTTCGCAATGAACTGTGCAGATTATATCTTACTGAAGTAACCTAGCGCGGCATAATGCTTATGCATACATATCCCAACGATTCACAGTTGTCCGATTGCTTATTTCATTAAAGCAATGTTATATTTCTTGATCTACCCTCTTGTAGAGTAGCTTTTCCAGACACTCTCCACAAATACAAACCTTCTAATCAAACTGGCTAATCTCTGGAGTTAATGAATATAAAATGCATCATAAACTTAGCAATTGAATTCTGTCAGTGACAAGCCCATTAGACCAATGAAATGATTTCCAACCAAAAAGCATTATTAAACGCAAATTCATCATTTACACATAAACCAGAAAGAAATGGGCCATCAAAATGACAGATACTATAGTATAGTAGTCAGTATATTTGCTCTTTCCAAGTGCATGATTCATAGCAGACACAGTAGTCCTGTTTTACAATGAACAGAAAACATCTGCGCTGCTGCTATCATAAAGGCAAGAAAATAATACTTTTAGTGAGGGTGAACACAGAACAAGGACTAACTGTAGGGCCATGAAAGGACTAAGGAGGATCTGCAGCAGCCAAGAGCATTCAAGGAAATGCAAAGGATATACACAATATTATAAAACCGCTGGTTATCACCCACTTACGTGATTAGTTCGCCCAGTTGGAACCGTCAGTTGATAAATTGGCCAGTTTAGGTAGCAGGTTTTGGGCTCTTAGCCAAGTTGTATCAAATTCTAGCGAATTGACTCACAAGGAAGCATAATTTCATAACTATTTGGAGAAAAGGCAAGAAAAAATTTGAATAAACCCCTTCAAAAAGAGTGAGCCTAAAATTAAAAAAAGGGTCTTCATCCAGTTTCCAGCCAAGTTGCCGACTTTTGAATAGTGTTCAGCCCAGCACCAGTCTGGTTACTGCTGGTAACAAGCCAGAAAGAAGTATTTGCCACCTCCTGCTGACTGCTCTAGTATTGGCTTTCAAAAAAGTCGAATGTACAAGTGCAAGGTGGAGTGAAGGAATAGAACGCCAAAGAGGAAGGGGAAGATGAAGATAACCACTCAACCGTATAGAGAAAATGCTATTACACTAAACAGCTGGAATATAATACCTATAAATGATTGCAACAGCAAGCCTGTTTTCCTTTTAAAATGGAAACGACAAGACTTAGCAGTGTCAGTCCAGCACCAGTCTGGTAACTGGCTGAAAATAAGCATTCACCACCGACATTGCGTAGAGACAATGCTACTAGCATTAGCTGCAGGAGTACGATACTATATGAGAGGTGGGAATGAGGTGAGGCCCCTATAAAGCACAGGCAAACATCTCGAAATCCCCATCCGCAACCCCAACTCTTCAATTCTCATCAGCAAAATAAAGAATGAGATATAACCATCATCAAGCCTTCTTGTACAGCAATAAATGCAATCCCCATTACAATGAATACATCTATCGGTCTCTACAAGCAAGCCCACTATTGTCTTGCTTGCAGAGGTTTTAATGATCAGGTTGAGGCAAAGAATGAGGTACAGCAAAAGGAATATTGCTATTTTAGGAAACGGGGGAATGATCAAGTATGGCCTCATGTAGTCCTTTTTTCCAAGTCGAACACCTCAATAGCCATGGAAAACCTAATCAGGTTATACATATAATCTACTCTGAAAAATGTTATACGTGTGAACTTTTGTGCAATGATGCTTCCCACCAGTACAACTATTGATCAAACATAACTAGCATGCATAGTTTCAGGATTTAGTATAAACTTTGTGTAGTTAACACTGTATAAGAGAGGTATTCAAGATTGTATGCATTCGCTGTAGACTGCTAAACTTCCGCAAATAGATACTTGGAGAGGAACTACAAATTAATAGAGAATTCTGCTAGTGGTTCTTTACTTTAGTATACGCAGATAAAACTGTCAGCATGTTATTAGCAATAATTTGGTTAGTAGGAATAAACATCTAAGCAATCTGATCCCACGCCAGTAGCATGGTCCATGAAAACCTGTGCAGTTGACACACAGAACCTTCCATGCTGTTAAAAATGGACGCCATTAATTAAGATTCCAGAATTGACATTTCATTATACTGAAGGTCTTGTACATCATATTATATACTCAAGACCTTCTGGTTATGGCAATATATGAAATGTACGCTTAACCATTTGCCCAAAGGCAGTGGCGGAGCTTGGGCACAAATCAAGAATGGGTCAACACTTTAAGCAGATTGAATTGCATTAGAAAGAGGTGGCTATTTTCAAGTTCAACTAATTGCAAGGTGTAATATCCACTACTTTCTCCAAAGGTTTACAAAAGTGAAGGGGTGGCCATGACCCATGTTGGCCCTCACTAGGCTCCGCCCATCTACAGGTCTAGAAAGGATAGTTTCCAATGCCATTAAAGTTCCACCTGGCATTGTTCGGTCATACTCCCACTGGTAGCGATATGGCATTGTGAAAGAGATTTACCAAAAATAAAAAAAAACAGACTTCATGTTTTACGGCAAAAAAAAAACTTTTGTTAATGATTTTACTTCCAAATAAAAATTGGTGAATGACATATAGGTCAGGTGAAACAAGAAATCGCATCCGGTCAGATGATGGTCACTTTAAAAGAAAAGTAGAGCAAACCTTAACCAAGTGGTTATCAATACAAAATAATCAAACTGAAGTCTTCTTCAAGTTTACCACTCAACAAGTTGTACCTCGATAAAAAAAAACTAAACAGACAAAGTAGTATGAACTTTTATCTAAAAGAGAAACATGACAAAAGAATGCACATATCTCTTACATTCAATGACCATATAGGCATTCACATCTCAGTCATAAGGGTTGATGATATTTCTAAATTCTAATGCATGAATAGGGGCAGATAAAAGTGGCAGTGATAACCATAGTTGTCACAACGCGTTGGCCAGTCATGGTGACCCAGGGCCAGGGGCGCTAGGATGCCTAGTCCCCTAGGCGACAATTGGGCGGTAGGTTTTATTCAGTGAAAATATATGATACATATGTATTATCCAACAAGACACCTGTGGCCACAAAAGATCCCACCATGCCATGTCACCAATCCAGCCTCTCCTCTCACCCCATGCCATGTCACGGATCCAACTCCTTATCACTTCTCTCACCCTCCCTCTGCTTCCTCCTTTTCTTCTATTTCCTACTCCTCTCCCGAGTTCCAACTCCCAACCTCTACCTGACGTAGTGTCGGCTCCCCTCCTCTCCTCTCTCCCCTAACCTAGAGTGGGTGATGATACGCCTCCTCTCCCAAACTGTCCCTGCACCAACCACTGGCTACCTCCTGTTAAAGTGATGGCAAGATTCGGACGACAGCGGAAGCGACGGGGCATCTAGCAACAGTGGCTACGGTAAGTCTCTCGCTCTCCCCTGTAGATCTGGCCCTCTCTCTGCTTGTTCTCTCTTGCTCCCTAAAACTAATGAGGGCCCTTGGCACCTCTCCTTTGGCACCGGGATGATTAGTAGGTGTTGCTGTGACAGCTATGGTGCTAATATAATTTTCAAAAGAACTTTCACTAGTTAGTTCAGTTATGTGCCCTTTAAAGAGGCTATATGAGCAATCACATAGACGTTCTTCAATGCCTTTCTCCAAGGCAACCATCACACTTCACTGATAACCTCCACTCCAAGAGAACCTCCTATCAGTGATTCAGTGCTACTTTTTCCAGTCAAAATCATGCCATGCCAACCTTTTCATGTAAGAGACCGAATTCCTCAAAATTGTTGTTCTTTTTATTGCTTTCCACATATTTATTAAATTTACAGCAACTATGCATATCATTCAATTGTTACAAACATATAAGTGAGGTCACCAAAAGTGTATCTAAAAAACAGTAAACATGAATAACTATTTCTTCAAACAAGTTTGATGAAACATCATTGACTCAAGTTGACAACTTCTGAGTTAAAAAAAATTGCATACTATTGGAGCAATAAAGTAAAGTAACCAAGAAAAGCACAGCAAAGAGATGCACCAACAGTTCAGAATTAGGAATTGTACAGTTATGCCAGGCTACCAGCTTATATATAACTGCAAATGTAGCAATTTTGAGCCTCGAAATTATTAATGTCATGTACAACAATTCTCACACATATAAGGTAGTAATACATATTTTTTAGTTGAATATACAAAGAAAAGAAAGTAATAGAGATCATGGAGCAAAAAGGAAAATAATAATATTCGTCTATTTGGATATACTGCAAATGGCACCATTCAAATTGATTATTTTGTCTAAACTAGTTAGAAACCTGTGCGTTGCAACGAAATCATAAAAATGGTGAGATGAAACTTACTGTCTGGCCAACTTCACACATCAAATATTAGAGAGCAAGCGACAGAGAGAGAAGGGTGGCCGGAATGCGCGAGGAGATGGGGAAAAGTGGAGGGGGTGGGCGGTTGTATCCTAAGAAAGAGAGAGAGAGAGAGGAGGAGAGAGATGGTCCAGATTAAATCGGATAGCTGTAGAGAGGGGAGAGGAGAACGCACCGACGACCACCAACTCCTCTTTTAGGGATGGCAATCGGGTGCGGCGGGTACGGGTAGTGCTCGCCCATACTCATACCCGCGACCCCGATTTACGCCCACGGGTATACCCGCGAAGGACGATGGGCGAAAAACCTCGCCCATACCCGTCGCCCGCGGGTATACCCGTTTACCCGCGAAATGAGTCACTATCTGAGAGTTAAATTAATAACAGATACATATAACCAACAGATGTTGCTAGGAAATACAATAGTTATCCAAAAAGTTTATAACAATCAATAGCAATTAGAGATATGGAAAAGTTTATAACAATCTGTTAGATTTAATCTTGACTTAGAGTCCTAGTCGTAATTGAGTTCGTTTTCGGGTGTAATTCGAGTTGAAGTGGTGTCCAATTCGAAGTCCTAATGCGTGTGTTAGTAGGAGTTATAAGCATATAAATTGATAGGCTTGCAACCAGTTTATGCATTGCAATTTTTGCGAGAAATAAAGCGTAGAGATTAAGAGCTAATTTCGTAACAATTGATATCAGAGCCAAAACCTTGAGTTCTTCTGCTGCTGCCCCCGGGAGGTGATCTTTGCTCCCGGGGGCGGCCACCGTTGCGCGCCGTCGCCAGCCTAGGGTCGCCGAGCCCCTGCCGCCGCCTAGCTGCAGGCCACGGAAGAGAAGGCTGCCGCCGCTGCAGAGAAGTAGGAGAAGACGCCTTCGCCGTCGGTCGGCCCGGCGGTCGCACCCAACCGGTCGCCGACGCGCCCATCAGGGGAGGCGCCCGATGCCACCGCGCACGCGCCTGGCAGCCCGAAGTCGCCGCGCCTGGCAGCCCGAAGTCGCCGCGCCCGAAGCCTGAGGCCGCCGCCGCACCCCGCGCCTGGAGCCGCCCTCCGTCGCTAGGAATCCCACCAGCGCCGCCGCGTCCGAGGCGCTCACCGCCGCCTCCGCCACCGCTCGGCACCACCGCCTCCGTCGCGTAGATCCACCCCGGATCCGGCCGCCTTTCGCCATCGCCGGGCCCGATCCGCCGAATCCACCGCCGCCGGAGCCAGGAGAAGGAGAAGGCGGCTGTTCAGAGTCGGATTGAATACGCGGCCTCGCGTTCGGGATTCCCCCGTGCGGGGCGCCTGTGGGCCCCGGGTTTTCCGCCGGTTGGATTGGCCGGCCTCGTGCGGGACGGCGTGCGAGCTGACGGCGTCGGGGATCGTCTGCTGCCGTCGCGCGTGATCTGCAGGCGGACCAGGTCAAGGACGGTGGCCGGCGGCGACTGACGCCAAGAACCGCGCATCCTGGGGCTGATCAAGGACGCCATCGCCGAGCTCGCGGCCGCGGGGCTGCGCGAGGAAGAAGCCCGCAGGAAGTCTTCACCCGAGAGAGTTCCGCGAGAAGGTCGAGGGCGCGGTCGGCGACCCAGTCGGCAAGGAGGGAGCAGGACCAGACGGTGAAGCGGGGTACCGGGTGGGAGGAGAGCTTGCGCATGCGGCCGACGGAGGCGCGCACCGAGTGCAGGCAAGTGACGGTTGAGGCGCGTGTGGGAGAAGCCAAATCGGTTTCAGGCAGAGAGAAGACGGGGGAGAGTCGCTGAAAGGGAGAAGAAGCCCGCTCGGTTTCGGCAATTAATCCGAGTCCAAATCAGAGCCGGCCGAGCGGAGTCCACTTCGGAGTCGGCTGCTCCCACCATCTCATAAAAAGAGACTCCAAGCACCAGAGTTAGAACCCAAAAGCGCAAGTCCAAGCAAGAGCAAGAGCAAAATTCAAGAAAAAGGAGAAAAAGGAAAACATCAATTTTTCCTCCGTTTTCTCTCGAGCCAAGAGCCTTCAAAGTAGCCGAAGTTTTTTTATCCGTGCCCAAGATCATGTCGCGTACTTCGGGAAGCGGTGTCGCCGGCGACGAGGCATTATCCGGTGCGATGGCGAAGGAGAGTTCCGCTATCTCGCTGCATTATCCGATGCTCACGGAGAGCAATTATGCAGCATGGGCAATCAAGATGAAGGTGTACATGAAGGCTCAAGGTGTGTGGGATGCGATCGAGAACGGGAACGTCGATATGCGCAAAGATCAGATGGCATTGGCGGCCATCTATCAGGGCATCTCAGAGGAGACACTCTTCCTACTGGCCGAAAAGGAGACGGCCAAAGCCGCGTGGGAGGCGTTGAAAGCGATGCATCTTGGCGCAGATCGTGTGAAGGAAGCAAAGGTACAAACTCTAAAGACCAAGTTCGAGGTGCTACGTATGAAGGAAACGAAGTCGATCAATGACTTCGCCGTCCGGTTGACGGTCATCGTCAACAAGATACGGGCCCTTGGCGAGAAGGTGGAAGAGTTGTATGTGGTAAAGAAATTCCTTCGTGCTATTCCCTCACAGTTTCTCCCGATTGCTTCAGTCATAGAGCAATTTGGAGACCTAAAGGCAATGACCATGGAGGAGGTCATCGGTCGTCTTAAGGCGTATGAGGAACGCATCCATGACACTAGCAACAAAGGTGAAGGACAGCTCTTGTTGACTCGCGCTGAGTGGGAGGCACAATCATCGAAGCGTGAAGGCAAGAACACTTCCAGGGGTGATGGCCAAGGCCGTAAAGGTCGGAGGTTTGATAAGGCAAAAGTGAGGTGTTATAACTGTAATAATTATGGACACTTTGCTTCAGAATACCAAAAGCCGAAGACGAAGAAAGCATTTGTTGCCGAAGCGCTCAGCGAAGATGAAGTGCTCTGAAGATGAGTTGAGTCAGGGACGTTTTAGATGTGTCGCCGTCCAAACTCAAACAAGATGGAAAGAAGTTAGAAAGTCAAGATTAAGGGGGAGATTGTTAGATTTAATCTTGACTTAGAGTCCTAGTCGTAATTGAGTTCGTTTTCGGGTGTAATTCGAGTTGAAGTGGTGTCCAATTCGAAGTCCTAATGCGTGCGTTAGTAGGAGTTATAAGCATATAAATTGAGAGGCTTGTAACCAGTTTATGCATTGCAATTTTTGCGAGAAATAAAGCGTAGAGATTAAGAGCTAATTTCGTAACACAATCAATAGCAATTAGAGATATTGCTATGACTACGCCACCTGTCAATCTATATCGCGGGTAAATGGGCGGAGTGGGTACGGGTGGAGCTTACCCATACCCGTGCCCGTTTACCCGACGGGTAGAGTGTTCCCCCCATTTCCATACCCATAGGTAAAGGAACTATCCCATACCCGGCTCCATTAGGGTATTTACCCACGGGTATACGGGTAAACGGGCACAATTGCCATCCCTATCCTCTTTATATAATAGTAGAGATAGAGATAAACTGTTGAAATACCATATGCTAACCACTGAACTGAAGTAAATAAACTTCTTGGCATGTACGAGACCAAAAAAAACCTGAATGTTTCATGACAATAAATCAATAATGAATAAAGCAATGTGCATTAAGAAATCCTCCACGATCAATTAAAACCATAACATAAAACAACCGCCAGAATCACAATAGCCACAAATTAGCAAGAAACCCCATCCTTAAGAAATATTCTCAAACAGCGGTTGTCATACCTGGGGCCATATCAACGGTGCAACTAGAGCAAAATCACAAATCAAAATTCCTCAGAACAACAAGGTAATCCTATTATCCGACAGGTATAAAAAATCATTTCCCTGATCCACTAATTGTAAATTTTAGTCATGATGAAGCAACTAGCACAACTTTCTCACTTATCAAAAAGCATCAAAATTCCAAACAACCAACCAAACAACTACCAATCACGCAAAAAAGCTCACAAGTACAACATCCCAGACTCCATCAATGACTCAACCACACAAAAAAAATCCTGGAAAATATTACTCGTCCTGTTTATCACCATAATCTTTTTACCTCACCCGACCTTGAACTAACAGGAGTCCCACATTTCTCAGCAAAATTCTCTTCATAATCACATGCACATGCAGTTCCATTTTTAAATATCATGAAATTACACAATGAAAGGAGCCTCATAATTTCACCTAAACATAATAGATGATGCCCCTTTAGCCCCCCAATGCCTACCAAAACTTCCAAAAATACAACAACTCTAAGCAAAGTTCCCCACGCCAACCAAACGTACATGCAGATAAAGCAGAACATATTAGGCAAATCCAATACTTTCTACACACAGCCACTAACCAGAGACGGAAAAAAATCATCCACAGTGCCGAGAGAAATTAACCGGATGCCCACGCACTCGTGTACTCTTAATACTCTCACAGCCGCACCATCTCCATAAAATTACTACCAAAATTAGCAATCTATGCAGTACGACGCAATCAAATCGCCCCCCCCCCCCCCAATCCAATTCCTCCCCACTCCTTCCCCCACTCGCCGCCGCAGCCGCCGAGATAACTTCGCGCCCACCCAACGCAATCTTGCACGAATAAATCGCAGGGAAAAAACCAGGGGGGGCGGGGGGGGGGGGTAAACGCGCGAATTTCGCAGATCGTCACCTCGGGGAGCACGCGATCCGATCGGCGAAGCGGGGAGGGGAGCCGGACGGTGGAATCAGCCGGCGGAGCAGCCTCGCCTCGGGAATCGCGCGCGAGGGGAGAGGAGCGATCGCCCGCCGCGGTGGGACGAGCGGGGGGCGATCGGTGGGTAGGGGGAGGAAGGGGATCAGGGCACGGGGAGAGAGGGGAGCGTATTTATAAGCACGAGAAGCTTTTTTTAGAGGGAGGGGAGAGGACGAGCAACCAAGCAAGAGGTTCTGGTTTCTCTCATTTTTGGGCACAAAGGGATATATCATTTGTCCCTTTTTTTATCCTTTCTCGCTCCTCTTTTAATCTCTTTTTTTTCTGTGTGAGAGAGAAAAAGGAAGAGAGAGTGTGTGACGCCATTTTCTTATTTCTGCGAGTGATCTTGTATGGGAGTGTTTCTGTGGACACTCCTGTGTGGTGTTGCTTACTGTAATTTTAGGGAGATTGACTAACGTCTCTTCCTGGTAAGTCTACCATGGGTTTTGTTGTAACATCCCTATGCGTGCTTCCATCATAATTTGTCGAACTAATGAGGCTGCGGGGATGTTTATATTGGTTTTGCTGGTGAATTTTGATTTTAATATATGAATAGTAATAGCTTGTAGAAAAATTTATAGAGAGAGATAAATCATTACAGTGTGTACTATTGGCGTACGATTTTGACTGATATAAATAAAATCACTACAGTATGTACTACAATTGACTAGTAGACGATATCTTGAAAAGACATTATTTGAAAGTTAGGTACTGTAGAAAAATTATTTACTATAAAAAACAGCTTATATAAGTCAAAACGAATGGGACCTATGAGACTAAGTTTTACAATATATACTTACCCGTAATATCTAAAATTTATTCAGCCACTTTATCTTCACGTGTGTTTTACCTTTGCCTCCATATTGAAGGGTACAAGAACAGGGAAATGATCGATGATTGTTATACGGTATGTAGATATAAGATTTTTATAATATAGAACAATGCTTATCTAATAAAAATAATAAATTTTTTTAATCGTTCCTTGGCTACTTTTGCTGCAAAGCGCTGTTTTCTAAAAAGCATCAATGTTGATTGATGTGTTTTAGTTGGTTTATAGTTGGGCAAATTGTTCCATATCTACCCGCCTTATAGAGATTTAGGTGATGTTTGGCTCTTGATTTTTTTTATTGGATCTTAAGGGTTTTTATTTTAGATGAGTCCACGGTTTTTTTTCATTTACGTAAGATGAGCTTGTTAGACTCTCATTCTTGTTTGGCAAAATGATCCAACATTGATAATAAAAAAAAGAGTTCCCTAAAAAAAGAGAAAAATAAAGAGAAAGGGGCTATAGAACAAGCTCTCTTCTCTTAATAATAGAGTTGGTATTTATATGTTGTAGTTGGTCAAGTTCCATGCGATTAGTGACTATCTATCGCTATAGACATAATGACATATATACGTTATCACTTCCATTCCCCTCTCTCTCCTCACTGCTTTAAAAGGGTTGAACAATGGAAATAAAGTGTTAATGCTAACTTACCACTTAGAATAGGGTGACGTCGAACAGAAGCGGTCCTTTTTTTCTTATGATCATGGCTTATAGGTTTTGGTCAAAAATTTTGAATTTTAGGCCGTTTACGATAAAGATTACAAAGAGATACTCACTTGTAATTTTAGCTGGTATAGATGTTAGGTTTTTAATACATATTATAATTAACTTATAGACTCTATTTTTTAAAAAAATACTTTATTTAAAAATTAGATACTGTAACAAAAGACAAAATGTATCACCTTTTCTTAACGCACAAACAAGAGAGCCTACGGTCCCAAATAGTTTGATTTGATAGAATTTACCTTTTGTTGTTTCTATGCAACGTTACGATTGGGCTGTATTCTGTTGAGAAACCGTCGCTGGCGACCAGTCCGAGCGATTCCTATGTTTAAAACAAGAACGAATCAATCACAGAATCACAGAAGAATAGATTGAACACGCAGAGAGATAGAGAGAACTCCTGATCTTTCTTTATTGCTTTCATTCATGTGTACATAATGAGGAGGTATGGCTCTCTATTTATAGACTACAATGAGGTGTCCACCATGGGCCCTGGGCTGCCGGCCCAGGCCCAGGTTTCTTAACACTCCCCCTTGGGCACTCATCCGACACGTTCATGCCTCACTAAAACTCCATAAAACCCAGTGGAAAAAATTTAGAGAAAGAGCACATGATACATGTGATGCTGCGATGCACGAATTGCCTCATTAAAAATCTTGGTCGAGAAACTTCATGGAAAACTCGTCAAGGGAAAAAGAGTACAATTCACCCAATTGCATTTGGTCTTCAGGACTTTATTCCTTTGGGTACTTAATCTTCATGATCAAGATTTAATAACGGGCTTGAGAGAATTCTCCCCCTGAATTCTGCACTTCTCTAAGTTTCATCATTCCAATCCCTCACACGCACCTTTCAAAGCTAGATGCGGGGAGTGACTTAGTGAACAAGTCTACATGACTTAGTGTGCAGTACTTTAATCTTGTCCATCTTTGCAATTCATGAGCATAGAGGAACTTGGGGTTGATATGCTTACATAGCCCGTCTGCACTTGTGCAACGCAAGCTGCATTATCTTCATGGATAATTGTTGGGGTTTGCACAATGTTCATTCCACATGACTGCTGGATGTGGTGAACCGTTCATCGGAACCAAGCGCACATTCGTGCGGCTTCATACAGTGCTATAATTTCTTAGTGGTTCGTCGAAGTAGCTACAAGGTTTGCTCAGACGATTTCCAGGAAATTGCAGTTCAACCACACAGAAAATACATAGCCTGTTTGTGACCTTGCGGTATGCGGGTTTAACAGGTACCCAGCATCTGCATAGTCAATCAAGTTCAGATCTTGATTATTTCTGTAAAACAATCCAAGATCCTTCATTCCTTGGAGGTATCGGAAGATGTCCTTTATGCCCTGCCAATGCATTTTGGTGGGCTCTGCACTGTACCTTGCTAGCAGGTTCACGGCAAATGCAATGTCCGGTCTAGTGCAGTTTGCTAAGTACATGAGTGCTCCTACTGCACTCAAGTATGGGAATTCCGGTCCCAGGACTTCCTCCCCCTCTTCCCTAGGTCAGAAAAGATCTTTTTCTTGCTGTAAAGACCTACCGATCATCGGTACTTTCGAGGGAAATGCCTTCTCGAAGCCAAACCTTTCAAGCACCTTCTGAGTGTAGGTTGACTGATGTACCAAGATTCCTTCAGGGACATGCTCAAGCTGCAGGCCTAAGCAAAACTTGGTCTTGCCCAAATCTTTCATTTCAAATTCTGACTCCAAGTAGGAGCTTGCTTCTTTTATGTCTTCGACTGTCCCGATGATATTCAGATCATCTACATACACAGAGATTATACAGAATCCATTCTGGGATCGCCGTATAAATACACAAGGACAGTCTTCATTGTTCGTGTAGCCTTTCTTGCAGAGAAAGTCGCTCAAGCGATTATACCACATTCTTCCAGATTGTTTCAGTCCATACAGTGACTTTCTGAGTTTCACACTGTACAGATTTCTATTTTCTCTGTCTTGGTTCGGGAGAGGGATTCCTTCAGGGACTTTCATATAAATCTCCGAATCCAAGTTACCGTAAAGGTATGCAGTCACAACATCCATCAATTTCATTTCCAAGTTCAAGTTCACTGCCATTGAGATCAAGTATCTAAAGGTAATTCCACTCATGACTGGGGAGTATGTTTCTTCATAATCAACTCCAGGACGTTGAGTGAAACCTTGGGTTACCAGCCTTGCTTTGTATCTCACTACTTCATTTCTTTCATTTCTCTTTCGAACAAATACCCACTTGTGCCCAACGGGGTGTATGTGGGGAGGTGTGCGGCATACGGGCCCAAACACCTCTCTTTTATTCAGAGATAGCAATTCAGTTGCTATTGCCTTCTTCCAATCTTCCCAATCTGATCTTTTCTTACATTCAGCGAGCGATGCAGGCTCGGGATCAAGATCGATGATGGTGGCAATTTTCTTTGCGAAGTAGATATCGATATTAGCTGTTGTCCTATTCAGGGACTCTCCCGTGTGCACATAATTTATAGCTATTTCTTCATGAGTTGCTTCTTCTGAAGCTTCACCTTGCGCATCGCTTCTTTCAATTGCGGTGGCAAGTCCCTTTAGTTTTTCGGCTCCGATGTGTGCGCACACATCCATGCCGATGGGGATATTCAGATCCGGTATGCCCTTTTCGGAAGGTGTCATACTCGTGCCAGGTCTCAACTGGCTCCCCTTCTCATTCTGGGGGACTTCAGTGATCGGGTGTGATAAATCCCGCTTATCCTTTTTCGCCAGGCGTCCCCAGTTACTAAGGATTCGAGGAACTGGAGTTCTCGTCCTCTTTTTTTTCTGAGGCCTCTGGACGAGATTAGGGATACCTTCTGCTTTCTTTGGTATTTCAACCCTCTCCGGTGCAGTGCGTGCAGGCACATGCGACTTAGTCACGCTCTTCAAATCGCTAAAGTGATCAGGCAACTGATTTGCTAATGCTTGCAAATCTATTTTGTCTTCTGGACTTCTATTGCCTTCTAGACTTCTCTAGTGCGCGGGTCATCTGCATGGATTCCCCAGGCTTGCCACGTAATTTTCCGATATTCGTCATCAAGGGGTTGATTTCCTCCCCCTAATGTTGGGAAATTTTCGGTGGTGACACTCGCGCTAGTTGCATAGGTGAGTGGATGTTGTAGGCCGAAGGTCTAAGGTTGATGAGATTCGCTGCATGAAGGACTGCGTGTCCCCAACATGCAGCTGGCAAATTACTTTTATGCAAACAGGGTCGGGCAATAAATTTAATTCTTTTAATTAAAGCCTCTGCCAAACCGTTCTGGGTATGGATATGCGGTACCGAGTGCTTAACTGCAATTCCCATCGTCATGCAATAATCATCAAATGCCTTTGAAGTAAATTCTCCGGCGTTGTCCATTCAGATGGACTTGATATGATGATCTGGAAACACATTTCTGATGCGAATAATCTGCGAGATCAATTTTGCAAAGACGTGGTTTCTTGTGGACAACAAACCCACATATGACCACTTTGAAGAAACGTCAATGAGCACCATGAAATACTTAAACGGCCCTAAGACGGGCTGAATGGGACCGCAAATGTCTCCCTGGATGCGTTCCAGGAATGCAGAGACTTCATCCTTCATTTTCAGAGTGGAGGGTCTAGTTATTAGTTTCCCGGTGGCACATGCAGGTCAGATTCGGGAAATTCTTCACCTTAATATTATGCCCATGTGAGTTATTTATTATGTTTCTCATCATCTAAGACTTGGGTGGCCTAATCTATCATGCCAGAGACAGAAGAGTTCAGAGCTTCTAAACACTGTTTTCAGAACAGTGTACGCTGCAGGCGCTTTAATTGTGGTATAATATAGCCCAGTTTCAAGTGAAGGGAGCTTTTCTAATATTCTTTTGCCATTCTCTTCGCGCTTTGTGATGAGCAGGTATTCCTTACCGTACTCTTCGTCAGTCTCAACGTGGAAACCATTTGCGCGGATATTCTTAAAACTTAGGAGAGTTCTAGCCGATTCTGGGTACAATAAGGTTTCTTCAATGACCAAAGTTGTGCCCATTGTGGCTCTTCCCGAACCAGTTATACATGCATCGCTTCTGGCGATTGTCGTAAGGCTGTCAGTACTCTTACGAATCGACTGAAAATACTCAATCTCTCTTAAGATGATATGCGTTGTGCCGCTGCTGGCTAAGCACACTTCCTTCATATGGCGCTACACGTGTTCTAATATAGGGTATTTTATTAATATGCATGAGAAGACAATCAACACATAGATAAAATACTCCAATATCAGAACATATCATGCCATCATAAACTGAATAAATGAATGAATTCTTCAAATATCATCCAACCATCACGAGAAAATAACAATTCTTAAGTACCATCCATGCAAATTCTAACATATTCTTCCACACAAAATAAATGACAATTAAAGTCGAAATGCATTCAGTGCATCAGACTTCTTCTGCTATTTTCTCGGGGTTGACATTCTCTTCAAGAGAAAACATAGCGTCGGCTGCTTCTAGGTCAAAAGGGGTTGCTGCTATCGTGATGGTTTCAACCTTCACCAGTGCAGGCAGCTACTCCGAACTCTCCCCCTCAGCCGATGCAAAGTGGTCTTTATCCTGCCCTTTGCCATCCCGTTTTGGCTTGCTGGCCTTATTCTCTCGTGGAGCATCTGATTTGCCTTTCTGGGCTGCGGCCTTGTCCTTCCTTCCCCTTCTCTCATTAAGAGCTTTTCGCACCTTGTAGCTCCCAGCGTTGGCTTCACGGCCAGCGGAGCTCCCAGGTGGCTGAGTGACGTAGTTCTTACGAAGAACTTTGTCCTGAGCCTCCGCAACTTGCATCATATCAGTCAATTCGGCGTATTCCTCATAGCCATCTTGACGATAGTTGCGTGCGGATTATGCTACATTGGGGTGGAAGGATTTTCTCAATTTTCTATATTGGTGTACAAATCTTGTGCAAGGTAGAATTGTACTTCCTGACCGTTTTAAAGTCGACAAACCTCAGTCTGATCCACTCCTGCTCTGTTTGAGAAAGAATGGTGTACTTCAGCCTCTCAAACCACTTCTTGAGTGCGGTCCAGAGTGCTAGCGCGCTTTTCTCCGCCATATACTCATTCTTGAGAGTGAGGCAGAGGTGGTGCCTGAGAAAATGAAATGTCTGATCATTCTCCTCAAATTTGTGTTGGGCGTCATTCAGTCCGCTAATCCCAATAGCCGCGTGGAGCTTCCTGGCTCCAAGCACAATCTCGACATCGGATGCCTACGTCAGATAGTTTTGGCCATGCTGGGCCAGCTCCTCGAACTCCCAGTTCGTGATGCTAGTCATCTAAATGTGTATAAGTCTACTGCAGGTAGACATGCACGGAATAATTCACTGCGGGTAAATAAATGGTACAAAAGGTTCTCGCAATGTTTCATAATTTTCTGTGCATTTTCTATAATTTTACTGCTAATTCCAGTGATTAAAAGCAATTTAAACAATTACAATTAACCAAAACAGTAAATAAATACAGAAAATACATAAAACAGTAATGGCATAAATAAATAAGCTTCAAATGCAAAATTCGGATTCTCGAGGCCCTTTTATGCAAGAATATAACTTTTCAGCGAATTCTGCAATTTCTGGGGGGTTTTACGCAAAATTTCAATTCAGAGAAAAATTTGCGCAATTTCCTGATTTATAGAGGGGTTTTCTGCAAATTTCTGGACCCATCTGCTAACCTGAGGACCTATCGGTAATTTTCGAAATTATCGATGCCTCTCTGCAAAAATCAGGACTTAAATTGAATAATTAAGGGCCTAATAGTAATTCACCGAGAGCCGGAGGGCTTTTCGCAAAACATTAAGTGCCGGCCATTCCTTTTTCTCTTCCCGCCGGCCTGTTTGCTCCCTCCCCGGCCCATTGTCGATTGCCCCCTTTTTTCCAGCCCACCAGCCCCTTCCAGCCCACATACGGCCCACCTCCCCTTCCACACGGTTTAACACAGGGCAGGGGTAGGGTTTCCCCTACCCCTGTTCACATGGGGCGGCGGCTACCCGGTTTGGGCGTGCGACGAGGCGGCGCGTTGGGGCAGCGCGGCTACCCGGTTGAGCGCACGGCGGGGCGGCGCGTTGGGGCGGACGGCTACGGGCCAGAGCCCAGGGTGGTGGCCGGAGCAGCGCGCACTGCGGCCGGCGGCCATGCGGGGCCGGCGACGAGGCGGGAGTATCCGGCGAGCGGCGGAGGCGGCCGGGCGGCAGCCACATGCAGGCGGCGATGCCGGGGTGCGGAGCGTCGGCCTCGGGTGCGGGTCGGCGGCCGCATGCAGGCGGCGGCGCCGGAGAAGCCGACGAGGTGGCGCAACAGGGGCGGCGTCCGTGCGGAGGCGCGACCGCTTCAGGCGAACATGCGGGGCGTGGATCTGGCGGCCGGTGGCAAGCGCGCGCCGTGCGGGGCGACGAGCTAGCAGCGAACCGGAGGAGGCGCACGGGGCTTGGCGACGCACGGCGGCTTCAGGCCAGGCGGCTTGCGCGCGGTCGGCACACTCGGCGGCGTGGTCTGCAGGCCACAGTGGGAGGCCGGCCGGTGGTTTCGATGGGTGGCAGCGGTGCGTGCGAGGGGGCGCGGGACCGGTGGCATCTGGGGCCGGTTCGGCGGCGCGCACAGATGACAGCACCCCATGCGGGGGGCGTCTCCGACAACGATGGCGCCTATGCGGGGCGGCAATCGGTCGGCGGGACTGGCTGCTTGGCCGACGGTGCCACGGGCTGACTTCTGGCCGGCGGCCGTATGCAATGACAGCGGCCCTTTTTTTCTTTTTCTGTGTGATGCTATGCATAAACGGAACAGGAAGAATAGAAGCATATATAACGATCATGCAGGATCAAACAAATTAATTCAAATTTCCAATTTGTGATGCAATCGACATCTACCCCGTTTCGTAATCTACCGATCGACATTGTGCTGGCGATTTCAGATCTGCTCACGGTAGATTTAGGGCGGATTTGCATCGTTCTACAGTGCAATCAACATCTACCCCGTTTCACAATCTCCCGATCGGCATTGTGCCGGCGACTTCAAGTCTGCCGCGGCAGATTAGGGCGGATTTGCACCGTAGAAATTCAATCTAGAACGCGAAAAGAAAATACAGATTCAAAAGCGATCTAGAAAATTCAATCTGTGCTTCGATTATTACCTCGTTCACCAGAGCGGAGTCGTGCTGATAACGTGTTGAGAAACCGTCGCTGGTGACCAGTCCGAGCGATTCCTCTGTTTAGAACAAGAACGAATCAATCACAGAATCACAGAAGAATAGGTTGAACACACAGAGAGATAGAGAGAACTCCTGATCTTTCTTTATTGCTTTCATTCATGTGTACATAATGAGGAGGTATGGCTCTCTATTTATAGACTACAATGAGGTGCCCACCATGGGCCCTGGGCTGCCGGCCCAGGCCCAGGTTTCTTAACATATTCAACTAAAGAGATCGATGAGAATTGTTACAACATTTTAGACCCATTAATGCAATGGTGTTTATTATCAAGTTTTCAAATTCCCTTCCTTTATATCCACCTCGGGTAATCCATCACATCCATGTAGTAGAATTTTTGAATCATTTAAGGATCTGTAATTAATATAGATTTTAGGTTTCAGAAAATATAGCAGATCCTACTTCAAACTTTCGATCTTTTGTACCATGTGACATTTATGCGCTAAATATTTTTGCAATAGAATCACTGGTGCTTACATCAAATGTAATGTTTACATGATTGCTAGATATTCTAACATTAGTACATCAAATATCCTGTGAATATGTACTCAGCTTCTAGATTCATTGCATGCATGCGTCAGTGTCTAATTATTTTGAAACAGCGTGTATTGGTCACGCCAGCTCTTTTTAGATCCGTGACAAGCATGTAATAGAATAAGAACATTACACGTCCTTAAACCTGTATTTACTAAATTCATTTCAACAGAAACTAGGGACGTGGCAGTATTGTTTTCAAGTTTATATACCTAAACCTGGCACAAGATGTTTAATTTAAAGGACACTGGTGGGTGGTGGCTTGGTGCCATAAACTCACCTCTTAACAAAAATGACAAACTTGGCTAATACATGCAATAATATTAAATAGCATAATGTTAGGAGATAGCATAAAAAATGCAAATTGCCATTCTCGTCCTTCAAAGGGATCAACCTTACGACCAGGGGCGGAGATGGGCCTCGGGCCGGTTGGGCAACGGCCCAAGGCCTTGAGAAAATTTTAGTGCAAAATCTTAGTAAATATATACCAAAAAATAGTATATAGTAATCATGCCCGAGTCTTCTTAGCAGGCCTGAAGTTATCAGCCGGCCCAGCAGCCCAAATGCTTGCAAGCAGAGCGGCAACGCCGCACCTAACCCTAGCCGAGTAGCTGCCTTCGCACTGGCGAGTGGCGATTCATCGCCAAATCGCCTCGACACCTCCGCGGCTCCGCCTCTCGTCGTCTCCCGACCTCCCCACACTCCAGCCGCCTCTCCGCGACTCTACCGCCAGCCGCCCCCAGCCCCCCACCGCATCCTCTCCCCTGCATCGCCGCCCCCCGCCTCCTCTCTACCGCGGCACCATCCCCCGTGGGCTGGGGCCCCGCCTCCTCTCTGCCGCGGCACCGCCCCCGCCCCCCCGCCTTCTCTCCGCTGAGTCCGCCGGACGTCGCCCCTCGCCTCCTCTTCGCCACGACGCCGTGGCCCACGGCGGCGCGGCACCACCCCCCACTTCCTCTCCGTCAGTCCGCCGCAGCATCGCCCCGCCACCTCCTCTCCACCGCGACGTCGCCTTTCGGCTCCTCAGCTCCTCTCCACCGCGATGCCGCCCCCGCCCCCTCTCCGCTGCGGCCCACAGCAGTGCGGCACCGCCAGTCCGCCGCGACGCGCCGATGCCGCCCTCACTGCTCAATGTCGTCCGCTGGTGCTGGTCCCGGTGAGCTACTGCCTTTGTCTTATTATGTCTGTATGTATGACAGTATGAGTGACACTGTGACTATGTGACAGATTGTATGAATGAGTGTATGACTGTTTGTGTTGGTGGTATTAGAATTAGAAATACATGAAGAAGAGGAGTAGAGGACCAAGACATTACTGATCTAGTATCTTTTTTCCTTTCAGACTGCTGCGTTCATTGCTGAGCCTGTGATGAGTGATGGTGGTCTCATCCCTCCTCCAAAGACCTATTTTGAGAAGGTGATTCTAAACATCTTGAATTCCAATCTTTTGATAGCTCCTATATGAAGGAAAACCCTTCCTTGGTTTCATTTATTTGAACCCACTGTTAAGTAGTAGTGGAGCTATTGCACATTTACTGAACTTCTGAAAGTATAGCTACTTCAATCTTCTCTTTTTCTGCCTTCATTATATTGCGTTGGTTCCCCCCCCCCCCCAAAAAAAAGGTGTGTTTGACGAACTGCTAGAGTTAAGAGTATTATAGGTAGCTTCGCATCAGAGACTCGGATGAATCCACAACACTACCCTACGGCCTTGCCCCTACTGAGTTTTGGGTCTGAGGCTCTGAGAAATCCTGGCTCCGCCACTGTTTACGACCTATTCCTCCATTATACAGTCAAAATGATAGTTACACCAAAAAAAAAGGTACAGTAAAAAGAAGGAATGAAACAGAGAGGTGTTGCCACTCTCGGGTACGTTTGTAACTTTATATATCTCGTCTTTTTGGCCTCAGGCAACATATTGTTCCTAGTCACTTCTTGCGTGAACGGTGAGTGGTCTCGATCACCACAGCTCAGATAAAGAAATGGCCGACGAAATGGAATTTTGCGTATTTTGGACGTTTGGTATAGGAATACTAAATATAATCTTTGCATCATCGTAATTCTATTTTTGCTCTCTCCTCAAGCACGGGACTTCAGTGTACTGACGCATGTGCAGTCGTGTGGTCTAGGAGCCCATCCGCTAAGTTTTTAATTACTTATGCTTAGTAATTTGTTCCTAATTGCTTTATAATTTAGATTTATAACTTTTGGTGAAATGAGATTTGAAGATGGTTGATCTAACTAGCTTGATGTAGAGAGTAGATTATTTTATATCTAGCATAATTTAGGATTTAGTCAATTCATAGTCTATTTTTACTTAATTCAATTAATTTTTATTGCTACATATAGCTACTTAATTTAGATCGTACATATATAGTATAATAATTAATTAATTATGTCATACTAAATTGTTATATGCGTAACATAGGACCGAAACTAGATGTACGTTGGGAACTATGTGAGTAAAGAGTATATTAATGTCATTTCTGCTTTTACAAGAGCTGTCGAGGAGGATATGTTGAATAAGGGGGTGAAATATATGTACTGTGCATGCATTGACTACGAGAATATAAATATGTTTAAGAACTGAGCGTAGATTGAAGCGCACTTATTTTGAAGGGGTTTCAAAAAAGGGTATGTACGTTGGACTAGTCATGGTGAAGAGCAGATTACACAGGAAGGTAGTAATAATGACATCACTGGTAAAATCAATGATATGTCGTTGGATGATCATGTCAATTGTGCTTCCGATTTGGATAGGCTGAATGATGATAATCTAGATCAGATATTTCGTGATGCAAAAGAGAACTATAATGAGAGAGAGTATGTTAAATTTCGGGTTTGATGGAGGATTCAGAGAAACCTTTGTTTACATGTTGCAAGTCAAAGTACACGAGATTGTCAGTCATGCTTGAACTGCTAAAATTGAAGGCATGAAATGATTGGTCCGATAAGAGCTTCACAACACTATTAGGTCTATTAGCGGACATACTTCCAGAGGGAAACGAGTTGCCCAAAACCACTTACAAAGCCAAAAAGATTTTTTTCGTCTATTGGAAATGGAACTAAAAAGAATATATGCATGTCTGAATGACTGTATCATCTACTGTAAAGAGTATTCAAACATGCATGTATGTCCAGTATGCAATGCATCCCGATACTAGCGTAAGAATCAATCAGATGACGGCGATGGAATATAGGTGAAGAGATGATCTCCTGCTAAGGTGGTATGGTATCTTCCTGTAATTCTCCATTTGAAGCGGTTTTTTGCAAACCCAAAGAAAGCAAAACTACTACGTTGGCACTCGGAGGAGCATAAGAATGATAGAATTCTAAAATACCTTGCTGATTTCACCCAATAGAGAAACATTGATAGGAGGTTTGCAGACTTTGGTGCAGAACTGAGGAATATAAGAATCGGGTTAAGTACAAATGGAATGAATTTTTTCGGTAACATGAACAGCCGACATAGCACTTGGCCCGTGACTTTCTACATCTACAACCTTCCTCCTTGGTTGTGTATGACGCGAAAGTATATTTTACTATCGATACTGATCCAAGGGTCAAAGCAACCTAGGAACAATATTGATATGTACCTTACACCATTGATAGAAGATTTTAAAATAATGTGGATCGAAGAGGTACATGTATGGGATGCGTACAAACGAGAGAACTTCACTTCATGCTCCTTGTAGTTCTGCACCATAAATGATTATCCTGCCCTTACTAACCTGTTGGACCGAAGTATAAAAGGGGTCAAGGCATGTACTCACTACTTAGATGATACCGAGGGGTAGTGCGGCGTGCCATGCCATGCCCTGTAGCTAGTGCCAATGTGATTCTCATGGAGAGTACATGTGCAGTGCGCCACTGTCCCATGCCGCATCGACGCCATGGGAAACCAAAGCCACCATAAGGGTGTCGTCCCTTGCCACAGCAAGGCCATCATAGCCACAGGTGACGTGTGTGCTGCACCGACAAGCCACAGGTGTACACACAGCACTACCTTAGTCGCTGCTGAAAGATCAAACTCCATCTAAGGCTCCATTTAAGTTGGTTTTGTTAATAATGACAAATATCATTATGAGATTTTGGTGATAATGACAAATGTATTTAAGAGACTAACTTTGTTCATTGATTATAATATTACTTAGTCTCACATGGATAAAAATGTAAAATCATTGAGTATATTATTGCTTAGTCCTATTTGGATAAAAAGGTGAAAAGAGGTATGCGTCCGAAATCACATTTTCATATATTAATGCATTCCTTGGATCCAAATATAGATTAAATTCCACTAATAGTCTAAAATGAATATGTGCATATGTCTTCATTATACACACTTGTATGCACACATTTTGAGGGAGCTCTTTCTATGTTTTGGGATTTCATAAGTATTGATCCAGACTTTCTTTAATATGCATATTTAGGATCTTTACTTTGAAATACATTCTTGAGTATATATATATAGCTTGTGTACTTTATATATACTCATGTGCAATCGGGTTGTCATTTAACCTCTCCATTATGTGTTAATGGTTGGATGATTAATGACAACCGAATAAGTAAACTTTGTTTAAAATGCTTATCTTAGAGTATATATTTGTTGTGACATGTTGTATATTCAAACATCAATCTTTATGTTATTGTTTATTGAGATTGTCATGAATTACCAAAAAGGGAAGATTGTTGAATCTAGTCCCTCCATTATGTGTTCATGGTGAAGTTTGGTAATTGATGACAATTGTTTTGTGGACTAACATTTTCCATGAGTTAGATGAATAGGTTAGGTTTCACAAAAGAGGATGACTTAAGATGACTTCATGCGTTGAAGATCATCAAGCCCTAATGAAAGATGGCTTCATGTGTTGAAGGCCATTAAGAAGAAGATGTATCATGAGTTGATGCATGCCCAAGGGAAGATGATCATGTGTTGATCATCAAGCCAAGTGAAGACCATCATGTGTTGATGAAGTTGAAGAAAAGGATGCATCATGAGTTGATGTATATCAAGACAATGACCTAAAACAAAGGTATGACTAGTTAGGGCTAAGGATATGTTCCTAATCTTTTACCGATCTTGGTGTTTGGTTGGAAGACCAGATTACTAGTATAGGTTGTCGTACTATTAAGAAGGATCATGTTTAGTAATTTGAGTCTCATCATGTGTTGATAGCTCAACCTCACATCGTATAGCTCATCTTGGCATGAGGCTTGCATTTGCGAATGTGTTTTGCAAATAATTGAAGCTCATGTGTTGACTTAGGTTAACTTATTTGATCTAGGCGTTATTTGTGCTAAACCAAATTGAATTAAGCTTCTGTATTATTTACTTGGTTTAGACAAATAGAAAAGGTATTGAATTGTTGTTAATAATTAGAAGAGATTTTTAGACAGCCTATTCACCCCCTCTAGTCGGCCTCCTCAATCTTATAGTTGCACCCACTTCCAATCCACCGCCTACCTTTGCTCATCATCCATGGCTGCAACGTTGCCAGCCACACCCCCACCTAACTGTCACGGCTCTCCTCCTCTACCCTACCTCCACGCGTCGTTCGTGCGAAAGCCTTGGTGCCCTACCTCCACGCTCGAGCCCTGGCGTCCCCCCATCCATGCTTGGTGCTCGCACGCATGCATCGTCCCATGCCGCACCTAGGGCCTAAGGCCACTGCACATCCCTAACACGCCTCGGCCACTGCCTAACGCCGAATCAACCACGTTGATTGGATCCTGCCCTCAAATTGTGTCCTCCTTCCAGATCTACCGCAAATCTGGCCAATGGAGGCATCAATAGGGGAGGTAGGGCCGTGGAGAGGTGGGCAGGGGGTGATGGCGATGCGATGAAAGAGGTAGAGCCTGCAAAGGCAGACGACAGCGGTTGGATGGGACAGAAGGAAGCAACAGAGAGGGAGATGGAGATAGAAAAACCAGGGAAGATGAGGGGACTAGCGGTGGCTGACAGCACAAAAGGGCTAATCCTAGGCTAGCACAGCACCACAGCGGCTTGACGTGCCAGTGGGCTATGTTTGGGCTCGCCGGAGGTGAGGTGGGCCATGCCAGCATGACATGGTTCACTGGTCTATGCCTTGCCGGCTTGCTCCAAGGCCCAGGTCTAGCCTGGACTGGAACGAGATCGACTTCACAGACTCCAGACGTGGATCAGATCAACAGACGCACGCAACATTGCGAGCTTACAGTCATCTGGTGCTGCTCCTCGGTCACAAATCTCAAGTGGTTCTACACCTCCAAATAGCTCGCGACTCGCACTCCAAAGCGTCGATCAAAACTAACGGCCATTGAACGATTAAATCTTCTCTTAAGGAAAACATGCAGCTTAGCTACCAATAAAGAACACATGCTTCAGTGAACCAACTTCAATCAAAGCAAAAAAAGAACAAATGAACCAGAGTAGTTCGTATCAGGGTGAACAGTTGGAGCAATAAGCATCAGAAACATGACAAACAACTCCGAGAACACAGAGCATTAAGATCGCAAGGAACAAACAGCTTAGAATGTCGCATTATATAACAGGCTGACAAAAGGTTCCTCGCGGCACACGAATGACAGTTTCAGTCTCACGCGGTAATATAAATTAGGATCCTCGACCTGCAAATTACTGAAACTAAGGCAAAATAAGCAAAGTGAAACTAAGGCACAATAAGCATAGTACCAACCACATAGCAAAACACCCAGACAACTTCAACGGATAATGCTTGCCTTGCTCCGCTTTCCCAGGGCCTCACCCTTGCTTTTCCTCCCTTTCACGGTTCCATTGCTCAATCTTGGCCCTGCGCTCCTCGCTGCTCTCCCTGACCGGGCTTCTTGCACGCCTTGGAGGGCTGCCACCATGCCTACGCCTTCCTCCGTCATCATCACCACCACCACGGTAATTATGCCTGCTGCTTCCACCCCTCCGTCCACCGCCACCGCCACCAGGGTAATCACGGCTATGGTGGTCATCACGGTCACGACGCTCCCTCCTATGATGCGGGCTTGGGCTGCGGCTCCTTCCCCGGTGTGGCCTCCTGTAACGCCCAAAGAGCTTTTTCCTCAGATCCCTGCCTATCTGCTTCACATGCATGAAATTGCAGTATCCGCCACGGTTGCAGCTATTCTCCTCATACTGCCTGCAGGTCGCTTCACGGAAGTCAGTCACAGGGGAGAAGTCAACAATTATTGGGCGACCGGAGTAAAAGCGGCCCTGAAGGGCATTATGAGCTGCAGCTGCCTGATCTTCCTCCCTGAACTGGACATAAACATTCCCTATCATGTGATCAGCAAGGTTGTCGCAAACATTGAGGTTCTCAATCTCACCAAACTTGCTCAGTTCCTCAAAGATATCCTCATAAAAATCTTCAAAATGCTCCTGCATCTTGTGGGGATCTATCGGCTGGCCTTGAGCATCAACCCCGGGAGTGATCATATCAGGGCGCTGATACATGTTCGCAAGAACAAGAGTTGGTGATATGGTAGGCCTATTATGGAGACGAGAGCAGCGATCCCCATGACGGCAAGCCCCAATCTTGAAGTAAAATGGGCAGTTAACCCTATCTTTCTCCGTACCAAATATTGAAGCCAAGTGCTCTGCCATGACTTAAATCAGTCCAGCTGACCGAAAGCCTGCAGAGACAATGTTAAGAGATCAATGTCTTTCAAAACATAGAATAGGAGTGCTCCCATGTGCCTGAGCTCTCAAATCTTTAACAGTAGCACATGGGCCATCAGCTTAAATTCAAGTTAATCAAGATAAGTATCATTTTCGTAGATTCCTGGTTCAAAACCAATGGAACCGTGACTGGTGTTAAAACTTAAAAACAGTACCTGAGTGCATGAAACAGTGTTCAAAATTTGTGAAGATGTTGAAAGAGTTGCTTGTTGATGCAGCAGACATTTTCAGGGCCTTGTGCACAAACAAAAGGGACAACTGTCCATGCCTGATTCTAAACCCTGTAAGTATGCCTTGGGCACAAACAGTCTTGAACAGGTGCAAGGCAATGTTTTACTATTTGACAGACAATGTGGTTATTACATAATTTCAGGGACATCTATGAGATGTTTTACAAGTGAAGGTGTAACAACACATGTATGAGGAAAAATTACAAAAGGATCACAGGAAACTAACTTGAACTATGTTCACAATTTTATTTATCTTTAATATTACCAACAGATTGATATCCAATAGCTTTACCCATTCCGGGGTTATTTGCTCCAAAAGGAGAAGCTACTAAGGCCTCCAGTGCAAGACATAATAGTATTCTTGCAAGACAATACTAATCCCAACCGCTTCTTATGACCTAATCTGCACACTGACTCAAACTATCAACATTAGAACATACAAAACATAAAATAAATTGTATAGAGGGTTACGAGATTTCTCCGATTGAAGAGCATTATCTATATCCCGGGTCTGTTATATAACCTAAATCTGCACACTGTTCAAATAGTTAACACAAATGGAACAACCCCTGCAACTGCATAAACAAGATATAGTGTTCCCACTAATGTGTTTAGTGTCCCTGTCCCTGCAACTGCAAAAGAGACCAAGAAACCAAAAAAAACAAAAACAAAGCAACTTTTCGCCTTGCACAAGAACACTTCCTTCTCAGGTAGGCCTTGTCATATCCGTCCGACAAAGAATTTTATTTCATCCATTTTAAAAACCTAATCTGCACACCATTTTAGATCATTAAAATCCAGTCAAGTAAAACAATCAGGAAAAAATATACTACTACCCAGAATACTCTAATGTAATGAAATGGATAATTACATTGACGTACATGCTTGCTGTGCAAAAATACACATTTGGTATATTGCATAACTTACTGTTCTGCTCGCTCAAAAATTCTAGCATCACATCTATCACACCATAAAACTTGCAAGATGCAGGCACAGATATCAAACCAGCTATGTGACAGTTTCAATGATTGGCATGTTAGACAAGTACCTGAAAACTCGCTAGGCTGTTTTTTTTAAAAAAACATATTAAAATGTTCCTAATCAAATTATCAGTTTCCACATAAAAATTTTAATTACATGATTAAGAAGGTTTTTCTTACAGCACCACAGTGCAATAGAACTACAAAAAAATCTGGCTAGGACAAATGAAACGACACATCGACACCTTGCAGACAGCCAGAAATATTAGGCACTTTGTGTGTACAACAAAAATTGTGATGTTTTTCATTAGCAACAAGTGACGCTACAAGTAAATCTGGTGTAGCCGTGTAGGTAAGTGATCAAGGTGAACATAAGAAGTGAATGGTAAGCAAGTGTGCATTTGCTGCTCCTGGCAAATCTGCAGACCCATGAAAGGTGAGAGAAGGGAAGATTCCTCTAGTTTCGACTTGCGTGAACTAACCTGTCAATAGATAGGTACACCGTACACATATCACACAACACACGAGATGCAACACCAATCACTAACTAGATGCAACACTAACCACTAACTCAGCAGTGTATTACCGTACTGATAATAAAACAAACATCCTCATCGAATTTCTCTCACTCAACAACACAAACTATTTCCCCTTTTCCCACATCGATTTTTCCAGTGGCAACTTTCACCAGATGCGAAGGTAACGAGATAAAATTTGAAAAAGGGGCCGCTTTGGCGTGCGAATTTGCGAAATCGTTACAAGGAGGATGATCCGGGCGCAATTTACGGCTGTGATAGATTATTCCACTCGAATCTAAAATTGAGCGCAGCATCTATGGTACGGTAAAGCAATCCGCAGATTTACAAAGGATGGATCGAACCAAACAGAGATCAAGATCTGGTAAAGGGGGAGAAAAGTTAGGGTTTTTGAGGGGAGGAGGCAGGCACCTTTGGTCGCCGACGGCTGCGCTCGCTGGCAAGCAGACGTACGAAGGCGAAGGCTATGCGAGAGAGATGCGCGCACCAGCCTCGCGGCGGCGCGAGGAAGGGTTTCGCAGAGGAGGGGGGACTGGGATGGAAAGGATCCGGATCATCTCCAACGTTAGCGAGCAAAGGCAGCACTGCATTCCGCTGTTACGTACAAAATTCTCGGGCGCATCCGATTTGGTCCGTCTATCTTAGATTGGACGGCTCATGATCACCTAAAGCCACGGCACTGTCCCCTCTCTTAGCTTCCCCTCTGAGAGTCAGAGAATTATCTTCCGGAAAAGGGTGGGTTTTAGAGAGAGACGATATGGACCAGCTGCGATCTTGGATGACCGCACGGCTGTGTGCCGTGTGCGCCTCTGGCAGCAAACCGTGTACGAGGAAGGGGGTTTGGAGCCGAATGTTACCGATGTTTATTTTACAAAAAAATCGGTAGTCTATCGGATTTGGTCAGCATTGCTGTAATCGTAGTCGTATTACTGGCAAACAAGAATATATTAGCAGAAGAGTGTGTATAGCTTATGTTTCTACTTATGTAAAGAGAAAAGATCTGTCATTTTAATAGAATGAGCAATATAGAAACTAGGCAATCATGCCTCACGTCTTTATAGGGTCTCACCTCTATTGGGCCTGGTTTAGGTAAAATGTCCACATGGTCAAGCCTAATGGATAGATATTATAACACTCCTACTCGGACACTTTGCCAACTACATGCTTATGCCTTGATTAAAAACTCATTTGAAAAACCCAGTGGGAAAATCGGTATGGAAAAATCAGTGGGAAAAACCTCTATTTCCTGCTTTTTTTCTAACCGTAGAGAATACTTACTACAACAAAAAAAATTCTAGTAATTGTGTAAAGTCTAAAAGACTAAATCATACAAACTAGAACTCTTTGCAAGATTCCAAGCATGGAAACCCTCAAAGCTTAAATATGAAAGTTCTAGGGTTTAATATGCAAAATTTTGGTTAGAAAGGCCTATTCTTAATAAACCGAGGACTTCTCCATAATTTCATAAATCCCAAAGGGCTTTTCTGCAAAATTCCAAGCAATCCGCTCTTTTGCGCCATGCGGGCTACTATTGGTTCGACCTATCCATTTATAGCCCGTGTGGATTCCCAAGACCACACAGCGCGGGCACAAGGACTAGGCTAGGGTTCCGCCCGAACCCTAGCTACTCATGTGGCGACGATGACTTGGCACAAAGGTGGCGAGGCAGCGCGGCATCCTGAGTGACGCGGCGTGCAGCGATTGAGTGGAACGGTGCTACGGTACAACAACACAATGAGACCGACATGGCGCGGTGCTGCTGGTGCCCTCCGATTGAGGAGGTGCGACGCGATGGTGGTGGTGGCTCAACACTAGAGAGGTGCGATGGCATGGTCCCATGTCTCCCGTCTATGACACGATGATACGTGCGACATGAACAACGAGCAGGACCGGTGCCCCTATCTGTAGCATAGAACCCGATTGACCTTGGTAGCTCAGTGTGGTAGATGCAGCAAGCGGTAAGGCCGACGGTAGAGGTTCCTCGGAGTGATTCCATTGGCCTGGTGGTGAGGAGTTGGGCTCCTAGGTACAACACGGTAGGCACAGCTTCGACGAGCTCTTCGACAGCAGCCCAAGGCAGCGTGGTGATGGCGAGGTCGTGTGTGATCCCTGATGTGGCGCATCATCATGCTAGGATGGTGCGGTTGCAAGCGAGCAGCAACAGTAATGGCACTGTCGTAGGGGTGGTCCCCACCTAAACCCAGCAGGCCTGGTAGGAGATTATAAGTCCCAGAATAGGCCATGTGTAATGACATAACTGCCCCCAGAGGGGATAACCAGATGTAAGGGTATATCTGTAAAAGCACTCCTCATGTGTATATATATATATGGGTAAGCCATGGGGAGGACCCAGGGCCATCACACTTATCTTCATCACTCTCCACTACCATCTCTCTCTGTTTGGTCTGTAGCCACAACAGTTGGCGCCGTCCGTGGGGACGACGAAGACAAGCCTGAAGACCGAAGGAAAAAAGATGGCACCGAAGAGAACTTCACCAGCGGCGGCGAGGGGAAAGAAGACGGATGGGTCGGAGCAGCGCGTGAGCACCAGGGCTTCGGCATCGGCCGCCGAAGGAGTTGGCGGCGGCGTACGCGCCGTGGTCGCGGGCGTCGACGCCCGCGCGGCAACAATCGACCCCGCCAGCACCGCTACAACGACACCTGCGGTCGAAAGCGCCCTACCTGCGGGGCCGTTCGAGATATACAAGAGGCTCAGAGCCAGCAGGTCGCGCCGGTAGTCGCGCCCGAGCCCACGCCAGAGAAGGTGGATAGCCGCAAAGCCCCCACGTCTAGCCGTGTCCCGCTGAGACGCGTAGATCCGGAATCTCCGCTTTCGGCGGGGCTGCAGCAGGCAGCGTGGCCTGAAGACTTCAAGTTCCCTCGCATCATCGACCTGTACAAAGGCGACACGGATCCTCGCGAGTTCGTGCGTGTGTACGAAACCGCGATCGAGGCCGCGGGCGGAGACGACACCGCGAAGGCGAAGGGACTCCCCCTCGCACTGCACGGAGTGGCGCTCTCTTGGTTTTTTACCATAGAGCCGGGCTCCATCTACGCGTGGGAGCAGCTTCGCGACCGGCTTCGTAGCAACTTTCAAGGACATTATGTCGAGCGGGTCAATGCAGACCAGCTCTTCACTGTGAAGCAAGGACCCTCGGAGACGCTCCGGGGCTACTTCAAGCGCTTCGACAAGATTCGAGGCCAGGTAAACGATGTTAATGAAACCACAGTCGTTAATGCAGCCATACAGGGCCTTCGCCCGGGCCCGATGGCCGAATACAACGCGCGGAGGCCAATCACGACAGTTGTCAAGCTCTTCGACAAAATGGACGGGTATGCGCGGGCGGAGGAAGATGCGCGAAGACGCAGCATCACCGCCCCCGGCCTCGCCCGTGAGGAGCACCCCCCGCGCGAGGTCAGGGTGGGTGGTCCCTCCTCGAACCTGGGCCGTAGCCAAAAGCCTCGAGGAGGCCCTCCCCGAGGCAGGGAGGCCGAGGTACAGGAGGCTCCTCACGGTGCAGCCCTAAACCTCGGCGCCGCCAGCGCCGGTCGCAGGCGGCCCACCATGTCCTCGCCACCGAGAGCGCCCGCCAAGGACCCGACCCCGCCTCACGGAGGGGAGACCGGGGATCGGAGGGCGGATTTGACTACGGCAGCCAACCCCACGCAGAGCAAGAGCTCCTGCACTATGGCAAGTGGTGCAAGGTACACGGCTACGGCGATCATTACACAAGGGCATGCATCGCGGTGATGGAGCTGCGGAGGGCGACGGCCGGGTCTCGGGCTCCGCCTACTCGTCCCCCCGCCGAAGCCCACGTAGGGCACCCAAGGGATAGCCCCATACGGGCCACCGCAACGGAGGGCGCGCAGCATCGCACCATCAACGTCATCACCTGAGGCACCTCTTCAAAAGCCCCCGGGGAGCAGCCGCAACTGTGGATGCCGCCCCGCAACATCACCTTCGACTTGAACGACGCCAGGGGCGTGGAGTACCCTCACCAAGACCCTCTAGTCATCCAGGCCCACATAGCACGCTGTGAAGTCAGGCGCGTCCTTGTCGACGGGGGAAGCTCCGCGAACATTTTATTCGCAGAAGCCCTCGACCGCATGGCAATCCCCCGAAGCCGGCTAGAGCAGCCAGGAGCTCCACTTCAAGGTTTCGGGGGTCAACCGCTGCAGGTCCTGGGGCACGTGTCCCTTCCTATCACTTTTCGTCAAGAGGGCAACAAAGGTAACATCCGGACCGAGCATGTCACCTTCGATGTCGTGGATATCCCGCACCCCTACAACGCCATACTGGGGCGACCCGCCATCAACTCTTTCGAGGCAATCCCGCACCACGCCTTTTTGTGTGTAAAGCTCCCGGGCCCGGAGGGTGTCATCACCATCTTTGGCGACCAGGACTTGGCCAGACGTGCCGAAGGCGGCAGCCGCGTCCCGCATCGCCCGGTGCATGCCCTCTCCGGTGCGCCAGGTGATGGGCCCTCCGCTCCCGGGTGGACGCCCAAGCCTCGGCCCGAAGGCGGCGTCAAGAAGGTGCCGCTCCAGGCGGAGGGCAGTTTGTGTCCATCGGCGAGGGGCTCCCGCCGGGGGTCGAACGGGAGCTGCTCCGAGTGCTTCAGAACAACGTTGACATCTTCGCATGGTCCCCGGAGGACATCAAGGGCGTAGATCGAGCAGTAATCGAGCATCGTTTGGCGGTCCGCCCCGACGCCAAGCCGGTCAAGCAAAGGCTCCGGCGTATGTCGATGGATCGGCAACAGGCGGCCAAAGCAGAGGTGGCGAAGCTTCTTCGCGCCGGGGTCATCCGCGAGGTCCACCATCCAGAATGGCTCGCCAACCCGGTGCTGGTCAAAAAGGCCAGCGGGGTCTGGCGCATGTGCATCGACTTCACGGCACTCAACAAGGCGTGCCCGAAGGACAACTACCCCTTGCCGCACATCGATCAGCTGGTTGACGCCACCGCTGGGTGCGAACTCATGAGTTTCCTGGACGCCTATTCCGGCTACCACCAGGTATACATGGCCGAAGACGACGAGGAGAAGACCAGTTTCATCACACCACTTGGGACGTTCTGCTTCGTCAGAATGCCCTTTGGCTTGAAGAATGCAGGCGCTACCTTCACCCGACTCGTCGCCATTGCCCTGGCCGCCCAGCTTGGGAGGAACATCGAAGCCTATGTCGATGACGTGGTGGTCAAAACTCGGCAACTTGCTCTACACGGCCGGGACCTCCAGGAGACCTTCGACAACCTCCGGAAGGCGGGCATCAAGCTCAACCCCGACAAGTGTGTCTTCGGGGTACAGGCGGGCAAACTCCTAGGTTTCCTCGTGTCCGGGCGGGGCATCCAGGCGAACCCCGACAAAGTAGACGCCATCCTGGGTATGGAGCCACCCAAGACAACGAGGGAGGTTCAGAGGCTCGCGGGCCGCATGGCAGCATTAAGCCGCTTCCTTTCCAGGGCGGCGGAGCGGGGCCTGTCGTTCTTCAAGACACTCCGCGGGTGTGATGGATTTCGTTGGGACGGAGACTGCGTGAAGGCCTTCGACGAGCTCAAGCAGCACCTGGCAAGCCTCCCAACTCTGGTCGCCCCAGCACCAGAGGCTCCCCTCCTGCTCTATCTGGCCGCGTCAGCCACCGCGGTCAGCGCCGTCCTCGTCTTAGAGGAGGGCGCCACGCAGCGGCCCGTCTACTTTGTCTCCGAAGCCCTTCAAGGCGCCAAGACAAGATACACGGAGCTTGAGAAGCTCGCCTACGCGCTGGTCATGGCCTCCAGGAAGCTTCGGCATTATTTTCTGGCTCACCCGATCACAGTTCCTTCCTCATTCCCCCTGGCAGAGATGCTACATAACAAGGAGTCCACAGGGCGTATCGGTAAATGGGCCGCCAAGCTCGCTCCCTTCTCCTTGACGTATGCTTCGCGGACGGCAATTAAATCCCAAGTCCTGGGGGATTTTCTCGCCGAATGGACCCCGCCCGCCCAACCCGGCCAGACGCACGATGATCCTATCTGGACGCTTACAATCGACGGAGCTTACAGCGTCGCCGGCGCGGGCGTAGGGGCGGTGATCATCACGCCCGAGGGACAGCGTTTGCTGTACTCGGCGCGCCTTGCCTTCCCCGCCACCAACAACACGGCTGAATACGAGGCACTGCTCTTTGACCTGGCAAAGCTCAAGGCAGTCGGCGCGAGACGGGTGTTGGTCCGCACCGACTCGTGCTTGGTGGCCGGCCATGTGGACAAGTCATATCAAGCCAAGGACCCTGAGTTGGCCAAATACCTCGCGGCGGTGAGGGCGAGGGAAAGGCACTTTTTGGGTGTCACCGTCAAGGCCATCCCCCGGGCGGAGAATGAGCAAGCTGACGCCCTCGCCAAGGCGGCCAGCCAGCAACTGCCCCCCCCCCCCCGAGGGGGCATTCTACGAGGTGTTAGCAAAGGCGGCCATCGCGCAGGACAACCGGGACGCGGCACTTGTCCACCGCATTGATCGGCCAGGAGATTGGCGAGAGCCCATTTTCAATTTCTTACAAGGTCTCGCCGAGCCGGAGGACCCTGCCGAACTACGACGCTTGCAGCACCGCGCACGGTCCTTCCAGGTGTTCGAAGGGACACTCTACAAGAAAGGGGTTTGCGCGCCGCTCCTGCGCTGCCTTTCGGCTGCGGAGGGAAAGGAACTCTTGGCGGAAATCCACGCGGGCGTGTGCGGATCCCACCTGGCGCCGAGGTCATTAGTCTGCAAGGCGTTCAGACAAGGCTTCTACTAGCCGACTACCATCACCGACGCCTAGGACCTCGTCCGTCGGTGCCAAGGGTGCCAGTGGATGGCGTGCATCATCCGCAGGCCCCTGACAAGCCTCAACCCAATTCCCCCGGTGTGGCCACTGGCGCGCTGGGGTCTCGATATAGTAGGACCGCTTGCCCAAGCTCCAGGGGACCTCCGGTTCGTGGTAGTCGCGCTGGAGTATTTCTCCAGATGGCCGGAAGCGATCGCTCTGGCCAAAGTAACTTCTGCGGCCATACATCGCTTCCTATGGCAAAACATCATATGTCGCTTCGGTGTGCCTCGGGAGCTCACGGTCGACAATGGCCTGCAGTTCGACGCCACCCTCTTCAAAGATTATTGTGGTAGCATGGGCATCACTCTCCGTTTCGCCTCGGTGGGCCATCTCCAGTCCAACGGGGCGGTCGAACGGGCGAATGGCGCCATTTCCGCCGCCATCAAGAAGCGCCTGGTTGGGTTGCCGAAGGGCAAGTGGCCAAGCGAGCTTCACAGCGTTCTATGGTCGCTTCGCACAACGGTAACACGCCTGACGGGATTCACGCCGTTTAAACTCCTCTTCGGTGACGAAGCGGTGACGCCCGAGGAAATCAAGGCCGGCTCGCGAAGGGTCCTCGTCCAAGCACCCGAAGACGAGCGCCGTGTGTCCTTGGACCTCCTCGACGGGATACAGGCAGACGCAGCCCACCATGTCGAGAAGTACGCACGGCAGACAATGCGTACTCGGGACCGCTCTATATGCCCGCGGGGGTTCAAGCCTGGGGATCTCGTCCTCAGAGTGGCGCTCCAGGCCGAAACCGTTGGCAAGCTGGAGTCCAAGTGGGAAGGCCCGTACATCGTAACAGAGGCATTGCCGAAGGGGGCGTACCGCCTCGCCACGCTCGAAGGACAAGCCTTCCGGCACACATGGAACGCGGACAAGTTGCGGCGGTACTACGCCTAGAAGCAGGACAGCAGGCGTAGAGCCACCAGCCCGTTGTTAGGCGATGCTCGCCCGCGCAAACGGGGGTTCAATAAAGGTTGCTGTTCCAGAGCATCCCCTGTCCGCGCTGAGCAGAACAAAGTCCACGGACTTTAAATAAGACGTAGCGTCGAGCTTAGCTCCGCACGCGAGAGTCTGCGGACTATAAATAAGACGTAGCGTCGAGCCTAGCTCCGCACGCACCAGTCCACGGACTTTAAATAAGACGTAGCGTCGAGCCTAGCTCCGCACGCGAGAGTCTGCGGACTATAAATAAGACGTAGCGTCGAGCCTAGCTCCGCACGCACCAGTCCACAGACTTTAAATAAGACGTAGCGTCGAGCCTAGCTCCGCACGCGAGAGTCTGCGGACTATAAATAAGACGTAGCGTCAAGCCTAGCTCCGCACGCACCAGTCCACGAACTTTAAATAAGACGTAGCGTCGAGCCTAGCTCCGCACGCGAGAGTCTGCGGACTATAAATAAGACGTAGCGTCGAGCCTAGCTCCGCACGCACCAGTCCACGGACTTTAAATAAGACGTAGCGTCGAGGGTCGCCTCCGCACGCGCGAGTCTCCGGACTATAAAGAAGACGTAGCGTCGAGCCTAGCTCCGCACGCACCAGTCCACGGACTTTAAATAAGACGTAGCGTCGAGGTTCGCCTCCGCACGCGCGAATCTCCGGACTATAAAGAAGACGTAGCGTCGAGCCTAGCTCTGCACGCACCAGTCCACGGACTTTAAATAAGACATAGCGTCGAGGGTCGCCTCCGCACGCGCGAGTCTCCGGACTATAAAGAAGACGTAGCGTCGAGCCTAGCTCCGCACGCACCAGTCCACGGACTTTAAATAAGACGTAGCGTCGAGGTTCGCCTCCGCACGCGCCAGTCTCCGGACTATAAAGAAGACGTAGCGTCGAGCCTAGCTCCGCACGCACCAGTCCACGGACTTTAAATAAGACGTAGCGTCGAGGGTCGCCTCCGCACGCGCGAGTCTCCGGACTATAAAGAAGACGTAGAGTCGAGCCTAGCTCCGCACGCACCAGTCCACGGACTTTAAATAAGACGTAGCGTCGAGGTTCGCCTCCGCACGCGCGAGTCTCCGGACTATAAAGAAGACGTAGCGTCGAGCCTAGCTCCGCACGTAATAGTCCACAGACTTTAAATAAGACATATCGTCGAGGTTCGCCTCCGCACGCGCGAGTCTTCGGACTATAAAGGAAGTCGTAGCGTCGAGGTTCGCCTCCGCACGCGCCACTCCACAGAGTATAAACGAGACGCGCAGACCTGCCCTCCGCGTTCGGCGGCAGGTAACACCAAGCATAAGGTACTATTTGTTTCCATTATAAACGCAAGGGGGTTACATGGTTACAAGCGTAGGACCCAGTGCGTCATCCCCCTGCCCTCCCGACCAACCGCTCAGCCTTGGCGCGGCGCGGACGAGCCCGCGCCGTCGTCACCTCGGCGCTGAAGGACCCCTTCAAGCCACTGGAGGAGGTCCCCCTCCCCATGCAACGTCTGCTGCACGGCAACCCTCGCCGCACCTTCCCCGAAGCGGCCCAGATCCGTTGATGGAAGTTCTCCAGGCTAGACCCGATGGAACGGATGGCGTCCGACATAACCTCTGGGCGGTCGGGAGGATCCAGTTGAGGGTTCGCTAGCTCATGGGTATGTCTACACCCACGAGTGTGAAGCAGGGCGAGGGCGAAGCACGCACCAACATAGCCGCAGTGCTCGCCAAAGGTCCTGGCGCCACGAAGAGCAACGCCGGCCCCCTCCTCGATCAGCCCGAGCGACTCCGACAAGGCCTCCGGCCTGTGCGTAGTGTCCGGCACTCGGATGCACAGATCCCGGAGGGCCTGGTTCAGAGCCTCCATGGGCCGCCATGCCGACAGGGACGCATTTCCAGGACACGGCGGTTCTCGGCAGCAGACTCCGCCAGCTGGGCCTTCTCCCCTTCTAGGACGGCGATCTGCTGCACGAAGGAGGCGCGCTCCCCAGCCGTGGCGATCTGAGCTTCCGTGGCCTCGAGTTGTGCGGCCACCAGGGCGTCCCCCAGCGCGCGAAGTTCTTCATCGTTCGCGGCGAGAGCAGTGTTTGCTTCGCGGAGGCTGGCTTCCAGAGCCCTCCGCTCCCGGACGCGGGCGTCGTCAAAGGACCGGCTGAGGGCAAGCGTCTGGCAGAAACAACAAATCAGCAGGCGCCCAGAAATACCTTACAAACGAAAGCGCACGTATTTACCCTCATCTCGGAGGCCTGCAGCGCGAGCGCTAGGAGGTCCCCCGCGCATGACGACAGCGCCTCTCGGTTGAGGCCGTTATCGGCACGCTCTGCGGCTGCGGTGAGGTCGCAAAATACCTCCGGGCAAGGGAGGAAGTCCGAGCGAGCGAGCCCCGGCCCCAAAGCGCCCAGATTTATCGCGGCCACGGCCACGTCAGCAGCAGCGGACACCTGCGGGGCATCCTGCACAAGGCTCCCAACTTCGCGCATACCTCCGCTGCTCGATCCTTCGCCACGTACGGGAGACGTCGTCTCACCTGATGTCGGCAGAATGAGCGAGCAGATCGGAGAGAGTCTCGCGAAGTCAGGTGAAGAAAGGGACTCACACCTACCTCCTGCGCCCCTCGTCGCAGTCGGAGGTGGCGTCGGTTCGACCGCCCAGGGGGAGGCAGGCGCCTCGACGCTCGGGGAGAACGTCTTCTCGGCCGTGCCAGACGCCGTAATCCCGCGGCAAGGCCCCGCAACAGCGTATCGACCCCTAGTTGGCGGCGGGGACTGCATCCGAGGGCGTTTCGCCTGCGGTGGCACAGGCGAGTCTTCCACGGCAGGACCAGCTCCAGTCACTGTTGCCCCCACGGCTTCCTCTGTAGGGGGCACGCCCTCGTCGGCCGCTGCGGTTGATAACGCACCTTCCACCGTGATTGGCTCGCCAGGAACGGCGCCACCCCCCGGGTTGATGAGTTCCAACTCAACGACGGCCGCGAGCCCAAGCACGGGCTCGTGGGCGTCGGCAGAAGGTGCCGGGGGATCCGCGGCGGTGCGCCCCTCTGAAGCAGTATGGCCAGGCCCACCGCCGGTCGCACGCCTCGTCTCAGCTGGGCTAGCCGCCGGGGGGGCTGCAGGGTCGCGTATGGCGGCCGGGGAACGGGCCCGGCGTCGCGAAGATAGCACCCCCGAAGGGCTACCACCGCCCTGAGCGCCCGGAGTCCCGGCGGGAAGCTCTTCCGGCACCGCACGCTCGGGCACGGCAATGCCCACAGCCTCGCAGGTGCGGTTTACCCGCCCCTGCTTAGCCGCCTTGACTGCGGCCTCGCGAGCCCAGTGCTCCTTAAGCGTGTACGGGCCGAGGAGCGCCGCAACCGCGCGCTCCGCATCTTCTAGCCGGGCCACTGCGCAGGAGATCGCGTCAGTCAGGCGGAAGCCAAACAGATACAATGGCGCGCGTAAAGCGTACTGGGCGACTTACAAGGGGCGGACGGCGGCAGCAGGCGAGACACGGATGGGTCGAACCCGTCCTCGCGGGGGCCATTCTGTCCAACATACTTTCCCCGGGAGGAGAGTGGCGCCGCCCCATACATCGTGAACTCCTCGGCTAGGTCGCGCACGCTCATTCGACGGGCGACACCGACAAGGCTCTGTAGCTTCTGCGTGTCGTCGATCTCCGCCTTCAGACTCGGCGTGCTGTTAAACGAGATCGGCCCACCTCGGCAATGCATTCTGCTCTTGTCGGTCACGGTGTAATAGAACCACCACCGCGTCCAGCCGGCCGCCCACTGCCCTGACAAGGCTGGCACAGGGAACAACGTCGCGCAGGACGCCCGGAGCACGAAGTCCACACCGCCGAAGTTGGACACCGCCCCGTCAACCTTTCTGGGTCGACAGTGTGCGTCGTGCAGGGTGGCGAATAAGCTCGCGCTTGGACGCCACCCCTCTGTCCGCATCGCCCACGTGAAGACGGCTAGGCGGAGTATCGCGTGGGGCGTCAACTGGGCTAGCTCCAACTGGTAGGCCCGCAGGACTTCGCCCACAAACAGCGTGCAGGGCATTCGAAGGCCGGCATCGAAGAACGCCACGAAAACAATAGCCTCCATGGCCCCGGGCTTCGGCTCCGTCTCGTCCCGACGGGGTAGGCGAGCCCCATTGCGATCCACGATCTTCCCCTCATCCACGAGTCGCTGCAGCATCCCTTCAGTCATGCGGCTCTTCCCCAGCACACGGGAGCAGGAGCCTCCCGAGTGCTCCATGGCGTTCCACCACTTGTTGGCGCGCGAGCTCCCCCGCGGCACCAATTTGTACTCCTGAGAAGGATGGGTCGCCTCGCCCTGGCTAGGCAAGGAACCACTGCGGGGGTGATAGGCGGCGGCGTCCTGGCTGGCCATCGCTCTTCGCGACAAGGGAGGAAGATGCAGGCAAAGGAGCAACTGGCGTGAAAATTAGCACGGGCGGAAGCGAAGCGGCAGATCAAAAAGCAAAGCAAGAAAGGGTGCCTCCACCCCAACACTAGCACCTTATAAAGGCCGCTCGCCTGCCTTGTGGCTCAGCGCACAGACGGATCAAATTCCCAGCGATTCGGCTATCCAAGATTTGGAACGAAGAACCGCCGGAACCTAGAGGGCCGTGTCAGGTAGGTGGCCAAGCAGCACACAACGCCCCTACATCTTCAACACGCGTCCAACTTCTCGGGGGACGAGGCGAACGGCCGCGGTCACGCAACCGCTCACATCCCACGACGCACCAGTCGTGAGTCGCTACGTGCCCTGCACGACGCGACAGCCTGACTTCTGCCAGGTCAGGCGTCGGCGTGATTCAAGCCGCCATTAAAAGCGCACTACCAGACTGCAAGGTCACAACAGCCACGGAGCGCGCGCGTCTACTTCGACTTGGGCGCCAGCTTCGCTTCCACCCGTTCGAAGGGTAGGGGACGGAGCGCGCGCGTCTACTTCGACTTGGGCGCCAGCTTCGCTTCCACCCGTTCGAAGGGTAGGGGACGGAGCGCGCGCGTCTACTTCGACTTGGGCGCCAGCTTCGCTTCCACCCGTTCGAAGGGTAGGGGACGGAGCGCGCGCGTCTACTTCGACTTGGGCGCCAGCTTCGCTGCCACCCGTTCGAAGGGTAGTGGACGGAGCGCGCGCGTCTACTTCGACTTGGGCGCCAGCTTCGCTTCCACCCGTTCGAAGGGTAGGGGACGGAGCGCGCGCGTCTACTTCGAGTTGGGCGCCAGCTTCGCTTCCACCCGTTCGAAGGGTAGGGGACGGAGCGCGCGCGTCTACTTCGACTTGGGCGCCAGCTTCGCTTCCACCCGTTCGAAGGGTAGGGGACGGAGCGCGCGCGTCTACTTCGACTTGGGCGCCAGCTTCGCTGCCACCCGTTCGAAGGGTAGGGGACGGAGCGCGCGCGTCTACTTCGACTTGGGCGCCAGCTTCGCTGCCACCCGTTCGAAGGGTAGGGGACGGAGCGCGCGCGTGCCTGCTTCGAATCAGGCGTCCGCCTCCGCTAACACCATCCCAGACTTCGGGCTCCCCAACCACAAGCTTGGAGGCATTCACAGTCCGCAGGGGACGGAGGGGGCCAAAGGACTCGGCGACATGGCTTCGGCCCTGTGAAGCCCTTCACCATGAGAGGCTCCTGTCGTAGGGGTGGCCCCCACCTAAACCCAGCAGGCCTGGTAGGAGATTATAAGGCCCAGAATAGGCCATGTGTAATGACATAACTGCCCCCAGAGGGGATAACCAGATGTAAGGGTATATCTGTAAAAGCACTCCTCATGTGTGTATATATATGGGTAAGCCATGGGGAGGACCCAGGGCCATCACACTTATCTTCATCACTCTCCACTACCATCTCTCTCTCTGTTTGGTCTGTAGCCACAACAGGCACGATAGGCATAGTCGGTGAGGTCACAAAGGATGACGGTGGTGGCATGGTAGGCGCAACCGATGAGATCCAATCTAGGATGACAATGGTGATGTGGTAGGCACGAATATCAACGGTCCAATCTACGACGACAACGACATTGCGATTGGCACAGTCACGCGAGGTTGCGGGCTAGGTCGATGGCTACAATGGTGCGATTGGCATGGCCTGGCGCTATTGGTGTTAACAGCGGTGGCACTATAGGCGCGGCTAGTGAAGACGAGATCGGCAAGGGCTACGCAATAAGCACAACTGACCATGATCGGATTGACGACGGCGGTGGTGCGGTGGCACGACTGGTGAGGTTGACATGTAGCCATGGATGATGGTATGCACGAAGGGTAGGGTGGCAGCGGCAAAGATCGTCGGGCAGAGCCGGTCGACAGAGATAGGCACTTTCAGGGGCTTGCCTTTAGCGAGGGGTATGGTGGCATCATTGGCATGGCCATGGGAGAGCGAGAAATGGGAATGGCTAGATAAACACCACAAATAATTAAAACAAGTATTTTGTAAGCAACGTACCGAATGACCTATGCAAGAGTGTTATCATGCTGATAATGTATTATAATCGTGGTTGCGTTGCCGATGAACAAGAACATAAAAGTAGAAAAAGACACAGGATGTAGTTTCATAACCTTTCTCTCTTTATTTATATTCATAAATGTGTGTACAATGAGCATCCCCTAACCCTCCTTTATATAAGGGGATGATACCTACTCCCTCAGTAGAATAAGTAATATAGAACTAATGTAGACACACTTGCATCATGTAACTTGTTGGTCATGCCTATTTCTGGCAAGGATCGGTCATACAAATTTGACATCAAATCAAACATAGCCCAAAACTCGTGTGGACAGGCCCGTATTTCTTCCCACTACACGAGTTTTAACCCGTTAGTGAAGGATATGCTCAAGGGAAAAATACTGGACCAATTTGAATGAGAAAAAAAAGAAGAATAGGAGAGATGGGCCGGCAGTGGAGGCCCGTGGCAAAACTCCTTCCTATATAGGCTTTTGATAGATAAATTCTTCGTCGCATCTTTGTAGTTAAATTCGCCGGCTTTTTTAGTTACCGACACGCTTCCGTTGCCTTTTTGTAGTTATATTCGATCCAATAAGAATAAGCCCAGGCCAACAGAGAGCAACAAACCAACGATGGCCTCTTCCTCGATGCCCGATCAGTGGAGCTTCTGGCTTTCGATTTTTTTTATAGTATTTAGTTTTTAAATAGAGTGTATTTTTAAGATAGAGTCTTGATTGTAGCAGGTACTATAACAACTTCATCTAAAATAGCTAAACTCGTACTCGGCTATCTCTCTATACTTTTTTGCATCAACAACTAAAATTTTAAAATTTTAAGTTTAATAGAACATAACTAGTAGCTCACCCTCTCGCTGCAGCTGCTCCACGTCGAAGCGCAGTGCGCACCTCACGCCGTCCGCGCACGGCCGCAACGCCGCATAACCGCCCCTCGGTCCACGCATGACGGCCCGCGGCCGTATCGGTCTCCTTCCTCGTCGATCAGGCGCGGAATCAACCGAGCGCCCGGCCGGGACTCCCTGCTGGCCGTCGTGTAACTGAACAAGCGACCCGGCCGCGGAGATTCTACATGCTACTGCTCGCCATGCATTTCACGTGCGGGCGTGCGGCCCCTTGACTCTGAGAAACTGCACCTGACGGGGGCCGGTGACTGAGCCACCAGGTAGTTCGTAGTTGGCTTGATCAGGTGAGCAGCAGAGAGGCATGCAGAGCAACCGGCGTGAGTCAAGAACACTTCAGACTGAAGTCACTGAACTGGAATGAACACCGAGCGTGTTGTTGGCCCAGCCGTTGATGTCGTACCAGTTTCGAGGGAGGAGCAGTGGAGTAAAATAAATGTTGAGTAAAAGCCCTACCATATGCATGCGTTGCATTTCACATGCAATTGTTAGGCAGGAAGGGCTAAAAGTGAAAGCCGCTGCTGCCTGTTGGTATGTTTGCCCGACTGAACCTGTGTGTTGTCCTGTCCACTCTATTCTTTCATAGTCAGGAAACGCTATGGCTAGTGATACTGATGTCTGTATCGGCAACTTACGTTCTGTTGATCAAATTAAGCAAGATCATTTGGTTATTGGCACGAGCATTCGTAGTACATCAGGCAGAAGCCAAGAATCACACATAGGGTTTGAGGGAATTAATTCATCATAAGCAGAGTTTGACATAATATCGTCTTCAGATAAGCTAAGAAGGCCATCATAATATATAGCGTCTTCAGATTAACCTGTTGCTGTTGGTCGATACTTCATTTTTTCCTGAAAGGACTACAAGCAAAGTACATCCTAACAGGAGAAAATGGCACTGTACTGTTCATCAATATTCCTCACTAACCTACAGTTGGTTAATTTCAGGGGTCAATTCACTACACAAGCACAAGAAATAACATATATACTACCTCGGAATATTAGTTTGTTGTACACGATCTTCATTTTGATGAAGAGAAATAGGGTTGTTATGGCTGCTGGCCAAACAATATATGAGGGAACTAATTAGAGAGAGCCAACGACAGAAGAGAGAGTACTTGTGTATAAAATAAATAGATCTCCCTCTTTCATACCCCTCTCGGAGGTTTATATACATGAATGAATTTCCATCCTACTCCTTTGATAATTACAAAAGATGAGGGTAGATTGGTATATTTCTCTATGCATTGAGCCTATCACATATTAGACTAGTTGCAAGACCCAGTCAGGGGGGTTGTGCCACCTCTACAACAGTACTCCCTCGACAACAAACGCGGACGTCCTGATGGGCAAGCTGACGTGAACAATTGGCTCAGACTGACCCCGCCCTCGTCCCCCGACAGTAAGCACGTAAGTGTCGATGGGCGAGCTGATGCAGCTAGTAGCTCCCAATCCCCGGGGGTGTGGATGCTGTAAACCTCCCAAAGCAGGATTGTTTAACCGATCTTGACGTGGTTGTGGCATCTCCAGGCAGAGGCCGAACCGACGCTCGTAAGTCGTGCCACAACCTTGGGTGACTCATAGACGCAGGTGGCGAAGTCCCACACCGAAAGACCAGGTGCCCCATTAGATTGGTGCTTCCGACGCAGTCGGAGAAGGCCCGACGACTATGTCACTTGTGACATGGTCGCCGAAAGTGCAACCACGTGATGGTCATAGGTATCGACGAAGTCGTAGCCCCAAAGTAGTCGGACGAAGTGTCGACAAATTTCCGAGCATGAATGGCGGACAAAGTCTTGATGACAACGTCTACAACTGCGAAGTGGTCGGATGGAGCCTATGACCGTAACATGGTCGGACAAAGTCTGCGACCGCGAGGTGGTTGGATAGAGTGTACGACCACGAGATAGTCGTACAACGATGAGGTGTCAACAAAATCGGTAGCGAGATGAATCTCTGACACACGCGGTCTATCTTGCACCCTTTAGACAAGGCATCAACGAAGGCAACAGCATGCACAGACCGTCCTACACCCTTCGGACTCAAGGTCGATGAAGATGGCGGCAAGATCAAGCTAACGCGCACGACCCGTCTCCTGCCCTTTTGATTTGGGGTCAACGAAGTCGGCGGGGAGATGAAGCTGACGCGCACACTGGATGAAGTCCCGACTGCGAGGCGGTTGGACAAAGTTTCTACGATCACGATGTGGTTGGACGAAGTCACAACCACGGGGTAGTCGGAGTAAGTGTACGACCACGGTGTGGTCAGACAGAGTTTATGACCGTAAGTAGGTCGGACGACATATACGACCACGAGGTGGTTAGACAAAATCTATGACCAGGAGGCAGTTGAACAAAATCTACAACTAGGAGGCGATCGGACGAAGTGTCTACGACCATGAGGTGATCGGATGAAGTCTCGAAGTTGGCAGCGGAGACACGCTCCTTCCCGCACACCCTTCAGACTTAGAGTCAATGTAGTCGGGATGAGACAATAACTCCCCACCTATCAGACTTGGCATCGACGAAGTCAGCGGTGAGACGAAGACCTTGATGCGCTTGGCCTGTCCCTCACCCTTCAGACTTGGCATTGATGAAGGCGGTAGCGGGACGAAGCATTAACACGTTTGGTCCATTTCCCACCTTCGGACTCGCGGTCAACGAAGGCGGTGGTGAGACGAAACTCTAAGGCACTCGTTCCATCCCGCACCCTTCGGATGCGAGGTCGACGAAGTCGGTGACGAGATGGAACTGTGACGCACACGGGCCGTCCCCCACCCTTCGGACTTGACATCAACAAAGTCAACGGCAAGATAAAACTGACGCATGCGTGGCCTGCCCCCCACGTTCGGACGCGTGGTCAACGAAGGCGGCGGCAAGCTGAATCCTTGTGCGTGGCCCATCCCCCACCATTCAGACTTGGTGTCGACGAAGTAGCGCATGTAGAGATAGAGAAGAGTACATAGTCTTCATTCTTCTTGTATCCACATTTCAGTAGCGCATGCATGTTGATTTTAGTGAAGAAGCAAGTTCAAACGGTATCGCAAAGCTCTCTAGTTTTGGTCTATGTGCTTTTCATGCATCATGTGTTCAATTATTACTTTTTTGAATGGTGTTGTTCCAAATAGTTTCTGACTTTTAGCTTTTAGAAGTCAGTTTTTGAATAAAGTAATTCCTTAAGGTGGTTTTTAGAAGCCATTTGTAGTAGTTACTATATGAGCCATTTTAAACGGAGCGACTTCTCAACACAAATATCTCTTATTCCTCAATCACTCTCGCAGTTAGCCAAAAACTATAATACTTTTGAATGGGTCCCATATATGATTCGACGTACTATCAGGAATTGAGAAAAATGTGCTCGGTCTGATTTTGCATAATTCAAGTTCGACAGTCCAATCAACACATTTGAGTTTGGCAGCTCGAATGGTTGCATTGTCGGCTAATTCAGATATTTTCCTTCTGATTCTTCAGTCCCATCAATAATTCGGTAGGTTCGACCACGTGTCATGTACGCATTGAAAGTACTGAAAACTGTAGGATGTATTGTCGAACAGTGAAAAGATTTTTGTTTCTCAAAGGCATGGATGATGTCTGAAGCCCCTCCTTTTTCCTACCAAATTCATGAGTTAAAAGGAACAGACTTCTGGAAGTGTATTACCGACATAACTGCGTTTGATGTGAAAAGAAAAGTACAATTAGCTGCGTTAAGGTTTATCTGTTTATCCACTAGTCTTGCATTCTTTTTGTAACAGTACTCGCCGTCCATTAGTTCTTGCGTCTTGTCCAGGGGGCTTGAAAATATGCATATCTTTACTGTCCTCGTGTCGAGATCTAGACACCGGAAAGGTGTAAATGATGCGTCTCTCATCACTTCAGCTGCTCCAGTCGCACCTAAACTAGTCCCTTTCAGGCTTTCAAGGGCCAACACAGGACAAGTACAGTGCTCGTTCTCATGACTTCAACTCTACTCTAGGGTTAGGCCCTAGGTAGGACGCTTACATAATCACATTGATAGGAGTATCACATAATCACACTGAGTGAAATTCAACATACACGTACTTTTCATTTTATCTTTTGGTGATGTGCAGGTACACTTGATTTCATATTTCTCCCATTGATCTTCTTATGCCTAGATGCTTACTTGATGATGATTGATAAAGAAGTAGTATACTCCATCTGCAACTGAAGTCTGAAAATTCAGCTGATGAATTGGTATATATGATTACATGAGCCTAGTAAAACAGGTCAATATCATAGTTGGTGAACCATCATAAGTCACAACACAAAGATAGGAAAAGAAATATGTGAAAGTTTCGGCAGTATGTGTATGTTACAGACTGCTTCTAGAATCTATTGGCCTTGGATGATGTAACCATGTAGACAGGGTACCATGGTAACTGGATCATCCTTTGAAACGAAAAAGCATTAGTCTTTTATGCCCCCAAAGCAGGTTGTGATTTGGCCTAACTCCAATTTGATTATTTCCTTGTTCAATGGCATGGACTCCGCTGGTTCAATTCAATGGCAAAAGACAACATATACGTAGAAGAAACGCCATGCCCTGAGTGTCTTGATCAAAGTTTTTACAACGTTGAACTGCAACGCTAAGTCCTCTTTGGTGGCAAATGGAGGCATCAGCATGGAGCAGTCTTGGCAAAGTATTAGAATTTGCGATCTGACCATAAGCTGTTTGTCAAACATGCTGACATCCAACGTGATCTCTGAGATTTCAGTATAGCGTCAGTGTAGGCTTTACAGTGAGGTGTGTTAGTCGTCTACCCACATCTGCCGGTCCCTTGATAAGTTTTATCTCATATTGTATAGTAAAGTGCAACTCTACCTGAATTTTAGTTCAAGTGAAAAGTAGTATACGATATTTTCTGTACATTGCTGAGAGTTGAACCCAAAGTTATCCTTAAACAAGATTGCTTCGTCAGTAAACTAAAATGAAATGATCAGACAAAATATCAGGGTCAAATTCATACATCTTCAGTTGGTTAGCACTTATCCGGGATATGGATATCAAGAAATATATATGCTTACATCGCACCTGGCCATGTTCAGTCATGATATGTGTATAATATATATATTGCACAAAGTACATTGTAGCCATCAGCAGATTACATCCAGTTTATCTAAAGAATGTCTTAGACTAATGGCCATACGTGTCGTTGTCACCCTTCTCCTCTGAATACATGCCCCGGCACTGTTGGAAAATGGCCTGAATGAGATCCAAGGATGCATGTGGATATTCATGGGGTTTGATTATTCCCAAGTTGCTAGTTACTACTTAGTACTAATGGAACTCTAGGAAATCGGTCCTTCTACGCTAAGCGAGGACAAAAGCGTAAATAAATTGCTACTCATGTGGTTGTTCGTATTGAATTTTATGTACTAACTAATTTATCTAAAAGTTTAAATTGATAAGGAATATACATGTCTACTTTGCTAGGACTAAAACGTGAACTCAAAGTGAGCCACAATTTTTTTTAATATTGTGTTAGCTAGATCTTGAATTCTAGACTACTTAGTTTTGATATTATATTGAATTTTATACAAAGATTATGTCACTTTAAAGCTTAAACTGATAAAAACAGGTGGACAATACAGGTGGACAATAATATATGCTTCAACCGTCCAACCTAGCTGGCGCGATTGGAAGCATGTTAGGTCCTAAAGGTGTTTGTGCGTACGATGAACGTCTTGTGAAGAGTTGAAGATACTTTTAAGGAACGCGCCCCTTCGGAAGCCGAAACCATAGACGACAACCGAGGAGACAAAACTAACCTATCAGAAGATACCCAAGCGAGCAGATCCGGTTGTAAACAAACAATCAATACACGAGGACTCCAATCCACCATACATGTCGGTCTGGAATAACCATACTGTAGTAGGAGATAAGAGAGATCGATCGAGTCAGCCGTGAAGCTAAGAAACTGCTCTTGTTGTTTGAGTTCATCGCTCTTGATCACACAAAGCTGTTCCATGTCTTTCTGTTTCCTAGCGAGGGGAGAATGCATAAGCCATTCTCAGTGGAGAGTTTTATAACGTTATTTTCAAGACTACCACATCATGTAAAATAAAATGAAACATGAATGAAATATTCATTCTCAATGCATAATTTTATTCTATTGTTTTATAGACATTTAATTTCATGACTCATATAGAGTTGAGTTTCATCTAGATAAAACTCACTTCTTCTCTCTTCTTAAAAATGTTGTCATATTATCAAAAATACATATGTAATAGCCTATTAAATACAGATAAAATTCCTACTGAGACTGGCCTAAGGCCAGTCTCAGTGGAGGTTTCATATCCCAGTTTCCAATACACCCATATTTTGGAAACAGTGCAGAAGAGTTTCATCCCCATGAAACTCTCTCTACTCCCATGAAACTTTTATCATCTCTCTCTTCATCAATACAGTGCTATGTCAGCGTATTTAATGCCCATAAAACTCCATAAAACCTCACTGAGACTGGCCTAACTGCATATACAAAATGAGATTAGGAGAGCCGCGCGTGGCTGCGGCCTGTCTGCTTGCTTAGTTGCTCACCGACAGCCTCGCCACGGCCCCACGGGTGTGTCTGCGAGCGCAATTAGTAGATTCCGCTAACAACGTGCGTCCACCCATGATTGGATCGCTTGCCTGCGTTGCTACCGGGACACGTATCGTCCGCCATATGATGCTAGGAAGTTTCCGAGGTGAAAAAGAAAATAGCAGGACTTTGATTGCCACGTAAGCTAGTATGAACTTGACAGCACACATTTTTTACGGTCGCAAAAGTCTTGTATTAACTCTGTTCAAATTCATAAGATGTATTTTTTATATATATAGACCAAAGAGATGATAAAAATGATTAAATTATACATAATTATTATCTCTAAGTATTATATTCAATGAATGCAGTAGAGAATAACAAATAAAGTTGCACCATTTATTAGAGGTACAAAGGGAATATCACATTAATTTTGCATTAAAACATGAAATACGTTATATATTTATGAATAACCTTATTAGAAAAAGTTCTATAAATTTAAACGGAGAGAGTACATTGAAAGAATAGGAGAGGAAAATTATGGTCCAGGATCATGTCCTATGATTTGTTGTAGATCCAAAGGAGAATAGTTATGGTCACTACTAGCAATATATGTATATTTTCCCAAAACAAAATCGAAACAAGTTACATTGGTCAGCGTACATGCAAGTATACGTAACTAGCCTTCCTGAGAAGGAATAAAAGAAGCTATCGGTGAATTCTTTTTAACTGCTACTAATAGTTTTTGCTCCTACTATAAGTACTTATATGAACAAATCGAAATATAATATCCTATAAATCAATTCGAAAAATCAACAGAGAAATTATTCTATTTATTTACTAAAAAAATCATAAGTTATATATCATAAATTATAAAACCGAAAAGGAAAGAGCCGTAAAATCTTTCGAGTTACATTAGTACTAGGCGGGCAGCACTGCAGCTGGCTACGCGAGTACGGTGCAACGGTTGCGGCCAGCCATACGGGAGATCGATGTAACGCACATGGCCAGTTTGGCGCGGTGGTGGCCTCCCGTGGACGCGTTTCGTCGTGCGCCCGCGACAACCGATCGCTCCTTTGTCGCTTCCTCCTCTGCTCTCTCTCTCCCCATCCCATTCCAGGTGGCAGAGAAACGTCAATCGACCGAGCCGCGCGCGGCTGGCCGGCCGGCCGGCTCCGCCCTGGCAAAATGCGTACGAGAGCCGGCAGCGGCGGCGGGCAAACTGAAGGTGTGACTGAGACATGGTACGGTGTGATCTCCGTTCCGACGTGAGATTGCTCCTCCTTTTTGCCCATTCGTGAAGTAGATTTCCCTCCCTCCTCCGGCATCTGAGGTAGCACCTCGCGGATTACCCAAATTGACTAGCACCACTAGCTAGCACTGCTCGGTAGATTACCAGCCATCGATTAGTTATCCCAAGAGCTGTGGAAGCTTACTATTACGACATGTGTTTACATGAGCACATAGCACGAACTTGTAGCTTGCAAAGCCGTATATGATAGAAGCTCCGATTGTCTTTCGATGGGCATATGTTCTAGATCCTTTGACGTTAAAGAGCAGAGTCAGAGGACAGCAGTGGTGTATAGCGAGGACAGGCTACAAATCACTGTAGCGGCTCCAATGTTCACGAGTATTCTATAGCATCTAATCTGATCCATATATCTTAAATCGAACAACTCATAATCACTCCTAGCCACATCACTGTTCATTCTCGGACTTCCTTCTCAGCGTGCCGAGAATTCTCTTCCATATGCATATGATCAACCTCTCAATCCAAATGCAGAGAAACCGGAGTAGAAACAGCCGAGCAACTCAATAATCGAAATGAATCTTCCCTCCGTGTCATGGACTCTTTTCCCCCACGATTGTCTGAGGAAGAATCGTGCGGCAGGCAGAGACTGACAGACTGTACCTTCGTACTTTGGGGAGGAAGGTTTTTGTAGCAGATCCCGTCGCCGCCGGATTGGTTTTGGTCAGTTGGTCTGTGGAACTGGAACCTCTTCCCGTCCGAAGCACGCGAGCCGTGCAAAATTCTGGAGTGAGAGTTGATTTTATTGTGAAAGATTGAGACAAGTGATTGTAATGAACTAATGCTTTTCATTAATCTCTGAGTCTGTACATGATACATATTTATAGATGAAGAGGGGTGGCAAGAATAGATGTCTTTTGCTGTAAAGGCATCTCTGTATGAACAAGCATCTATACATTGGGCACCCTTTACTTTTTGCTTGTAACACTCCCCCTTGACCAATGTATCTTCATATGATCATCTTGATTCATCATCTTGGAAAAACTCCTCCAAAACCCTGTAGGGAAAAATATGAGGAGAACCTGTAGAGTAGATATGCCATGAAAACTCCTTTAAAACTCAGTGGGAAAATTTAAGGAGAAAAGTTGATATGGCATATATTTGATTATATCTCCTTAAAACCCCTGTGGGGAAAATAGAGATATAATATATTTATGATTACGTTGTTATATTGCCTCATTAAAAACCTTAATGAGAAACCTTAGAGGGAAAACTCATAAAGGGAAAAGAGTACAATATTTATATTGAACGGGTTAAGTCTTAGGAGATTTCTCCCCCTGACATCTGCAAATCACGTAGTCTTCGCATACCAATTCCATAAACACATTTTTGGAATGTGGAGGTTGGTAATGACTTAGTGAATAAGTCTGCGAGATTATCACAAGACGTAGTTTGCAGAATATTTATTTCCCCACTCTCTTGCAATTCATGTGGGTAAAATAGTTTAGGTGCAATATGTTTAGTGATATTGCTCTTTATGTAACCCGTTTGCATTTGAACAACGCAAGCAGCATTATCTTCTTAGATAATGGTAGGTGATGCAATGGCACCTATACCACATGATTGTTGTATGTGGTTAATCATTCTGCGAAGCCATACACATTCGCGTGATGCTTCATATAATGCAATTATTTCAGAATGATTAGTGTATGTAGCCACTAGAGTCTGTTTCGAAGACTTCCAAGATATGGTTGTTCCACCGTGTAAAAATACAAAGCCTGTTTGAGATCTGGCATTATGGGGATCTGATAAATAGCCAGCATCTGTATATCCTATTAAATCCATATTGTTATTCTTCTGGAAGAATAGACCGAGATCTTTAGTGCCTTAAAGATATCTAAGGATATTCTTCACTCCTACCCAATGTTTTTTTTGGTTGGAGCAGCGCTATATCTAGCAAGTAGATTTACTGCAAATGCGATATCCGGCCAGGTGCAATTTGCAAGGTACATTAGCGCTCCGATGGCACTGAGATATGGAACATCGGGTCCCAATAGCTCTTCATTGTCATCTCGGGGTCTAAATGGATCTTTTGTCCCTGTCTAGAGATCGAACAACCATGGGGGTTTTCGATGGATATGTTTTGTCCATATTGAATTTCTCCAATATTTTTGGACACAGGCTGATTGATGCACTGTGATGCATGTATGAAGGTGCTCAAGTTGTATACCTAAGCAAAATTTGGTTTTACCCAAATCCTTCATTTCAAATTCCGTCATAAGATGATTACGTGCTTTATCTATATCTTGTGTGTTACCAATGATATTAAGATCATCAACATACACAGATATAATGCAAAATCCTGTTGAGGATCTTTTGACGAACACGCATAGGCAATCATCATTGTTGGAGTATCCCTTTTTGGACCATCTAGTAGATGAGTCAATTAGAACCATGAAGTACCTGAACGGTCCACACAATGGTTGTATAGGACCACATATATCTCCTTGAATGCGTTCAAGGAATTTAAGTGGTTCAGCTCTGATTTTAAGATAAGAGGGTCTTAAAATCAATTTTCCGGTGGCACAGGAAGTGCACACAAAATCTGAGGATTCCGAAAATTTTGTCTTGAGATATGTATGACCAATTGAATTGCTAATAATTTTCCTCATCATTCCAATGCCTGGGTGGCCAAGGCGATCATGCCATGTTTGGAATGTGTTAATGTTTTGGAAAATTACTTTGTACGCAATATGTTGAACGAATTTGATGTATGTATAGTACAATCCGGAGGGTAAAGATGGAATTTTTTTTCATATTGCGTTTGTGTTTACCTTTAAAGTTCTTTGAGTGATTGAGTGAACCACTGAACTTGTTGTTATTTTGATTAGCATGAACTTCAGGAAGTGGCGCAGCCCCAATGGGACGTTGCTGATTATCCTTTAAAAGAAATTTAGCATGCTTTTCTGCCTGAAGCATAGTATGCATAAGATCAAAATAAGTTTGGTAATTTGCAGCACGCCATTGCTGCTGTAGGACCCTGTCAGATGGGAGCATAGTCGAGAGAGTTTTTCTCTATTTTATCCGCATCTGTTGGTTCCTTTTCACAAAAACACAATTTAGAGCAAATAGCGTGAAGGGCATGATTGTAGTCTCCACCAGTTTTAAAGTCTTGGAGTCTAAGATGTGCCCATTCATGATTAGCCTCAGGTAAGATAACAGCTTTTTTGCTGCTCATATCTATTTTTGAGGGCTAACCATAGTGTAAGTGGATTTTCCTCGTACAGATATTCCGCCTTTAAATCTGGATGAAAATGCAAAATATGTGGAAAACAATATGAGTATTGTAATCCAAATGAATATATACCTAAAATTAAATATAACATGAGGTTATATTTATAATACCGTTTAATCACAATATTGGTGGTGAACACCAATTTATTGTATGGCATAGCGCACATAAATTGTGATTTTATGGTATTTATTGTAGGTATGCATTCATAAATTTTGCGGAGGTGGTTCCACTCATTGACAGCCTCCGGTAGGATGACTATTTTCTGCTGTTCATACCGTGTTTGAAGAGCAAGCCACAGAGCGCGTAGGTCTTCTTCCATCAGATACTCAGCCTTGAGATCAGGATGGATGTGGTTCCGAATAATAAATAAGGTATTGTACTTGAGAGTCTCAGCCAAAGGAGCTACACCCTCTTGGGGAGCTGCAATTGCCTGGTACATTCCGCGCAACGATAGACTCACTTTGAGATCCATCGCCCATGTGGGGAAGTTGTGGCCGTCAAGAGCGAGGGCCTCAAACTCTTTAGTAGCCATTGTGCTTACATATGTAGGGCCACAGATTTGTTAAAATCTTTGGCAATGTTAAATAAGCAATGCGAAATGCAAGTAATCAAGGTAAACTTGAAATACATAAAGGGACATTCTCCTATTGTGGAATAACATAGTTAATCACCAATGGTATTAACATTATTTAATTCATTTTTCAACATTGAGTGCGCACTTTGAGGATGATAATCCCACAGTAGTATTTTGATACTACCTTGTGTATGGCCAATGTGAAAAAGAACCATGGTAATCACTTAGGTGTAGACCTTGTATAATTTATAATTAAATTGGGTACGCACGTTGAGGATGAAATCCCACAGTAGTACCATGGTACTACCTTGTGTATGGCCAATTTGAAAATAAATAGAGGTAGTCACCCAAAAGTGTAGACCAAAATGTTTCAAAACTTGATATTGGGTACGCACGTTGAGGATTACATCCCGCAGTAGTACTATGGTACTACCTTGTGTATGGCCAATATCAAAATTAAGAAACTTTGTGTTATTCGAAACGAGAGAAAATCAACCTAAAGTATTTGCAATAAGATAGATTGCAATAATTGATGTGCAATATATTGCATGGAAATGCATATGTACAATACAAGGGTACAACATATATTTACAATAGAAATTTATTCAACATAAAAATGCTGCATTTACATTAAAACAGAGGGGGAAAATTGCAAATTTCCGGCAACCTGGGCTAAAGCCCGGTCGGCCTTGTAGCCCATGTGGGGAGGTGGGGGGTTATTGGGCCAACAGCCCATTTCGGCAGCATGTATAAATGATGGGGGGGGGGGATTTTAGGGTTTCCCCCCAAACCCTAACTGCCGCCGCCACCAGCCCGTATGGAGCCGCCGCCGGCCTGTCCTTTGGCGCCGCCGCACTCGCCGACCGCGGGCGCCGCCGCCTCGCCACGGGGCCGCCGGCTGCGGGCGTTTTCGGCACGGGCGTCTCCGGCACGGGCGCTGCGCCGGCCAAGGGCCGGGCTTCGCCGAGCGCCGGTCGCCTAGGGCTTCGCCGGCCTCGCTGCCTCGTGCGCCGTGCTGCGTCGTGAGGACGCGCCGCGCCGCCGGGCCGGCCGCGCGTTGTGACGCTGGGCGCGGGTGTGGTAGAAGGCGCTGCCGCGATTCGCGCGAGGAAGCAATCAATACAAGAACATCCAGGCTTATCCATACCTTGTGTTCTTCGCTGTTTTACTGCACATGAACATCCATCAAAGAACATCCAGAGTAGTGTCGTTACCTTGTTCTTCTCTGTTGTATGTGAATGTATGTGTGCGTGTTGCTCGATTTGGAGAGAAACGTGGCTGATAACGTATTGTGAAAGATTGAGACAAGTGATTGTAATGAACTAATGCTTTTCATTAATCTCTGAGTCTGTACATGATACATATTTATAGATGAAGAGGGGTGGCAAGAATAGATGTCTTTTGCTGTAAAGGCATCTCTGTATGAACAAGCATCTATACATTGGGCACCCTTTACTTTTTGCTTGTAACAGATTTCTCCTCTTCTTCCTCTGTATCGGTAATTGGTTTTTACCGATAGGTTTTTAGAAACGACTAAAAATAAATAGTAATAATTAAAAGAAGCAGATTTTAGAATAAAGAGACAAACAGTTAAAATAAGTAAGGAAGAGATATGTGCGCGTGATGGAAACGAGAAAAGTAAGTTGCGTGATGCATCTGTAACCATCTGCTTTATTCTCAGAACGAGACGGTAGTGAAAGAGATAAAGAAACCGTTTTGAGAAATCGGGTTTCGTAGTGAAACAGGCCCTAAGTGATGTAGTACGACGTACGTAGTATTTGTTGCTTCGTTACGGCTGAAATTTTGTGGTCGTTTCCTTCCAAACTGTCATCACTGCTTACGCACTCGTTTGCCCCATGCAACACGACCGCACCGACGCAGGTGGACTCCCGTGAGGTCAACCGTGACGATGGAAGGAAAATAGCGTAGCGCCGGTGCGACCCGATTAGTTTTCTAAGTTACCGCGTCTCGTCTTTACAGTTTTATACTCTGTTCTTCTATGAGGAGCTCAAGACTAATTGCAGAATGTTTTTTTTGAAGCCACTAATTGCAGAATGTAACTAAAAGACATAAACAATATAGTATGTATCAAGAAATAACTTAAGCAACAGATTGTTGAGAGCTAATTTGGTATCAGCAACAAAACACTGAAACAGTTGGGACTATCAATCAACTAGCTGGCCTGGTGCGTAAACTAATCAAGAGGTGTACCATCATACGAATACCCTGTTTCTTCAGGCCAGTGTAAGCTCAAGTCACCATTTGGTAGTAAGAATAGCCATGATGTCAGCCAAACCTTCTCAACAACCGGCCATGGCTTGAATATGAAGACAACGCCGTATACGGACGGTGATTAACTTGAAATAAAAGAGACAGAAAAATGTCCAGGACACAGGAAATTAGGGAAAATGAACGGCCCATTCTCATTAATTCAGAAATGGAAACGACACTGTACAGATGCTGAAAATGTCCCTCTCTCTTCTGCTTTTTCTCGCTCGTCTTCCGTATTCACATGGTGGAAGACATCACACACGATAGCACGACCAGACAAATATTACTCAATAGACAATTAATTAATAACATTAGATTTCTGTTTCTTTTTCTCATTTTCAGCACACCCCTAACGGAAACCAAAATCCTAGAAGAAATCCGCCGCGACGTAATAAAACTCGATCCAACGGCCGGGATTAAACCACAACACCACCTTCTAAAAAAGGAAACAGAGAGGAGGAAGTTGCAAATTAAAGCCAGAGGGCACCGGCCTTCTTGAGGATGGGCACGAGCTCGCCGGAGATGTGGACGGCCATGAGGCGGTCGAGCCCCCCGAGGAGCTTCCCCCCGACGAACACCGCCGGGAGCGCGGCCTCCCCGCCCGCCGGTACGACCCCGGCGAGCGCGGCCTCGTCGGCGACCTCGTGCACGGCGGGGTTGACCCCGAGCCCCTGCAGCAGCCGCTTCACCACGTGGCTGAGGCAGCACCCGCGCCTCCCCACCACCAGCACCGGGCTCTCCGCCACCGCCCTCCCCACCTCCCCCGCGTCCTCCCGCGCGGCGGCCGCCGCAGGCGCCGCCGCCGCCGTCTCCATCTTGACGACGACGGCCTTCTCCTCCGCCACCGCCGGCCGGAGCCACGGCCGGCCGCTGCTGTAGGGGATGGCCTGGTACATTGCTCGCCGCTACGTGTGCGCGTTCTTGGGAGCTTTCGCTTTGACGTTTCGTTTTTCCTCCTCACTTTTTGTTCATTTACTCGCGCGGGTGTGGTTCGTGTGATCGATGGTTAGGCGCTGGTGTAAATGGCTCGGTTGGCGAGGGGGACGGATATATACAGTACAGGGGAGGTGAGGTGGGCGGGTGACATCAGCGCCGGAGCCGAGTGACGTGGAGGGGCGTCATCCACGGTTGGGGACACCGGATCCGTGACGACAGCTGCTGCGACGCGGACGCGGGCGTTCGAGTCGGAACGGAGCGATGCGGGGCGGCCGATGTGGGAGGAGGAACCCAATGGGAAGAGAACAGCCAGTCGTATGTTGAACGAGTTCTTAGCCCCTTTCTCCAAGAAGAAATGAACGTTTCTAATGTTAATTCGGCGGTTCTAAAAAATGTCCTACGTAGAAGTTTGTAACGCCCCCGTTTCCAGGGGCGCGTACGGACACGGCACCCCGCAACTATTCACGCATGAACAGTTATGGAGTGTCACGCAAGAGTATACCATTGCATGCATACAACAAAAGTTCAGCATATATTTCACATACGGATTAACATCCATTTTCAACAGCGGGGCGTGCAAGCCCAAAGTATAATTACATTACAGAAGCTCCAAGATCCGCTTGAGCGCGGCCAAGACCTAAAGCCACGGATCCTCGCCGAAGAAGCGACCTTCCGGGACTTCCTCAACGGGGAGGCAAACACCTTCGTCTTGATCCTCTAAAGAAGGGCAAAAGCAAGCCGTGAGCCAATCAACCGGCTCAGCAAATCCCAAAGGGACCCTAACTTATTACATGCACGGAACATCAAAGGAAGGGAGTATACTTGGTTTATTAATTTGAGTGGATGCAGTTTTATTTGCAAACATTTTTAGAAGACGGACCCAAAACTACTCCTCAAGAACTCAGGGGTTTTCAACAAGAGTTCATTAACCAACCTAAACAAGTTAATCATGTACAAAACTACTTAAGCTTCGCTGCTGGAATCACCCAAGTGACACAGCTCCAATAACCGGGAGCACGGCGTATTCGAATACCATTTATTTGACTCTGCAGAGTTTGCTCAGCTTTACCCACACGATTTCTTAACTCCCGCGTCCGGGTTAAGAAAGCCAGGTCGTTTCACTGCTCAACTCTTTATATAGGCTCTACCCGGTAGAATTCACTCGGGTCTGGCTCGCTCACACACACACACACAAAGAAAAAAAAGAGAAAACGGTGCCGCTTCGAGTGAACTCTACCGTTGTTAGGCACCCGCAGCTCGGCCTGCCTAACCTTTGTTACCCAAACACCTACTCCACAACACCTGTAGAGTTTCAATCGAGTTGAGCAGCTACTAAACCAGTGTTGACAAGTCAACTCCTGTGGTTGAGCGATCACCATGTCATTTGCTCAGCGTAAGGGTCTGGTCCTTATATTTTTTCCTTAGGGGTCCGCAACCCCTACCAGGTCCGCGACCTGCAACCTAGGGTAAGAGGCGGGCGAAAACCGTCTTGCGGCGCACCGCAGCCCCCCTTACCCTATCCTGCGCATGCCGACAATCTCCGCCCTAGGGCACGGTGTCCCATACCACCCTGCCCTAGAGCCGGGTTTTCCAAATTCTATTGGCCCGCAGCCACAACCTTATTAGTATAAGACTTTGCACGATAATAATAACTTACAATTATCTAGAATAACAGATAATTAATTCTAGGGTTACAAAGGCATGGCTACGAGTTTAACATGACATTTATTGGTGGTAGGGTTAACTATATAACATGTCATTCTAAACATTTTATTTTATTTTGAACTAACATTTCAGAACTAGCTCAATGCAATTAACGTAATAACATAATTAGATAACATGGGTTGCAACATGATCAAAGGATTTGGGACTTGCCGTCAATCCGAATGATTTCCGCTAGCTCGAACGAAGAACCTCCTGGCTCCTGTGACTGCACTTGAACTTCCGGGATCTTCGGGACTAGCGCAAACACATAAAATAATTAAATCTAGCTTGAGACTAATCAAGCGAGGAAAAATAAACTAATTAAAAAGGAATAAATGCATAAATCCTTCAAATGGAATTTTAGGAATTTATCTGGGATGATTCTGTGGAAGTGGAGGTCACCAATGGGTCTGGAATATTATTTGGAGCAAAGTGGTGAAATTTGGGAATTTTTGGGATTTTCTGTGATTTTCTAGGATTTATTTGGCTTTTCTGGAATTTTAGAAATTGATAAATCACTTAGAAAATCGGTGAACAGTGGAAGGCCGGCCCGGTGCAACAGTGCAGCCCGGCCGGTGAAACGGCCCGCGCGGCCGGGAGGCCGGCGCGGCCCATCGCGCGCGCTCGCGCGCGGGAAAGGAGCGGGCCGAGGGGAGGCGGCCCACGCCAGTGCGCGCCCGCGCGGCCTGGATGGCCGACGCGTGGTGCAGGCTGGTGGCGGAGATGCGGCGGGTGTGGGTGGCTGGGATGAAGACGGGGAGAGATCGGACGGCTGCGGGGCGAGAGGGCGAAGCGAATCGATACGGCGGGATCGGACGATCGAAATTAGATATTACAGACGAGATGGACGGGCGGGGAAGAGCCACGTCGCGGGGAGGGATCGTCTTCAACCTCCGGGCGCTACAGTGCACCGAGGCATGGCAGCGGCGCCGACGGCGGCCTGGGCGCCAGGGGGCTTGTCGGCGGCGACCAAGGACACCGGCGGATGCGGCTCGACACGGGGATTCCGTTTTGGGGCTTAGGAGGGCGGGAGATCAACGGAGAAGGCGGGAGAGAGAAGGGGGAGGTTCGGGTGTTTGGCGATGAGGAAGGTCACCGGCGGCGAGAGAGGCCGCGGCTACACGTTCAAGGGGACCGGGTGCTCACATTGGCGGCGACGGTGGGAGCCGGGGAGCCTCAGAGCTTGCTGGCCACGGGGAGGTGGTTGCGGCCGGCGGTGTGCTTCGGTGACAGAGCTCCACGGGCAAGCACCTGTCCAGGGGGATGCACCAAGATGAATGTTATACCAAGGAGAAACTTTGGGCGAATGCAATTGAGTAATGGAGGGAGGGAGAGAGAGATTGGCTCCGGGGTGTCGCCGGCTCACAGGGCGGCAATGGCGGAGCTCGGAGCGGCGGGGCTTCAATTGGCGGCTCCGGGAGGTGGCTGGGAGCTGCGGGAGGCAAATGGGAGGGGTGGGGAGCTCTGGAAATCAAAGGAATGGGAGGGAGGCAGAGAGGGGCTTTTAAGCTCGGTGGAGGGAGGGGGAATCCGAGGGGGAGGAGAGGGAGCCTTCGGGGAGAAGGAACGGGCACGTCGTCGGGGTCAACAGGAGTGGTTGGGGAGTCTCCTCCGCGGGATGGAGGTGACTGGGGTGACGCCGGCCCTGTCCAGTGCACTGGTGACGCGACGGGAGCAGGTGAGCTGCGCACGGCCGAGAGCGCGTCCGCGCGCGGGGAGAGGGGAGGAGCGGCGCTGCCGGGTGGGGTCGGGGCGAGGGCGGGCGACGTGGCGTGAGGGCGGCCACGCGCTTCGGACAGGGCTGACGGGACGGCGGAGGCGGTCCGAGACCGGGGCGCGGCCGCGGGCGAAGGGCGGCGCGGCGCGGCGCAGCGCGCGGCGCTAGCGCGCGTGCGCGAGGAGAAAACGGGATAGGGGCGGGGCGCCAGCCGAAGGGGAGAACGGGGGAAGGCGCTGCGCAGGGAGGCAGAAAGGGGGAGGCGCCAGCGGGAAAGGGCGCAAGCGCCAGGGAAGAGGGAAAGCGGGAGGAGGCAAGCCGCCAGCGGCAGAGGGGAGACGCTCGGCCAAAGAGGGAAAGCGGAAATTCGGGGGACTTTCCAAAAAGGGAAAGTTTCCAGATTTCACTCAAAAAAAACAGCAAAAAGGCTCAAAAATTTTGAAATTTTCAGGGGCTTTTCAACCTACCCCCCTTAAAAGAATCTCGACCCCGAGATTAACTTGGTCCAGGGAGTAAGTTGGGGAAATCCCGATGCAAGTCTGACTCTCGTTCCCATGTGGACTCATCCGCCGTGTGACTCTTCCACTGCACTCTGCAAAACCTGACATTCTTGTTTCTGAGCTGCCTCTCTGATGTTTCAAGTATTTGTAGTGGTTCTTCAGCATATGTGCAATCATCCTGCAATTCAATATCTGACAGTGGCCCTTCATCGGTTGGCTGTCGTAGACATTTCCGAAGCTGAGATACATGGAATACATTGTGTATTCTTGACAAGTTGGGTGGCAGTTGTACTTGATAAGCTACTTCTCCAATCCTTCCAATGATTTGAAACGGTCCCACATATCTCGATGCTAATTTGCCCTTGACTTGGAACCTCTTGAATACCTTGAATGGTGTGACTTTGATGTAGACGAAGTCTCCAACTTCGAAACTCAAATCCTTTCTGTGGTTATCTGCATAACTCTTCTGCCGGTCTTGAGCAATCTGAGGTCCAATCAGTTATCGTTCACCTATTTTTGACCAATTTAGAGGGGTCCTGTATTTTCTGCCATAAAGTGCTTCAAACGGGGCCATTTGGATACTGGCTTGGTAGCTGTTGTTGTATGAGAACTGAGCAAACGGTAGGCAGGTATTCCATGCTGCACCATACACAATTGCACAAGCTCTCAACATATCTTCTCAAATCTGATTTGTTCTTTCTGTCTGTCCATCTGTCTGTGGGTGGTATGCTGAGCTGAAATTCAGATCGGTGCCCATAGCTTCATGCAATTTCCCCCAAAACTTGGAGGTAAATTGTGCTCCTCTATCTGACACAATTTTCTTGGGAACTCCATGTAATGTCACTATTCTGGTCAAATACAGTTCGGTAAGTTTATCCTTCCCATAGGTTTGCTTAATCGGGAGGAAATGAGTCACCTTGGTCAATCTATCAACATTGACCCAGATAGCATCATATCCTTCACGAGTCTTGGGAAGTCCAGTAATGAAGTCCATTCCCATGCTATCTCATTTCCATTCGGGTGTTGGCGAAGGCTGCAACAATCCCGATGGTTTTTGGTGGTCTATTTTGATCTGTTGGCAAACATCACATTTAGCCACGTATTCTGCCACTTCTTTCTTCATCCTGTTCCACCAATACTGCTTCTTCAAGTCTTGGTGCATTTTAGTGTTTCCTGGATGGATTGAGAATTGAGATGAATGGGCTTCGGATGGAATCAACTCTTTTAACTCCTTGTCGGGTATACAATAGCGATCACGGAAGGTGATGATTCCATGCTCGTCTATCGCATATCTTGATGAGTTTCCTTCTTGAATATCCTTTTTTTTTGTTTTTGAATCTCTTCATCTTTATCTTGTGCTGCTTTCATCTGATCTTGTCAGCAATGGTTGGAGTCCCAACGCTGCCATTCTGCCTTGTTCAGTGATCACCCAATTTAGCCGTAGGATATCTCATTGCAACTCTGGTGGGTACTCTGTTGTGCTGACTTTGCTTGGACGAGTCTCTTGTCTAAGGGTATCGGCCACTACATTTGCTTTGCTCGGTTGATATTGGAGATCAATGTCATAGTCTTCATTCAACTCTAGCCATCTCCGCTGTCTCATATTCAACTCTGGCCATGTGAACAAGTATTTCAAGTTCTTGTGCTCTGAGGACATCTCACAACGATTCCCTAGCAGGTAGTGCCGCCAAATTTTGAATGCATGCACCACAGCTGCTAGTTCTAAATTGTGTGTGGGGTAATTTTCTTCATGTGGCTTCAGTTGTCTGGATACATAGGCAACAACTTCCCTGTTTTGCGTCAGCATATATCCCAAACCCTGCTTTGAAGCGTCACTATAGCTTTGAAATTGTTTCTCTGGGTTGGGCAAAATCAACACTAGTGTTGTTGTCAACTTGGTCTTCAACAGCTGAAAACGCGCTTCACAAGCATATGTCCATGTGAATGGCCTGTCTTTCCTCAGTAGTTGAGTGAGTGGACGGGAAATCTTGGAGAATCCTTCTATGAATTGGCGATAATAGCCTGCCAATCCAAGAAAGCTCCTCACTTCTGTCACTGTCTTGGACTGTTTCCGTTTCATAACTGCGACTATCTTTTCTGGGTCAACCCTGACTCTATCTTCTGATATAATGTGACCCAAGAAAGCAACTTATTTCAGTCAAAAACTGTATCTGTCGAACTTGGCATACAACTGGTGTTCTCTCAATCTGGTCATAGCTATGCGCAAATGCTCCTTGTGCTCTTCTTCATTCTTGGAGTAAATCAGAATATTGTCAATGAAGACAATCACAAATCGATCCAATTTGTCCCTATGCACCAGATTCATAAGGTTCATGAAATAAGCTGGTGCATTGGTTAAACCCAAGGGAACGACCGTGAACTCATATAATCCATATCTGGTGATGAAAGCTGTCTTCTCTCGATCTTGCTTTCGGATCTTGAGCTGATGGTAACCCGAGCGCAAGTCGATCTTAGAGAATTCTTTGGCACCTCTGAGTTGATCAAACAAATCATCAATTTTTTTTGGGCAAAGGGTACTTGTTTCTGGTGGTGACAACAGTCAGTCTCTGTAATCTACACACATTCTTAGCTCTTCATTCTTCTTCTTCCCTAGTAAGACTGGTGCCGACCAAGGCGAAACAATTGGTTGAATAAACTCTTTCTCTTGCAGTTCACCTAACCGTCTCTTGAGCTCTTTCAATTCACTAGCTGACATTCTGTACTGGTGTTTCGCAATTAGTTTTGTGCCTGGAATCAACTCTATGGCAAGTTCTATTTGTCGGTCAGGGGTCTGTCTGGTAGTTCTTCTGGGAATATATCAGGGTATTCTTGTACTATTGACACTTGATCTGGTGTAACTGCTAGCATGTTGATCATGCGCTTTCTTGCATCCTTCAATACTTCTCGTTTTTTTCTACCACTTTCTGACCTTCAAGGGTTACCAATGATACTGCTTTGATCTCACAATCTACCTCGCCTTTATTCTTGGCTAGTCAGTTCATGCCCAAATGGCATCTAGCCCTTGCATATCTGGCTGCAGTAAATCTGCTTTAACCTCTGCTGGATTGACTTTGACTCCTTCTCACTTGTACCTGCATATCATCATTGGGTATATGCTACAGATTCACACTTAGCTGGATTATGCAGTACCAGGGCTACATATATGTCTGGGTCTGTTAGGATTAATTTCATTGCAACATAAACTTCTCGTTCCTTATGCTTTACACAGACAGTCTTCATACACTTTCATAGTCTTGCCACAAGCCTTAGTTAAAATAATTTACATACAAGCTATTCAGTTCTTCCAACTAGCTTACAAAAGGATAACCAAAAGGACATTACTCCATTCCTTGTTCTTCATAGATCACTTTCTCTTGACTGTCTGCCGTGCTTTTCTTCTTCATGGCATTCCTCCGAATAGATCTGTTTCTTCCTCTGTCCTGGTCTTCTTAGGGTAAGATTCTTCTTCTTCTATCGGTGGCTGGCGTGATGTTGTGGCCTGCCTCTTTGCTTGCTGTCTAGCTTCTTCTTTGGGTAAGTACTTTAGTGGGCATTGGTCACGATAATGCCCATCCTGTTCGCAGTGAAAACAAGCCGTTTGTGCTGAAGGCGAAAACTTCTTTCGTTTCATAACTTTCACGTAACCTGATGTCTTTTCTTCTAATTGGAGAGCTCGATCAACTAGGCTTAATAGGCTTGAAAACTTCATGGACTGAAGGCGTTGTCTCATATTGGGTCGTAGGCCTTTCATAAAGCACTCCATCCTTTCGGCTTCAGTATCAATCTCTTCTTGAGCATACTGGGATAACTGATGGAATTGTTGTAGATATGCTGTGATGGAGTTTTCTCCTTGTTGAAGATCAAGGAAATCCTGATATTTTTCAGTGATAACTCTAGGGGAAATGAAGGCTTTACGGAATCTCTTCACAAAGTCTTCCCAGGTAATGTCTTCCTTATTTGGATGTATCCACTGGATAGCATTCCACCAAGTAATTACAGGATCTGACAGCTGATAGGTGGCAAAAAGGACTTTCTCCTTATTGGTACATCGTATAGTATTCATTCTTCTCTCAACATCTTGTAACCAGTTATCTGCATTCAGTGGTTCTGTTGCTGAGGGGAATTTAGGTGGTTGAGTTTGCAGGAATGCTGCAAACTTTAATGCAGTTGCGCTTGATGCTGACACTGACCCTTCGGGTGTCACCTTGACACTAGGTGATCTGGCTGCTATCTGCTCAAGCAACTGGGTCTGTTGATCTAGCATTCGCAGAATATTTTGCTCTCTCTGATAGCGATTTTGTTCCATTATCGCTATTATACTGGCAAGTGTGGCTTGATCTGTGGCAGGTGCACCCTGCCTGTTGGTCTGATCCCTCTGCTCTGTCGGGTCCATCTGTCAATTGGGAACTTGAGATCAGTTTTGCAGCGGCTTTGGAGAATAAGAGTAGATAAGTAAGACATTGATTTTTCAAGGTAAGTATAGGGCGAAAAAGGTAAGAACGAGAGCGAAAGGGGACAGGAGAAAGCTTTGAATGCAGGGGGATTACTGATAATTAAGCAAAACAACATACAAGGATAATGAACATAAATTTACTCTATGCAAGTGGCACACAAACCTCTTAGGGTTCATGATTACACCTGCTTTACATTACAAAAGCACTACTACTACTCAGGGTCAGTCTAGTCTAGCGAACGACGGCTACTCCTCCAGCTGCTGAGAAGCGAAAATTTTGAAACTAGACAAGCAAAGCAGTAAACATTTTGCGAAAGTAAAACTTAAGCAAAAGTAAACTAAGATAGATAAGTTAGCAACAAGAGAGGAAAAGACAGCAATATTACTTATATTTTTCGTAACTCGTTTTTATGGCTTTAAATTAAGTTTTGCGATAAAATCGCTTCCTAGTTTGCCTTAGGTCTCAACCTACGGTCAAGAGCCTGCTCTGATACCACTTCTTGTAACGCCCCCGTTTCCAGGGGCGCGTACGGACACGGCACCCCGCAACTATTCACGCATGAACAGTTATGGAGTGTCACGCAAGAGTATACCATTGCATGCATACAACAAAAGTTCAGCATATATTTCACATACGGATTAACATCCATTTTCAACAGCGGGGCGTGCAAGCCCAAAGTATAATTACATTACAGAAGCTCCAAGATCCGCTTGAGCGCGGCCAAGACCTAAAGCCACGGATCCTCGCCGAAGAAGCGACCTTCCGGGACTTCCTCAACGGGGAGGCAAACACCTTCGTCTTGATCCTCTAAAGAAGGGCAAAAGCAAGCCGTGAGCCAATCAACCGGCTCAGCAAATCCCAAAGGGACCCTAACTTATTACATGCACGGAACATCAAAGGAAGGGAGTATACTTGGTTTATTAATTTGAGTGGATGCAGTTTTATTTGCAAACATTTTTAGAAGACGGACCCAAAACTACTCCTCAAGAACTCAGGGGTTTTCAACAAGAGTTCATTAACCAACCTAAACAAGTTAATCATGTACAAAACTACTTAAGCTTCGCTGCTGGAATCACCCAAGTGACACAGCTCCAATAACCGGGAGCACGGCGTATTCGAATACCATTTATTTGACTCTGCAGAGTTTGCTCAGCTTTACCCACACGATTTCTTAACTCCCGCGTCCGGGTTAAGAAAGCCAGGTCGTTTCACTGCTCAACTCTTTATATAGGCTCTACCCGGTAGAATTCACTCGGGTCTGGCTCGCTCACACACACACACACAAAGAAAAAAAAGAGAAAACGGTGCCGCTTCGAGTGAACTCTACCGTTGTTAGGCACCCGCAGCTCGGCCTGCCTAACCTTTGTTACCCAAACACCTACTCCACAACACCTGTAGAGTTTCAATCGAGTTGAGCAGCTACTAAACCAGTGTTGACAAGTCAACTCCTGTGGTTGAGCGATCACCATGTCATTTGCTCAGCGTAAGGGTCTGGTCCTTATATTTTTTCCTTAGGGGTCCGCAACCCCTACCAGGTCCGCGACCTGCAACCTAGGGTAAGAGGCGGGCGAAAACCGTCTTGCGGCGCACCGCAGCCCCCCTTACCCTATCCTGCGCATGCCGACAATCTCCGCCCTAGGGCACGGTGTCCCATACCACCCTGCCCTAGAGCCGGGTTTTCCAAATTCTATTGGCCCGCAGCCACAACCTTATTAGTATAAGACTTTGCACGATAATAATAACTTACAATTATCTAGAATAACAGATAATTAATTCTAGGGTTACAAAGGCATGGCTACGAGTTTAACATGGCATTTATTGGTGGTAGGGTTAACTATATAACATGTCATTCTAAACATTTTATTTTATTTTGAACTAACATTTCAGAACTAGCTCAATGCAATTAACGTAATAACATAATTAGATAACATGGGTTGCAACATGATCAAAGGATTTGGGACTTGCCGTCAATCCGAATGATTTCCGCTAGCTCGAACGAAGAACCTCCTGGCTCCTGTGACTGCACTTGAACTTCCGGGATCTTCGGGACTAGCGCAAACACATAAAATAATTAAATCTAGCTTGAGACTAATCAAGCGAGGAAAAATAAACTAATTAAAAAGGAATAAATGCATAAATCCTTCAAATGGAATTTTAGGAATTTATCTGGGATGATTCTGTGGAAGTGGAGGTCACCAATGGGTCTGGAATATTATTTGGAGCAAAGTGGTGAAATTTGGGAATTTTTGGGATTTTCTGTGATTTTCTAGGATTTATTTGGCTTTTCTGGAATTTTAGAAATTGATAAATCACTTAGAAAATCGGTGAACAGTGGAAGGCCGGCCCGGTGCAACAGTGCAGCCCGGCCGGTGAAACGGCCCGCGCGGCCGGGAGGCCGGCGCGGCCCATCGCGCGCGCTCGCGCGCGGGAAAGGAGCGGGCCGAGGGGAGGCGGCCCACGCCAGTGCGCGCCCGCGCGGCCTGGATGGCCGACGCGTGGTGCAGGCTGGTGGCGGAGATGCGGCGGGTGTGGGTGGCTGGGATGAAGACGGGGAGAGATCGGACGGCTGCGGGGCGAGAGGGCGAAGCGAATCGATACGGCGGGATCGGACGGTCGAAATTAGATATTACAGACGAGACGGACGGGCGGGGAAGAGCCACGTCGCGGGGAGGGATCGTCTTCAACCTCCGGGCGCTACAGTGCACCGAGGCATGGCAGCGGCGCCGACGGCGGCCTGGGCGCCAGGGGGCTTGTCGGCGGCGACCAAGGACACCGGCGGATGCGGCTCGACACGGGGATTCCGTTTTGGGGCTTAGGAGGGCGGGAGATCAACGGAGAAGGCGGGAGAGAGAAGGGGGAGGTTCGGGTGTTTGGCGATGAGGAAGGTCACCGGCGGCGAGAGAGGCCGCGGCTACACGTTCAAGGGGACCGGGTGCTCACATTGGCGGCGACGGTGGGAGCCGGGGAGCCTCAGAGCTTGCTGGCCACGGGGAGGTGGTTGCGGCCGGCGGTGTGCTTCGGTGACAGAGCTCCACGGGCAAGCACCTGTCCAGGGGGATGCACCAAGATGAATGTTACACCAAGGAGAAACTTTGGGCGAATGCAATTGAGTAATGGAGGGAGGGAGAGAGAGATTGGCTCCGGGGTGTCGCCGGCTCACAGGGCGGCAATGGCGGAGCTCGGAGCGGCGGGGCTTCAATTGGCGGCTCCGGGAGGTGGCTGGGAGCTGCGGGAGGCAAATGGGAGGGGTGGGGAGCTCTGGAAATCAAAGGAATGGGAGGGAGGCAGAGAGGGGCTTTTAAGCTCGGTGGAGGGAGGGGGAATCCGAGGGGGAGGAGAGGGAGCCTTCGGGGAGAAGGAACGGGCACGGCGTCGGGGTCAACAGGAGTGGTTGGGGAGTCTCCTCCGCGGGATGGAGGTGACTGGGGTGACGCCGGCCCTGTCCAGTGCACTGGTGACGCGACGGGAGCAGGTGAGCTGCGCACGGCCGAGAGCGCGTCCGCGCGCGGGGAGAGGGGAGGAGCGGCGCTGCCGGGTGGGGTCGGGGCGAGGGCGGGCGACGTGGCGTGAGGGCGGCCACGCGCTTCGGACAGGGCTGACGGGACGGCGGAGGCGGTCCGAGACCGGGGCGCGGCCGCGGGCGAAGGGCGGCGCGGCGCGGCGCAGCGCGCGGCGCTAGCGCGCGTGCGCGAGGAGAAAACGGGATAGGGGCGGGGCGCCAGCCGAAGGGGAGAACGGGGGAAGGCGCTGCGCAGGGAGGCAGAAAGGGGGAGGCGCCAGCGGGAAAGGGCGCAAGCGCCAGGGAAGAGGGAAAGCGGGAGGAGGCAAGCCGCCAGCGGCAGAGGGGAGACGCTCGGCCAAAGAGGGAAAGCGGAAATTCGGGGGACTTTCCAAAAAGGGAAAGTTTCCAGATTTCACTCAAAAAAAACAGCAAAAAGGCTCAAAAATTTTGAAATTTTCAGGGGCTTTTCAAAGTTCATCAATTCAGTTCAGGCATGGCAACCGGCAAACCACAGCACTCACATCCCACTTGCTACATGCTTAGCTTACCGTCATTTGAGAGTGAACGACTTCGATGGGTGAGGAGACTCGTGTCTTGGTGAAAATAGTTGGGTGGCATCTTTAATGTTCACAGGCTGTCCTCCCCTATCGAAACCGTGGAACCACCGATTTTTTTTATTTAGCCCTATTGTGCTACCCAAATTGCAAATGTAGCCTTTGTGCATTAGAAATTACAATTTTGACCTCCTATATGACCGTGAAAGCACCTGTAAGAGATGAGAATTGGAGAAGACAGCTCGAGTTCCATTATACTCAGTGGAGGTACATATACAAGAGCAAAGCTCTGGCCAGCCAGTCGTTCATAACAATCGATCCTATAATCTAGGGAGCGTGAGAACGTGGCTGGCCTGTTACAACAGAAACGCTGACAGCGTGAAGAGCTATCCTGTACATGGTCGTTGACACCCCCGGCAGTTTGAGCATCGGTTGATCGAATGCACAAGCTGTTTCTGAACTCTTGGAACAATGGTGTAGGTAATCCCTTGGTCATAATGTCAGCTAGCTGATGACGAGTAGGAATGTGCATTACTCTGAATTGACCAAGTGCTACCTTTTCTCTGACAAAATGAATGTCAAGCTCCACATGCTTCGTTCGGCGATGATGGACAGGGTCGTGAGAGAGATAGACCGCTGATATGTTATCGCAGTAGATAACAGTGGCCTTGTCGACGTTGACATGAAGCTCCCGAAGGAGATTGCGCAACCAACAGCATTCAGCAGTGGCATTGGCTACCGCCCTGTACTCAGCTTCAGCGCTCGACCGAGAGACAGTCGGTTGTCTCTTTGATGACCAGGAGACAAGTGAATCGCCGAGGAACACACAATATCCCGACGTCGAGCGTCGTGTGTCCGGGCATCCTGCCCAATCGGCATCGGAATAGGCCTTGAGCTCAGTTGATGGAGAAGCTGAGATGAAGAGACCGTCCTCGAGTGAGCCGCGAAGATACCGGAGAATCCGCTTGACGAGGTTCCAGTGAGCAGCACGGGGGGAGTGCATGTACAGGCAGGCCTAGTTGACTGCATATGCGATGTCCGGGCGTGTAAGGGTCAGATACTGCAGTGCCCCCGTGATGCTGCGATAGAACGTGCCGTCGGTAGCCAGTTCACCATCAGTGGCGGACAGCTTCTGCTTGACGTCGACCGGTGTTGATGCAGGCTTGCAATTGGACATGCCAGCACGTTCGAGGATGTCCTCAGTGTACTGAGCCTGGGAGAGGAAGAAGCCATTGTCATCCCGACGCACCTGAACGCCGAGGAAGAATCGGAGGACGCCGAGGTCCTTGATGGCGAACTCACGACAAAGCGCCTGGACGACATATTGGAGCAGCGACGTCGTGGACGCGGTCAGGATGATGTCGTCCACATAGACAAGGAGATAGGCGATGGCATTCCCTTGCTTGTAGACGAAAAGCGACGTGTCGGAGCCAGTCGAGGTGAAGCCGATGGAGCGCAGATAGTTGCCTAGCCGTTGAAACCACGCCCGCGGCACTTGTTTCAGTCCGTAGAGGGACTTAACAAGAAGGCAGACATGATCCGGCTGCGACGCGCCGACGAACCCAGCAAGTTGGTGACAGTACACGCGCTCAGCCAAATCGCCATGTAAGAAGGCGTTCTTGACGTCGAGTTGATGCACGGGCCACCGGCGCGTGGCGGCAAGGTGGAGCACCTTGCGAATGGTAGACGGCTTGATCACCGGGGAGAAGGTTTGGTGAAAATCAATCCCTAGGCGTTGAGAGAACCCACGGACGACCCACCGTGCTTTTCGCCGTTCCAGCGTTCCGTCGGGATTCAACTTGTTCTTGAAGATCCATTTGCCGGTGATGACGTTGGCGTTCGGCGGTCTCGGAACGAGCGTCCAAGTGCCACTCAGGATCACAGAGTGCAGCGCGGACAGAAGTCGACGTGGTTGTTGGTGTGGATGCCGGTGTTGAGGTTGTCGCGACGTTCGCGTACCGTGGGTTCGGCACGTGAATACCGTCACGCCCGCGTGTAACCATGTGGTGTCGAGGAGGAGCCGGTGGTGGGGTTGCCAATGCAGGTGCTGGCGATGCAGATGCTGGGAACGTCGTTGTCTCCAGAGGCGGTGCTGGTGACATTGAAGCTGGTTGCGCGCTGGTGGATGGAGCCTCAGTTGGTTGAGGACCCGGCTGTGAATTCGTAGGCGACGTCGAGGCTGGCGGCGTGCACGGATGTCGTTGCCGTGGTGTGCGTGGACGACGAACCACAGGCAGTGGGAGCACATCAGGCACGCAGGGTGGGCACCGGTGCGCCGTTGCTAGAGCTGGTGCAGACATCTGCGCAAAAGGAAAACAGGTTTCGTCGAAGTAGACATGACGGGAGATGATCACTCGCTTTGTCTCTGGGTTGTAACACTTGTAGCCGCGCTGGTCCATGGGATATCCCAGGAAAACACATCGAGCAGAGCGCGGAGCGAGCTTGTGTGGAGCGGTGGCTTCAGTGTTAGGGTAGCAGAGGCAGCCGAAGATGCGCAGATGAGCATAGTCAGGTGGAGCACCAAACAAGAGGGCAAAGGGTGTCTCATTGCCGCGAGGCCTACAAGGACGCCGGTTGAGCAGATACGTGGACGCAGCGAGAGCATCAGGCCAGAACGAAGGAGGTAGAGCAGCCTGAAACAAGAGAGTGCGAATGCCATCGTTTAGTGTGCGAAGGACACGTTCGGCTCGACCATTTTGCTGCGACGTATACGGGCATGTCAGTCGCAGCACAATGCCATGCTTAGCGAAGAACGCACGAGAGGCGGAGTTATCGAACTCCTTGCCATTGTCAGTCTGAAAACACATGACGGGGCGCTGAAACTGTGTGTTAACAAACGCATGAAAGGAGATGATAGTGGGCAGCACATCAGATTTATGGCGCAAAGGGAAAGTCCACGCAAAATGAGAGAAATCATCAAGAATCACAAGATAATACTTGAAACCTGAGTTGCTCATAATGGGCGAGGTCCATACATCACAATGTAAGAGTTAGAAAGGAAAATTAGAAACATTATTGGACTCATGAAATGGCAGCCTCACGTGCTTACCAAGTTGGCAGGCATGACAAGTATGCGGACTGGACTTTGAACAGGTGAAACCAATCGAATGAGACAGGTGCTGGAGAGCATCCCGGCCGGGATGACCAAGCCTGGCATGCCAAAGTGGAGCATCTGTCGATGAAAGGAGAACCTGCGCTGAACCGGAGGAAGTAGTGCCCGAGGGAACGCGCAGAGGATATAGCTCACCAGATGAATCACATCGGAGGATAGCCATCCTGGTGCGAAGATCCTTGATGGAGAAACCCCAGGGATCGAATTCAACAGACACAGAATTGTCACGGGTTAGTGCACGAACAGAAATGAGATTCTTCACCAATTGAGGAGCAATCAAAATATTATTGAGTCGCAAAGGGGAAGAATTAGTAGAGATTGAAGTACTGCCAGTGCATGAAGCGGATAACAGATTGCCATTGCCGACAACAATGTGACGGGGAATAGGAGACGGGGAATGGGAGGAAAGAATACCAGGGGTCGAGGCCATATGAGACGTGGCGCCGGTATCCAGGAACCAGTCGCTGCTGCCGCCGTTGGAGGTGTTGGGCGACATCCCATTGAGCGCCGAGTAGAGTCCTGGCGGTAGGGAAGCCGGATCGTGTTGCGGCGGTGGCGCGGCAAGAGCCGCCATGGCCGAGGGCGGGTTCACGCCAGGACGTGGCGCAAGGACGCCCGGGCGCCAGGTGTTGAGTGGCCACGCCTGAACCACCCCCTGCCATGGATTGTGCGCCGACGTCCACTGTGGCGGCGGTGGGGCGTTGTGGCCGGGGATGGACGCAGTGCCACTGGGCGCGGACTGGCGGTTGCGGTTGTCTCCCTTGCGTTTTTTTCGACGGTCACCACCACCAGGCGATGTCCCGGACACGAGTGCAGACGAGGGCGGCGAAGGACCGGTGCAGTCTTGGCGGCGGAGGAGGATCCGGTGTCACGAGCCGCAAGAAGAGCCGTCTGGGCCTCCATCTAAAGTGAGTGCTTGATGCGGTGTTCCTCCTGCATCAGATAGGACTTGGTGTAGAGGAACGTCGGCGGCGGCGTCATGGTGGAGAGCACGGCGATGGCCTGACTGAATTTGTTGTTCAGGCCGCACAGAGTGTTGATGACGAGTGCCGGATCGGAGACAGCGGCGCCGCAGTCGTAGAGGGTGTCAGCGAGGCGCTTGAGTTGGCCGCAGTACTCGCCGATGGACATGTCGCCCTGGAAGAGACTGTGAAACTCCTGCTGGGCATACACGGCGCGTTGAAGGCTGTTGTCCAGGAACTGCCCGGTGATGGCGGACCATGCGGAGTAGGCGGAGCTGCGCGGCTTATAGACATCGTTCCAGATGTCTTTGGACACCGTGGCGTAGAGCCACGGGACGATGCAGGAATCAATCTGTAGCCACTCCGGATCATCAATCATGGCAGCGGCGTCGACTGTGCCATCGATATGATTAACCAGACCAAACTTCTTGAATGTGAGCTTGAAGAAGGAACGCCACTGACGGAAATTGCCTTCGTCTGTGGCGAGAATCACAGGGATGTGGCTGTGGATGTTGATGAGAACAAGCGTGGAGGCTGGGGGAGGAGCAGGTTCGTTGGCCACGGCGATTGGGTTGGTGCCAACAGAGGAGATGGAGCCGGTGGGACTCGCCATGGCCAGGAGCAGCAGAAGGTGGAGAAGTGGATCAATAATAATATGATACCATGTAAGAGATGAGAATTGTAGAAGACAGCTCGAGTTCCATTATACTCAGTGGAGGTACATATACAAGAGCAAAGCTCAGGCCAGCCAGTCGTTCATAATAATCGATCCTATAATCTAGGGAGCGTGAGAACGTGGCTGGCCTGTTACAATAGAAACGCTGAAAGCGTGAAGAGCTATCCTGTACATGGTCGTTGACAGCACCAAAGGCCAACACTTGGCACATGTCGGTGACGGGGAGCACGAAATGTTTCAGCCACCGCGAGACTACAGTGCAACGCGAAATGGTTGACCAGGCGCGGAAGATGGTGGGGCCCATCTTGCTCCCGCACTCCCTGGCCACGGCAACAAGGCATTGCACCCCTGACCGTGCAAGCAAGGTGTTGCGCTGCCCCGCCGCAGCAGCTCAGCGACCCTACTAGCCCTTAACAGCGCATTGTTCATTGCACTCTGTTCATTCGTTAAGAGTGATTAAACAGATGTTGCTCATTGATATTGCAATAGTAGCTACTAATATTATTTTATTTTTCTAGACAATTGTTAGCAAAAGTCCCTATAAAATTATTTTTGAGTAGTATGTAACTTAATATATTCGTAATTAATGAATGATCCGATCCTGTCAATGGAAAAATGATCGTACCTGATATCACGATCCTGACAATCTTAGTTGTGTTGTACACTCAGTAGTCTTCCCTGAGCGTAAGTCCCTAGTTTTGCATCATCACAAATAAATTTGTTGTAGTGACCGCTAGGCATATTAGCAAACACTTAGAAAGGATAATTGCAAAAAGAAATAAGGAAAACGAAAATCTGCAAAACTTGCAGTATAGATAGTTCGAAACATCATCATTGCATTTTTGTTGGTTATGATCTTGTTATAACAACTACCAAGTCCAATTTTGTTGCGGAGCTTAGAGATTGCAAATGCACTTGAAGCTAGCAAAGTGTTGAAATCTTTCAACCAAAACTAAGTTGCGAGACACGGAACCTAGAATATATTAGAGTCCCAAAACAGACACATATTACACGTGGTTATATGCCATGGTGGTTCCGCTAATTGATTTTGTCAACCTCACTGGTACTACGATACGTTGCAACACAAGCATCCAGACCATGTAAGAATACATGCTTTTAGGATAAAGGAAAAACATAGCGGGTAGGATAGGGGGCTAGTATGGAATGGCCAGATCTATTGCGTGGGCTTGGGCCATTTGGCCTTCCTTGTGAGGTCGACTAGCTGCCCTATCCTTAGCCGCCCTTTCGCATTTTTTCTCACGCTCGTCCTTATGAGCATCGTGCTCCCTATGCCTGCACTCCTCCAAATGAACTTGCGTCTCATGTCGGATATGCCGTTGTACTCTTTGTTGCACCACCGCTCCTCTCTCCTCTCGCGGTTTGTTTCGGCATCCCACTCCTCATAGGCAAGACACCACTGGTTGTGTGGGTGGATCTCTTAGTTTTCTTAAATATATTACGTAGTAATTATTTTATAAGGATTCTAACTATTTTGTTTGCATGCAAACACATTTAGCTATATGTAAGCAACGTCATGCACATAATTACCGGGACTAATAAGTAATTAACAAGGCACAGAGCAAGTAGACAAGGCTAATTATTACTTTTTCATACTAGCAGCATACCATTTAGCTAATTACATACTAATCACATTACTAAAACTGTAGTCGCGTGTGGTTGAAAATTACCTTTTCTTGATACTCACAAGCCGATCTACAACTTTCGTAACTGCACAAACTTCAAATTCCAAACCCAAACAACGCAAACTTCAAATTCCAAACCCAAACAACGCAAACTTGACGGCCTCCCTTTTCTCCCTCTCTCCGTCTATCCGAGTGGCTCTTGCTGGATGAAAGAAATGGACTCTGGAATGATAGCGTCAGCCTGGCGAGGACCATTTTATTGCGCACGACGTGCACCACGCAAGGGGGGCTAGTGACGCGCGAGGCGACGCGTGGGCGAGCGCTTGGCTCCCGCAATCGGGTGGCGCAGGCAACAGCCGAGCGCATGCGCAGTGCTGAGTGGTCAGGCTATCATGTTTCACTGAGCTGCCAAGCGTGGGAGCAAGGCGGGCCCACCACCTTTCGCGCTCGATCGACCATTTCGTGCTGTGCTGTCGGGCTGGTACAAGAGAGATATTCACTTGTGATTTGGGTTGGTACAGATGTCGGGCTTTTAACATGTACATCGTTTAACTTGTAGACTCCATCTTGAAAAAAATAATTTATTTAAAAGTTAAATACTGTAGCAAAAATTAAAAGTCGCTAGCTTCGAAAGGAAAGAACAGCCCTCAACACTACGGACAGTGAAATCTTATGCTCCAGCTTTAAGGGATGCTGTCAGTGTCACGCAGTACCTAACACAATAATATAATCGTGGTGAGCTGGGCGTTGAAGTGGGGACGTTTCCCAGGCGGAGTTGGCGCCGGCAGCGCGGGGCATCGTCGTAATCCAAGACGTCACTCGCTTTGGACCTGCACACTAACCGCGGTTGCCCCTCTTCTGGTCTCTGTACTTTACTTGGTTTTTTGAGAGACTGTTCTTGGTTTTTTTCTAAGACATGTTGGGTGTTTCAGCCTCCTAAACTATACTATATTGTCGAGCTAAAGATGGTCGGATTGTGCGTGTATGCATGCACAAATGTTTTGCCGCCAATGGAGAATATACTGTTGCTCTTGCGTGGCGGTAGCAGCATGTGGATCACGAATGACGTCGCTTTTCTTGGCCCCGTTAGTTTAGTTGAGACAAGACAGCACGCATCTGGAGAAACTTTAAAAACAATTAGTAATAGTAGTCATGTTTGTGCTCTCCATTTGGGTCTCGATCTTGCGTATAGCACAGTAGAAGGGTAGAACTATTTTTTCTAGTAATAAAGGCCTGTTCTTTTTTCTCAAAAGCTGGTGGCTTTTGACTTTTATTACAATACGTAACTTTCAAACGGAGTATTTTCTCAAGACGAGGTTTATAAGTTAAACGATCTACACGTTAAAAGCCCAACATCTGTACTAGCCAAAATCGCAATTGAGTATCTATCTCTCCGTAATTTGTACTGTAAACAGCCAAAATTCAAAAGTTCTAGCCAAAAATCATAAGCCGCAGCCGTTGCCAAACAGACCCAAATTGTAAGTCCTACATGCATTTTGTCAGATGCAATAGCCAATAGCAAATTAGCTGGGCACACAACATACTTATTGGTGGAATTTTACAGTAAGGAGACATTTTTCTGAAGCTGATGGAGAAGGTTTCTAGAGAACTCATACATTCAAGCAAAAACCTAATTAGAAGACCTGATTAGCGCAATGTGCACCAAAGAAGTTTGATTAACGTCTTTGAAAATCACTTACGTGGGATTCTAAATTAAGAAGACAAAGAGATGGTGTGACGACCCGCATTATTACCATGGGGTAATAACGCCAGTCAACGGATTATTATTCGTTTTAGCCGATAAAACATCGCTCTAACGAATAATAAGCCTATCAGAGTATTGCAGCAGAACAATAATTAGAGACAAAACACGATATTACAAGAATATCGCCACGCAGGGCTAAAATTGATTACAAAGCCTCAAGGGCTTAAATATTACAATCTTTAGACAAAATATTCTAACTACTTCCAAAAAAAAATGTTTCCATACGGAGTATCCACCTTTTCCTAATTGTAATCCGAGTTCACGGTATTCCATCCAGGTAGCTTTCTTCTGATCTTAGCCATTCTCTGAATTGACATGCTCCTAAGCAAAGGGGGAGATAATAGCAAGGGTGAGTACAAAAGTACTCAGCAAGCGTTATTAACAAAAATGCACCAAATGCTCATCAATTACACTGGTAGGAACATCAATTCCTCTTTGCAATCTCATGCTCAATCTTAATACTCTTTTTCATCGTCAATTTCCTTTCCATGACTTATAGAAAATAAGGTTTGTTGGTTTTGGAAAGATCACATTTATTAATTTAGAAAACTACTGAACATACGCATGAACAGCAAAAACCCCCATAAGTTTCCGTAATTCTCCTTTCCCGGAGACAGGCATGAATTCATGATTTTGATAGCATTGCGCAAGCTTGTATCACTTTACCCCTCACCACTCTTGATCCTGGTGGCTCATGGTTCTCCGCAATTCCTTAGATGCGGCGCCCAGATCAGAGTACAGTATGTTTGCATCTATCTCAGTAATTATATCTCCACCCAGTTACTCACAATCGGTAGCCTGGAGCGGTGTACCACCCTCACGCAGACCCACCGAAAGCGACATTAACTGTTGGCTGGGGCGGTTCCTGACCATCTCCCAACACTCCACGGCGTAATATATCGCCCATCGCTCACCCGTTGCTGATAACGAACCAGTCTTGGGTTCTTGCGATCCGCCGCACCCGTTGCTGATAACGAACCAGTCTTGGGTTACGCGCGGCTGTGGATAGCCCACCTTGCTGATAACGAACCAGTCTTGTGGGTTCCACTCCCTAACTAATACTTACCCATGTGGAGAATATAATACTTTGATAGAGCTACTAGTCTGTCCGTCAAAACGGAATGTTGGTTGATACGGTGTGGTACGGTCTGTTCACACGGATGAAGTTGGTAGGTTTCTTATATTTTATTCTTATGCAGAGGTTCCACGCCTCCCACTCACACCTGCCCTGGCAACCTCTGCCCACCTTTTTACTACTAATAGGGCCAACTGCTCCATCAGTTGCCATCCATTTCTTATCTCTTGCCTCTTTTCGATTTAAATCTTATTTTATTTATTTCATGCAGGGTGATACTAAGTTAATATCAAAATACTTGTTTCAAGCAATATACGCTAAAAATTTGATCAAAGGAATGCTTGCCTGAACTTTAACCATATACTCGGATTCACGTGGGATCAGATGAAGCCATCCCCGTAGCTTGGATTGTCGCCTGCAATTAAATACGTCGACTACGACTTAATTTACGAGAACATAATAAAATACGATGTGTCGAGGTGTTTGTGCTCCTAAGGTAGGACGTCACTCCATTTAATCCAATCGCTGTAGTCGAGGTTAACTTCGGTACAGTACCCGTCGTTTGACATTATCGCACTAGTCATGAGCTATGGTTGATTTAGTAGTTATGCCCCACGTTTTATTATTTCCTATTAATTTTTCGATTATACGGAATTAACTAGATGCATGAACCATTATAACGGCTCATATTAATCCTGTATAATGATAACTGCTATTATTAATCCTAATCAATTTTCGCGTATACAATTATACCAATTTGATTCCTCATATGTGCGTATGTATATACTCACCTCTCTAATCATTTTAGGTATTAGGGTTATTTAACTAAATTCTTTCTTCTTGGTACCGGTCCTTTCTCGTAACTAGCACGCTTGTGATTACTTATCTAAACTACTGGTATTAATTCTTAAGTAAATATTAATTAAACTATACTAAAGTGTCTTTGCATGATTTCTAAGTTTTACTGTAACTACCGGCAAATTGTACGACTTATACTACTTCCATTACTATATGCAAGTTATTTGGTGCGCATGACTTTATAACCTCATATAGTCTTGTGATTTGGGGTATATTATTCTAACTGCCTCTAAGAATTTGACATCTTCTAATTGATATTAATTTAGAATGTGATTATTAATTTATTCTGGTAATTATCAATATTTATTAGTGATGTTTCTACAATTTATAATTGACTAAAAATAATTAGTTGCAATTAACTTCACGACAGAGCAATCTAAGTGATATTATAGTAACCTCATTCATACGCATACTAGCATTTAATTATTCATGGATGTCACCTAATTTATGAATCATCGCTATAAATATTTATTAGACAAGTTTGGCAATTTATTATGACTAGCCAGGAGTTTAAACGGTAACATACTAATTTAATCGGTACGCGTTATACTTTTATTCTACAGATGACAACTTATTTATTCTAATTATCGTAATTATTAATTAATGGTTTTCTGCTGTCTAGATGGATTTAACTAATTTATCTGCATATTGTATTTACACCTGCATATTTTTCTAGGTTTTCATTTAATTCCTAAAAGAATTTCTATCGAGTTTATACGGCTAATGATCATATACAGGATTCCTAGGTATCTGTAGCCAATTTTCTTAACTTTAACAAATTTGCTATTGCACAGTTGTCATACTGCATATTCCTGAATATTTCTAAATCTCGCACGTTTTAATCTTTCACATTTCAATTTTTCCTATTTTCCCTTTTTAGATTTCTCTCCTTCTCTATTTTTCCTACCCGGTCCCCCTTTTTCTGCTCCTACCGCCGGCCTCCTCATTTCTTCCCCTCACCACCGCCGACGCCTCCTTATCTCCTCCCCTTCCCCATTTCATTTGGCTGCCTCTCTCTCTCTCTCTCTCTCTCTCCTCACCCGGCCGCACCACCGCGCCTGCTCCCTCGGTGCCGCGCCTCATCTCCTCCGCGCCCGGGTCCTAGCGCCGCCGCCCCCATGTCTCAGCGCCTCCTCCCCGGGTCTCAGCGCTCCCCTACCGGCTCTCTCTCTCTCCTATGTGCCGCCTCCCCTTGCCGAGCCGTACGCCCGGTCGATCCTCGGCTTCCTCCGCCGTCTCGCCTACTCCTCGCGCCGCCCCGCCGACGCGCCGTGAGCCACGGCCAGATCCGTGGCCTAGGGCCCGGATCTGGCGTCTCCTTCCCCAAATCGGACCCGATCTACTTGTCTTGGTTGCTATTTTTGGGTTTGCTCTCACGGTTGCTTGAGGTGCTAGGCTGGGAGGTGGGTTGCCCCGGCTAGCCACGGCCGGCTAGCCGCCGCCCGTACGCCGGGGGAGTACCCGGTGGTGGCTAGAGGTGTGGCTCGGCCAGTGGTAACACGCAGCCGCCGCCCTCTTCGGTAAGCCCCTTGTTACTCATCCTCTACTCCTCTTCTACCTCCAGTGGCTACCTTGGGTGCTGATTCATGTATACTAGTGGTGCTACTCTATTGTTACTTATGATTTGCTATGTGTGGTAAGCTAATGGTAGTGTTGAGATGACTACTGAGTTCATGTATAATTGGGGTTACCTTCACCGGTGGGGTTTGGGTTGCCGCGGGAATGCTTCGGTTGCTGGTGGTGGTCGTGCTCTTGGGGTTGTGGTGGTCGCCTGATGATGACCTCCTCCTTCCAAGCTGGCTGTCGGGTTTGTGGTTCCTTCTCCTGCCATCGCCGTCGCCTTGCTCCCGTCGGCTTGCCGTGCCTTCACCTCCCTGGCCTTCGGCTCCACTCGGTGGCTGGCTCCTCTGCGGTCTGGGGATTGGCTGGGGAGTGTTGGGGAGTGCTTACCGTGCCTCCCGGTCTCTTGCGCTCTTTCCTTGGTTTGGCTATTGGTATGCAGTGGTGGGACATTTTGGTTGGATGCTCTGACCTTGCCCGAGAAGTTTTGTTGGCTGGCGATGCTATCTGGGTGTGGCTGCTCTGGCCCGGTGCTATCTGGTTCACTGTGGTTGGCATTTGCATGGTGACGGCTGACAGTTGTTTCTCTGCTGTGGGTTGGGCTAGAATGATTTGTGATATCCTGGTCTTTGCCTTGGTTAGATTCCTATATTCAGAACAAGTTTGTATACATATAATACCGTGTGATGAGCCTATGGTTGTGAGAGGTGCCGACTGGCCCCCGGACGGTCAGGTATCTCCGTGAACGGATTACCCCGCCCGAAGTTAATCCTTAGGGCTCTGACGGCTATTCGCTTTTATTTCTTCGCTTAATTTTATTCGTTCTTTTGTTCGGTCTTTTTCCACATTATAATAATGATTTGTTCACGAATGAAACGGCGACGTGGTGGCAGCTCGACGACATCCGCTAATGTATGAAATGGTCTGGATTGTAATTCGGCTTGCTCTTAATATTGATGTATACAATATAATATAGTTTCTGTTCTTTATTTCCCGAATGTAACAGTTATGTATGAGATGGACTTTGGTGTAAATTAAATCCCGTACTTCCTGATGAAACACGGTTGTATTATAATTACTTAGTCTTTGAAGTGGTTATTTGGTTGGGAGATGAAATTGTATATTTTTGTAATTAATATTGTCCTGGTTATGTAATACCAATTGTAACATTTTTATTTGACCTAATATAAGTTCTAATTGTTGCTCAATGAATGTTATTGATTCTACCATATGCGGATTGTAATTATTTACTGATTTACGACGGGCTGATATATATACTTTAATTGAGTTGACTACTTCTACTAGCCGCGCAACTAAATTTTCTTTCTCGCTTTAGTCTATACAATTTAATATTCGCCCTCGTTGATGAAATGGTAAAAACAACGCATTATGTTATCGCTCATTGATTTCCAATTTATACAATTACGTAGAAAATTTTAAATTCCCTCGTATTTTTATATTATCATATATGTAATTAATCCTACTTAACGTCCTAATTCGCTAATTAGGGTTAATTAACGACGTGGGTCGTTACACACTTCCCTCCTTAAAAATGATTTCGTCCTCGAAATCGGAACTGGCTTAAGAAGGTTGTGGCAGGTCTCTTATTGATCCTTTACGAAGCGTGCTTTTAAATATTCCTATTTATTCCGCCTTTTGGTAGATACACCTCCTATGCTTGTATCGTTCGTTGACTCCTCACCTGTCAATGCTGTAGTTTCATATTAGGCTTACAGTTATCGACTATCGTCACTAGGGTTTGGTAGCATTAGGGTCAAGATCATAACTCTATTGTTGTAGGGAAAATCGTTCAATTTATTCTAAAGTGCACCGGTTAGTATTCTCCTTTTTCTAACCATTGCCACTTCCCTCCTTAATTCTTTAGCTACCTCTCGATTCCTTTAGCTGGTCTACTGAAGTGCTATGGTTGATAGTTTAGTAGTGTGGTTCAAGGAAAGCGGTGTTGCCTAAAGCAATTGGGTTGAAAAGAAATCTCATGGTAGGAAGATTTAGGATGAGATTAGTATTATCCTAGTTTCCTGGTATTGTACTTTGGCTTTTTAAGGGTTGGGAAATATCGTTACTTCCTATTCGGATGGCATGATGGTGTCTGAAATTTTGGATTGAAACTCTGTCTACGGTACTAGCTCTTTAACCGTGGTTTAGCTCTTCAGAATTGAACAGCTCTCCCTAGATTACTAGGCAGGCTGTGAGATTTATTGGTTACATATAGGGGTATGGTATTGCCATACGATCTTGAGTTCAGTTGATGATAGATCAATGATATTGAAAGAGTGGACACTTCCCCTTATTCATAATATATGTCCTCATGGAATGCATGAAATAAAGTTTCCCAAAAGCTTTAAACACTATGGTGCAATAATTAATTATATAGAATGATGCAAAGTGGTTTTGTGAAAATACTTAATTCCTAATGTCATGTTGAAACAGTTTTCGTTTGCAAAATTTCATTTTATGAGTTCATGGTCAAAGTCATGCCCCGGGAATTATGCCAAAGGTTCCTGAAATCATATATTCATGAACTTGGGGAAATGCACCAAACATCGATGACAATATTTCGGTGGATGCTTTAGGACAATTCATGGATGCTAGGGTGATTACTACCGCGATAGCTTTAGGCTTAAAACCTAGAGATTGACACTTCAGGTCTTCATTAAAACAAAGAAGCACGGGTCATTATGGACTCATTCTCGCGGTCTTATACCAGAGTTAGTTACGAGTATAACCATACACTCAAAGAGTGCTAGGACAAATAGAGGAATGTTTCTTTGGGAAGTTTAAGGATATATTACTCGGGAAAAGACTCGAATAACCCCCATTACGATTGGGCTATCTATGATCCAAAAGATGAAGAATAGGTAGCCTAATTTAATCCGGTTACGCTCTAGGGACGTCTCACCCTAAGTTACGTGCTCCGTAAAAGAAAATGGATGGTGGCGCATATATTATCTATAGTCGGTCTCGTAACAACTCGTCTAAGTTTAGTAGTCCAGGTAATTCTATATAACCGGCTTTTAGAAATAATAAGGAATTCGAACATTTTCCTATATTACGGACTAGGCTCTAGATTTTTTTTTCACTGGTTTTAATGTGATGGTTCCGTATACACTTAGTCACCTCATTTTAAGTTGTAGTTAAATTTAGGGAATTATATTTTCGAAAATACCTGCATATCATGACGTTATTAAATTTCCTGCAGCAAGTTGTTACAAGAGGTACGAACAAAATTTTATTCATGTTGTAGACCCAGGTTTTCCTTATTAGTATTCAGCATGCAAATAGATGAGAATTTATTTATGTTCAAGTAGTAGAAAGCCGCATTACTCCCTCTCGGTTATTGGTCTTCACATCACAGCATACACATTAGGCAAATAAAACCCAAGAAACATAGAGATGCAAAAAGAATCAACTCCTACACTACTCTGGGACTACGCGCCCAGCTACGCCCGAGAACTCGCTCTCGAGACCGCCCAAATCTTTCGCGTTTGGGACCACGCTCAGAGCTTGCCTCTGAGTGCGAACCTACACTACCCTGGATCTCCGCGCCCAGGCACGCCTAAGAACTCGCTCTCAGGATCGCCCAAAACTTTCGCGTTTGGAACCACGCTCAGGGCTCATCCCTGAGTACGCCCAGGACTTCGTTCCTGGGTACGCCCGAAACTTACGCGTTCGGGAGCGCCACGGACCACTCGTCCGGGAAATCTCATATGCAGAAATGGGGTAAAGCAATTTTTTTAGTGGACCATACATCTTGCCATCTTAGTACCTTTGCTCTAAAATTCATACTCTCCTTGCTTAGCTGTCTAAGATGGCAAGGTGTTTAATTTAGTTCTCAGATTGAAAGAGATAAGAAGTTATGATAGGATGGTCCTCTCTACATCACTTTTACTTGCTAACACTCAAGTTTTCTATCCTAGGTTGCAAAATGAAAGTTCTGGATAGCAACATGCATGTAACAAAAATGAATTGAGTACAGGAAGTAAAAATAGGTAATTGCTATAATTTCGATCATTCTACACCTCCTATTCATATTACTTACAACCCCAGGTATATACTAGCATGCATGGCCAAGATGATTATTCCTAGCATAATACTACCATTACATTTATGTTTCTCAAGTTAGCAAACATTAAATTTGTAATTTTCAGCCCACTACTACCCAAAATTTATACTTTTAGATATGACAAAATGAAACTACCTCAATCCTGCTCATATTTGTCTTCGATTGCCCTATGTCGCTATGGTTAAGAAAATACAACAATCATACATTAACTGAAATGCAATAAGTCAAAGGCGGAATACCTAATTGCAGCAAAATTAAATGTTAAATTCGTAATTAACATTATATTGCTTACCAACTAATACTACAGTTTTGTAAACAAACACTGTTACCGATGAAAAGCAACTAGTAACATAATTTAAATTGTCATAACTATTATTACCACCGTTCCCATCCTCACTACCCATTCTGGCTCTAAAAATATGCGATGATTTAAAAGTAACGATGCTTAAACCTAGAGCTAACCACATAAGAAAGGATGTACAGATGAGATGTATTAAAGGAGATGTATTGCCATATAGCAAGGATCACCTCCTTAAGTCAAGAAACAGTCTCTAATGATTTGCGTGGCCCTCAAACCATTGCTCTGATACCACCTGTGACGACCCGCATTATTACCATGGGGTAATAACGCCAGTCAACGGATTATTATTCGTTTTAGCCGATAAAACATCGCTCTAACGAATAATAAGCCTATCAGAGTATTGCAGCAGAACAATAATTAGAGACAAAACACGATATTACAAGAATATCGCCACGCAGGGCTAAAATTGATTACAAAGCCTCAAGGGCTTAAATATTACAATCTTTAGACAAAATATTCTAACTACTTCCAAAAAAAAATGTTTCCATACGGAGTATCCACCTTTTCCTAATTGTAATCCGAGTTCACGGTATTCCATCCAGGTAGCTTTCTTCTGATCTTAGCCATTCTCTGAATTGACATGCTCCTAAGCAAAGGGGGAGATAATAGCAAGGGTGAGTACAAAAGTACTCAGCAAGCGTTATTAACAAAAATGCACCAAATGCTCATCAATTACACTGGTAGGAACATCAATTCCTCTTTGCAATCTCATGCTCAATCTTAATACTCTTTTTCATCGTCAATTTCCTTTCCATGACTTATAGAAAATAAGGTTTGTTGGTTTTGGAAAGATCACATTTATTAATTTAGAAAACTACTGAACATACGCATGAACAGCAAAAACCCCCATAAGTTTCCGTAATTCTCCTTTCCCGGAGACAGGCATGAATTCATGATTTTGATAGCATTGCGCAAGCTTGTATCACTTTACCCCTCACCACTCTTGATCCTGGTGGCTCATGGTTCTCCGCAATTCCTTAGATGCGGCGCCCAGATCAGAGTACAGTATGTTTGCATCTATCTCAGTAATTATATCTCCACCCAGTTACTCACAATCGGTAGCCTGGAGCGGTGTACCACCCTCACGCAGACCCACCGAAAGCGACATTAACTGTTGGCTGGGGCGGTTCCTGACCATCTCCCAACACTCCACGGCGTAATATATCGCCCATCGCTCACCCGTTGCTGATAACGAACCAGTCTTGGGTTCTTGCGATCCGCCGCACCCGTTGCTGATAACGAACCAGTCTTGGGTTACGCGCGGCTGTGGATAGCCCACCTTGCTGATAACGAACCAGTCTTGTGGGTTCCACTCCCTAACTAATACTTACCCATGTGGAGAATATAATACTTTGATAGAGCTACTAGTCTGTCCGTCAAAACGGAATGTTGGTTGATACGGTGTGGTACGGTCTGTTCACACGGATGAAGTTGGTAGGTTTCTTATATTTTATTCTTATGCAGAGGTTCCACGCCTCCCACTCACACCTGCCCTGGCAACCTCTGCCCACCTTTTTACTACTAATAGGGCCAACTGCTCCATCAGTTGCCATCCATTTCTTATCTCTTGCCTCTTTTCGATTTAAATCTTATTTTATTTATTTCATGCAGGGTGATACTAAGTTAATATCAAAATACTTGTTTCAAGCAATATACGCTAAAAATTTGATCAAAGGAATGCTTGCCTGAACTTTAACCATATACTCGGATTCACGTGGGATCAGATGAAGCCATCCCCGTAGCTTGGATTGTCGCCTGCAATTAAATACGTCGACTACGACTTAATTTACGAGAACATAATAAAATACGATGTGTCGAGGTGTTTGTGCTCCTAAGGTAGGACGTCACTCCATTTAATCCAATCGCTGTAGTCGAGGTTAACTTCGGTACAGTACCCGTCGTTTGACATTATCGCACTAGTCATGAGCTATGGTTGATTTAGTAGTTATGCCCCACGTTTTATTATTTCCTATTAATTTTTCGATTATACGGAATTAACTAGATGCATGAACCATTATAACGGCTCATATTAATCCTGTATAATGATAACTGCTATTATTAATCCTAATCAATTTTCGCGTATACAATTATACCAATTTGATTCCTCATATGTGCGTATGTATATACTCACCTCTCTAATCATTTTAGGTATTAGGGTTATTTAACTAAATTCTTTCTTCTTGGTACCGGTCCTTTCTCGTAACTAGCACGCTTGTGATTACTTATCTAAACTACTGGTATTAATTCTTAAGTAAATATTAATTAAACTATACTAAAGTGTCTTTGCATGATTTCTAAGTTTTACTGTAACTACCGGCAAATTGTACGACTTATACTACTTCCATTACTATATGCAAGTTATTTGGTGCGCATGACTTTATAACCTCATATAGTCTTGTGATTTGGGGTATATTATTCTAACTGCCTCTAAGAATTTGACATCTTCTAATTGATATTAATTTAGAATGTGATTATTAATTTATTCTGGTAATTATCAATATTTATTAGTGATGTTTCTACAATTTATAATTGACTAAAAATAATTAGTTGCAATTAACTTCACGACAGAGCAATCTAAGTGATATTATAGTAACCTCATTCATACGCATACTAGCATTTAATTATTCATGGATGTCACCTAATTTATGAATCATCGCTATAAATATTTATTAGACAAGTTTGGCAATTTATTATGACTAGCCAGGAGTTTAAACGGTAACATACTAATTTAATCGGTACGCGTTATACTTTTATTCTACAGATGACAACTTATTTATTCTAATTATCGTAATTATTAATTAATGGTTTTCTGCTGTCTAGATGGATTTAACTAATTTATCTGCATATTGTATTTACACCTGCATGTTTTTCTAGGTTTTCATTTAATTCCTAAAAGAATTTCTATCGAGTTTATACGGCTAATGATCATATACAGGATTCCTAGGTATCTGTAGCCAATTTTCTTAACTTTAACAAATTTGCTATTGCACAGTTGTCATACTGCATATTCCTGAATATTTCTAAATCTCGCACGTTTTAATCTTTCACATTTCAATTTTTCCTATTTTCCCTTTTTAGATTTCTCTCCTTCTCTATTTTTCCTACCCGGTCCCCCTTTTTCTGCTCCTACCGCCGGCCTCCTCATTTCTTCCCCTCACCACCGCCGACGCCTCCTTATCTCCTCCCCTTCCCCATTTCATTTGGCTGCCTCTCTCTCTCTCTCTCTCTCCTCACCCGGCCGCACCACCGCGCCTGCTCCCTCGGTGCCGCGCCTCATCTCCTCCGCGCCCGGGTCCTAGCGCCGCCGCCCCCATGTCTCAGCGCCTCCTCCCCGGGTCTCAGCGCTCCCCTACCGGCTCTCTCTCTCTCCTATGTGCCGCCTCCCCTTGCCGAGCCGTACGCCCGGTCGATCCTCGGCTTCCTCCGCCGTCTCGCCTACTCCTCGCGCCGCCCCGCCGACGCGCCGTGAGCCACGGCCAGATCCGTGGCCTAGGGCCCGGATCTGGCGTCTCCTTCCCCAAATCGGACCCGATCTACTTGTCTTGGTTGCTATTTTTGGGTTTGCTCTCACGGTTGCTTGAGGTGCTAGGCTGGGAGGTGGGTTGCCCCGGCTAGCCACGGCCGGCTAGCCGCCGCCCGTACGCCGGGGGAGTACCCGGTGGTGGCTAGAGGTGTGGCTCGGCCAGTGGTAACACGCAGCCGCCGCCCTCTTCGGTAAGCCCCTTGTTACTCATCCTCTACTCCTCTTCTACCTCCAGTGGCTACCTTGGGTGCTGATTCATGTATACTAGTGGTGCTACTCTATTGTTACTTATGATTTGCTATGTGTGGTAAGCTAATGGTAGTGTTGAGATGACTACTGAGTTCATGTATAATTGGGGTTACCTTCACCGGTGGGGTTTGGGTTGCCGCGGGAATGCTTCGGTTGCTGGTGGTGGTCGTGCTCTTGGGGTTGTGGTGGTCGCCTGATGATGACCTCCTCCTTCCAAGCTGGCTGTCGGGTTTGTGGTTCCTTCTCCTGCCATCGCCGTCGCCTTGCTCCCGTCGGCTTGCCGTGCCTTCACCTCCCTGGCCTTCGGCTCCACTCGGTGGCTGGCTCCTCTGCGGTCTGGGGATTGGCTGGGGAGTGTTGGGGAGTGCTTACCGTGCCTCCCGGTCTCTTGCGCTCTTTCCTTGGTTTGGCTATTGGTATGCAGTGGTGGGACATTTTGGTTGGATGCTCTGACCTTGCCCGAGAAGTTTTGTTGGCTGGCGATGCTATCTGGGTGTGGCTGCTCTGGCCCGGTGCTATCTGGTTCACTGTGGTTGGCATTTGCATGGTGACGGCTGACAGTTGTTTCTCTGCTGTGGGTTGGGCTAGAATGATTTGTGATATCCTGGTCTTTGCCTTGGTTAGATTCCTATATTCAGAACAAGTTTGTATACATATAATACCGTGTGATGAGCCTATGGTTGTGAGAGGTGCCGACTGGCCCCCGGACGGTCAGGTATCTCCGTGAACGGATTACCCCGCCCGAAGTTAATCCTTAGGGCTCTGACGGCTATTCGCTTTTATTTCTTCGCTTAATTTTATTCGTTCTTTTGTTCGGTCTTTTTCCACATTATAATAATGATTTGTTCACGAATGAAACGGCGACGTGGTGGCAGCTCGACGACATCCGCTAATGTATGAAATGGTCTGGATTGTAATTCGGCTTGCTCTTAATATTGATGTATACAATATAATATAGTTTCTGTTCTTTATTTCCCGAATGTAACAGTTATGTATGAGATGGACTTTGGTGTAAATTAAATCCCGTACTTCCTGATGAAACACGGTTGTATTATAATTACTTAGTCTTTGAAGTGGTTATTTGGTTGGGAGATGAAATTGTATATTTTTGTAATTAATATTGTCCTGGTTATGTAATACCAATTGTAACATTTTTATTTGACCTAATATAAGTTCTAATTGTTGCTCAATGAATGTTATTGATTCTACCATATGCGGATTGTAATTATTTACTGATTTACGACGGGCTGATATATATACTTTAATTGAGTTGACTACTTCTACTAGCCGCGCAACTAAATTTTCTTTCTCGCTTTAGTCTATACAATTTAATATTCGCCCTCGTTGATGAAATGGTAAAAACAACGCATTATGTTATCGCTCATTGATTTCCAATTTATACAATTACGTAGAAAATTTTAAATTCCCTCGTATTTTTATATTATCATATATGTAATTAATCCTACTTAACGTCCTAATTCGCTAATTAGGGTTAATTAACGACGTGGGTCGTTACAGATGGGCAACACAAGAGGCTTCAAACAAAAAACAGAGCTATACCCTTACGTCATAGAGCCGGCTGCCTGGCCTGCATATACATTAACATTCAAGCACCGATGCACGCATGCGCACATGTAATCCTAATTTGGCATTTTTTTTACCTTAGCCTCCTCCGCTAGTTGGATGATAAAGACAGAGTAGAGTTAATTAATTGACTGAGAAGAATGATTGTTATGGTCCTAGCTTCATTAGTAGGATTTGATGTGTGCTATGTGTAACTCGTTGCAGGTCAAGTCGTACACCACTTATACTACTTTATGAACCAACAATTATTCAAGCTCACATATCGAATTAAAACATTTCGTTTTTCTGAGTTTCATTTCCTTTTTGAAATAACACAAATGCTAAACAATTATGCAATTTAGTGAAATTCAGACTTATGTTTAGAAAAAAACATACACATTTACACATGAAACTACTCTAAAACAGAAATATTGAGGCCATGTTTAACCTAGCTTAAGATTTTCCAAGAAGCTGGCTATCTTTAATTGGGGCCTTATGGTGAAGACAAAAAAAATAGCTAGCTTCTTAGAAACTTAAGAAAAAAACCGCTGGAACTCTTAATTTTCTCAACAATTCTCTCATTGAAACAATGAAAAAAATAACAATTGGTTTAGTTTAGAATCTGAAAATGTCGTTTGGTATAAAAAAAAGTATCAACTTCTAAGCAGGGGCAGATTTAGTAAGCTGGCAGTTAACACCCAACGACCTCTTGCATACATAACACCCTTTTGCTCATTTAAGCTAAATCATGCGTAATTTCACTAGATGTGCTTCCTATGCTAATTTAAAACTGACCCCACATATGTAAACTTCCGGACCTGTTGCTAGTTTCTAATAGCGGTAGGATGGGAAAGTCAGAACCGACACCACCAACTTCTAACTTGTTTCAGTAGATAAGGGTGAGGATGACAAATAAATTAGAGCTCTTTTACGGTATCCTTTAATGTTTCTCAACCAGTTATTCTTTTTTGATTCAATGAATTAGATCAGTTATGATTTTCTTATACTTCCCTACCAAGTACTATGAAGTGCAATTTCTTAAAGGAGTACTATGAAGTGCAATTTCTTAAAGGGCAAAATAGCAACTGCTCAGGATTCTCCAAAAGATCAAAACAGGCACAAATAGTCCCTCCCTACTATCTGCCGCAATGGCTTATGGCACCATGCGCTCAAGATCTACTTTCCATGTTCCGGCCGGCTGGCCGTTGACTTTAATACATTGATCGCATGTATTAATGGGGTCGTCTTGTATTGAATTCATGCTCAATTGCTCATTCATGTTCGTGGGTTTGTTCAATCTCCAACATGAAATTCCCCCTCATATGCTTAATCTCTAAATTATTTGGAGTTGCATTGTGCTCATTAATTCATATCAATGAAAGATTCAGAGTTCGGTGGCAGCGCCTGTGTTCTGAGTGGCTCCATGGTGTCGAAGCCTTTGCCAATAGTACAGGAGCCAATGGCAGCGCCCGGCAGCTTTGACGATTAATCTGGTTTCGTGAATTAGGTTTAGGATGGTTAACTTGGCAAGGTTGCTCTGTTTAGGATGGTTAACTTTGCAAAGTTGCATTTAGAGCGAAAAGTCTATAATACCCTCTAGAGATCAGTGGTCGGATTTGATTTATACGACCACCACTTACTACTGGTAAAAGGTACCATAAAAATTCTCATAAATTAAGCTCGATTTTCAGATCAATTCTTTTTGTTTCTAATGGCTTTTGGCCGAAATGATAATGTAGCGACAATTAGCTTCTTCTAATTTATTCACTTAAAGAAAAATAAACAAAACATCGTCATATTTCTATAGACAATATAAAGAAAAATAAAAAAAAGAGTTAAAGAAGTCACCACGTTTTAAATTGCTTTTGGTTTCTGTAAGCTAAAAAACAGAAACTAAAAACTGTTTAGAATAGGTCTTAGAGCGAAGAAGCTTGAGAAACTCAAACTAGTGACTCCCTTTCTTTCCGAGAGGAAACTGTTTCTACAACGTACGCTAAAAAACTAACAGCCAAAGCGTTTTGAACGGGACCGTCCCACGTTTGGCCGTCGTCCAGTCCACCGAAACGCTCGGCGTCACGACAAATCCAGCGAAAACGCCGTGCGGTGTTTGGTGAGAAAGCTGAGGGGAAGGCAGGAGGGGCCCGCGGCCGCGCCTCCACGTCATCCGCGGCGCCACGTGTGGCTCGGGAGAGTGGGACCATGGTGGCGCGCTCCGCCCGTCTTTGTCGTCCTTGCGTCAGCCGTGGCCCCCCGGGGCAGATCCGCCTGACGTGTCGTGGATATCTGGATATGGTTCGCTGCACTTATCCATTACCTATGGGCCCCCCTTTTCTTTATTCGGTGCTTTTATTGTGTTTGATGTTTTTTATCCACCTTTTTAGGTGACGGTGAATAGAAAAAACTAGCCACGTAGGCGTGGCGCCACGCCACGCCAGCCACCGTGTGGACCGAAGTAAAAGAGACGACAATTTGCAGGGCTTTAATAAAAAAATCGAGGACACATGCGTAATTTAGGAAAAACCGAAGGGCTTTTTCGTAAAAAACCGAGGACCTGTAAGGACCTGTACGTAAGTAAATAAGGACCTATACGTAATTCTGGAAACCCGCGGGGCGCAATCAAAAAATTTTGTAGGAAAAAAACTTGCAGGGGTTTTTTCGAAAAAATCCAGGGACCTCTTCGCGAGAAAAAAGGACCTTTACGTAATTTCCGAAAACCCGGAGGGAATTGCCTCCCCCGGCCGTACGCCAAAACGGGCGACACGCGCCGGCCGGGGGGAGCGCGGGGGGGACGTGGCTCGGCGCGGGGGGCGGAACCCCCCCGGCTTTACTAGGGGTATGATATTGATCTGAGAAGTATGTATAGTTTTAAACTAAAGAAGATATTTAAAAATCTGCTGTAAAAAACCTTTTTATTTATTTTAACTTTTGAAAAAGGTAAAAATCCAAAATAACACAACCATTTATATGGACGCAAAGTGTCATAAAGCTTTCCGTTGTCTCCGAGTATGTGTTAGCATGACGTACAAGTTACACACACAAAAAGAGAGTGATTGCTAGAAAAAGGAGCTGTTACATATACAGGGCTCATCTTACCCCCACTAACCATGCTCATCTTATCTTTTGTGTTTTGATAACCATGCATATCTTATGTGATCCACTCCGATGGTTGCTATACAATGTGCGTTTCTGGTAGGCCTGTTAATGTTAATGGATTTAAACTCCATCCAAAACCAATCTTTCTTATACGAGACAAAGCCAATTTCCCACGTAGCCCTAACTTTCCACCCCAACATCTACCCTACTCTATAATACACCAAAATTTTCTTTGCTAAATCCACCCCCTCAACCACCCCCACAGTCATGCCTAATCTAAGTCCACACAGATTTGTGTACCAAATAATCCAACTTCATACAAATGAATGGCCTGGATCTCTTCTCAAACCTTCTTCTCTTACTCATTGAAGATCCTATGGCCAAAATCATTTGGATCATGCATCATTGAACCCACCCCGCGCTACGTGTGAGCCTCCTCCTACCTTCTACCCCATCTCCCCACGATCTCCGCTCCTCCCCCGTTCTCTACGCCGCCTCCTCCCCTCCCTCCTCCATCCGCGCCTCCGCTCCTCCCCCGTTCTCCGCCCTCGCCTTCTCCCCTCCCTCATCCGCCGCTCAGCCCTCGCCTACTCCTCCCCACCTCGCGCCGCTGCCACCTCCTCTTCCCTCCACTTCTCCGGCTCCGAGACCGCGATGGCTTCCGCCGCATTAGCCTCCAGCGCGCTGCGGCCTCCGCGCCGCCACTACCCTCCCGTCCCCCTGCCACGCGCGCATCCAGCGACCACCACCGCTCCAAGGCCGCGCCGAGGTGCGGCCGCGGTCGCCGCGTCAGTGCGCTGCCTGGCGGTGGCGGCCGACGAGCTCTCCATCGACCCCTCCTTCCCCGAGGGTAAGGACCGCGCGCTCTCCGGGTACGTACGTGCCGCACCGCGCCCACCCGCACCAGCTCTTCACCATTCAAACCGAGGCGCGGTTCAGTTCACCGTCGTTGCCTTTTGTTTTCTGGTCGGTCAGGGTGGCCGAAAGGCCGGAGGCGGACGTCGTCGTCATCAGCAGCGGGATCGGCGGGCTGTGTTGCGCCGGCCTCCTGGCTAGGTACAGCCAGGACGTGCTGGTGCTCGAGAGCCATGACCGTCCGGGAGGCGCAGCGCACTCGTTCGACATCAAAGGCTTCAACTTCGACTCGGGGCCGTCCTTGTTCTCCGGCTTCCAATCCAGAGGCCCCCAGGTAATTCCCTCGCCTCGATGAGCTCAGGCGGTCCTTGATTAATTCTGCGTAACACATAAGCAGATACGCTTAAATTTTGGCAATTGCGGACGAGATATTACCAATGTTTATTGGTGGTGAGAACTTGAAGCTGATGTGATCATTCAAATGGCCCAGGTCCTCAATGCGCTAGGCGAATCGGTTCCATGTGCAGATGTGCTTCGTATGACTACTCTTCGATGGTTTATGTACCTGGAGGCCAATTCCTCTCGCAGATTGGGCCAACTGATTTCTACAAGGTAACTTTCGTACTATTTGATTTGATGTACCATTCACTGTACTTTTAGCACGTACCGTTTCTTAATTTGCAGCGAGTTGTTTTGATACTCATTCCTATGACTGCTCTCTGATTGCTGGGTACGATTTGATGGAAAATTGCTAATAATATGACTTGTAATTGGTTAACATTTGTCGGAGTAACCAGTGTGCATAATTACAACTTACAAGAGATGTTATGTCTTTCTCAAACATGTCATGGTTGCTTATGGAACTTAGTAGTGCTCTTATCACATTTATTCGATGTTTAATGTTAACCTTTTGTTTGTCAGGATGCTCTGGCCAGTAGTGATTACATTCTGACTTGTAATTCCTGCAGGACCTTGAGACATATGTTGGTGTTGATGCAGTCCAGGAGTGGAAAAGGCTTCTGGTGAGCTCCCTTTATCTGATAATTAGTTTCTTAGGAAAAAGTTTTCCATTTGTAGTAGACTCACTGAACTGCTGAAAAATGCATGATGGTAATGCATTCTCTCTTTGTGCGTATAAATGAAATAATTTTATTGTACAATATCTATGAATATTTCTGTGGGTTCATAGATCCTGGTGGCAAGGGCCATCATTAGGATTAGCTATGAAATGGTGGTTGTGTTGCAACTTACAACATCCCCAAGTTTAGTGTTGCATCTAAACTTGGGTCAACCTTACTGTAACGTAACACATACCAAGGATTTATGTATCAGGGACCAGCTTTCAGGACCTGTTCTAATTACTGTCATGTGCCCCTAAACCAGTCAATGCAATGCAATGTCCGTGGTCAACTGCTCCAACCTCCCCGGGCTGCCCACCAAGCACCAGGACGTCGACATCGTCGTCATCAGGGAGAATTCCGAGGGCGAGTACTCGGGGCTCGAGCACGAGGTCGTGCCCGGGGTCGTCGAGAGCCTCAAGGTATGGCCGATTCCGTGTTGGTTGGAGGATCGCCACCCTGCATTGATTGACGTGTGATGTGTGTTTTTTGCGATGCTGTGCTGGAATTCACGACCGTTATTACTGGCACAGATTATGCAGTTGGTAGATTTTACAGATCGTAGTTAGTCCATGGATAAGATGAGAGTTTCCTGTTGCAAAATTGCTGCTGTCAGAGTAGATCACATGATTTATTTATTATGGAAGTGATGCCGTCAGCTTGTTAGCTCAACATGCGTAGAATTGAGTTCATCTGAATTTGTGGCCGCGGTAATCCATATAAATAAGACGTCTTTAGAAATTTATTGTTTGCCCAATAGTTTATATCATTATAGCAATTTATGCCTCATAAGTTTGCAGTTGAAGTTATGGGCACAGTTGCCGGTACAGCTGTGTAGAACTGCAAATTTTAGAGTCCAAAATCGCAGTACCATTAAGGGGAAGAGACGAGGCCATTCACTATTTTTTTTTGTTTTAATGCTTAGCGTGTGCTTTGATTGACCAATCTTGTGATGTAGATTATCGGGCTTTTTGGACTTATGGGTCATTGTTTGCCTGGTAAGTGTTTGGGTAGTACAGAGTATTACAAACTATGAATTTGAGTAATTTCCTCCATTATTTAGAAGTTGGTATATTGCGCAAATGTTATGCATTTTTGGCTGACTCAGCTGTAAAGTTTCTTGATTAATTCATGATTGGTGTATTCAGTACCAAACACTATAGGCCTTTTGTAGAATATACTGTTGTTATTTGGTCAAACTGTGATGTGACATGCCATGAGGTTGGTATCATGGATTTGAGATGTATGTATCCTAGGCAATTGGTACTCTTTGTCTCCAGATAAACTGATGCGTGAGATTATTATGTACTGATTTATATATTTGCTTGCATATATTGTATTGCCAATACATGAATATCCACAAGGTTAGTGTGGTTTCTCTTATTATCAAATAGATCAATATATGCTGAAGGTGCTGTCCATATTCACGTATTACGACCTCTTACAACGTGGTCGTAGCCTCCTTACGACCACGTCACCCTTCACGATCACGTGGTGACCACACCAGAAGTCTATCGACCATGCTCACTCTCTCACAACGTAGTCGTGACCCTGTACGACCACTCAGAAACACCCTCCGACCACT